>CM038681.1:89414013-90029354 GCA_021605205.1 Aegilops longissima
ACACGGCTCTTAAGGACAACAGAGACGAGCTATCAAATTTGAACAAAATTTTAGATCGGATATGTCAAATCCATAGTATTCCTAAGGTCTGCAAACCATACCAACCGAATTGTTGTTTTTAAACAGTCCGCAGACTTAATGCCTGCATAATAAGGCTCGATACGCCAAGCGAGGACAATGACGAGCCCCACTGACGACGAAAGCACCGAAGCCAAAGGACTTTCCTCGAGAAGTCAAAACAGTAAACTTGCTTCACGTGATAAACACGGAAAGCCAACACGGCACTCACCAAGACAAGTGTCGGACGATCCACCCAAAGGGACCAAGGTTGATGTCAAACCAATCACTTTCGACCATCCGATTAGTCCAAGTATCCAGAGCGCAGGATAGACTGCCCGATATCGGATCCCATAATAGACGGACCGCAATTAACGCAGTTGTCGATGGACGGCGGCAAGGACTTAAACCTGCTTTATCCGGACACAATCGCAAGTGGGGATAGACCCTATTACATCATTTACATAGCCGCACTTCCTTCAAAGGAGTGGCGCCAGCCCTTAAGCCAGCTATCAAGCACCACTGGACGAGAAGCTCGCCCACTTCCATACAATACCACATTCCGCGCTTCAAATGCCCGGTCCACGGGCATCGCTTTCATCAAAGGGTCGCCGAGACCCCGGACACGGTTGGACGAGTCCGAATAAATAAGCTAGGGGCTACCTAGCCGCACACCCTTCACAAGGGTTTGCCCATACAAGCCACAATGAGCTAGCATAGGCTCAGCTTTCTTAACCTATATTTCAATTTTTATGAACTTTATCGCACGCATTTCTTTTCCAACCAAGTTCCTCTCTTTTTACAGATGAACAGCGGCACACCTGCCCGTGATACGGCACAACGGAGACACAAAGCAGACGCAGTAGGGACCCGCTGTAAGGACTCTTTTCGACTAAGACCCCACGAACCTTTTCATCGCCTCTTGTTGCTATAATCCCCTGGTTTTTCAAGATAACCAGAGTGGAGATCTGGCGTTTTGGCATCAGCCGCCAAGAGAACCTGCCTGCACTCGGACACAAGGGGCTTAGGGCTTTGTTTTGCCCGCTATTATAAAGACCGAACACCTTCGGGAGTGTTCGCCGCTCGAGTTAGGCCTTATATGCATCAACTCCAATCATGTCTTTGGTCAAATGTTGGGTTTGCCCTGCCCCGTGTTTTGCTGCCTTACATTCCAGATCATCGGCTAACGCTGCTCCAAGAGAACTATCTGCGACAGCTCCAGTCGGCCGGGCGAGCACCTCAAGAGAGAAAGCCGAAAACTGACTGTCATGATACAGCGAGACTGGTCAACCACTGATCGACCTTGGGAATGTTTATGATTCCCCTCATGGATTTAAGGGCCGCTTCCGCCAGCACTTACGCTACTCAATTCGAGAGCACGGTTCTCAGGGGCTATGTCGAGCCCCACCTCGAACTCCATGGCTAAGTGAAAGTGATAAAGCATTATAGTCCGGTTGCCTCGCTTGCTACGCTACCACCTCCTTTACAGGACCGAGACGTCGGATTAAGTGTGAAAACGCGCTATTTTTATAACACCCGCACCTTTGTGCGGGGCTGAAGCCAACGACGCCATCTTTCAGGTTATACATACGATACATGAACGGCCGCAAGCGAGATATTCTATTATTTGAACGCACAAGTATAAAAGGCGCTACATCATAAAAATCGCTTTTACATTATATAAACGCTCATTCAACGTAACATTTTTCGAGCATCGCGACTATATTACACGAGCACCAGCAGACTTCGCCAAAATAGTGCCTTGCGGGTAGCCGTTATTATCCGAGCTCGGGTCGCAACAGCGGTGGCATCCATCTCTGTCCAATGTGTCTTCACACGGCAAGTGCCATCCGCACACTCCTCTATGCAGCCGACCGCTTATCGCTTTGATATGCGGCACCGCCCCAAGAAATTGCTGCAATAAGCCAAAGTAACTCTTCTGATGGGACCTATCCGCCGGATATGGGTCACTATATCCGCCATAGCAAGCCCGGACAACCTATTTAGCTCAGCCCACTCAGCCAAACGATCGGTCAGCGGAAGTGAACGCCCGGACTATGGAATTGAGACCAAAACAGCTCTTCCGTCTGTGATCCTTCCGCTTCGAATGCACAACAAGATCCGCCGCACTCGCCGCTAAGTCCATATAAGGTCCTCCCGACACCACAGTTGGCCCAGCCGAGCATATTTTGAATCCGCGGAACCTTCGCGCAGCAGTAAAAGGCTTGCAGCCACAATCTCCCGGCCCGGCGAGTTTTTCCTTCATGGCCCGATTGCAGAGCGGGCATTCTTGGCTTCAGCGGTGGCCTTCGCAGGTCTTCCTGTGCCTCGCTAGGCGCCCTTCCCAAGAGCCTCATTGCGTCGGTAGCCTCTTTAACTTCACAGCCATTTCGCTACTCTTCCCGCTCTCCGCAGCAGCGGCCTTTCGCCGCTTAACTCTCGGCCGCTTCGAGGCTACCGATCACTCCTTCTGGCCTGCTCCTTGGCTTGAGCAAGTTCGCCCAAGACTCTCCATGGCAGCGCACTATCTGCATTTCACGCAAATTTTGTAAGGAGTTGGCTTCGCCCTTACCATGTGTCCGCGAAGAACACTCTTACCTTGCGACTCATCAAGTCGCTCGTTGATCAGCGCGATGTCTTCATCCGCCACATCGAAGTTGCCGCTTTAGTTCAGCAACTCCATAAGTCCGCTGGCCTCGGACGACCCGCCACCCGCATAGGCACGACGGAATTTCAAACCTGCGATTTTGATCCTCTAAGACGCTGTCGATATCGACAACCCACCGAGTCTCAGGGCTACTATCTCTACAGGCATTCTATATGCAAACTGTTAAAAGGTGGGTCATTTTACATACCTCAAACCCCGCCAAGAACTCCTCGACGGCATTATGCAACGCTACCGGGCGGATTTAAATCCTTTCAATCACCACGCCATCAATGCGCTGATCTTCGAGATAGACGCCTTCAAGCAGATCCTTCACCAGACACCAGCTTGGTGCCGAACTATCCGCTTTTCCACACTCGGGCTCCTCCGTGACGACACTTCAGGCTCGTCCGCCCTATCCAACGGCGCCCGGACGGGGCGCCTCGCCTCTATCATATCCGGATCGAAGGTCCCTCAAGACGAGCTCATCTGCAAGGACGGAGATCCGAACTACAAGGTAAAATCTTTGTTATCCTCAAGCACAAATAGGGATGTCCTTATTATAAAACTCCTTTCTTTCTACTTACGGCTCGCTGAGGGCTGGCTCATTAAGGGAGATTGTGCGCCTGGGCTTCTTGACGCAGGACCCTCCGGCCAAGATTTCTTCCCCGCTTAGGGCCTTTTTTCCCGGGTCCTCGGAGGCAGTCCTCTTCTCCCTTGGTAGGAGGGATTCTCGATCCCCTCGCTCAAAAGCCTCCTTAGGCGAGGCAGTACTTTTCCTGCTTTCCCTTCGCTTCTCCGGCGCAACCTCCAAGATCCGGACCAGCACGGATCCGCGCGTCTCGGGAGGGGGGCCGGACATCAGACATTTTGCTTCCGCTATCCACTCCGTGTAGAAGGAGATCGGTCATAGGGCGGATCATCAAAGGCAAACAAATGGTATGTCCGACTTGGAACTACTTACTTGAGTATCCGGCGATTGCAGCTTAGTCCAACATCCTCGGTCAATTCCGGACGCACTCTTGCGATCCAAGAATAAGTTATACATCTCCGTGGGTGTCATACCCATGAAGTGTTGAAGAATCCGGCCCTCCGGATTGAACTCCCATAGCCGGAGAGGACGGCGCTTGCAGGCAGGAGACGCCTTAATTAGCATAACCTGCATCACCACTCACCATATCGATCTCCCACATTAGGAGATCTCAATCCGCCCGCAAGAGGGGCACGCCCTTGACGGCCCCAGCTGAGCTCTTGGTTGACCCACGATATCAATCGTCGTGGAGGTCCCGCGGAATAGGGCGGTGGCTTTGTCTCCTGCCCTCGAACGGTAATATAGAACCACTCTTGCTGCCACAGGATCGAGCTCCTCTTGAAGGAGCCAGCGGGCCATGGGGCATCGACTCTCCTACTTATGGTCGCCCGCCACACTCCGCTTGACGCCTCGATCATCTTCGGCGCCACATTGAAAGTCTTCACCACAAGTCAAGTGTGGGTGACGCGGAGGAAGGCTTCGCAGATAACGATGAATGCGGATATATGGAGGATGGACCTGAGCCAAGTCGGAATTCCAACCCATAGTAAAAACATGAGCCCTCTCACAAAAGGATCCATCGGAAGCCTAAACCCCGACGGAGGTGGGATACGAAGACGACATACTCACGGCCTGGTAGGGATGGCCTGCCTTCGGCAGCAACCCAGCGAAATCAGAAGACATGTACTTGGCCTCCCGCAGCTTTAGCACGCCCTCCGTGATGGAGGAGGGCATCCACCGCCCCGAGGTCGGAACCGACATCGCTGAAGGTCCAAAGCGCCAATCTGGGGCTCTAGGTGTTGGAACTTGGAGCGTGAGAGGATTCATGGAAGATTGAAGAAAATAAACGAGCCTTGGTCCCGTTATAAAGAGGGAGAATACCAAGAGCCATCTCCATGACCGCTTGGGACTCGCTCGATAGAGGGGGGAGTATAACGGGCGGTTGTTACCCACGCCTGTATTGATGAGAACCGGATTAAGGGAAACACGATCTCTGCTTCGACAAGACGTGTTAAGGAAACCGCTTCGCTAAATGCGCTTGAGGTGGTAAAGTAAAAACAATTCGAGTAATGGCTTGGTAGTGGTGTGACGCCATGCCACGGAAAACGCCGCAGATTGAACTTGTGTATATTATTATACTCTACGGTGGAATGTGGAATTTATTTTGCAGAGCCGGACACTATCCTGGTGTTCACAATCTTCTATCATTTGGAGGAGGAACCCGCCTTGCAATGCCAAGCAATATACACGCCAGACTTATCGTCATTGAAGCCTGGTTCAGGGGCTACTAAGGGAGTCCTGGATTAGTGGGTGTCCGGATAGCCGGACTACCATCATCAGCCGAACTATCATTTGCCGGACTATCATCATCGACCGGACTCCAAGACTATGAAGATACAAGATTGAAGATTTCCCCCCGTGTCCGGATAGGACTTTCCTTGGTGTGGAAGGCAAGCTTGGCGATACGGATATGTAGATCTCCTACCATTGTAACCGACTCTATGTAACCCTAGCCCTCTCCGGTGTCTATATAAACCGGATGGCTTTAGTCCGTAGGACAACAATCACAACAACCCTTACAATCATACCATAGGCTAGCTTCTAGGGTTTAGCCTCCTTGATCTCGTGGTAGATCCACTCTTGTAAACATCCACAATATCAATATCAATCAAGCAGGACGTAGGGTTTTACCTCCATCAAGAGGGCTCGAACCTGGGTAAACATCGTGTCCCTTGTCTCCTGTTACCATCCGCCTAGACGCACAGTTCGGGACCTCCTACCCGAGATCCGCCGGTTTTGACACCAACAAGTACGTTGGTGCCTTCACCAGAGGCCACCAAGCTCATGGCCAGGCCAATGATTTGCATATCATTCCCCAGAAGGAAGGGGAAACCCTGCACAAGTACATACAGAGATTCAGCCGGGTGCAGTACAACATCCCCGATGTTCATCCGACCGCCGTGATTAGCACGTTCCATCAGAACGTGCACAATCGCAAGATGCGTGAAGAACTGGCGATGAACGAGGTCAAGGGTGTTGCCGAACTTTATGTTCTGGCCGATAGGTGCGCCCGGGCTGAAGAGGGAAGGAAGTACCCCGGCGAGGACGCAGGCGTGGAAACCGATTCTACTGATGAAGACACCGCCGCCCCGATGAAGAAGGGCCGGCGTCGCAACAGGAAACGCAAGGGCAAGGCCGTGCTTGCCGTCGACGGATCCGACAACACCGGCGCTGCCAAGAAGGCCAAGGCAGACGACCCCGGCAAGGAGATTGCCGGTTGCGCCGCTTGCCGGGCCTTGGCGGCTGCCGACAAGCCAGGAGGCTTCGACAAGCAATACTGCAAGATCCACCGCACCAAGGGCCACGACCTCCAGAACTGTAGACAAGTCAAGCTGCTTGCTGAGAAGCAAAAGGCCGAGTATGAGAGGCGGGACAAGGAGAAGGGTCAGGATGGTGCCGATGACAAGAAGCAGGAAGACGATGATCATGACGAGGACGACGAGTCTGGCGAGCAAGAGTTTCAGAAGGCTACGGAGGCCATGTGCTTCGATGGTGGCGCCTCGCTGCACACTTCTCACAGCTAGCTCAAGCAGTGGGCGCGTGAGATCACAGCAGCCGAGCCATTGTTCGACGCTCAGAAGCCGCTGAAGTGGTCCAGCACGCCCATCATCTTTGACACCGAGGACCACCCTGATCGCACCACTGCGGTCGGGTGTTTGCCGTTGTTGGTCTCACCGATGATACAAAACCTCAAGGTGAACAAGATGCTGGTTGACGGCGGGTGAGGGAGTCCTGGACTAGGGGGTGTCCGGATAGCCGAACTATCATCTTTGGCCGGACTCCTAGACTATGAAGATACAAGATTGAAGACTTCGTCCCTTGTCCGGATAGGACTTTCCTTGGCATGGAAGGCAAGCTTACGATACGGATATGTAGATTTCCTACCATTGTAACCGACTCGTAACCCTAACCATATTCGTGTCTATATAAACAAAGGGTTTTAGTCCGAGAACTAACAACAATCATACCATAGGCTAGCTTCTAGTGTTTAGCCTCTCGATCTCGTGGTAGATCTACTTGTACTACCCATATCATCAATATTAATCAAGCAGGAGTAGGGTATTACCTCCATCGAGAGGGCCCGAACCTGGGTAAAACCATCGTGTCCCTTGTCTCCTGTTACCATCCGCCTAGACGCACAGTTCGGGACCCCCTACCCGAGATCCGCCGGTTTTGATACCGACATTGGTGCTTCCATTGAGAGTTCCTCTGTGTCGTCACCTATAGGCCCGATGGCTCCTTCAATCATCAGCAACGATGCAGTCCAGGGTGAGACTTTTTTCCCTGGACAGATCTTCGTATTCGGCGGCTTTGCACTGCGGGCCAATTCGCTAGGCCATCTGGAGCAGATCGAAACCTACGCTCCTGGACCTCAGGTCAGATTTGGAAGCTTGAACTATACGGCCGATGTCCGCGGAGACTTGATCTTCGCCGGATTCGAGCCACAGCCGAGCGTGCCGCACTGTCTCGATGGGTACGATCTAGCTCTGCCACCGAACAGTTCCCTAGAGGCCGCACCAGTGCCTGCTCTGACCCTTAATCCGGAGCCGGTTTCGCCGATCGAGGACGGTTGGTTGGACACCGCCTCGGGGGCTGAAATCTCTACGGCGATTGAGCCGAACACCATCCCCGTCCTTTGCAAAGCTCGTGACTCCCAGGTGCCGGACTCCTTTCCGGACTCCGAACCTCCCGCGCCCCCGGATCCGACTGGGCGCCGGTTATGGAGTTCACCACCGCGGACATCTTTCAGCACTCGCCCTTTGGCGATATCCTGAACTCATAAAAGTCTCTCTGTTTGTCAGGGGAGCCCTGGCCGAACTACGGTCAGGAAGGTTGGGATTCGGACGATGAATAAATTCAACGCCCACCCACCACCCACTTTGTAGCCACCGCCGATGACTTAATGACATGCTCGACTTCGACCGAGGACATCGACGATATGGACGACAACGCCGAGATGACTAAGAACTAGCGCCCACTGTGGCAATCGGATGGCCACCTCAACTTGCGATATATATATGGTGGACACACCTAAGGGAAGCGATAATGAGGAACGACGAGACGCATGAAGAAAATTCCGCCGAAGAAGTCAAAGCGGCGTAAGCGCCGCCAAAACCCCACCTTGACAAAGATAGCGCCCACACGCACTCCAGCCATAGAGCAGGGTGAGCCGCCGATTTATTTAACATGCCAATGAGCAACCATCCGAACATGCCAACTTGGACAAACAACCCGTCCCCGGCAAGGACAACAGTCCGGACGATCTCACGCCGGACACGCCATTGGATCGAAGAACCTCCACAAAGAGCTCCTCGCCATCGCTGAGCTTGAAAAAAAGGTAAACAGAGGCTCGTAACAGCGGAAGACGACCAATGAGATGGAGTAAATTACTCAACACTGCAGACAAATATGGCGACAGCCGCCAAGCAAAGAGCTACCCGACACGCAAACCATCGCCTGAATTGATGAGGAGGCCGAGAGCCCCACGATCAAAAAACAAAGAGGCCGCTGGTCGGATAGACGACCACATGGCAAACGAGAGCGCAAGCGCGCCAAGACACAAGCCGGCATGCGATCCGCATAAGGAGTCGCACCAAAAGGATGGCCCAGTTAGATCTATCTATGGGCCAAGGAAACAAGTTATGGCGAGCAATACAACACATCAAATATCCGAACATCACGGCACACCCAAGTACAGGGGCGCCGCGCACCCTCTATGTTTCACCGATGAGGTGCTGGATCATGAATTTCTAGCGGGATTCAAGCCCGTAAACATAGAGGCATACGACGGAACGACAGACCCTGGAGTCTGGATTGAGGATTGTATCCTCCACATACACATGGCCAGAGGAGATGATCTCCACACCATAAAATACCTACCCCTCAAGCTCAAAGGGCCAGCCCGTCATTGGCTTAAAAGCCTCCCCGAAAACACCATTGGTAGTTGGTAAGAGCTTGAGGATGCTTTTCGGGCCAATTTCTAGGGAACCTATGTCCGACCTCCGGACGCAGACGACACATAACCCAACAGCCCGGAGAGTCAGCTCAAAAATTCTGGAACAGGTTCCTCACCAAAAAGAACCAAATAGTCGACTGTCCGGACGCCCAAGCCTTAGCAGCTTTTAAACACAACGTCCGAGACGAATGGCTTGCCAGACACCTTGGCCAGGAAAAGCCAAGAACAATGGCCGCACTAACAAGCCTCATGACCCGCTTTTGCACGGGAGAGGATAGCTGGCTAGAAAGATGCAGTACCAACGACCCAAGTACATCCGAAGTCAGGGATGGGAATGGGAAACAACGACGCAGCAAGGACCAACGCCGGATTAAGGGGAACGGTCCAAAGAGCACGGCAGTCAATGCCGGATTCAAAAGCTCACGGTAGAACAATAAAAAACTGCCCCTTAAGGACAATAGCGATGAGATATCCAACTTAAACAAAATCTTGGACAAGATATGCCAAATCCACAGTACTCCCGGGAAGCCTGCAAACCATACCCACAGAGATTGTTGGGTCTGCAAGTAGTCCGGCAGACTCAACGCCGAACACAAGGGGCTCGACACACCAAGTGAGGATGATAACGAGCACCACATGCTGAGCCCCGGAAAACAAAAGAATTTCCCACAAGAGGTCAAAACAGTAAACTTACTTCAAGTAACAAAAGGGGAAAACAGAGCAGCACCCATTGAATTACGCTACCGCACAATCTACCCCAATGAGTCCCAACACTGGTTGTCAAAACCAATTACCTTCGACCATCAGGACTACTCCGAAAGTATCCGGAACGCAGGATGGACTGCCTTGATACTAGAACCTATAATCAACGGTCTTCAATTTACGCAAGTCCTAATGGACAGCGGCAGTGATTTAAACCTGCTATGTCAGGACACAATCCGCAATATGGGGATAAACCCAAATAGGATTAGCCATAGCAACACTTTCTTCCAAGGAATAATGCCAGGCACATATGCCCATTGTACGGGCTCCCTACTATTGGAAGTTATGTTCGGCTCACCCGACAACTTCCGTCGGGAAAAGTTGGTCTTCCACATCGCCCATTTAAAAGTAGCCATCAAGCACTACTGGGACGCGAAGATTTCGCCCGCTTTAACGCAATACCGAATTATGCATCTCTTAAACTTAAAATGCCCGGTCCATGAGGCATCATTTCATTAAAGGGAAGTTGCGTGTGTCCCTCAAGGAAAGAATGTGAGACTGCCTTAACAGCCTCACACTAATACGGCCTTGCTGGCCAAAAGCGTCTAAAGCAGGTCGTTCAGACCCTGGACACGGCTAGGCGAGTCCGGCATAAATAAACATGATGCTTACTAGCCGCTGCACCCCTTACAAGGGGCTCCACGATGTACAACAAGAGACAATAAAGCTCAATTTTACTCATTTTGAATCATACTCTATTTTATTTCCAATTACATTTTAGCGCGAACTTTTTCAAACTAAGTTCCTCTCTTTTACAGATGAACGTCGTGCTATACCCATCCAGAATACGGCACAACGGAGACACAGGCACATACGTGCAGCAGGGACCCGTTGCAAGGATTCTTTTCAGATTAAGACCCTGCGTAATTCTTTTTCACTGTCTCTTGTTGTTACTCATCCCCCGGTCTCTTATTATAACCGAGGAGGAGGCTGGCGTTTTGGCATCGGCCGCGTCAGAAGTTTGCACGTACCTGGACACCAGGGGCTTGTTACCAAGGGCATTGTTCGGGCCGCTTTCTAAAAGACCGAATACCTTAGGGAGTGTTCGGTGTCTCGAGTTAGGCCTTATATGCATCAGCTCCGAATCATGTCTTTGGTCAAATGTTGGGTTTGCCCGGCTCCTGTGTTTTGCTGCCTTACGTTCCGTTCTATCGCTAACGCGGCACTGTGGAGAACTATCGCGATTGTGCCGCGGTTCGCCGGCGAGCACCTCAGTAGAGAAAGCCGAAAACTGACTGTCGTGATATAGCGAGAGACTGGTCAACCACTCGATGACTCACTGGAATGTTTAGAATTCCTCCGCATTAACGAAGGACCCTTTTCCGGTCAGGCACATACGCACCCTGAATTCGGGAGAGTGCGGTACCCCCGGGGGCTATATAGTAGCCCCACCATCAAACTCCTATGTCTAAGTGAAAGTGATAAAGCATTATAGTCCGATTGCCTAGTTTGCTACGCTACCACCTCTTTATAGGACCAAGACATTGGATTAAGTGTGAAAGCGCAACTTCTTTGTAAACACCCCGCACTATATGTGCGTGGGGTCAAGACTGCCATCTTTCAGGTTATATACATATATACATCGACGGCCGCAAAGGACGTAGTTTGCTACTTGAAGGCACAAGTATAAAAAGCTCTTACATTAAATTGAAACGTTGTTTCATAAAATTATACATGTCATTCAAACATAACATCCTTCGAGCACTGCGTCTCTATTAAACGAGTGCCCGGAAGAACTTCCTCAAAATAGCGCTTGACTGGTACTCGGCTGCCGTCCGAATCTGGGGACGCAATATCGGTGGCCTTCATCTCAGCCCAGTATGCCTTGACACGGACAAGAGCCATCCGCGCCCCCTCAATACACGCCAACAGTTTCATTGCGTCGATACGCGGTACCGCACCAAGGAACCGATGCACTAAGCCAAAATAACTCTTCGGCTGGGGTCCGCCTGGCCACAAATGAGTCATGACATGCTTCATGGCAAGTCCGGATATTCGATTCAGCTCGGCCCATTAGGCCAACCGATCGGTCAACGGAAGAGGATGCTCCGGACTATGGAATTGCGACCAAAATAGCTCTTCCCTTCTGTGCCCCTTCTGGCCTCGGATGTGCTCAATCGCGTCCGCAGCGCTCGCCGCAAAGTCCAGATAAGCATCCTCCGAACTCCACAGCTTGTCCAACTCGAGCATACCGGATCCAGATATTTTCTCCAGCAGAAACGGTTTTCCAGCCGCAATATCCCCGGCCTGACTCAGCTCCTCCTTGGCAGCTCTCATAGTGGAACGGGCATCCTTGGATTCCGTGGTGGCCTTTTTCAGGTCCTCTTGTTCCGCTTGACGTTCTTTTTCAAGAACCTCGCAGCGGTCGGTAGTATTCTTCAGTTTCAGGGCCAAATCGCCATTTCCTCTTTGCTTCGGCAGTGAGCTGCCCGTTCGGTTTTCAGCTCTTCGGCCGCCTTTAAAGCGGTCGCATTACTCTTTCGGGCTTGCTCTTTAGCTCGGGCAAGTTCCGCCCGCAGCCTCTCCAGAGCAGCGGCACCGTCTGCATCAAAGCATACAAGTAGTAAGGCATGGGCGTCAAGCTCCCTTACCAGGTGTCCGCGGAGAAGTC
This sequence comes from Aegilops longissima, assembly GCA_021605205.1. Lineage (NCBI taxonomy): Eukaryota > Viridiplantae > Streptophyta > Magnoliopsida > Poales > Poaceae > Aegilops > Aegilops longissima. The sequence continues at coordinate 89,426,135 of CM038681.1, forward strand.
GCATACCTTGTGATTCGTCAAACCGTTTATTGACCAGCGCGATGTCTGCATCCGCCTCGTCAAGTTGCCGCTTTAGTTCGGCAAATTCATCAGTCCAGCTAGCCACCGGACGCCCCGCCACCTGCATAGGAACGGCGACATGTTAGTACTGAGATTATGATCCTCGGCACTGTAACGCCCCGGATTCGATGCGCCAGGTGTCCGCCAGTTATTCGTCGTTGTTGCCTTGTCATGTGCTCGCGTGTTGCATTTTGCCATGTCATCATCTGCATTTCATATCATGTCATCATGTGCATTTCATTTTGCATACGTGTTCGTTTCATGCATCCGAGCATTTTCCCCGTTGTCCGTTTTCCAATCCGGCACTCCTATGTTCCCCGGCATCCCCCTTTTGTCTCTCGTTGTGTGCGGGTGTTAAACTTTCTCGGAATGGCCCGAGGTTTGCCAAGCGGCCTTGGTATAGCACCGGTAGACCGCCTGTCAACTTTCATGCCATTTGGAGTCCGTTTGATACTCCAACGGTTAACCGGGTAACCGTAAAAGCCTCCTTCTCTTTGGAGCCCAACACCCCTCCAAAGTGGCCCAAAACCCAGCAAACTCCCCTCCATGCTCTCGGTCGCTCGATCACGAACGTGTGGGCGAAAACCGCTCCTCATTTGGACTCTCCTAGCTCCCTCCACCTATAAAAACGTCTTCCCCTCTCCATTTTTGGATCATACCCCGAAACCCTAGCTTTTCCCTCTCCACGGACGCTGTCGCTTCGCCGGACACGCCCAGCCAGCCACATCGCCCGACCAATGGTGCGTGACACGTCGCCCGCCGCTGTTGTCAACCCACGCCACAGGTGTCCTCTCTCTCTCTCTCTCCGCATGAGCCCGCTGCCTGGGCCAGCCCGCCCGACCCGACCGGGCCAGCGCTGAGGCTGACCCGCGCCGCCCGCCTCTGCGCGCCCGCGCCACGCCGCCGCCGCCCGCCGCGGTGGCCTCGCTCCGCCGCCGCCTCGGCCCCTCCGACTCGCCGCCTCCACTCCTGCCGCGCGCCACCGGCCGCGCCACACTGCCTCGCCTGAGCTGCCGCTTCATTGCCGCTGAAGGCCGCCAGGCCTCCTCGCCCCTCCGACTCACCCTTAGATCCGTGAGATCCGGTCTCGATCCGCCTCCGCCGCGCCTCCCGACCTCTCCGCAGCTCCGCCACCTCCTCCCGAACTCCGCGAAGGTCCGCGATCTCCGTCTCGCTTCAAATCGCGTCTGGTCAACCCCAGATCCGGAGGTGATATTTTGCCTAAGTCCCCGAATCTGTGTTATTTTCATGCCATGTTCGTTGCATCGTATCTCTGCATCCATAGCACCGTTTCGTGCGTGTAATATGTCAAATTGTTCGTCTCAACGAGTAATTCATTTCATTCCATTGCATCATGTTCATTTGAGTTCATCTTGATGCCTGAAACTGTTATATGATATTAACCTGCTGAAACTGTTATAACTTGCTTTTTTGTCATTTTTGCCATGATTGATGTGTGCATCTTATGAGGATGAGCTCTACATGAGTTTTGAACTATGACATGCCATCTTTACAGTGGTGCCATCCATGGATTTTTGTGGGTCTTTTAGTGAGGGCATCGAGCTTGTTAAGTAGGGTACTTGCTGTTGCTGTTTTGCATGTCTGAATCTGCTATATCATGATGCTATGTTAACCTGCTTCTACAAGTCATTCTATGCATAATATGGAGATGTTCAGTAAGGATGTTTTGTTATACATGTCATGCTCTATCCATCCATTCCCCTTGTTGCATTTATAGCATGCTGGACCTTGTTGTAATCTTGCTCCAAAGTTGCTAAATAACGTTTCTGTCAGCCTGTTAACATTAAGTTCAGTTTTGCCATGAGCTTTGCTAGTGATCCATGTACCCTATGAACTTGTACTTTCCATGTTTAGGTTCATAAACATGTCTTCTTACTGTGAGTTTCCTTGCCATGCCATTTATTGCTCTGTGGTGAGTGGTTCAAGCTCACCAACATGTCTACTTATTGTTGTTCCTGCCATGTATGAAGCTGTCATATCATTTGCCATGTTTACATGGGTGCCATCTTATTTTCTGATCCTTTTTGGCTTATGGTCAGTAAGGGACTTTTGTTCTATGCATTTAGTAGTATTATGCCATGCCTTTGTTTGCCATTATAAGTTACTGTAGCATGTTGTTTGATAGCTCTAAACATTGCAACCTGATGTTATTTCTGCAAAGTCTGAAACTGTTATTATTTGCAATCTTGCCATGTCTTTTTGAGCATGTTCTAGTGATTTCTGGAGATAGCTCAGTGTTCATGTTTTGTCATGCTTTACCTTTGCATCATGCCCATTCTTTTTGTTTTCACGTTGAGATGCTTTAGCATAGTGTTTTGATGCTTGCAATATGCCTAGTTGCTGTTTTGGACAGATTGTTGTCATGGCTTGTATAGGGTGTGTTGAACCGTTGCTCAGTTTTGAGTGTGCTCTATATGAAACTTGCTTAGAATTACATGTAGCTTCATATTATCATGTTGCATCCTTGTTTTGAGGTGTTTGTTTGATGTTTGAATGCATTTTGCATCAATGCCATGTTTAACTTGTTTTGCTCATATCTTCTAGGCCGTAGCTCTGAATCTAATGAACTTTATATGTAACTTGACTAGAATTTCGTGTAGATCATCGTGGTGCATCTTAACTTGCTGTTTAACAACTTCAACTTAAGGTTTATTCAGATCTGGACCAATTTCGAAATTTGCATATGAGGACTTACCGGGATTGTTCTATGTTGTTTCCAGCCTCATTTAAACTTGCCTTAATCTGTTGTTCTTGTTTGCATCATCTCTTGCCATGAGTAGCCTCATCTAGCTTTGTCATGCATCATTCTTGTTGTGCATCATGCCTTGTTCATGTGTGGTGTGTTTACCTATGTTGTGTGCTTCTTCTCGATAGTTCCCGTTTCGTTGCGATCGTGAGGATTCGCTCGCTCACGCTTGGTCTGCCTTCGTGGCTTCATCTTCTTCATGTACTCGTTCTTCTTCCTTATGGATTTCAGGCAAGATGACCGCTACCTCAGATCTCACTACTATCATTGCTATGCTAGTTGCTTCGTTCTATCGCTATGCTGCGTTACCTATCTCTTGCTCTTCAAGCCTCCCTATTTGCCATGTCAGCCTCTAACCTTTGCACCCTTCCTAGCAAACCGTTGCTTGGCTATGTTACCGCTTTGCTCAGCCCTCTTATAGCGTTGCTAGTTGCAGATGAAGTTGAAGATTGCTCCATGGTGGACAGGATTTTGGTTGGGATATCACAATATCTCTTATTTAATTAATGCATCTATATACTTGGTAAAGGGTGGAAGGCTCGGCCTTATGCCTGGTGTTTTGTTCCACTCTTGTCGCCCTAGTTTCCGTCATATCGGTTTTATGTTCCCGGATATTGCGTCCCTAACGCGGTTGGGTGATTTATGGGACCCCCTTGACAGTTCGCTTTGAATAAAACTTGTCCAGCAAGGCCCAACCTTGGTTTTACCATTTGCCTCACCACCACCTACACCCTTCCCTTGGGTCGGCCAACCCAAGGGTCATCTTTATTCAGCCCCCCCGGGCCAATGCTTGTCTAAGTGTTGGTCCAAACTAGAGTCCTTTGCAGCGCCACCTTGGGGAAACTCGAGGGCTGGTTTTAGTTGTACGGTGTGCTCATCGGTGTTGCCTCGAGAACGAGATATGTGCAGCTCCTATCGGGATTGTCGGCGATCGGGCGGTCTTGTTGGTCTTGTTTTATTTCGTCGAAATGTGTTGTAGCCGGATTCGAGACTGATCGGTCTTCCGGGAGAAGGAATATCCTTCGTTGGTCGCGAGAGCTTATCATGGGCTGTTGGGACACCCTGCAGGGTTTGAACTTTCAAAGCCGTGCCCGCATGTTATGTGGCTGATGGGAATTTGTTAATATCCGGTTGTAGTAAACTTGCAGCAAACTCTTCTAAAATACACCAACCGTGTGCATAACCGTGAGTGTCTCTTTTCGGTGTTGATCGAGAGGAGAACACGGTTTCTGGGTTATGTCTGACATCAGTAGGAGTTCAGGATCACTTCTTGATCATTACTAGTTGACGACCGTTCCTTTGATTCTCTTCTCGCTCTCATTTGCGTATGTTAGCCACCATACATGCTTAGTCGCTGCTGCAACCTCACCACTTTACCCCTTCCTTACCCATTAAGCTTTGCTAGTCTTGACACCCATGGTAATGGGATTGCTGAGTCCTCGTGGCTCATAGATTACTACACCAACAGTTGCAGGTACATGGTATGCGATGATCATGACGCGAGAGCGATGTTTGCCTATTTCGGAGTTCTTCTTCTGCTTCTTCGATCAGGGGATAGGCTCCAGGTCGGCAGCCTGGGCTAGCAGGGTGGATGTCGTTGAGCTTCTGTTTATGTTTCATCCGTAGTCGGATGTTGATCTTGTATATGATGTTGATGTATTCTTGTGGCATTTGTGCCTTATGTATGTATCCCCATCTATTATGTAATGTTGATGTAATGATATCCACCTTGCAAAAGCGTTTCAATATGCGGGTCTATCCTTGGTGGGACCTTCGAGTTCCTTTTGGATAGGGTCGCATATTGGGCATGACAAGTTGGTATCAGAGCCTCGACCGACCTTAGGAGCCCCCTTGGTTGATCGTGTAGTTTGGCCGTTGTTGACTCTAGAAGAAAACTGATTTCTGAGTCTAGTTATATCGGAGAGTAGGATTTCTTTTTACTCCTCTGCCCCTTCGTCGCTCTGGTGAGAAATCTTGACGTAGGTGTTTTGAACTACTCCTCTTCCCTTCAAAATTTTTCTTTAGGATCACGCGGTTAGTTTTCGTTCATTGCCCATCCTCTTTTCAATCCGGTGCCTTTCTCTTCGAGTGGATTCGACCCTCGTTGTCTTTTGCAAGATCAGTCGTCAGTTTTTTCTCTCTCGTCGTTGTTTCCCTTTCCGAAGTTGTCCATGTTTTTTCCACCCGCCCTCCCTTCTTCTTCTCGGAACCGGAGTCCGTAATCGAGTATCCTTCATACTTTTGCGAAGCTTTTGCATTCTCTCCTCAATTATTTCAACCGGTGCTTTTCTTCAAGTTACTCGTCGATTCCTGCTCCAAGTTGCCTTTGTTTTTCCCGCCTCCCACCCCTTTTATTTCGGAGTCTGAGTCTTTATTCGAGCAATCAATTTCATTCGTGCAGAGTATCTTCAGTCTTTCCTCAATTAATTCAACCGGTGAATTCTCGTCTTGTTCGTCATTCTTCATCCCTTTCTTTTTCCGGTGGAGCCAATTCAAGTATTCGGTGTTGATCATATTCTTTCCCTCGGATCAAGTGTTCCCTTTGCTTGTTCGCCTCTCGCCATTTTATCATTCCGGAGTGATGAAGACATCTCAGAAGATTCGTGTTTGCATCCAATTATTTCGAGGTTGTCACCTCATTCAAATATTTCAAGCATTCTGGTGCATCATCTATCTCTTCAACATCCCTTTCCAACGGTGTTTTTCTCTTTAGTGGGCCCTAACCCACATGTCTTTTCCCAGGATCTTACCTGACTCTTCTAATTCCCCCGGAGTTATTCTCAATTCTTTTCAAGTGTGACGTAAGAATGAATTTCATCAGTCACATGCCTTCTCCAAGATCTCGTTCAAATTCTTTTCATTGTTGGCTCAACCTCTTCGCTTTTCATTATACCGGTGTATCTCAGTAATTTTGGTGGTGTTTCTCGTCGTCATTCTCGGATTCTGAAGACCGAAGAAGAGTTTTTCATATCATCCTCTCGAATTAGTCCATTTGTCAGATATTCTTTTCACCCATCCGGAGTATGTCAGAAGTTGTTTCCCCGTTTATTTTCACCGGAGGCCATCATTGCAGCTACCGTTATCCAATTATCCCGGTGCTTCGTTCAAGTGTTCTTTAATCAGCTCTTGATCTATTTGTTCTTTTGCATCTAAATCCCCTCCAGCTTATTTGATCGTCTAATTCTTCCCGGCGATTCAGTCTCTTTCATCAGTCATTTTCAATTCTTACGGTGGTTCCTTCAGACTCCTTTTCCTTTGTTATCATATTAATCCATCCGTTCTTTCGAATCCTACCGGTGGTTCATGAAGACTTTCTCTAATTTTGCGCCATATTCCCCTTAATCCTTTTCAAGAAGAATAAGTAGTATGCCAAGTCCATTGCTTGTCATCAATTTAGTTTGATGAAGGATAAGCATACAATAAATCTTATTCTTATTTCATTCAAGTGAGTAGTCCCTTCCTTCGGAGTTTTTTCTCGATGAATAAATTCTAGTTCCATGTGTTTTCATCTTTTCTTTTCCGGAGTTCAAATTTTCTCAGCCATTTCGTCGGAACCTCCACCTAAATCATCATAAGGCTCATCTTATTCTTTCATCCTTCAATTCTATCTCATCATCCTTTTGTCACCGGAGTTCTTCATGGTGGTTCTTCATGATTTAGTTCATTCTCTCAAGAGTTCATCAAGATTCTTGTTGCCGGAGTTCAAGTATTTTTTTCTTCTCGCGTCTCGAAGCGCAAGTAATTCTTCATTTTCTTTTGAAGTGGAGTTATGCATTTCTTCGTTCTTCTTAGTTATTCAATCTTTTCCGCTTGTGGTCGGTTATCAGCTCATAAATTTTGAGATGTTATCCATAAGTCCACATCAAGCTTATTCTTACGTTGTTGATTTTCTCAACAACTCCATTCAATCCTTCTAAATTCTTTTCATTCAATTCTCTTTCAATTCTTTCCGGAGATTTTATGTCATGTCTTCATCAAGTATCATTCCATCCTCTCAAGTTCATGTTCTTTCCCTTCCATTTTCAACCGGAGTGCTGCCTAAATCCTTTCAGTCTTATTCGTTTCTTATCTCATTTTAACCGGAGTGGTTTCATAGTCTATCTGATTCCGAGAGTTTTTCGATTCTCGCCATTCTCGTCGTTCCTCTCTTCTTCTCGAGTGCTCTCGATTCTTTGCTTCTTCTCTTCAGTTCTTGTTTCACCTCATCTCCTTTTCCCTTCCGTCTCGGTCCTAAGATCTCGGGACGAGATCTCTTGTTAGTGGAGGAGTGTTGTAACGCCCCGGATTCGATGCGCCAGGTGTCCGCCAGTTATTCGTCGTTGTTGCCTTGTCATGTGCTCGCGTGTTGCATTTTGCCATGTCATCATCTGCATTTCATATCGTGTCATCATGTGCATTTCATTTTGCATACGTGTTCGTTTCATGCATCCGAGCATTTTCCCCGTTGTCCGTTTTCCAATCCGGCACTCCTATGTTCCCCGGCGTCCCCCTTTTGTCTCTCGTTGTGTGCGGGTGTTAAACTTTCTCGGAATGGCCCGAGGTTTGCCAAGCGGCCTTGGTATAGCACCGGTAGACCGCCTGTCAAGTTTTGTGCCATTTGGAGTCCGTTTGATACTCCAACGGTTAATCGGGTAACCGTAAAAGCCTCCTTCTCTTTGCAGCCCAACACCCCGCCAAAGTGGCCCAAAACCCAGCAAACTCCCCTCCATGCTCTCGGTCGCTCGATCACGATCGTGTGGGCGAAAACCGCTCCTCATTTGGACTCTCCTAGCTCCCTCCACCTATAAAAACGTCTTCTCCTCTCCATTTTCGGATCATTCCCCAAACCCTAGCTTTTCCTCTCCGCCACGGACGCGTTCGCTTCGCCGGACACGCCCAGCCAGCCACGCCGCCCGACCAATGGGCGTGACACGTCGCTTCGCCGCCGTGCTCGTCCAACCCAGCGCCGCCACGTGTCTCTCTCTCCTCTCCGCCGCGAGCCCGCTCGGCCAGGCGAACCCGCCCGATCGCGGCCGGGCCCGAGGCGCCCGCTGCTGCCGCCGCCGCCGTCTCTCCGCGCGCCCGCGCCCGGCCACGTCGCCGCGCCGCGCGCCGCCGCCGCCGCCACGGTGGCCTCGCTCGCCGTCGCCTCGGCCCTCCGACCTCGCCGCCTCCACTCCGGCCGACGCCACCGGGGCCCAGCGCCACTGCCTCGCGCGGATCTGCCGCCCGCTCGCCGCCGACCGCCGCCACCTAAGCGCCGCCGTGCCTCCCTCGTCGCCCCTCCGACTCGCCCCGGCCGGATCCGCCTCCACCGCGCCTCCCCGACCTCTCCCGCAGCTCCGGCCACCTCCTCCCGAACTCCGGCGAAGGTCCGGCGATCTCCGTCTCTGCTTTGAAATCCGCGCCCGGGTCAACCCCAGATCCGGAGGTGATATTTTGCTTAAGTCCCCGAATCTGTGTTATTTTCATGCCATGTTCGTTGCATTGTATCTCTGCATCTGTAGCACCGTTTCGTGCGTGTAATATGTCAAATTGTTCGCCTCAACGAGTACTTCATTTCATTCCATTGCATCATGTTCATTTGAGTTCATCTTGATGCCTGAATCTTCGTTGCAAGAGTGCTATATGATGTTAACCTGCTGAAACTGTTATAACTTGCTCTTTTGTCATTTTTGCCATGATTGATGCGTGCATCTTATGAGCATGAGCTCTACATGAGTTTTGAACTATGACATGCCATATTTACAGTGGTGCCATCCATGGATTTTTTTGGGTCTTGTAGTGAGTGCATCGAGCTTGTTAAGTAGGGTACTTGCTGTTGCTGTTTTGCATGTCTGAATCTGCTATATCATGATGCTATGTTAACCTGCTTCTACAAGTCATTTTATGCATAATCTGGAGATGTTCACTAAGGATGTTTTGTTATACATGTCATGCTCTATCCACCCATGCCCCTTGTTGCATTTATAGCTTGCAGTACCTTGTTGTAATCTTGCTCCAAAGTTGCTAAATAATATTTCTGTCAGCCTGTTAACATTAAGTTCAGTTTTGCCATGAACTTTGCTAGTGATCCATGCACCCTATGAACTTGTACTTGCCATGTTTAGCTTCATAAACATGTCTTCTTACTGTGAGTTGCCTTGCCATGCCATGTATTGCTCTGTGGTGAGTGGTTCAAGCTCACCAACATGTCTACTTATTGTTGTTCCTGCCATGTATGAAGCTGTCATATCATTTGCCATGTTTACATGGGTGCCATCTTATTTTATGATCCTGTTTGGCTTATGGTCAGCAAGGGACTTTTGTTCTATGCATTTAGTAGTATCATGCCATGCCTTTGTTTGCCATGATAAGTTCTTGTGGCATGTTGTTTGATAGCTCTAAACATTGCAACCTGATGTTATTTCTGCAAAGTCTGAAACTGTTATTATTTGCAATCTTGCCATGTCTTTTTGAGCATGTTCTAGTGATTTCTGGAGATAGCTCAGTGTTCATGTTTTGTAATGCTTTACCTTTGCATCATGCCCATGCCTTTTTTTCACGTTGAGATGCTGTAGCATAGTGTTTTGATGCTTGGAATATTCCTAGTTGCTGTTTTGGACAGATTGTTGTCATGGCTTGTATAGGGTGTATGTGTTGAACCGTTGCTCCGTTTTGAGTGTGCTCTATATGAAACTTGCTTATAATTACATGTAGCTTCATATTATCATTTTTAATCCTTTTTTTGAGGTGTTTGTTTGATGTTTGAATGCATTTTGCATCAATGCCATGTTTAACTTGTTTTGCTCATATCTTCTAGGCCGTAGCTCCGAATCTAATGAACTTTATATGTAACTTGACTAGAATTTCGTGTAGATCATCGTGGTGCATCTTAACTTGCTGTTTAACAACTTCAACTTAAGGTTTATTAAGATCTGGACCAATTTCAAAATTTGCATATGAGGACTTACCGGGATTGTTCTATGTTGTTTGCAGCCTCATTTAAACTTGCGTTGATGTCTTGTTCTTGTTTGCATCATCTCTTGCCATGAGTAGCCTCATCTAGCTTTGTCATGCATCATGCTTGTTGTGCATCATGCCTTGTTCATGTGTGGTGTGTTTACCTATGTTGTGTTCTTCTTCTCGATAGTTCCCGTTTCGTTGCGATCGTGAGGATTCGTTCGTCTACGCTTGGTTCGTCTTCGTGGCTTCATCTTCTTCATGGACTCGTTCTTCTTCCTTGCGGGATTTCAGGCAAGATGACCGCTACCCTATATCTCACTACTATCATTGCTATGCTAGTTGCTTCGTTCTATCGCTATGCTGCGTTACCTATCTCTTGCTCTTCAAGCCTCCCTATTTGCCATGTCAGCCTCTAACCTTTGCACCCTTCCTAGCAAACCATTGCTTGGCTATGTTACCGCTTTGCTCAGCCCTCTTATAGCGTTGCTAGTTGCAGGTGAAGTTGAAGATTGCTCCATGGTGGACAGGATTTTGGTTGGGATATCACAATATCTCTTATTTAATTAATGCATCTATATACTTGGTAAAGGGTGGAAGGCTCGGCCTTATGCCTGGTGTTTTGTTCCACTCTTGTCGCCCTAGTTTCCGTCATATCGGTTTTATGTTCCCGGATTTTGCGTCCCTAACGCGGTTGGGTGATTTATGGGACCCCTTTGACAGTTCGCTTTGAATAAAACTTGTCCAGCAAGGCCCAACCTTGGTTTTACCATTTGCCTCACCACCACCTATACCCTTCCCTTGGGTCGGCCAACCCAAGGGTCATTTTTATTCAGCCCCCCCAGGCCAATGCTTGTCTAAGTGTTGGTCCAAACTATAGTCCTTTGCAGTGCCACCTTGGGGAAACTCGAGGGCTGGTTTTAGTTGTACGGTGTGCTCATCCGGTGTTGCCCTGAGAACGAGATATGTGCAGCTCCTATCGGGATTGTCGGCGCATCGGGCGGTCTTGCTGGTCTTGTTTTATTGCTGTCGAAATGTCTTGTAGCCGGGATTCCGAGACTGATCGGGTCTTCCCGGGGAGAAGGAATATCCTTCATTGGTCGCGAGAGCTTATCATGGGCTAAGTTGGGACACCCCTGCAGGGTTTGAACTTTCGAAAGCCGTGCCCGCGGTTATGTGGCAGATGGGAATTTGTTAATATTCGGTTGTAGTAAACTTGAAGCAAACTCTTCTAAAATACACCAACCGTGTGCGTAACCATGAGTGTCTCTTTTCGGGGTTGATCGAGAGGATAACACGGTTTCTGGGTTATGTCTGACGTCAGTAGGAGTTCAGGATCACTTCTTGATCATTACTAGTTGACGACCGTTCCTTTGATTCTCTTCTCGCTCTCATTTGCGTATGTTAGCCACCATACATGCTTAGTCGCTGCTGCAACCTCACCACTTTACCCCTTCCTTACCCATTAAGCTTTGCTAGTCTTGATACCCATGGTAATGGGATTGTTGAGTCCTCGTGGCTCACAGATTACTACACCAACAGTTGCAGGTACATGTTATGTGGTGATCATGACGCGAGAGCGATGTTTGCCTATTTTGGAGTTCTTCTTCTGCTTCTTCGATCAGGGGATAGGCTCCAGGTCGGCAGCCTGGGCTAGCAGGGTGGATGTCGTTGAGCTTCTGTTTATGTTTCATCCGTAGTCGGATGTTGATCTTGTATATGATGTTGATGTATTCTTGTGGCATTTGTGCCTTATGTATGTATCCCCATCTATTATGTAATGTTGATGTAATGATATCCACCTTGCAAAAGCGTTTCAATATGCGGGTCTATCCTTGGTTGGACCTTCGAGTTCCTTTTGGATAGCGTCGCATATTGGGCGTGACAAGCACGCTGTCAGTTGTGACAGCATACCGAGTCTCAGGGGCTACTATCTATACAGGGCGCATTCTATATGCATAACTGTCAGAAGGTACATCATTTTTTCAGACTCAAACCCCGTCAAGAACTTCGGCGGCTTCATGCAATCCGCTCTCAGCGGATGAAATTCTTTCAATTACCGTAGCCATTAGCGCACGATGATCTTTTGAGATATACGCTCGCCCGAGCAGGTCCTTCAGCTCCTCCGACCGCACGCCAGTTGGCGCCGGACCGTCCGGCCCCGCCGGACTCGGGGAAACTCTCCGTGACGACACTTTAGGGTCTCCCGCCTCACACGAAGGCGCGATAGGTCGAGGCGTTTCGCTCCCTATCATCTTTGGACGAAGATCCCCCGAAGACGAGCTCTGCTGAGAAGGGCTGAGATCTGAACTACAAGGTACAATTTCGTTATCTTGAAATAAATACAGGGATGTTCTTTATTCACAGGACCCTTCTTTTTACTTACGGCTCATTGGAGGGCTGATCCCTTGGGGAAATAGTGCAGCTGGGGTACTTCCGGCGCGGACTTTTCGACGAAGACTTCTTTCCCGCTTTGAGGCCTTGGCTTCGGGTCTTGAAGCGGTCCTCTTCTACCTTTGGAGGAGAGGATCCTGATCCCTCTTCCTTGAAAGCCTCCTTCATGGAGGCAGTTGCTTCCTGCTCCCCCTTCGCCTTCTTTAAAAGCGCGGCCTTCAACATCTTGGTCAAGATGGGATCCGCGTGGTCTCCGGAGGGAGCCGACACCTTATCAACTTTTCCTTGGCTATCCACTCCTGTTCAAAAAACGGCTCCCTTAAAGGGCGATATATGATAAATGAATGAACAGCCTGTCCGTTACTGTGGTTACTTACTTGAGTATCTGGGTGATTCCAGCTTAGAACTGCGCCCTCGGTCAAGTCCGGACACTTCTCTTGTGATCCAAGAACAGTTTGTACATCTCCTTGGGCGTCGCGCCCATAAAATGTTGGAGAGCTCGTGGTCCCTCCGGATTAAACTCCCATGCACGGAGGGGGCGACGCTTGCAGGCGAAGGCGCCGAGTCAGCATAACCTACACCGCCACGCACCAGATTGATCTCTTTCTTGGAGGTCTCGAACACGGCCCTGCAACAGAGGAACGTCCTGGACGGCCCCCGCCGAGCCCCGGTTGACCCATGATGCCAGCCGCTGTGGTGGACCTATGCGGAAGGCGGTGGCGCCACCCATTTGGTGCCCCCAGGAGCGGTGATATAAAACCACTCCCGTTTCCACAAACCAAGCTACTCTTGAAAAGAGCCCTCGGGCCACGGAGCATCAGACACTTGCTTATGACCGCCCCTCCGACTCTGCTTGTTGCCCTCGATCATCTTCGCTCCACCTTGAAGGTCTTGAGCCACAATCCAAAGTGAGGGTAATATGGAGGAAGTCTTCACATACGACAATGAATGACGAGATATGGAGGATGGACTCCGGATTCAAGTCATGGAAATCCAGCCCATAATAAAATATGAGCCCCCGCACAAAGGGATCCGTCTGGAAGCCTAAAACCCGAAGGAAGTGAGACACGAACACCACGCTCTCGCCGGGCTCGGTAGTGGGAATGACCTGCCCTAGAGCAGGCAGCCTATGTGAAATCTCGCTGGTTAGATACCTGGCGTCTCGCAGCTTTAGCACATCTTCTTCTGTGATGGAAGAAGACATCCATCGGCCGAGCTGGTCGGAGCCGGACATCATCGAAGGTCCGAAGCGCCTAAATCTGAAGCTTTGGGCGTTAGAACTCGAAGCGCGAGGCGAATTCGATGGAGGGTGGAAAAAAGAAGAGGGCCTTGGTCTCATTATAAAGAGGTTGAATACCAAGAGCCCTCCCCGTGGTCGATTGGGACTCACCTTCGATGCAGGAGGCGTGCCAACGGGCACGGTTGGGTTACCCACGTCCGTATTGATGAGAATCCCGGAATAAGGGGGCACGATCTACGCTTTGATAAGACGTGCCAAGGAAACCGCCTCGCTAAACGCGCTGAGGTGGGCCAGTAAAAAAACGATTCAAATAAAGGCTTGGCCGTGGTGTGATATCACGCCGCGGAATACGTCAGCAGATTGTGCAAAAATTATTCTCTCTATGGTGGTATGTGGAACTTGTTTTGCAGAGCCGGACACTATCCTTGTGTTCAAAACCTTCTGAGTATTCGGAGGAGGAACCCGCCTTGCAATCCCGAAGACAATATGCGCGCCGGACTCGTCGTCATTGAAGCCTGGTTCAGGGGCTACTGAGGGAGTCCTGGACTAGGGGTGTCCGGATAGCCGAACTATCATCTTTGGCCAGACTCCTAGACTATGAAGATACAAGATTGAAGACTTCGTCCCTTGTCCGGATAGGACTTTCCTTGGCGTGGAAGGCAAGCTTGGCGATACGGATATGTAGATTTCCTACCATTGTAACCGACTCTGTGTAACCCTAACCCTATTCGGTGTCTATATAAACCGAAGGGTTTTAGTCCGTAGGACGAACAACAATCATGCCATAGGCTAGCTTCTAGGGTTTAGCCTCTCTGATCTCGTGGTAGATCTACTCTTGTACTACCCATATCATCAATATTAATCAAGCAGGAGTAGGGTATTACCTCCATCGAGAGGGCCCGAACCTGGGTAAAAACCCCGTCCTGTCCATTATTGCGAAGGCAGGAGGTGGTTGGAGTCGTGGGCCGACTCCCCATAGCCGGCTTCTCTGGAAGCCGCCAGTTGGGAGTCGGCTTATCTCGAAGTCATCCCTGGGACTCGGCCGTGAGGGGCAGTCGGCGGCCTTGCCGCCGACTCTCAGAAAGCGGCTCTTCGTCTTGGGGTCTTGAGGGGCGCAGCCTGCCCCGATGTCTTGAAAGGTCCGGGGGCTCGGGTTAGCCTACCCGTGGCCCATTACTCCGACATCGCCTCTATAAAGGGATAAGAGTTCCCCATTTTTACCCACGCCTTCTTCCTCCTTTGCCCACTCTTGCCCCCTCGAGCTCCAGCGCCCAAGCCCAAGTCTTCTCCGTACAGCTAAACATGTCCGGAGCAGGAGGCAAGTGGGTGGCTTCCACCATGAGGGAGAAGCACATCACAAATCTTTGGGCGGCCGGATACTTGGCCGCAGACATTGCGCACCAGCTACCGGACGCTGGGCAGGTCATTCCGACCCCAGGACCCCATGAGATGGTCGTGTTCGTCGCCCACTTCGTCCGTGGACTGGGGTTTCCACTTCACCCCTTCGTCCGCGGGCTCATGTTCTACTACGGGCTACATTTCCACAATCTAGCCCCGAATTTCGTCCTCAACATCTTGGCGTTCATCGTCGTATGTGAGGCCTTCCTCCGCATCAGGCCTCACTTCGGCATGTGGCTGCAAATCTTCTGCGTGAAGCCGAAGATCGTGAGCGGCCAGCAAGCGGAGTGCGGAGGGGCCATGGTGGGCAAGATGCCTAATGTCTCATGGCTTGACGGCTCCTTAGCGGAGACCGTGAAAGGGTGGCAATCGGGGTGGTTCTACATCACCGATCCGCGCGACGCCAACTGGGCAGCGGCCCCCGAGTTCCGATCCGGAACCCCCATGCGGCTCACCTCCTGGGAAAAGAAGGGTCTGGCCTGGGGTGAACCTACAGAGCTGACCGGACTCCAAAATTGCATCAGGAGCATGAAGGACAAGAACAACAAGCTTGTCAACGTGATCCAGGTCATGTTCGTTCGCCGGATCCTGCCATGCCAAAGGCGGGCATTGAAACTGTGGGAGTTCGTTCCGGCCGAGCACCAGACGCTTCAGAGGCTTTATGACATGACGCATAAAGGCGCATGGAGGGTGTTGTTCAGGGCCTCCGAAGTACCTCCTCCCACATCCGAGGACCGCAGACTTCATGCACCAGATTCGGTTTTTCCCCATACATTCATGGGGGAGTCTTAAGTATTTGTGTTTTGATCAGGACTATGTGGAGACAGCGGAGCAGATTGACTGTCCGGCTCCGCTGCCAGAAGATCCAGCTGATGCTCTCCTGACGGAAATGCTGATCCCGGCGCCCTACAAGGCACCGAAGAAGAAGGCCGAAAAGAAGGCTCCGGGGACCAGGAAGGGTCTCCGGCATAAGGTTGTGCCGGAAGCCTCGTCCGAAGACGATGAGGTACACTCATCCCCCGAAGAGGAGGAAGAAGAAGAAGAAGCCGCCCCATCCGGAAAGGATGAGGGGCCTGAGGAGACGGGCCATGGGGCCGGGAGAGGCCCTCGACGCAAGGCCGTCATACCCACGTCGTCTAATGACGACAAAACAGATTCCTCCCGCAGAGGCGGGGGGAAGCAAGAAGAAACTCTACCTCCCCGCACTGGGGAGGAGAAAAAGAGGAAAGTCGCCCCGGAGGGGGAGGCTGGGACGCCCAAGAAGGGAAAGACGTCCCTTCCGGACTACTCCACCACGGCCGCTCATAGCGAGGAAGAGTGGCTGCCCTGGGGGAAGCCCCTAGCGCAATCGTAAGTGTCCGCACTCTACCGTGATTTTACTTCATAGTTGTTTAATAATGCCGAACATATATGCAGTCCGGCCAGGTCTCATCCGGAGGTGTCGTCTTCGGATGGGTCTCTGAGCGCTTCAGAGATGACCTCGCTCCCGACGGCCACCACTCCTCAGCCTGCGGATGACACGGTGACCCTGGAGACGCCCCAAGGTGGAGTTCCATATGTCGGACACGCGGGGTTCAAGATCCCCGCGGATCACGTTGATGAGAGCCGCAGCAAGGCAGACTCTCGACCGAACACTGTCCCGGAACCCTCGCCGGTTCCGGATTTAGGCGGGCAGCCCCTCATTAGGGAGGGCGAGCCGTCCGTGCCGAGGACTTTCGTCGCGCCAGTGGCGCCGAATAGTCTGGTGGAAGATCTTCAAGGCGCTTCCATGGATGACGAGCACCGTACTCTTATGAGTGCGGTGATTCAAAAGGTTCTGTCTGCAAAAAGCGGACTAACCAAAGCCTGCACAAGCCTCCTGACGGGCTTCGAGGTAAGTAATAAAAATGTGTGAAATTACCACCCGATAGGCAGTAGCCCCTGATACTCTGTTTGGTGTTCGGAAAGAAAAGCCAAGCGGAGGGTCAATTATAATCCGCAGGAGTCTAATAAGCATTTATGTGAATAAGTAGGTCGTGCTGCTTGCCGCTGCTGCCCGCACAGCCGCTGTTGCCGAACTAAAGCGGAACCTGGAGCAGGCGCAGGGAGAGCTCGACCTCACGAAGAGGCGGCTCGAAGTGAGCAAAGGCGAGTGATTCTCCGCTCTTATGTATGTAAAGATAGATGTAATTATTTAGTCTAACGACGAAGCATCGTGACTGTGTAACAGGGTCCACCGCCGAAGTGGCGTCCCTGAAGAAAGCGCTATCCGAGGCCGAAGACAAGGCGGCCTTGGAATGCAAGGAGTGCGAGAAGCAAAGTGCTAGAGTGGGTGAGGTACAGCAAGAGCTCCAGGACCTCGGCAAGAAGTTCGAGTCCGTGGAGCATGATCTGAAGATGAAAGAAGCCAAGCTTGCGAAGGCCCTTGTGAGTATGAGAGATGCCAAGGCCGAAGCCGAGAAGGCACATCAGGAAATCCAGGAGGCCAAAAAGATAACGGCGGGTAAGAAATTCTTTATGCAAAGCAAACATGAGGAGGAGGCATTTCTTTTACTTACCCGAATTCGGAGCTCTCCAGGGGCATTCGCAGATCTGCCAAGCAGCGTCTCAAATGTCGCGTAGTTCTACCGTGCCGAGGAGGGGAGCTCAACAGAGAAGCTGTTTGCTACCTCTTGAGCACATTTCCCCGAAGAGGAGAGGATGATGCAGCAAAGTAGCGTAAGTATTTCCCTCAGTTTTTGAGAACCAAGGTATCAATCCAGTAGGAGGCCACGCACAAGTCCCTCGTACCTGCACAAAACAATAGCTCCTCGCAACCAACGCGATTAGGGGTTGTCAATCCCTTCACGGTCACTTACGAGAGTGAGATCTAATAGAGATGATAAATAATATTTTTGGTATTTTTGGTATAGAGATGCAAAGTAAAAAGTAAAAGGCAAAGTAAAAACAAAGCAAGTATTAAAGTGATGGAGATTGATATGATGAGAATAGACCCGGGGGCCATAGGTTTCACTAGTGGCTTCACTCAAGAGCATAAGTATTCAACGGTGGGTGAACAAATTACTGTTTAGCAATTGACAGAATTGAGCATAGTTATGAGTATATCTAGGTATGATCATGTATATAGGCATCACGTCCAAGACAAGTAGACCGAAACGATTCTGCATCTACTACTGTTACTCCACTCATCGACCGCTATCCAGCATGCATCTAGAGTATTAAGTTAAAAATAGAGTAACGCCTTAAGCAAGATGACATGATGTAGAGTAATAAATTCATGCAACATGATAAATACCCCATCTTGTTATCCTCGATGGCAACAATACAATACGTGCCTTGCAACCCTTTCTGTCACCGGGTAAGGACACCTGAAGATTGAACCCAAAGCTAAGCACTTCTCCCATTGCAAGAACTACCAATCTAGTTGGCCAAACCAAAAGGATAATTCGAAGAGACTTGCAAAGATAACCAATCATACATAAAAGAATTCAGAGAAGATTGAAATATTATTCATAGATAATCTCGATCATAAACCCACAATTCCTCGGTCTCAACAAACACACCGCAAAAACAAGATTACATCAAATAGATCTCCACGAGAGAGGGGGAGAACATTGTATTGAGATCCGAAAAGAGAGAAGAAGCCATCTAGCTACTAGCTATGGACCCGAAGGTCTGAAGTAAACTACTCACACTTCATCGGAGGGGCTATGGTGATGATGTAGAAGCCCTCCATGGTGGATGCCCCCTCCGGCGGAGCTTCGGAACAGGCCCCAAGATGGGATCTCGTGGATACAGGAAGTTGAGGCGGTGGAATTAGGTTCTGGCTCCTGTTCTGATCGTTTGGGGGTACGTAGGTATATATAGGAGGAAGGAGTACGTCGGTGGAGCAACAAGGGGCCCACGAGGCAGGGGGCGCGCCCTAGGGGGGGCGGCGCCCGCACCCTCGTGACCGCCTCTTTTGTTCCTTGGTGTAGGGTCCAAGTCCCCTGGATCACCTTCGGTGAGAAAATCACATTTCCGAAGGTTTCATTCCCAGAAATAATAGGTTAGTCCCAGAAATAATAGGTTAGTCCCAGAAATAATAGGCAAAAAAATAGTAATTCTAGGTTGGGCCTCCGGTTAATAGGTTAGTCCCAGAAATAATATAAAAGTGGAAAATAAAGCCCAATATAGTCCAAAACAGTAGATAAAGTAGCATGGAGCAATCAACAATTATAGATACGTTGGAGACGTATCAGGCATCCCCAAGCTTAATTCCTGCTCGTCCTCGAGTAGGTAAATGATAAAAAGAGATTTTTTGATGCGGAGTGATACTTTGGCATAATTTCAATGAAATATTCTTAATTTTGGTATGAATATTCAGATCCGAAAGATTCAAGACAAAAGTTCATATTGACATAAAAATAATAATACTTCAAGCATACTAACTAAGCAATTATGTCTTCTCGAAATAACATGGCCGAAGAAAGTTATCCCTACAAAATCATATAGTCTAGCTATGCTCCATCTTCCCCACACAAAATATTTAAATCATGCACAACCCCGATGACAAGCCAAGCAATTGTTTCATACTTTAACATTTTCAAAACTTTTTCAATCTTCACGTAATACATGAGCGTGAGCCATGGATATAGCACTATATGTGGAATAGAATGGTGGTTGTGGAGAAGACAGAAAGGGAGAAGATAGTCTCACATCAACCAGGCGTATCAACGGGCTATGGAGATGCCCATCAATAGATATCGATGTGAGTGAGTAGGGATTGCCATGCAACGGATGCACTAGAGCTATAAGTATATGAAAGCTCAACAAAAGAATCTAAGTCGGTGTGCATCCAACTCGCTTGCTCACGAAGACCTAGGGCATTTGAGGAAGCCCATCATTGGAATATACAAGCCAAGTTCTATAATAAAAAATTCCCACTAGTATATGAAAGTGACAAAATGAGAGACTCTCTATCATGAAGATCTTGGTGCTACTTTGAAGCACAAGTGTGGTCAAAGGATAGTAGCATTGTCCCTTCTCTCTTTTTCTCTCAATTTTTTTATTTGGGCCTTTTCTTTTTTTATGGCCTCTTTTTTTTCATTTCCCCCCTTTTTTTTCGTCCGGAGTCTCATCCCGACTTGTGGGGGAATCATGGTCTCCATCATCCTTTCCTCACATGGGACAATGCTCTAAAAAATGATGATCATCACACTTTTATTTTTCTTACAACTCAACAATTACAACTCGATACTTAGAACAAAGTATGACTCTATATGAATGCCTCCGGCGGTGTACCGGGATATGCAATGAAACAAGAGTGACATGTATGAAAGAATTATGAATGGTGGCTTTGCCATAAATACGATGTCAACTACATGATCATGCTAGCAATATGACAATGATGGATCGTGTCATAATAAACGGAACGGTGGAAAGTTGCATGGCAATATAACTCGGAATGGCTATGGAAATGCCATGATAGGTAGGTATGGTGGCTGTTTTGAGGAAGATGTATGGTGGGTGTATGATAACGGCGAAAAGTGCGCGGTATTAGAGAGGCTAGCAATGGTGGAAGGATGGGAAAAGTGCGTATAATCCATGGACTCAACATTAGTCATAAAGAACTCATATACTTATTGCAAAAATCTAGGAGTTATCAAAGCAAAGTATTACGCGCATGCTCCTAGGGGGATAGATTGGTAGGAAAAGACCATCGCTCGTCCCCGACCGCCACTCATAAGGAAGAAAATCAATAAATAAATCATGCTCCGAGTTCATCACATAACGGTTCACCATACGTGCATGCTACGGGAATCACAAACTTCAACACAAGTATTCTTTAAATTCACAACTACTCAACTAGCATGACTCTAATATCACCATCTTCATATCTCAGAACAATTATCAAGCATCAAACTTTTCTTAGTATTCAACGCACTCAAAAGAAAGTTTCACATATCTTGAATACCAAGTATATTAACATTAAGCAAATTACCATGCTATTAATGACTCTCAAAATAATCTAAGTGAAGCATGAGAGATCAATAGTTTATTTAAAACAAATCCACCACCGTTCCCTAAAAGATCTAAGTGAAGCACTAGAGCAAGAATTATCACGCTCAAAAGATATATGTGAAGCACTATGAGCAAAACTATCAAGCTCAAAAGATATAAGTGAAGCACATAGAGTATTCTATCAAATTCCAATTCATGTATGGCTCTCTCAAAAGGTGTGTACAGCAAGGATGATTGTGGTAAACTAACAAGCAAAGAAGCAAATAATACAAGACGCTCCAAGCAAAACACATATCATGTGGTGAATAAAAATATAGCTCCAAGTAAATTACCGATGGAAGTAGACGAAAGAGGGGATGCCTTCTGGGGCATCCCCAAGCTTTGACTTTTTGGTGTCCTTGGATTATCTTGGGGGTGCCATGGGCATCCCCAAGCTTAGGCTCTTTCCACTCCTTGTTCCATAATCCATCAAAAGAATTTACCCAAAACTTGAAAACTTCACAACACAAAACTCAATAGAAATCTCGTGAGCTCCGTTAGAGAAAGAAAACAAAAGACTACTTTAAGGTACTATAATGAACTCATTCTTTATTTATATTTGTGTTAAACCTACTGTATTCCAACTTCTCTATGGATTATAAACTATTTTACTAGCCATAGATTCATCAGAATAAGCAAACAACACACGAAAAACAGAATCTGTCAAAAAAAGAACAGTCTGTAGTAATCTGTAACTAACGCAAACTTTTGGAACTCTAAAAAATCTACCAAAATTAGAAGACCTAGACAATTTGTTTATTGATCAGGAGAAATTGTAATCAGTATTTTATCACGTTCTGGTGATTTTTAATAATTGGGGCACTGAGCGCAAAGTTTTTGGAAATTACAGCAAGATCAAATAACTATCATCTAAGAAGATCCAATAGGTCTAGCTTGGCACAAACACTAATTAAAACACAAAAACACATCTAAACAGAGGCTATATGGATTATTTATTCCTAAACAGAAGCAAAAACAAAAAACTAAAAATAAAATTGGGTTGCCTCCCAACAAGCGCTATCGTTTAACGCCCCTAGCTAGGCATAAAAGCAAGGATAGATCTAAGTGGTGCCGTAGTAATAAGATAGATCGGTGAAACTCATTTCATATTCTCTATGTTCGGTAGAAAGTTTTCTTTGAGGCAAGCAAAAGTAATCAAAAGGGCTAAATTTAATAGGACGAAAGTCCCCAAGATCAATTTTAGGAGGTATATGTTCCTCTTTGTTCCATAATCCATCAAAAGAATTTACCCAAAACATGAAAACTTCACAACACAAAACTCAATAGAAATCTCGTGAGCTCCGTTAGAGAAAGAAAACAAAAGACTACTTTAAGGTACTGTAATGAACTCATTCTTTAATTATATTTGTGTTAAACCTACCGTATTCCAACTTCTCTATGGATTATAAACTATTTTACTAGCCATAGATTCATCAGAATAAGCAAACAACACACGAAAAACAGAATTGGTCAAAAAAAGAACAGTCTGTAGTAATCTGTAACTAACGCAAACTTCTGGAACTCTAAAACATCTACCAAAATTAGAAGACCTAGACAATTTGTTTATTGATCAGGAGCAATTGGAATCAGTATTTTATCACGTTCTGGTGATTTTTAATAATTGGGGCACTGAGCGCAAAGTTTTTGGAAATTACAGCAAGATCAAATAACTATCATCTAAGAAGATCCAATAGGTCTAGCTTGGCACAAACACTAATTAAAACACAAAAACACATCTAAACAGAGGCTAGATGGATTATTTATTCCTAAACAGAAGCAAAAACAAAAAACTAAAAATAAAATTGGGTTGCCTCCCAACAAGCGCTATCGTTTAACGCCCCTAGCTAGGCATAAAAGCAAGGATAGATCTAAGTGGTGCCGTAGTAATAAGATAGATTGATGAAACTCATTTCATATTCTCTATGTTCGGTAGAAAGTTTTCTTTGAGGCAAGCAAAAGTAATCAAAAGGGCTAAATTTAATAGGACGAAAGTCCCCAAGATCAATTTTAGGAGGTATATGTTCCTCTTTCGGCCCTTCGTATTGCACAACCAATTCATCATTATAAGCGTTCTTTCGACAGAACTTTGTGAGCCCATACTCAAGAGAGCATCCTAGCTCATTATTTCGAATAGCCAAATCATCATTAAGCTCAGAGATTCTATCAATTAAAATATTGGTACGCACCTTTTTTCTAAGATTTTCATTGAAAGCAACATAGTCGATAGATTGAAAACGCATTATTTCTTCTTGATCAAAAAGGATATATTCTATGGGAGGACAGCCAGCGTCCACCCTATAATGCACAAAGATTTCTTTGGCTTATTTTATTATAAATCTGAATTCATGAGCCAAAAAGATAGTAGCGGCACGCTTAACAGAGGAGTGTTCAATATTAGAAAATTCTAGGAAAATTATTTGTATAGAAGGGTGCATATGCATAAATTGCCTTTCAAGTTCAACGATAAGCATGGCAATAGCGTCCGCAAGGCTACTAGTTCTATGGAGAATAGAACCACCGATAGAGGGTAAAGCACCAGCACAAGTAAAGAAATCTTGAATAACTCCTTTTCCAATAAAATTACCACTACCGATTCGAAATCTTTTTGTATGATATGTAGGGGATTCTTCAGCAGGAGCTTCAGAATTTTCCATGATATTATTATCGCCCATATCGGCAATAATTTCCCCAATTTCAGACATAACGACAAGCAAGCAAACTAACACACGAGCAAACAAAAGGCAACGAGAAAAAGGGCAACGGGAAAAACAGGAGGAGATTGGGAAAGAGAGGGCGAATAAAACGACAAGGGTGAAGTGGGGGAGAGGAAAACGAGAGGCAAATGGCAGATAATGTAATGTGGGAGATAGGGATTGTGATGGGTACTTGGTATGGTGCTTGATATGGTGCTTGACTTGCTCTTGCGTGAGCCTCCCCGGCAGCGGCGCCAGAAATTCTTCTTGCTACCTCTTGAGCACTGCGTTGGATTTCCCCGAAGAGGAGAGGATGATGCAACAAAGTAGCGTAAGTATTTCCCTCAGTTTTTGAGAACCAAGGTATCAATCCAGTAGGAGGCCACACACAAGTTCCTCGTACTGCACAAAACAATAGCTCCTCGCAACCAACGCGATTAGGGGTTGTCAATCCCTTCACGGTCACTTTACGAGAGTGAGATCTAATAGAGATGATAAATAATATTTTTGGTATTTTTGGTATAGAGATGCAAAGTAAAAAGTAAAAGGCAAAGTAAAAACAAAGCAAGTATTAAAGTGATGGAGATTGATATGATGAGAATAGACCCCGGGGCCATAGGTTTCACTAGTGGCTTCTCTCAAGAGCATAAGTATTCTACGGTGGGTGAACAAATTACTATTGATCAATTGACAGAATTGAGCATATTTATGAGTATATCTAGGTACGATCATGTATATAGGCATCACGTCTGAGACAAGTAGACCGAAACGATTCTGCATCTACTACTATTACTCCACTCATCGACCGCTATCCAGCATGCATCTAGAGTATTAAGTTAAAATCAGAGTAATGCCTTAAGCAAGATGACATGATGTAGATGAATAAATTCATGCAATATGACAAATACCCCATCTTGTTATCCTCGATGGAAACAATATGATACGTGCCTTGCAACCCTTTCTGTCACTGGGTAAGGACACCGCAAGATTGAACCCAAAGCTAAGAACTTCTTCCATTGCAAGAACTACCAATCTAGTTGGCCAAACCAAAGGGATAATTCGAAGAGACTTGCAAAGATAACCAATCATACATAAAAGAATTCAGAGAATATTCAAATATTATTCATAGATAATCTGGATCATAAACCCACAGTTCATCGGTCTCAACAAATACACCGCAAAAAGAAGATTACATCGAATAGATCTCCACGAGAGAGGGGGAGAACATTGTATTGAGACCCAAAAAGAGAGAAGAAGCCATCTAGCTACTAGCTATGGACCCGAAGGTCTGAAGTAAACTACTCACACTTCATCGGAGGGGCTATGGTGATGATGTAGAAGCCCTCCGTGCTGGATGCCCCCTCCTGCGGAGCTCCGGAACAGGCCCCAAGATGGGATCACGTGGATACAGGAAGTTGCGGCGGTGGAATTAGGTTTTTGGCTCCTATTCTGATCGTTTGGGGGTACGTAGGTATATATAGGAGGAAGGAGTACGTCGGTGGAGCAACAAGGGGCCCACGTGGGAAGGGGGCATGCCCTAGGGGGGGGGCGCCCCCACCCTCGTGACTGCCTCTTTTGTTCCTTGGAGTAGGGTCCAAGTCCTCTGGATCACGTTCGGTGAGAAAATCACGTTTCCGATGGTTTCATTCCGTTTGGACTCCGTTTGATATTTCGTTTGTTCGAAACACTGAAATAGGCAAAAAACAACAATTCTGGGCTGGGCCTCCGGTTAATAGGTTAGTCCCAAAAATAATATAAAAGTGGAAAATAAAGCCCAATATAGTCCAAAACAGTAGATAAAGTAGCATGGAGCAATAAAAAATTATAGATACGTTGGAACGTATCACTGTTTTGGTCCCAGTATGCTAGGGCCGAACATCCAATGCCTCTGAGTGAACAACTGAAGCAGTTGGTCGAACTCCACAGGGCGGCCGAAGTGGCTATGAAAGATTTCATAGTCCGGATGTGGCCTGGTGAGCCCCTGCCCACTAGCTACTTCAGCCTGATCAAGCGGATGGTAAATGCCTGTCCGCGACTTGAAGTAATCAAGCGATCCGTTTGCATTGAGGGTGCCCGCCGGGCCTTTGCCCGTGCGAAGGTGCATTGGGGCAAGCTGGATGCGGAGAAGCTGGTCAAGGACGGGCCACCAGACGGCAAGGCGCATCGCCATCCCGAGAAGTACTATGATGGCGTTATGAAGGGCGCTCGTCTCGTGGCCGATGAATGTACTAAAGACAAGATCTTTGACTAAATGTACCTCTACCGTTGTTGTAATTTAAGGACGGAGTTGTCTGTGCTATGTAGCACTGTTTTGATTTAAAATATTACCATCTGTGCGGCTGTTTATAAAATTCTGAATGTAGGCCAGTTGTCGGCTTCCGCCCACACGTACCTAGTACCGGGGTGTTCCTAGAAAAACCCGGATACTCTTTATCCAAATGTTTGGTCCCTTAAGGAGGTATCCGGCGCAGCAAACAAGGCAATCAGACTATGTGGCTTTATAACTTTCTCTTAGCCATAGAAGTCTATAATTTTAAATTTCGGCGAAGCCCCTAGAATTCGGAGGGCCGAATTGGGGCGCTATATACGCCTAAATAGGACAGGGCCAATTCATCGCCTAAAGCGGAAAAAATCTTTAAGGATTCTAAGACCTCTCGAACAGCGACCAACTCTCGCCTCATCATGCCGGTTAGTTTTCGACTTTCTCTACTGAGGTGCTCGTCCAGAAGAACCGGGACACAATTGCAGTAGTTCTCCCTACGCTACCTTAGCCGATATAACGGAACGTAAGGTACCAAAACAAGGGAGCCGGGCTAACCCAACTGTAGACCCAAGACATGATTCGGAGCTGATGCATATAGTGCTATAAGTTCGGGTGCCGCACTGTTTAAAGTGTTCGGACTTTATTTGCCGTAGAACGGGGCACCATAGAAAGCCTCTGGCAAACAGACCGTACCAAAGTGTACGGATGCAATGTCAAAGAGACATTTGTAAGAATTTTTTTCAAATAAGAACAATAAGCTGACGCTATATATAATCTCTCAATGATGAAAATACGTTTAAGCTTATGTTTACAATGAATGCATTAAGCAGAGATAAATAGGACTATTTAACATGTCCTATCCAGGGGCAGGCCATGTATGGATATATGAAACAGGTATAACGATCGTAAATAGATTCCACCTGGGTGTTTCCTTCTGTGCGCCAAGCCTGTTGCCTCATTTGTTTTCTCTCCTATGTAAGTCCGACAATCCGGCTCTTCTGAAGAGGTTGCTCTAAAGCAATGTCCTGAAAAAGAAGAAGGACGGGTTATGAAGGTATGTGGCGGTTATCCCGCACTGTTGACTGAGTCGTTGTTGCGCCTCCGCCTACTCACATGGTATCTTGAGTGCGTAATTGTGTATGCGTGGCACAAATGCTGCTTTGATGGGGCTTAAGCGGAGGCCGGACTGCTAGTCACGCTCTTGGCGTGCCTAATGATCCTGTTGAGGGGTGCTCCGGACTCTCTTGACGGTGCTTGAAGTTGTTGTCGCCGGATTGGTTTGTCGGAGGAGGCCGCTTTGTACTTCCGCCGCGAGGGCTGCAGTATGCTCTTCTATTTGGAGAGAGCGGTCCATATTTCCGTTGACTGTTATGACCCTGCGTGGTCCTGGCATCTTGAGCTTGAGGTATGCGTAGTGTGGTACCGCATTGAATCTAGCGAATGCGGTTCGTCCGAGTAGTGCGTGGTAACCCCTGCGGAAAGGGACGATATCGAAGATTAACTCTTCGCTTCAGAAGTTATTCGGAGATCCGAAGACCACTTCCAATGTTATAGAGCCCGTGCAACGGGCCTCTTCTCCAGGGATCACACCTTTGAAGGTGGTTTTGGTGGCCTTGATCCTTGAAGAGTCAATGTCCATTTTGCGCACTGTGTCCTGATAAAGCAAGTTCAGGCTACTGCCACCGTCCATAAGGACTCGCGTGAGGTGGAATCTGTCGATGCTTGGGTCTAGGACCAATGTGGCTGAGCCGCCGTGACGGATGTTAGTAGGGTGATCCCTACGATGAAAGGTGATCGAGCAAGCTGACCATGGGTTAAATTTGCGGGCGACTAACTCCATCGCATAGACATCCCGTAGTGCTCGCTTCCATTCCCGCTTGGGAATGTGCGCAGCGTAAATCATGTTGACCGTTTTCACCTGGGGGGGGGGGATTTCTTCCGTCCCCCTGTGTTCGGACACCGGGGCTCTTCGTCATCGTCACTTTGTAGCCCCTTGTCCTTGTTTTCAACGTTTATTTTGCCGGCCTATTTGAACACCCAGCAGTCTCTATTGGTGTGGTTGGCTGGCTTGTCCAGGGTGCCATGAACTTGGCACGAGCGCTCCAGTATACGGTCTAGACTGGACGGTCCCTGATTATTTCTTTTGAACGGCTTCTTCCGCTGACCGGACTTGGATCCGCTGAATCCGGCGTTGACTGTCGTGTCTTCAGTGCTGTCGCCGTTGTTCCGTCGCTTATGTCTATTACGCCGTGGCTTGTCGTTATTGCCGCGGTCGTCCGGAGTGCCAGAATGTGGCGTAGTGCTGCTGCGAGCCAACCAACTGTCCTCGCCCACGCAAAAGCGGGTCATTAGTGTTGTGAGAGCTGCCATTGACTTGGGTTTTTCCTGGCCGAGGTGTCGGGCGAGCCACTCGTCACGGATATTATGCTTAAAAGCCGCCAGGGCTTCGGCGTCCGGACAGTCGACTATTTGGTTCTTTTTAGTTAGGAACCGAGTCCAGAATTTCCTGGCTGACTCTCCGGGTTGTTGAGTAATGTGGCTCAGGTCATCGGCGTCTGGTGGTCGCACATATGTGCCCTGGAAGTTGTCGAGGAATGCGTCTTCCAGGTTTTCCCAGCTGCCAATGGAATTTGCTTGCAGACTGTTTAGCCAGTGCCGGGCTGGTCCTTTGAGCTTAAGGGGAAGATACTTGATGGCGTGTAGATCGTCTCCGCAGGCCATGTGAATGTGGAGAAGGAAATCTTCGACCATACCGCAGGGTCTGTTGTGCCATTGTATGATTCAATGTTTACGGGTTTGAACCCTTCTGGGAATTCATGATCCATCACTTCGTCGGTGAAGCAGAGGGGGTGCACGGCGCCTCTGTGCCGGGCTATGTAGCTATGCAGTTTGAATTGCTTTGGGTGGCTATGTTCGGCACGGCCGGGCTTGTTGAAGGTGTATCCGGCGTGATGGTCGTCGTTGCGTGCCGAGGCGCGCCCCCTCGATCCGTAGATCGATCTTGGTTGTCCTGCTCTGTTTTCCAGTATATCTTGCAGGTCCTGTCTATTGCCCCGGGCCGTAGTATGTTGGCGTGGGGGTGCTGGCTGGTATGCGGGGTGATATGCCGTTTTATCCCGGCCACGAGGTGGCCGGTCAGCCGTATGGCACTCGAGTCCGTATTCCTCGGCTGCCAGGACTTCAGCCCATCTGTTTGTGAGCAGGTCTTGATCAGCTTCGAGTTGCTGCTGCTTCTTTTTCAGGCTCCTCGCAGTGGCTATAAGCCGATGCTTGAAGCGCTCCTGCTCTTCGGGATCCTCAGGCACGCCGAACTTGTCGTTGCCGAGGATAATCTTGTCTTCGGAGGGGGGCATGTAGTTGTCCTCCTCCGGGTATTCGTCCGTCACCTGTTCTTCTGGGCTGACCTGCTCATCTTCTTGTTCGGCCTGCTCGAAGGCGGGCTGATCAGGGTTGTATTCTTCTTTGGCACCATTCGGATTGTTTTCATCTCCTGGGCCGGTATTGCTGTGGCGGGGCTTGGAGTGGCACCGACGATGCCCATTCTTTGCTTTTTTCCCTGAGGTTTTATCCTCCGTTGCCTCATCGCCATTTGTTTCCTTCGGAGTGTCCACCATATATATATCATAGGAAGAGGTGGCTGTCCACCGCCCAGTGAGCGGTGGTTCATGTTCTTCTCCTGCATCGTCGTCCATACCGTCGATGTCTTCGGAGTCGAAGTCCAGTACCTCGGTTAAATCATCAACCGTGGCAATGAAGTGGGTGGTGGGTGGGCAACGAATTCCTTCATTGCCTGCCTCCCACTCGAGCCGGACATAGTTCGGCCAAGAGCCTCCTGACAAAGAGAGAGACTTTAATGAGTCCAGCATGTCGCCAAAGGGCGAGTGCTGGAAGATATCCACAGCGGTGAACTCCATTACCGGAGCCCAACCTGGCTCGACTGGCTCGGGAGTGCGCGGACTGGAACCAACGTCCGGATACGAATCCGGGGGTTCGGAGTCACAGGCCACCACAAAGGTAAGACCCGTGTTCGGCTCCACCGCCGATGAGTGTGCGACCTGCGGGGCGGGGTCTATCCCTCCGTCCTTAGGCAGCGCAGCCTGCTCCGGATTTAGGTCTGGGGCTATTGCGGGGGTGATACCCCGAGCTTTGTCCGACAGCAGGTCTAAGCCGTGCTGGTCATAACAGTCCGGTGCTCCTGGCATAGGCCCGAATCCATCGAAGATCAAGTCTCCGCGAATGTCCGTCGTGTAGTTCAGGTTTCCGAACCTGATCTGGTGGCCAGGGGCGTAGCTGTCGATCTGCTCTAGATGGCCAAGCGAGTTGGCCCGCAGGGCGAAGCCGCCGAACACGAAGATCTGTCCGGGGAGAAAGGTCTCACCCGGGATCGTGTTGTTGACGATGAATGGAGGAGCCATCGAGCCGTGTAGCGACGACACAGAGGACTCTCAATGAAAGCACCAGTGTCGGTTTCAAAACCGGCGGATCTCGGGTAGGGGGTCCCGATGTGTGCGTCTTAGGCTGATGGTAACAGGAAGCGAGGGACACAATGTTTACCCAGGTTCGGGCCCTCTCGATGGAGGTAAAATCCTACTTCCTGCTTGATTAATATTGAAGATATGGGTAGTACAAGAGTAGATCTACCACGAGATCGTAGAGGCTAAACCCTAGATGCTAGCCTATGATGGTATGATTTTAATTGTGATCGGCCTTCTAAGGACCAACCTCTCTGGTTTATATAGGCACCGGAGAGGGCTAGGGTTTACATGGAGTCGGTTACAAGGAAGGAAATACAATATCCAGATCGCCAAGTGTCGGAGTAATGGGCCACGGGTAGGCAAACCCGAGCCCCTGGACCTTTCAAAACATCGGGGCAGACTGCGCCCCTCAAGACCCCAAGACGAAGAGCCGCCTTCTGAGAGTCGGCGGCAGAGCCGCCGACTGCCCCTCCCAGCCGAGTCCCAGAGACGGCCTCGAGATAAGCCGACTCCCAGCCAGCGACTTGGAGAAGTTGCCACGGGAGTCGGCCCACGACTCCAACCGCCTCCTACTAATGCGACTACGGACGGGACGGATGGGCCGCCTTGCAGCCCATCCTGCCCTTTCACACAGATGTGCATGGCCACAGAGCGCCAGATCGACGAAGATCTCCGTCTGCACGGCACTGTTGCCACGCTGCCTCGACATCAACCCGTGGGCAGATCCTCGTACCCACGATGGCCTGTCTGCACGACCGAAGACGGCGGGATTTCACCGCTTTGTCGGCGGAGTGCGAAGACGGCGAGAGCACCCCAAGACGGACCTGCTGGGAGTCGGCCTCCGAGAGTCGGCCAGCCCCTCTCACGGGCTCCGTGTGCCATTAACCAGACAAGACAGGGAGTGGCAACAGTGATCGTCCATCAGGCGGCGGCACTGTTGTCATGACCCCATGACCAAGCTCGCGTCATTAGAAGCATGGCTACAGTAATCCGCAGCCGGCAAGACCCGCCCGCGGCGGACAAGGGCTGTCGGCCCCATGTTGGACCGTCAAGGGCCCACTAGTCGGCGGGCCCCGTAAGTCGGGCGGAGAAGACGGCGACTTAAGAGACTGACGGCTGGGACCTGCGCCCAGTCGGATTACCATTGTACCCCCGGGGGGTAGGCCTATATAAACCCCTCGGGGCACCCATGCAAGGGGTTGGACCCTAGTTGTTTGACACACACATAGGAGGAAGAGAAGAGCTAGCCGTGCCCTTCTCCTTCCTCACCCCGAACAGCTCAAGGAGCAACCTTGTAAACACTTTGCCATAGTGATCATGCGGAGACCCCGCAGAGCAGCAGTAGGGGTGTTATCTCCACGGAGAGCCCTGAAGCTGGGTAAGATTCACGGCGTGCATGCCTTCGCCTCATCCCGTTTCTGTGCACCGCGACGCACTCACGCGCCTCCATGATAAGCCATCCTTTGGCATATGTCGCACCCAACCCCCGACATTTGGCGCCCACCGTGGGGCAAGGTGCACCGTCGTCCGGAGACCTCCTCTAGACGGGAACCATCTTCCTCCCTGGCGAGCGCAGCCAGCCCGGCACGCTAGATGGAGTCTGCGCCGACGCGCTGCATGGCGTTGAGGTCGCCTGCGCGGCGAGCTGCCTCGCCGAACTTGTCGGTGAAGTTCGCCTCTCCGACGAGCCTGCATCCGATGCTGGCACGGACGGCCCCGAGAGCCTCCTCGCGGGCCTCCTCGAGCAGCTCCATGTCGCCGGCGAGCCTGCCGCCGACTTGAGTCCGTAGGCTCCACCGATCCGATGCTGGTCGACTCCGACACCGCATCGATCGACACGTTCCCCACCAACGTGGTGGTCTACGATGAGCCGCTCCCTCGCGCGGAGAGTGGCGGAAGCACCATCACGGAAGTGCTCGTCATCGGTCATAGCGAGCCTTCCGGCGAAGGAACTCATGACCCTCTCGACGTGGTTCTACAAGACCTAACCGCGCCTATTCCGGAAGACGCTGACGCTGGGACGCTGGAGGCGCGCCGCCTCCAGCTCCTCGTAGGCGCGAAGAAGCTGGCAAGCATGAGACGCTTGTCAGAAACCTACCAGCGCGAGATGGATCGCGCCGTGGGCGGCTCGCCGACTCCGACTGGGCCTAGCTGCCTAGGCGTGGTCCAGCAGCGCGGCGTAGCCATCACCAGCCTGTTTAGGGCCAATCGCCCCGTGTATGCCACGCCCGCGGAGAACATCCGCGCCGCCCAGGCGGCGGCGGACGAGCTGGATAACTTCGAGGGCGAGGAGCGCCGCCTGATGACGGAGCGAGTCCAGCAGCTCCTCGACGCGGCTGCCGCGCAAGACGAAGCCGGCTGCCGCACGGAGGCGCTGCGACGACAACACGGCGACTTGCCTCCACGCCGAGATCAAGGCACGACGTCTCGGACGCCGACTGGCGGTGTACGTGGAAGAAAAAACAAGGATCCGGTTGTCAGCCATAGTCGGACCCACATCTCCATCGAGCGCGACGAAGACGGCCGCCCAAGAGCGGTGGAGCGGCGAGACAACTATCTGCCCCCTCCTCCCCGCAGAGAAAGGCGAGTCTCCCCGCCGCCCGTCGAGCATCCGACTCTCGGCGACCGCCTTGGCCGCCGAGAGGGAGTCGGAGAAAACGACGCCCGCCACGGGATTGAGCGACTCCACCGATCCCTGGCGCTGGAAGAAGAAGACAAGTTGGGCCCGCCGTGTTTCGGACCTCGCATCCGAGACGAGCCCTTCCCCAGAGGGTTCACACTCCCCCGAGATACACCCAAATACACCGGTTGCGTGAAGCCGGAGGACTGGCTAGTGGACTACTCCACGGCCGTCAGCATAGCGAACGGCAACAAGCGCGTTGCCGTAAAGTATGTTCCCCTCATGCTCCAGGGCACGGCCCGGACATGGTTGAATAGCTTGAAGCCCCGCAGCATCAACAGCTGGGTCAACTTCACCGAGGCCTTCGTCCGCAACTTCACGAGCACATACAAGCGGCCTCCCAAGCCTCGCCAGCTTTCCTTGTGCGTACAAGGCCCCAACGAGTCCACTCGCGACTACCTCACTCGCTGGGCCGTGCTCCGGAACTCCTACGAGGGAGTGCACGAGGTGCAGGCTATTGAGTACTTCACCGCCGGGTGCAGAGAAGGCACCCTCCTCAAGCACAAGCTCCTTTGCGACGAGCCGGAGACCCTCGACGAGCTACTGATCATAGAAGACAAGTACGCCACAACCGACTCCTCCATGAAGACGGAGATCAAAGTCAGCGCGACTGGCAAAGTGGCTCCTCAGGCTCCCAGAACTCCGGCTGGCGACACCAGTCGGCGACAGCAGCAGAATGATCACAAGCGCAAGGCCCCACAGCCGGCTTCCAACAACCGGTAGGTGGCGACAGTTGAAGACCAACAACCAGAGGGGCAGCCTCCGGCCAAGCGGCAGAAAGGCGGCAAGTCCAACTGGTTGCCGGCCTTCTCTTATGAGCATACTCTAGATGGTCCCTGCAAAGTTCCATAGCGGCCCGAAGCCGTCGAACCACACCACCCGGAAGTGCCACTGGCTCACCAGGATCGCCAAGGGAGACGGCCTCATCCCTCCCCCGCCTGCTGGGCCGCCGCCTCCACCGCCGCTCCAGCAGCCAGCTGTCAGGCCAGTCGGCGCAGTACAAGACGAGTACCCAGAAGAGCATGGAGCTTATGTGGTGTTCACCAGTGTGGCCGACGATCGCCGCAGCAGGCGGCTGCAACGGCAAGAAGTGAATGCAGTAGCATCAGATGCCCCAGAGTTCATGCACTGGTCCGAGAAACCTATCAGTTGGAGCCGAGCTGATCACCCAGAGGTGATGCCGAATCCAGGCTCCTACGCCCTGGTCTTGGGAGCCACCCTTGCCGCGGATAGGCGTGCCGCTCGCTTCTCACGAGTGCTGATAGACGGAGGCAGCAGCATCAACATCCTGTACAAGGACACAATGGAGAAGTTAGGAATCAAGCAAAGACATCTTCAGAACAGCCGAACTGTGTTCCACGGAATTGTACCTGGCCTTTCCTGATCACCGATCGGCAAGATCCTGATAGACGTCCTCTTTGGGGACCTCGAAGTGGTGGACCTCGAAAGCCCATACCATGCTTTGCTCGGCCGACCTGCTTTGGCCAAGTTCATGGCGGTCCCCCACTACGCCTACCTCAAGATGAAGATGCCGAGTACCAAGGGGATCCTGACCGTAGCCGGCGACTACAGAAAGTCGTCCGCCTGTGCAGGTGAAAGCAGTCGGCTGGCCGAGCCCCTGGTAATCGCAGCTGAGAAGAGGCTTCTTCATCGGGTTGTGGAAATGGCCGGCAAGCAGCCAAAGATATCGCCCAACCCCAAGGAGTCGAAAGCTGAGGGCTCGTTCAAGCCGGCCAAAGAGACAAAGAAGATACCCTTGGACCCGGGGCACCCGGAGAGGTACGCTGTTGTAGGTGCAAACCTTGACAGTAAATAGGAAGGCGAGCTCGTCGATTTCCTCTGTGAGAATCGGGACATTTTCGCATGGTCCCCTAAAGACATGCCAGGTGTACCGACGGAATTCGCCGAGCACAAGTCACATGTCCGATCTGATGTGAAGCCCGTCAGGCAGCCCTTGCACTGCCTGTCAGAAGAGAAGAGAAGAGTCGTTGGAGAAGAGATAGCCCGGCTCCTCGCAGCCGGTTTCATCATGGAAGTGTTCTTTCCAGAGTGGTTAGAGAACCCGGTCTTGGTACTAAAGAAGAACAAGCAGTGGCGGATGTGTATTGACTACACAAGCCTCAACAAAGCTTTCCCCAAGGACCCATTCGCTTTGCCGAGAATTGATCAGGTGATAGACTCCACAGCCGGATGCGAGTTGTTGAGCTTCTTAGATGCATACTCAGGATATCACCAGATCAAGCTGAACCCGGCCGACAGATTGAAGACCGCCTTCATCACACCGTTTGGAGCCTTCTGTTACCTGACCATGACGTTTGGCTTAAGGAATGCCGGCGCCACCTTTCAGCGTTGCATGCAGAAGTGCCTCCTCAAGCAGCTTGGCAGAAACACCCACATTTACGTGGACGACGTGGTGGTGAAGACGGAGAAGCGAGGAACGCTGTTGGAAGACCTCAAGGAGACCTTTGAGAACCTGCGCCGATTCCAGATCAAGCTCAACCTAGAGAAGATCAAGGCAATCGAGAGGATGGAAGTACCCCGCCGACTGCCAGATGTGCAAAAGTTCACCTGTTGTTTGGCGTCCATCAGCCGATTCATCAGCCGACTGGGCGAGAAAGCTCTTCCTCTGTACCAGCTCATGAAGAAGACCACCTTCTTCGAATGGAACCACAAGGCGGACGAAGCTTTTCTCCAGTTGAAGAAAATGCTGACTACTCCCCCGGTGCTGGCGGCTCCGACTCCCAAGGAGCCCATGCTCCTGTATATCGCCGCCACCAGCAGGGTAGTCAGCACAGTCATTGTAGTTGAACGCAAGGAGGAAGGCAAGGCGCTACCTGTCCAGAGACCGGTATATTACCTGAGCGAAGTACTGTCGACCTCCAAGCAGAACTACCCCCACTACCAGAAGATGTGTTATGGCGTGCACTTTGCCGCCAAGAAGTTGAAGCCTTACTTTCAAGAACATCCAATCACCGTGGTTTGCACAGCCCCACTAGCCGAGATCATCGGAAGCCGAGATGCTTCTGGCCGAGTGGCCAAATGGGCCATAGAGCTGGCCCCCTACACCATCTATTACCAGCCCCGCACCGCCATCAAGTCGCAAGCACTGGCCAACTTCCTCGTCGACTGTGCCGAGACCCAGTACCTGCCGCCAGTGCCCGACTCCACCCATTGGCGGATGCACTTCGATGGCTCCAAGATGCGCACCGGCTTGGGAGCCGGCGTGGTCCTCACTTCCCCAAAAGGCGATAAGCTCAAGCACGCTGCAGATCCATTTCGCCGCCTCCAACAACGTCGCCCGAATCTGGCGCTCATTCACGGCTCTCGCTTGCCAAAGAGCTTGGCATTCGGCGGATCCTGTGTTATGGCGATCCGACTTGGTGGTCCAAGAGTCATCCGCGATCGGGACGCCAAAGATACAAACATGGCGAGCTACCGTTTCCTGGTACAGCAGCTGAGTGGATATTTTGAGGGGTGCGAGTTCCTCCACGTGCCAAGAAACGA
The DNA here is from genome assembly GCA_021605205.1 of Aegilops longissima. Taxonomy (NCBI): domain Eukaryota; kingdom Viridiplantae; phylum Streptophyta; class Magnoliopsida; order Poales; family Poaceae; genus Aegilops; species Aegilops longissima. The sequence goes on from CM038681.1 coordinate 89,462,551, forward strand.
TAACGACCAAGCAGATGCCCTGGCAAGAATCGGCTCCACCCGCCAGGCAATACCATCCGCGTCGCCCTTCAAAGACCTCCTCAAGCCATCTGTCAAGCCGTCACCGAGTCGACTCCATTTTGTGCCGACTTCGAAGAAGTCAGATCCGACTCCAAAGCCTCAGCAGACGGTCTTGCAGACGGCCCCAAGAACGCTGCAGTCGAAGCCGGCCCGGGGACTTCAGAACCTGGCCCGGGGACTGCCGCGACCATTGCAAAGACTCCAAGATTTCGGCCCGGGATCGCGCCACCAACCCGGGACTTCTTCAACCCAGCAAGTTGCTGCAGACTCCAACCCGCCGCCTCCCAGCCCAGCCGCCCACGTCCAAGTAGCAGTATCGGCAGTCGAAGAAATAGCATCACCCTCATGGGCCCAGCCCATCCTGAAGTTCTTAGTAAGCGGAGAGCTACCAACCGATGAGACCTTGGCTCGGCAAGTACAACGCCGAGCGGCAACCTACACTATAGTCAAAAGAGAGCTGGTCAGGCGCAGCGTCACTGGTGTCTACCAGCGCTGCGTCGAGCCAGAGCAAGGCCAAGCGATTCTCAAGACATTCATCAAAGCGAAAAGGCCATCATGCAGCCTCAAGAGCACTCGTTGCCAAAGCCTTCCGACACGGTTTCTTGGCCGACTGCCCTAGAAGAGGCCAAGGAATTAGTTCAAAAATGCAAGGCGCCGGTGTTCCGCTCCAAGCCGCTTTCAGCCGGCTTCGACTCAAGACTATCCCCATCGCTCGCCCTTTGCTGTTTGGGGCCTGGACATGGTGGGACCATTCAAACGGCACGAGGCGGCCTAACTCACTTACTTGTCGCATGGACAAGTTCACCAAGTGGATAGAAGTAAAACCCATCAAGAAGTTGAATGGTCCTACCGCAGTGACTTTCATCGCCGACATCACGACTCGGTACGGCGTACCACACAGCATCATCACCGACAATGGCACAAATTTTGCCAAAGGCGCCCTGGCCCGTTTCTGTGCGACACAAGGCATCCGACTGGACTTAGCGTCCGTTGCCCATCCGCAGTCAAACGGCCAGGTGGAGCGAGCGAATGGCCTCATCCTGTCTGGCATCAAGCCTCGACTGGTCGAGCCACTGGAGCGTTCGGCCGGCTGCTGGCTTGAGGAGTTGCCAGCCGTCCTCTGGAGTCTGCGCACGACTCCAAACAAGTCAACTGGCTTCACACCCTTCTTCCTCGTCTACGGTGCCGAAGCCTTCATCCCAACGGATATAGAGTTCGACTCCCCGCGAGTCACCATGTACACCGAAGAGGAAGCAGAGGAAACACGTCAAGACGGCGTCGATCTGCTGGAAGAGGGCCGGCTGTTGGCACTCAGCGGTCCAAAGATCTACCAAAGAGCCTGCGCGCTACTACAACAAGAAGGTCAAGCCAAGATCATTCCTAGAGGCGACCTTGTGCTTCGCTGATCCAGCGAACAGCCGCCAACACAAGCTGTCGGCGCCTTGGGAAGGACCATTCATCATCGACAAAGTCTTTGAGCAACGACTCCTACTACTGATCGGCGCTTTCGAAGCCCCGAGCATGCAAGAGGGACGACTCCGGCAAAGAGAGGGAACGGCCATGAAATGCGAACCTCCTCCGAAGATTTTACAGTTGATGCAGTATGTACCACGCTACCTTTTGTGTTTAAAGTACCAAGACTTCGGGCCCCCCGAGATGAGCTCGGGGACTGCCCTCTTCTGTTATCTGTATGATAAGAATTATGCCTTCGAGTATATCACTCTTTGTTATGCTGCTTGGTACCGGGCTCGACTAGTCGGCCCGGGGACTCGCCGCCTTGGGCTATGAAATGCTTCCTGCAGTCAGACAAGTAACGTGCGGTGCCTAAGCCGTCTCCTGTCAGAAGCCGCAGCTTGCAGAGCGACTGTTTGGTGGGCAGGAGTAAGGAAGAACGGGCGCCCACACGAAAAAATGGCTAAGGACCCAAAGCATAAGCATAGTTTAAGCCGGCTTCCAGCCCCTTTTTGCAAAAACCGACTCTTAAGTAGTCGGCTTGCTGCTTTCTACCCGACTTGTTTAAAAGACTCTAAAAAATGGCCAAGTACTTGCCTTCTCAAAGGTAGCCAAGCACTTGGCCCAAACGGCAGTCCGCAGAGCGGTTGTCCAACGGGCAAGGCGGCGACTAAGGGAAGGCGGCAAAGGAAAAAGCCACAAGGAGCATTGAGCAAGGAAAGATAGAATTAAAATAATATTTACACAGCATAGGCCCTTGGCCGGATCTTCGGGCAGAGGTTCAAAATACACCCCGGGGGTGGAATTGTGCGAAATAACAAGTTCTTTCAAAGACTATGAAAACAGATAAAATAAAGGCGAGACAGCGGCCTAGGAAGCGGCAGATGGGGTCGGAAGGCCGGAGGCGACAGCGGCGTCAGGCGCACTACAAGGATCCGAGTCTATTGCAACAAAATTGTTCGTCGCAATACATGTCGATTTGTGGAGATACGTACCTATTGCCACGAAACAACATTCGTTGGCAGCCGTTGCGACTGGACACATGGTAATAGGTTATTGCCACAAAAAAATTAATTGTTGCAGTAAAGTCTCTATTACAACAAAATGACTGCACTCATGCAACGGAATTTGTTTGTCATAATACCGCTACCATATTGCAACGCCGATGTAGTTTGTTGCAATATGAGACCTCTATTGCAACAAAGTTAGTATTTATTGTGACCAAACTAAGTTATGGCAATATGTGCGGCCTATTACCACAACGGGAGAATTTATGGTAATATTGTGTTTTATTGCAACAAAACATAGTTGTAGCAATAAATTTTGTTGCAATAGACCGGAATCCTTGTAGTGGCGCCGGGGTGGCCGGCTGGGCGGTCTCGGCTTGATCGTCTCCGGCGGCAGCTGGCCCAGACAGGCGCAGCTCATTGCTGGAGGCGCGGTCGAGCTGAGGCTGGTCGCCCGCTCCGTCTTCTGGCGCCTCCATCTCGTCTCCGTCCTCCGCCTCGTCTTCCTCCTCGGCGGTGGAGTCGATCACCTCCGCCGAGTCTCGTCGTGAGTCCGGTTCATCTCAACCACTCGTGGCGCCTCCCACCGTCCTCAGCCCGCTCAGGGACGAAGACGCTGGTGTCCGTGTAGTCGGCAATAGCCGCCGCACGCTCGACGAGGGCGTCCTCCGTAGCCAGCAGCTCCGCCTGGGCCTCTGACCGGAACGCGGCCAGCCGGTCCAGATCCCGCCCTGGATACCACGCCTTGACGAATTCCAGGGCCCGGCGCGCTCCAGCCCGAGCCGCGGAACCCTTCCAGGCCTCAAGACGGCCAGCCGCGACCTCCAGCCAGTCGGCGGTCCGGCTGGGAGTGCGCAGAATCGGCATGTCCGGCTAAAGAGCAGCGATCGCCTGGGCTCAGACGAGCCTCAATGCTCAGGAGCTGCTCGTCAAGGGTCCGGGGGGCGTTGGCAGCGATCTCAGCACCACCCGCCCTTCTCGCCTCGCGATCAGCCTCGATGGCTTGATTGGCCGCCCGCGTGTGGCCGGGGAAGAAGTCTCCAAGAAGAAGAAGCAAGTCAGAAAACCAGGAGTCGACCCGACCTATAGTCGGCGGCCCAAAAGAAGAAGTAAAAACAAACTCACCATCGACGGTGTCCTTGATTTCATGGAAGCCGGAGGTCAGCAGTGCTTCCTTGTCGGTCCAAGAGGAGCGCTCGCTCTCGAACTCAGCCAGGAGAGCAGCCTCTCTCTTGTCCGCCTCATCCTGCCCCGCCTTAAGCAGATCCCTCTGCTCTGCCAGCTGCGTAGCCAGCAGGTCGCGCTCTGCGGCGAGCTTGCTGCACTCCTCCTCCTTGGCGTGCAAGGCGGTGTTGGCCGTACCCAGCTGCCGCCGAAGAGTGGCACTGGCCTCTGAAGAATAAAAAGAAGAAGGACGCAAAGTCGTCAGCTAAGAAGGTCACCAGGAAGATCCGGCCCGACTGCTCAGCAGTCGGCCCGAATCTCGGGGACTACAGCCCGCGGGTGTGCCAGCGTGCCCCCGCGAAGAAGAAAACTCACCTCGGCTCCTCGCCAAATCGGCAGTCCGCTTGCCCAGCTCCTCAACGTTGCGGTTGAAGGCAGTGGCGCGGAGGTTGTGATACTCCTGCGACAAGAATTTCAGACAAAGGTAAAAATTTGGAAGTCAGCAAATAGAGTTCCGAGCCGCCTGCTCAGCAGCCGGCCCGAAACAAGGGGACTACACCCAGTGGGTGCATTGGCGCGCCCCCACAGAGAAGAGCGAGAAAAAATTCAAAGAAGAAACATACCCGCACGGCGGCTCGCGACGCCAGGTGCGCCTTGGTGCAGTTCTGGATGGCGTCGCCCTCAGCTTGAAGCTTCGCCTAGACGTCCAGAAGCGCCGTGTTCAGCGGGCCTGTACCGCCTCCCCGCACCCACCCAACGGGCGCGGCGCTCGACGCCTCGGCGTCTGGAATGGCCGAGCTGGTGGCGCCGGTCTCCAAGGGGCGCGGCACTGAAGTCGCCTTCTCAAGACGGCGTCGCGCTGGCGAGGCGACTTGAAGAAGCAGCCTTGCCACTGCCTCGTCGTCGGTCGGCGGCACAGGCGGGTCCGCCGACTGTTTGCCTCGCGCGCTCTCAGACTGCGGTGGAGGCGGCGGGGATGGCTCGGCCGTGCCCGACAGGGAGGCCTTGCTTCCTTCCTTCTCCGCGGCGGGGAACTCATCGCCGACTCCCTCTGTCTGCCCCGTGAACTCCGGCGGTGGTGGCGCAGAGCTTAGCAGGGTGATGAGCAGCGCCGACTGGAGGCGCGCGGCCTCCTCGGCTCGCCTCTTGGCTGCAATGGCGGCCGCCTCCTCCAGCAGCCAGGCGGAAGCCGCCTTCTCGGCCTCCGCCTTCTCCAGGCGGGCGGCCTCCTCCTCGTCGCGCTTCTCCTGCGCGTTCCGCTCCGTCGCTTCCCAGAGGTCGGCCGCAGGGTCAATCCACCGAGTATTGGCGGACGTCTCTGCCGACCCCATGACGGAGGCTGCGGCAACCCTCTCCAAGGTGAGAGGAGCCCTGATGAGAAAAAGACATATAAAGACTTGGACAAGACGGACCAGAAGAAAACAAGACAAAACAAGAAGTACTTACGCGAAGACCAGCGGCGGCTTCTTCACTTCCTTGCGGAAGCGGTTAGCCTTCACGACCGCCTCTTCGCGCTGGGTCGCGGCGGCCGTCCCCCTGAATTTCTTCGCCCGGCCGCCTGGCAGGCTCGGCCCGGCCCGGCGCTTCTTCGCGCCGCCTCGACCACCCAAGACGGCGAAGGAACTCGCGCCTGGATGGCCGGCTTTCGGTTGGCGGCGGGGGACGACTTCCCTTTCGTCGTCGTCGTCAGGCTAGTCGGCGAAGGTTGCCGAAGGCCTGAAGTCGTTGGCCCCTCCTCCTCCCTTGGCGTCGGTCTCCATCGCCGCCACCCCCAAGTCGGGGTCATCGGCGTTGCTCGCGCCCGGTCGGGGACGAATTCGTGAGCCGGCCCCGCGGTGCCGACCGAGGGCTGCATGAGGGTGTTCCGACTCAGAAAAGACCAAAGAAAATTAGAGTCAGATTCGGCTGAAGAAGGAAACATAAAAGCAAGAGAGATGACTTACCACAGGCGGGGGGTTGGCGCGCGAGTACGGTTCCTTGCCGAACTGCCATTCCTCCGTGAGGCCGCAGTTCGCCAGGAAATTCACCGTGTCCACCACCTCCGCGTGGGGCATATCTTTGGAGCACAGCCGACTGGGGTCCCGGCGGCCGCTCATCTGACAGATCAGATGAGGTCGGCCTTGGAGAGGAAGAACTCGGCGCGCCACGAAGGCGGCCAGCAAGTCGGCCCCAGTCAGGCCCTCCGACTGCGTCAGCACTCGGAGCCGCGCGACGGCGGTGGCGCCTGCGGGAGTCAGTGTCCTGGCCCGATGGGACCAGCTGGGGAGTCGCCCCGCCAACTCGCCGGCCACGTAAGGCGGCAGGTTGACCCAGTCGCCTTCCGGGGCGATGTTCTTCATGTAGAAATACGTGCGCTGCCACATCTTCACCGACTTGATGAGTGGGATGGCAGGGAAGGGGTTGTCGGGCACCGGCCTCCTCATGGCGATGAAAGTGCCGCACAAAGCCGGCACACGAGCAACGTGTGTGCCGAGCTTGGCCTGGAAGAATTCCCCCCACAAGTCGATAGTGGGGAGAATGCCAAGAAAGCCTTCGCACAAGGATGCGAAGGCGGCCAGCAGCACCACCGTGTTTGGAGTGAGGTGGTGCGGCTGGAGCCCGTGGAACTCCAGGAACGCGCGGAAGAAGCCGCTCGCCGGCAGCCCTAGCCCGCGCATGAGGTGCGAGCGGAATATGACCCGCTCGCCCTCCTCCTGCGCCGGTGTTATTTTGCCCGCCGGCGCGGCGCGGGTCCGCACTAGGTTGGCGCCGAGGAGGCGGCACGTCTGGTGGAGGAACTCGATGATGTCGTCGTCCACTATGGAGCCATCCCACACGTCGGAGCGTGCGGCGGAAGGCGCGGCGGCGGAGGAGGAGCTCATCTCCGCGGCGCGGCGTTGTTCGGCGCGGCGAAGGCAGGAGGAAGATGAAGCAAGGAGGAAGACGAAGCAAGGAGGAGAGGAAGCGAGAGGAAGCAAGGAGGGTGGGTGCGCGTGCGTCGCCGCCCCCCTCCTCCCGCCTACTTATAGGCACCTAGGCTGAGAAGCCGAGGGGGCGGGCATGTGATTAACTGCGCCCACGCCCCCACGCCCCCACGATTAAACCCACGACGTTACTGCGCGCAGTAACGTCGTGGGGAGCCCAACCGCCCGCACGGCCGCAACGGATCCGCCCGTGCGCCGAGGCGCGGTAGTGGCGGGCCCCGCCTGACGGGCCTGTCTAGTCACGCGCGTGGGCGGGCAGACTGGCCCTGCCGCGTGGCGTCATGTGGCGGGTCCGCAAGGGGCAGCTGCCTGGAAGCTTATCAGGCACGCTGCCCGGATCCCGCCACGACCTTTGAAACCTTTGAAGAGCAAGACGGCCTCCTGCAAGGCCGACTCCAGCTAGTCGGCTCAAGAGAGAGACGGCGAGCCGAGCCCAGATTCTTCCATTAGAGGAATGAAACTGTTGAGGCTCCTCGACATGTTGCCCTCGGCGCCTCACCAGCTTCGGGGACTACTGTCGGAGTAATGGGCCACGGGTAGGCAAACCCGAGCCCTGGACCTTTCAAAACATCGGGGCAGACTGCGCCCCTCAAGACCCCAAGACGAAGAGCCGCCTTCTGAGAGTCGGCGGCAGAGCCGCCGACTGCCCCTCCCAGCCGAGTCCCAGAGACGGCCTCGAGATAAGCCGACTCCCAGCCAGCGACTTCCGGAGAAGCCGGCTACGGGGAGTCGGCCCGCGACTCCAACCGCCTCCTACTAATGCGAGTACGGACGGGACGGGATGGGGCCGTCTCGCAGCCCATCCCTGCCCCTTTCACACAGGACAGGCATGGCCACAGAGCGCCGTACTGACGAAGATCTCCGTCCGGCGCGGCACTGTTGCCACGCCGGCCCTGACATCAGCCCCGTGGGCAGATCCCTGTACCCACGATGGCCTGTCTGTACGACCCGAAGACAGCGGGACCCGCCTATCGGCGGGAGTGCAGAAGACGGCGAGAGCACCCCAAGACGGACCCGCTGGGAGTCGGCCTCCGAGAGTCGGCCGGCCCCTCTCACGGGATCCGTGCGCCATTAAGCAGACAAGACAGGGAGTGGCAACAGTGATCGCCCGTCAGGCGGCGGCACTGTTGTCATGACCCCATGACCAAGCTCACATCATTAGAAGCACGACTACAGTAATCCGCAGCCGGCAAGACCCGCCCGCGGCGGACAAGGGCTATCGGCCCCATGCTGGACCGTCGGCGGGGCCCACTAGTCGGCGGGCCCCAGAAGTCGGCAGAGAAGATGGCGACTTAAGAGACTGACGGCTGGGACCTGCGCCCAGCCGGATTACCATTGTACCCCCGGGGGGTAGGCCTATATAAACCCCCCGGAGCACCATGCAAGGGGTTGGACCCTAGTTGTTTGACACACACATAGGAGGAAGAGAAGAGCTAGCCGTGCCCTTCTCCTTCCTCACCCCGAACAGCTCAAGGAGCAACCTTGTAAACACTTTGCCATAGTGATCATGCGGAGACCCCGCAGAGCAGCAGTAGGGGTGTTATCGCCACGGAGAGCCCTGAAGCTGGGTAAGATTCGCCGGCGTGCATGCCTTCGCCTCATCCCGTTTCCAGGCACCGGCGACGTACTACTCGCCCCCTCCATGATAAGCCATCCTTTGGCATATGTCGCACCCAACCCCCGACACCAAGCTTGCCTTGCACGCCAAGGAGAGTCCCATCCAAACACGGGTCGAAGTCTTGAGTCTTGTATCTTCACGCTTCAATAGTCTGAACGTTGTATATAGTCCGGTTGTCCGGATACCCCCTAATCCAGGACTCCCTCACCCGGCGTTCCTAGGGAAGTGATTGAGCACCATCTTGTTGTCTGCCCCCATGCATGACCCATCAGGAAAAAGGTCAGGAATCAAGCTTTGGAACGGCTGGAGTTCATCATAGAGGAGATCAGGAAGTTGGAAGCAGCGGGCTTGGTGAGGGGAGTGCTCCAGCCGACGTGGTTGGCCAATCCGGTGGTGGTGTGCAAGGCAAACAGGAAGTGGAGGCTGTGTATTGACTAAACGGATATCAATAAGGCATGTCCTAAGGACCCCTTCCGTTGCCGCGCATTGACCAGATTGTTGACTCCATGGCTGGGTGTGATATGTTATCATTCCTTGACGCCTACTCAGGCTACCACCAGATCTTCATGACAAGAGAAGACGAAGAGAAGGCAACATTCATCACCCCATGTGGTACGTATTGCTTTTTGCGGATGCCTTTCGGGTTGAAGAGTGCTGGCTCGACGTTCGCGAGGGCGGTCCAAATTGGTTTTGAGCCCCAGCTACATACAAATATGGAAGCTTACATGGATGACATAGTGGTCAAAACCAAGGACAAGGCAACTCTCGCACAAGACTTAGAAGGGACGTTTGCCAACCTGTGCAAGATCAACCTCAAGCAGAACCCTGAGAAGTGTGTCTTCGGCGTTCCGTCCGGCAAACTTGTCGAGTTCTTTATGTCGCAACGTCGGATCGAGGCGAACCCGGACAAGATCAAGGATATCGAGCAGATTGAGGCGCCCAAGCAGATCAAGGATGTGCGTCAGCTCACTAGCTGCGCTGCCGCCAAGAGCCGATTCATCTCCATGTCTGCCGAGCGCGCCCTTCCCTTTTTCAAGATTTTGAAAAAGGTGGGCCCAATGGAGTGGACCCCGGAGGCCGAAGCAGCACTGCAGGATCTGAAGAAATACCTCTTATACACCAGTACTGGTGGTGCCTAAACCGCAAGAGCCGTTGCTGCTGTATCTGGCGGCGATGAACCAATTGGTCAGCACCGTGCTGGTGGCGCAGAGGGAGGTCGACGAAAAGGCAGTGGCAACGGCAGGACCGGTGGATGGCAATTCAGAGATTCCCACGGCAGGGCCTGATGCCGGCAAGGCAAGGCCCCCGGCGGAGTCTGACGCCATCGGGACAGGGACCGCGCAGCCAAATGAAGTGGTGCAGAAGAATAAGATGATGGAGCACCCGATTTACTTTGTCAGCTCCCTCTCCCAGGGAGCTAGGTAAGGTACTCCGGTGTGCAAAAATTGCTCTTCGGCCTCCTTATGGCCTCGAGGAATCTATGTTATTACTTGCAAGCCCACGAGATCACTGTCATCACCTGCCTCCTGTTGCAAGGGATACTGCACAACCCAGATGCAACTGGAAGATTGTGGAGTGGGCCTTGGAGTTGTCAAGCTTTGGGTTGAAGTTTGAAAGTACTTCGACAATCCAGAGCAGAGTCTTGGCGGAGTTCATTGCAGAATGGACCTCAACGCCTGACGAATAAATCCAGGAGACCACTCTCCCCGACAAGGAAGCAAGTCACAACTGGATCATGTACTTTGACGGGGCTTTCTCGCTGCAAGGCGCCGGTGCTGGTGTGCTGCTCATCGCACCCACCGGAGAGCACCTCAAGTATGTAATCCAAATGCACTTCCCCAGGGAGATGTCCACCAACAACACTGCTGAGTACGAGGGGTTGCTTGCCGGTCTCAAGATCGCGGCAGACCTCGGGGTTAAGAAGCTCATCGTCAGGGGTGATTCGCATCTTGTCGTCAGACAAGTCAACAAAGATTATCAGAGCCCGATGAAGGAGGCCTACGTAGATGAGGTGAGGAAGCTGGAAGAGCGCTTTGACGGTATACAAGCGGAGCACGTTCCCCGAGCAGAGAACGACATCGCCTATTACTTGTCAAAGCGTGCTGCATTCAAGCTACCTTAGGAACCAGGTACTTTTTTGCTTCGGTTAACTCAACCATTCGTCGAACCGTCAATGGAGCAGAACAAACGAAGGGAATCAGGCCCCGGCAAGTACTTTCTCGCTGAGCCCCCGGGGGCCACCGGCAAGGGTGTACGAAGGGAATCAGGCCCCGGCAAGTACGACCGCTCCCACGGCAGAAGAAATGCCTTTGGTCCTTGCCGTCGAGCCCCAGGCTCCGACATGGGCACAGCATACCGTCTGATTCCTCCAAACAGGGGAGTGATACGTCTCCAACGTATCTATAATTTATGAAGTATTCATGCTATTATATTATCCATCTTGGATGTTTAATGGGCTTTAGTATGCACTTTTATATTATTTTTGGGACTAACCTATTAACCCAGAGCCCAGTGCCAATTTATGTTTTCCCCTTGTTTCAGTGTTCCGCAGAAAAGGAATCTCAAACGGAGTCCAAACGGAATGAAACCTTCGGAAAAGTTATTTTTGGAACGGAAGCAATCCAGGGGACTTGGAGTGCACGTCAGGGAATCAACGAGGAGGGCACGAGGCAGGGGGCGCGCCCACCCCCCTGGGCGCGCCCCCACCCTCGTGGTGCCCTCGTGGCTTCCCTGACGTATTTCTTCCTCCTATATATACCAATAAACCCTAAAACCATCGGGAAACAGAACATATCGGGAGTTCCGCCGCCGCAAGCCTCTGTAGCCACCAAAAACCAATCGGGACCCTGTTCTGGCACCCTGCCGGAGGGGGGAACCCTCACCGCTGGCCATCTTCATCATCCAGACGCTCTCCATGACGAGGAGGGAGTAGTTCACCCTCGGGGCTGAGGGTATGTACCAGTAGCTATGTGTTTGATCTCTCTCTCTCTCTCTCTCTCTATCTCTCTCGTATTCTTGATTTGGCCCGATCTTGATGTATCATGAGCTTTGCTATTATAGTTGGATCTTATGATGTTTCTCCCCCTCTACTCTCTTGTAATGGATTGAGTTTTCCCTTTGAAGTTATCTTATCGGATTGAGTCTTTAATGATTTGAGAACACTTGATGTATGTCTTGCATGGGATAACCGTGGTGACAATGGGTTATTATTGATTCACTTGATGTATGTTTTGGTGATCAACTTGCGGGTTCCGCCCATGAACCTATGCATAGGGGTTGGCACACGTTTTCGTCTTGACTCTCCGGTAGAAACTTTGGGGCACTCTTTGAGGTTCTATGTGTTGGTTGAATAGATGAATCTGAGATTGTGTGATGCATATCGTATAATCATACCCACGGATACTTGAGGTGACATTGGAGTATCTAGGTGACATTAGGGTTTGGTTGATGTGTGTCTTAAGGTGTTATTTTACTATGAACTCTAGGGCTGTTTGTGACACTTATAGTAATATCCCAATGGATTGATCGAAAAGAATAACTTTGAGGTCGTTTCGTACCCTACCATAATCTCTTCGTTTGTTCTCCGCTATTAGTGACTTTGGAGTGACTCTTTATTGCATGTATGATCCAATTATGTTAATATTGTTGAGAGAACTTGCACTAGTGAAAGTATGAACCCTAGGTATTGTTTCCTATCATTGCAATACCGTTCACAATCACTTTTATCATTAGTTACCTTGCTGTTTTTATATTTTCAGATTACAAAAACCTATATCTGCCATCCATATTGAACTTGTATCACCATGTCTTCGCCGAACTAGTGCACCTACACAATTTACCATTGTATTGGGTGTGTTGGGGACACAAGAGACTCTTTGTTATTTGGTTGCAGGGTTGTTTGAGAGAGACCATATTCATCCTACACAGCCCACGGATTGATAAACCTTAGGTCATCCACTTGAGGGAAATTTGCTACTGTCCTACAAACCTCTGCACTTGGAGGCCCAACAACGTCTACAAGAAGAAGGTTGCATAGTAGACATCAAGCAGTTTCTGGCGCCGTTGCCGGGGAGGTGAGTGCTTGAAGGTATATCTTTAGATCTTGCAATCAAATCTTTTTGTTTCTTGGTTTAGCACTAGTTTAGTTTATAAAAGAAAACTACCAAAAAAATGGAATTGAGTTTGTCTCATACGCTTCATCTTTTTAATATCTTTCGTGAGAATGATGGAAAGGAAAATTGTGCCAAAGTGTTAGAAGAAGAATGCATTAAAATGTTTGGCACTAAATCTTTGAATGATGAGCATGATTGCAATGTTGTTAGTATGAACTACTTGAATATCCATAGTACTAATGATGATTGCACTAGTCATGATGAAAATATCTCTTATAAGCATGTCAATTTTTGTGGAGTGCATTGGGTTTGAAAGTACACACTAAATAGGGAAGATAGATATTGCAAGAGGCATAAGCATTTAGAAACTAAATTGTTGCAAGAAAGGCTAGATGTTTGTGCTGAAAATTTAAATTTTCTTAGCCATACTTGTGAACTTTGCAATGAACATGATCATTTTAGTACCCAATGCAAATTAATATATTGTTTCATGATCGTATCGTGTCCAAAAGTTGTGATGGCTTGATTTCCCTGCACATCATAATGAACTTAGTTTGCTCTTGGGTTATGAAGAAATGAAACGTATAACTAAGGTTATTCCAGAATTTGCCCTTGATAGAGTTCTTCATTTTGATCTAGAGGAAATTTATATGTATTGCGTGGTGAATTGCATTGAAAATCCTTATATTGCCAACTACATAAAGAAAAGAAAACAAATAGAAGATGAAGAGAATACTAATGAAAGGGAAGAGACTTCCCAATATCCTCCTATTATTTCTTATGATGAGTCAGGTAACGAGGAGGAGCCTTCTATTCAACCAATCTCATTAATAAGGAGCTCCAAAAAGAGGATTGAACCCACACATGATATGGTGAAGAAGAAGAAAAGAAAAAGGAAGAGAGGTAAAAAGATATCTATCCCAAATAAAGTTGCTTCTATTATTGTTGTGCCTCATGAAAATGAATCAAAAATAATTGTGGAATATGATGCACTTGATGATGATCTCGTTATGCCTATTGCTTGTTGTGATGATTATGATTGGGAAAATAATAATACTTCTTATGATCTTGAAAATCTTTTTGGCACTTGCTTGGAAGAATATGATAATTGCTATACTATTGGTGCTATCCATACTATTAATGATGAGATTGATTATGCTTATGATATGAAAAGGCTCAAGCTTGGGGATGCTATGTTTGAAGAAGAAGATGTTTTTGAGAATATATTTGCTGCAATTAATGTTTGTCCCAAGCTTGGGGATGCTATGTTTAATGAAGATGAAATTTTTAGCCTCCAAAGTTTTGATATGCAAATTTGTTATGATGATAGCATGACTCCTACTTATGATGATTATAATTATGAAAGTGGATTTGGAGAGGTCATGACTTTATTTAGTAATGATTCCACTATCTTGGAAGAGGTTTCAATTGACTATGATGAGAACAAAGTTGCTACTTATGATGATTATTGTGATGAAACTTATGCTATAAAAAGTAGTGATGATTATATTTATAAAACTTTTTGTGATTATGATTACCCTTTTCTGAACATTACTCTTTTAATGTGGAAACAATTTATAGTATTCAAGTCTCTTATGATACTCCCACTATTCCGAATGAGAAGAATTTTGCTTATGTGGAGAGTAGTAAAATTTCTATGCAAGTAGATCATGAAAATAATGATTTAGGTGCTGGTTATATTGTTGAATTCATTCATGATGCTACTGAAAGTTATTATTAGGGAGGAATTTATGCTTGTAGGAATTGCAATAATATCAAGTTTCCTCTCTATGTGCTTAATGTTTTGAAGTTATGCTTGTTTTACCTTCCTATGCAAGTTGATTCTTGTTCCCATAAGTTGTTTGCTCACAAAATACCTATGCATAGGAAGTGGGTTAGACTTAAATGTGCTAGTCATATTCTTAATCATTCTCTCTTTATGTTTCAATTCATATCTTTTATGCGAGCATCATTGAAATCATCATGCCTAGCTAGGGGCGTTAAACGTTAGCGCTTGTTGGGAGGCAACCCAATTTTATTTTAGTTTCTTGCTTTTTGGTTCTGTTTAGCAATAATTAATCCATCTAGATTATTTTTAGATGTGGTTTTATGTTTTAATTAGTGTTTGTGCCAAGTAGAACCTTTGGGAAGACTTGGGTGAAGTCTTTATGATCATGCTGTAAAAAACAGAAACTTTAGCGCTCACGAGATTAGCTAAAACTTTTTACTAGAGAGTGATATTTAGTTTATTATTTTTGAATATGATTACTAGACAAATAACTCAGGTCCACCAATTTATTTTATAATTTTTGGAGTTCCAGAAGTTTGCGTTAGTTACAAATTACTACAGACTGTTCTGTTTTTGACAGATTCTGTTTTTCGTGTGTTGTTTGCTTATTTTGGTGAATCTATGGCTAGTAAAATAGTTTATAAACCATATATAAGTTCGAATAAAGTAGGTTTAACACCAATACTAATAAATAATGAGTTCATTACAGTAGCTTGAAGTGGTGTTTTGTTTTCTTTCGCTAACGGAGCTCACGAGTTTTCTGTTGAGTTTTGTGTTGTGAAGTTTTCAAGTTTTGGGTAAAGATTCGATGGACTATGGAATAAGGAGTGGAAAGAGCCTAAGCTTGGGGATGCCCAAGTCACCCCAAGGTAATATTCAAGGACAACCAAGAGCCTAAGCTTGTGGATGCCCCGGAAGGCATCCCCTCTTTAGTCTTCGTTCATCGGTAACTTTACTTGGAGCTATATTTTTATTCACCACATGATATGTGTTTTGCTTGGAGTGTCATTTTATTTTATTTAGATTTGCTCGCTGTTTGAATAAATTACCAAGACCTGAAATTCTTAAATGAGAGAGAGTCTTCACATAGCTAAATAATTATTTAACTACTCATTGATCTTCACTTATATCTTTTTGGAGTAGTTTGTCATTTACTCGTGTGCTTCACTTATATCCTATGAGTAAATGGTTGAATGATTTGAATGTCATAAGCCTGAAATTATATATGCTTCTTATGTTTATCCTATGTGGAGTAATGACTTTACATATAAGAAGTAGAGGTGGTAAATTTATTGAAGGTTAGCAACCATTGTATTGGTCACTCGAACAATTCATGAAAGAATATTGAAGGAGCAGAGATTTCACATATAAATATACTATCTTGGACATCTACTATGATTGTGAGCCCCATTAATTATTTTCAAACCTGAGCAAATTAGTTGAACTTGGACAAGGAAGACAACATAATGAGTTATGCTTGGGTATATTTGTATAGAAGTTATATTGTTATGGATCCTCTAACATGTGGTGCTTGCTATTTAGAATCCTTTGCTAGCCAAAATATCTGTACTAAGCGGGAATACTTCTTGTGCATCCAAATCCTTGAACCAAGTTTCTTCCATGAGTGTTCACCATATCTACCTATATGCGGTATTTACCTGCCGTTCCAAGTAAATTTGCATGTGCCAAACTCTAAACCTTCAAATAATAATCTGTTTTGTATTCCCGAATCGCTCATGTAGCGACTAGGGGATGTTAGTATCTTCCATGCTAGGTGGGTTATTCTCATGATGAGTGGACTCCGCTCATCATTCACTAGAAAATGGCTGGTAATTGGGATGCCCAGTCCTATGATCAAAAGATCAAAAACAAATTTGCAAATAATTTAAACAAACTCCCCCAGGAATGTTGATAGTTGGACGGCACCCGTTGTTTCGGACAAGCCGTGGAGTGTGATTGTTGGTGGAGGGGGAGTAAAATCTTTACCTTTATTTTTGGGAACTGCCTATAATGTATCTAGTATGGAAGATATTGTGAACTCTTGGCCGTTATGTTGACAATGAAGCATACGTGTCAAAATTATTTTCATCTCTGTTTTAGCTTCGAGCTCTGGCACCTCTGCAAGTTCCAGATTCCCTCTGTGAAGGGCCTATCTTTTACTTTTATGCAAGAGTCAGTAGTATTCCTTCTCATTCCAACCTACTCTTTAGTTGGCAAGCATCATGTGATGGAAAGATCTAAGCATATATGGCCATTCAAATATATTTGAGCATGAATTATTACTGTTGACATTACCCTTGAGGTAAAAGGTTGGGAGGCGAAACATTAAGCCCCTATCTTTCTCTGTGTTTGATGGATACTATTTGTTCTAAAAATATGCTTTGAGTGGTAGCAATCATGGAAGACTACATGATGGTTGAGTATGTGGGATTTGCTAAATCAAAGCTCTGACATAGACTCTTCCTGAAAATAAGATGAATTGTAATTGTTTGATGACTAATAACACGGTTTGTTAGTTTTCAAGAAGGTTTATGATCTATACTTTAACATGTGAATAGCTTGTTACTTGATCATGAGAAGCTTTATGAGTTGAGCTACTGTTATGACATATAATGATGCTAGAAAAGGTGATTGAAATTATCATTGATCATATGTATGCACCTGCTAGCATTCACACTTCATAAATTCTTTTTTTTTAACATTTACCTACTCGAGGACGAGCAGGAATTAAGCTTGGGGATGCTGATACGTCCCCAACGTATCTATAATTTATGAAGTATTCATGCTATTATATGATCCATCTTGGATGTTTAATGGGCTTTACTATGCACTTTTATATTATTTTTGGGACTAACCTATTAACCCGAGCCAGTGCGGTTTGCTTTTTCCCTTGTTTGATGTTTCGCAGAAAATGAATATCAAACGGAGTCCAAACGGAATGAAACCTTCGGAAAAGTTATTTTTGGAACGGAAGCAATCCAGGGGACTTGGAGTGCACGTCAGGGAATCAACGAGGAGGGCACGAGGCAGGGGGGCTCGCCCACCCCCAGGGCGCGCCCTCCACCCTTGTGGGGCCCTCGTGGCTCCCCTGACGTATTTCTTCCTCCTATATATACCAATATACCCTAAAACCATCGGGAAGTAGAATAGATCGGGAGTTCCGCCACCGCAAGCCTCTGTAGCCACCAAAAACCAATCGGGACCTTGTTCCGGCACCCTGCGGGAGGGGGGAACCCTCACCTGTGGCCATCTCCATCATCCCGGCGCTCTCCATGACGAGGAGGGAGTAGTTCACCCTCGGGGCTAAGGGTATATACCAGTAGCTATGTGTTTGATCTCCCACTCTCTTGTCTTCTTGATTTGGCAAGATCTTGATGTATCGCGAGCTTTGCTATTATAGTTGGATCTTATGATGTTTCTCCCCCTCTACTCTATTGTAATGGATTGAGTTTTCCCATTGAAGTTATCTTATCGGATTGAGTCTTTAATGATTTGAGAACACTTGATGTATGTCTTGCGTGGGATAACCGTGGTGACAATGGGTTATTCTATTGATTCACTTGATGTATGTTTTGGTGATCAACTTGCGGGTTCCGCCCATGAACCTATGCATAGGGGTTGGCACAAGTTATCGTCTTGACTCTCCGGTAGAAACTTTGGGGCACTCTTTGAGGTTCTATGTGTTGGTTGAATAGATGAATCTGAGATTGTGTGATGCATATCGTATAATCATACCCACGGATACTTGAGGTGACATTGGAGTGTCTAGGTGACATTAGGGTTTTGGTTGATGTGTGTCTTAAGGTGTTATTTTACTACGAACTCTAGGGCTGTTTGTGACACTTATAGGAATAGCCCAATGGATTGATCGGAAAGAATAACTTTGTGGTTTCGTACCCTACCATAATCACTTCGTTTGTTCTCCGCTATTAGTGACTTTGGAGTGACTCTTTGTTGCATGTACGATCCAATTATGTTATTATTGTTGAGAGAACTTGCTCTAGTGAAAGTATGAACCCTAGGCCTTGTTTCCTATCATTGAAATACCGTTTACGCTCACTTTTATCATTAGTTACGTTGATGTTTTTATATTTTTAGATTACAAAAACCTATATCTACCATCCATATTGCACTTGTATCACCATCTCTTCGCCGAACTAGTGCACCTATACAATTTACCATTGTATTGGGTGTGTTGGGGACACAAGAGACTCTTTGTTATTTGGTTGCAGGGTTGTTTGAGAGAGACCATCTTCATCCTACGCCTCCCACAGATTGATAAACCTTAGGTCATCCACTTGAGGGAAATTTGCTACTGTCTTACAAACCTCTGCACTTGGAGGCCCAACAACGTCTACAAGAAGAAGGTTGCGTAGTACACATCAGGGAGCTTCCTGAGGAGCAGGAAGAAGCGGAGAAAGTAGCCCGTCGGTCTGCTATGTATCAGTTTGTCGATGACATCATGTACAGGAAGAGACCTAATGGTGTGAAATTGAAGTGCATTCCCCGGTAGGAAGGACTGGAGCTGTTGGTGGAGATACACGGAGGCATATATGGCTCCCACATAGGGTCGAGAACCCTTGCCGGCAAGGCGTTCTGGCAGGGTTTGTTCTGGCCCACTGCCCTCCAGGATGCAATGACACTACTAACCAAGTGTGAAGAGTGTCAGTTCCATTCGATGAAGCTTCATCAACCAGCTCAAGCTCTTCAAACAATTCCTCTTTCCTGGCCATTCTCGCTCTGGGGGCTCGACATCCTGGGCCCTTTCCCCTGCGCCGTCGGGGGCTTTGAGTACTTGTGCGTTGCGATCGACAAGTTCACAAAGTGGCCGGAGGTGGAAGCAGTGAGGAAGGTGACAGCACAGTCAGCCGTGAAGTTCTTCAAGGGGCTAGTCTGCCGTTTTGGTGTGCCAAATAGAGTCATCACCAACAACGGCACGCAGTTCACAAGCCACACCTTCATGCAATACATCCAAGACCTTGGCAGCAAGGCCCATTTCGCTTCCGTGGCACACCCACGGAGCAACGGCTAGACGGAGAGGGCAAATACTGAAGTACTGCGAGGCCTGAGGACCAGGACTTCTGACAAGCTGCACAAGTGCAGAAGGCGCTGGATCGATGAATTGCCGGCGGTTCTTTGGTCAATCAGAACGACACCAAATCGAGCCACCGGCCAGACACCCTTCTCCCTCGTTTATGGCGCAGAAGCAGTTCTCCCCACGGAACTCACATACGGGTCACCACGAGTGCTCGCTTATGATGAGCTTGAGCAAGGGCAATTGCGGCAAGATGGCGCAACACTTATAACATTCCAAATTTTCAATTTGGAATGTTATACATTAGATCATTGATAATCCCCAAGTGCAAGGAATCATCGTAGCACTTATGCTGGAAGTGATAAGTATGGAGTGTCGAACCCACAAGGAGCTAAAGGTAAGATCAATATTCTCTCAAGCCCTATCTGCCACTGATACGACTCTACGTGCACCGAACGTTTACTTCCAACTAGAAACAAGAAATAAAACTAAGTTGTGGGTATGAAGAGGAGAACTTTGCATGATATCGGAGATCTAAAACATAAAAGTAGGTGTTGTTATCATAAAGTTAGAATATATTACTAAATAATATAAATAGCAAGTGTGGAATAATGGTGGATCGGTGTGCGGAATTGTCCTAGGCAATTATTAACAAGACCGGTAATCACTATTGCAGTTTCATATGAGGGAGAGGCATAAGCTAACATACTTTCTCTACATGGATCATATGCACTTATGATTGGAACTCTAGAAAGCATCCGCAACTACTAAAGATCATTAAGGTAAAACCCAACCATAGCATTAAAGCATCAAGTCCTCTTTATTCCCATACGCAACAATCCCTCTTACTCGGGTTTGTGTTTCAGTCACTCACCAACCCACTATAAGCGAATCATGAACGTATTGCAACACCCTACAGCGGGAATCCCTCACGCTTGCGTGACACGGATGGCACTATAGGACAGCACCAAAGTAAAACATACAACTCATACCAATCTAGATCGTCAATCAACCCAAAGACAAAAGATATCTACTCAAAACATCATAGGATGGCAACACATCATTGGATCATAATATGTGGCATAAAGCACCATGTTCAAGTAGGGATTACAGCGGGGTGCGGGAGAGTGGACCGCGTAAAAGAGATGAGGATGGTGATGATGATGGTGATGTTGATGAAGACGATCACCGCGGCGATGATTCCCCTCCCGATGGCACGCCAGCGCCACAAGAAGAGAGGAGGAGAGGTTCTCCCCCTTGTGCTTCCTCCTCCATGGCCTCCACCCTCTGGTCCTTGGCCTTCATGGTGATGATGGCCCCTCTGGGATACTCCTACATGGCCACCGGTGATGATGGCCCCCTCCGGCAGGGTGCCAGAGAGGGCCTAGATTGATTTCTCATGGCTACAGAGGCTTGCGGCGGCGGAACTTCCGATCTAGGTTAATTTTCCGAGGTTTCTGTATTTATAGGAATTTTTGTCGTCAGTCTCACGTCAAGGAGGTGCCCGAGCTGTCCACGAGGCAGGCCCACGCGCCCTGGGGGGTGGCGCGCCCCCACCCTCGTGGGCAGCTCGGGACTCTTCTGGCCCAACTCTGATACTTTTTGGTCTTCTTTTGGTCCATAAAAAATCATCAAAAATTGGCACGTCAATTGGACTCCGTTTGGTAATCCTTTTCTGCAAAACTCAAAAACAAGGAGAAAACAGAAACTGGCACTGGGCTCTAGGTTAATAGGTTAGTCCCAAAAATCATATAAAATATCATATAAATGCATATAAAACATCCTAGAAGGATAGTATAATAGCATGAATACTTCATAAATATTGATACATTGGAGACGTATCAGCATCCCCAAGCTTAATTCTTGCTCGTCCTCGAGTAGGTAAATGATAAAAGAAATAATATATGAAGTGTGAATGCTAGCAAGTGCATAAGTTTGATCAATGACAATTCCAATCACTTTTCTAGCATCATTACATGTCATAACAGTAGCTCATCTCATAAAACTTCTCATGATAAAGTAACAGGCTAATCACATGTTAAAGTATAGATCATAAACTTTCTTGAAAGCTAACAAACAGTATTCTCAGTCATCAAACTATTGCAATTCATCTTATTTTCAGGAAGATTCTATGTCAGAGCTTTGATTTAGCAAACTCCACATACTCAACTATCATTTAGTCTTTCACAATTGCTGACACTCACGCAATACTTGTGGTTATGGAGTTTTAATCGGACACAGAGAAAGATAGTGGTTTATAGTTTCGCCTCCCAACCTTTTACCTCAAGGGGAATGTCAACAATAATAGCTCATGCTAACTTACATCTGATTAGATATATATATCAGGATCTTTCCAACACCCTGTGCTTGCCAAAGGATAAAATGTAAAAAAAAGAAAGGTGAAGATCACCATGACTCTTGCATAAGGTAGAAGATAATAATAAAAGATAGGCCCTTCGCAGAGGGAAGCAGAGGTTGCCATGCGCTTTCAGGGTTGGATGCACAAAATCTTAATGCGAAAGAACGTCACTTCATATTGCCCCTTGTGATATGAACCTTTATTATGCAGTCCGTCGCTTCTATTTCTTCCACATCACAAGATCGTACAAAGCTTATTTCCTCCACACCAATCAATCATACATATTTAGAGAGCAATTTCTATTGCTTGCACCGATGACAACTTACTTGAAGGATCTTACTCAATCCATAGGTAGATATGGTGGACTCTCATGGAAAAACTGGTTTAAGGGTTTTGGGAAGCACAAGTAGTATCTCTACTTGGTGCGAAGAATATGGCTAGCATGAGGGGGAAAGGCAAGCTCAACATGTTGGATGATCCATGACAATATACTTTATTTCAGATATAAGAAAACATAACCCATTATGTTGTCTTCCTTGTCCAACATCAACTCTTTAGCATGTCATATTTTAATGAGTGCTCCCAATCATAAAAGATGTCCAAGATAGTATATTTATATGTGAAACCTCTCTTCCTTCAATATTCTTTCATGAATTGTTCAAGTGACCAATTCTACGTTTGTTAACTTTCAATAAGTTTACTACCTATACTTATTATGTGTGAAGTCATTACTCCACATGTTATAAGCACATGAAACATATATAAATTCAGGTTTATGACATTCAATTTATTCAACCATTTACTCTTAGGATATTTGTGAAGCACATGAGCAAATGACAAACTACTCCAAAAGATATGAGTGAAGAACACTGAGTAGTCAAATAATTAACTAGTCATGGGAGGGTTCTTTTTCATTCAATATTTCAGATCCAATGATTTTATTCAAACAACAAGTAAAATTGAAAATACTCTCCAAGCAAAACACATATCATGTGACGAATAAAAATATAGCTCCGAGTAAGGTATACCGATAGTTTTGAAGACGAAAGAGGGGATGCCTTCCGGGGCATCCCCAAGCTTAGGTGCTTGAGTCTTCCTTGAATATTTCCTTGGGGTGCCTTGCGCATCCCCAAGCTTAGGGTCTTTCCACTCCTTATTCTCCTCATATTGATATCTCACCCAAAACTTGGAAACTTCGATCACACAAAACTTAACCAAACTTCGTGAGATAGGTTAGTATGATAAAGAGCAAACCATTTACTTTGGTACTGTCAAAGAAAAGGTTCATAGTTGTTCTCACACAATGCCTACTGTACCCTATCATTTCTACAATTTATATTGAGGAATATAAGCCATAGAAATTAGCAAACAAGCAAACTATGCAATGAAAACATAATCTGTCAGAAACAGAACAGTCTGTAATGATCTGAACAATAACTATTCTTATTCTACTCCAAAAATTATTAAATAAATTGGTGGACGTGAGGACTTTGTCTATTAATCTTCTGCAAAAATAATCAACTCAAAAGCACTCTTCTGTAAAAAATGACATCTATTCTCGTGAGCGTAAAGTTTCTGTTTTTTACAGCAAGATCACATTAACCTTCACCCAAGTCTTCCCAAAGGTATTACTTGGCACTTTATTGAAACAAAAGCTATAAAACATGATTACTACAGTAGCTTAATCATGTAAACACACAAAAACAGTAATGGTAAATATTGGGTTGTCTCCCAACAAGCGCTTTTCTTTAATACCTTTTAGCTAGGCATGATGATTTCAATGATGCTTACATAAAAGATAAGAATTGAAACACAAAGAGAGCATCTTGAAGAATATGACTAGCACATTCAAATCTAACCCACTTCCTATGCCTAGGGATTTGTGAGTACACACTTATGGGAACAAGAATCAACTAGCATAGGAAGGCAAAACAAATATAACTTCAAAACTTTAAGCACATAGAGAGGAAGCTTAATATTTTTGCAACTCCTACAAGCATGTATTCCTCCCTCATAATAATTTTCAGTAGCATCATGGATAGCAAATTTGTTCTCATACTCAATTGGAACCTCTTCCGAAATAGTGGAGTCATTACTAGCTAAAGTTGACACTCTTCCAAATCCACTTTCATAAATATCACACTAAGATTCAACATCCTCCAAAATAGTGGGATCACTAATTCCTAAAGTTGACACTCACCCAAACCCACTTTAAATTATAGTATTATTCATACTCCAAATATATAAGTGAAGTTCATGGAGCATTCTACAATTAACATAGCCTAACCAATATCCATGCTCAAAATATATAAGTGAAGCACACGAAGCATTCTATAAAACCATACTCAAAAGATTTAAGTGAAGCACAAAGAGCAATTCTATAAAATCATACTTAAAAGATATAAGTGAAGCTAATGAAGTATTCTATAAACCAATGAAGGCTATCTCATTCTAGCATGGTTCTTAAAGAAAAAGAAAAACACAAAGGACACAAATCATGTGAACAAAACAAAAACCGAGGTATACCGATAATTGTTGAAGAAGAAAGATGGGATGCCAACCGGGGCATCCCCAAGATTAGATGCTTGAGTATAAATTGAAATATTTACTTGGGGTGCCTTGGGAATCCCCAAGCTTGAACTCTTGCCTCTCTTTATTCTTCTCATATTGATAGCTCCTCGACCTACAGACACTTCATCCGCACAAAACTTTAACGAAAACTTGTGAGATCCGTTAGTGTAATAAAGCAAATCACTACCTTTAGGTACTGTAATGAACTCATTCTTTATTTATATTGGTGTTAAACCTACTGTATTCCAACTTCTCTATGGTTCATACCCCCCGATACTAGCCATAGATTCATCGAAATAAGCAAACAACACACGCAAAACAGAATCTGTTAAAAACAGAACAGTCTGTAGTAATCTGGAAGTTTGGCAAACTTCTGTAAATCCTAAAATTATGAAATAAATATGAAAATTTGAAAATTTGTACAGACGTAATTTGCATAAAGTTTCAGACCCATTTGACTTTCCAGTAAAAAATGTCAATTCACGCACTACAGCCAAAGTTTCCGTTTTTGTTCTGCACATAGTAAACAAGCAATCTAATCATCCTAAAACCAAAGCTTGGCACATTATTTTTATAATAAAATGGATATATACAAGGGGATATTTATTTACAGAGAACTTCCATGAAAAATTCTACATTGTTTCCGTGAGCATGAAAACAAGTGCTCCAGGTCGACCCTCACTTCTTCAATGCATAACTTTCCAATCACTTCTCTTTTTTGAAAAACTTTATAGGCATGAAAGGCAAGTAATTTTTTTGTATTTCATTATTTTAATTTTTTTTGTATGTTTCACCCACAACTAAACAGAAAAAAAATAAAAAAACAAAATCTACTTAGTGAAGAAAGCAAACAAGCACACACGAGAATATCAACCCCACGCTATAGCTCCCCGGCAACGGCGCCAGAAAAGAGCTTGATAATCCGCAAGTGCAAGGAATCATCGTAGCACTTTCCAAAGGTGGAAGTGATAAGTATGGAGTGTCGAACCCACAAGGACCTAAAGGTAAGATCAATATTCTCTCAAGCCCTATCTGCCACTGATGCGACTCTACGTGCACCGAACGTTTACTTCCAACTAGAAACGAGAAATAAAACTACGTTGTGGGTATGAAGAGGATAACTTTGCATGATATCAGAGATCTAAAACATAAAAGTAGGTGCTGTTATCATAAAGTTAAAATATATTACTAAATAATATAAATAGGGAGTGTGGAATAATGGTGGATCGGTGTGCGAAATTGTCCTAGGCAATTATTAACAAGACCGGTAATCACTATTGCAGTTTCACATGAGGGAGAGGCATAAGCTAACATACTTTCTCTACTTGGATCATATGCACTTATGATTGGAACTCTAGCTAGCATCCGCAACTACTAAAGATCATTAAGGTAAAACCTAACCATAGCATTAAAGCATCAAGTCCTCTTTATTCCCATACGCAACAATCCCTCTTACTCGGGTTTGTGTTTCAGTCACTCACCAACCCACTATAAGCGAATCATGAACGCATTGCAACACCCTACAACGGGAATCCCTCACGCTTGCGCGACACGGAGGGCACCATAGGACAGCACCAAAGTAAAACATACAACTCATACCAATCTAGATCATCAATCAACCCAAAGACAAAATATATCTACTCAAAACATCATAGGATGGCAACACATCATTGGATCATAAGATGTGGAATAAAGCACCATGTTCAAGTAGGAATTACAGCGGGGTGCGGGGGAGTGGACCGCGCAAAATAGATGAGGATGGTGATGATGATGGTGATGTTGATGAAGACGATCACCGCGGCGATGATTCCCCTCCCGATGGCACGCCGGCGCCACCGGAAGAGAGGAGGAGAGGTTCTCCCCCTTGTGCTTCCTCCTCCATGGCCTCCACCCTCTGGTCCTTGGCCTTCATGGTGATGATGGCCCCACTGGGATACTCCTCCATGGCCACCGGTGATGATGGCCCCCTCCGGCAGGGTGCCAGAGAGGGCCTAGATTGATTTCTCGTGGCGGAACTTCCGATCTAAGTTAAATTTCTGAGATTTCTGTATTTATAGGAATTTTTGGCGTCGGTCTCACGTCAAGGAGGTGCCCGAGCTGTCCATGAGGCAGGCCCACGCGCCCTGGGGGGGTGGGCGCGCCCCCCACCCTCGTGGGCAGCTCGGGACTCTTCTGGCCCAACTCCGATACTTTTTCGTCTTCTTTTGGTCCATAAAAAATCATCAAAAATTGGCACGTCAATTGGACTCCGTTTGGTAATCCTTTTCTGCAAAACTGAAGAAAAAGCAGAAAACAGAAACTGGCACTGGGCTCTAGGTTAATAGGTTAGTCCCAAAAATCATATAAAATATCATATAAATTCATATAAAACAACCTAGAAGGATAGTATAATAGCATGAATACTTCATAAATTATAGATATGTTGGTGACGTATCAATCATCCCCAAGCTTAATTCCTGCTCGTCCTCGAGTAGGTAAATGATAAAAGAAATACGCAACGGATTTATTTAAAAAAAACGCACAACCGACTTCGGGCCGTACCCGGCCAGGACCCTCGGCCGGCCTTTAAAGCCCGAGACCCCGAGCCCCCAGCCGCCAGCCTACCCGAAACCCTAGTCGTGCCGCTGCCGCCGCCCGCGCCCGCCGACGCCGCCGCCAGCGTCGCTGCCCGTCGCTGCCGCACACCGTCACCGAACCGCCGCGCGCCGCCGCCCGGAGTTCGAGGTAGCCGCCGGTTTTTTTTAAAAACCGATCGGTTTTATTTTGAAAACCCTAGTTTCGTTTTTTTAGATCGGTTCGATTTCTTTTATCCGTTTATTTATTTAGCGAACGTCCGTTTGTATATTCGTTTTAACAAACGGTTTTCACCATTTAGCCGCAGATAGCGAACGTTTGTTCGTTAGTCCGTCAGTTTTTCTTTTTCTCGGATTTTTCGCGATTATTTTCGATCGTGATTTCTGATCCAATTTTCGTTCTAGTATAACTTTTCGCTCGTTTATTGGAATCAGGAGATTCAAACGCCTAGAGTTTCGTCTCGAAACCCTCTTTCTGTTTAACTGACTTAAACAAGTTTTTGCTACTGTAAAATTTGACTTAAGTCCAGATTAGTAAACGAAGCTTGTTTCTTTCGCCGTTTGAGTTTTGTTGCTTCGTTCGATTTGATTCTTTTTGCAAACCGGAGTTCTTAAGTTGAACTTTCTGGTTAGATCTCTTATTTGAGTTTTACTCGTGTCTTTGCTTGATTTCTTATTGTATGCTTGTTTGTTTGTGATAGATTTCCCAGAGTGCGAAGCGTGCTACTACGAGTCTCTAGGTTTCGCGGATCATCAGCAAGACAAGTAACATTTTGATCATACCTCTTACTACCCAGTTTTATTGCATTAGATCAATCCTCAAACAATTGCATGATTAGGATCTGATTAATATGTGGGTTTTGGGAAGTAGATGAGGTAGTACCTATTCACCTGTTATTATCAAACCCTGGGAGTTACTTATACGTTATGCTTATACTGCTATGCTATGCTCGTAGACGTGGATTGGGTTTGAGTGCATCCATGACAGATGTGAGATTGTTAATTAATGGTTAACTTAAGGTGGCAACTTAAATACACATCTGGGTGGATTGAGGCACCTAGGGAATTCTAATGATTGCGTGTATTTTTTTTGGAAATCCCAGGGTACCGTGTGATTCTCCTATGGACCACCACCCAGGCTCAAAGGGATCATAAGATTATTCATGCTAGAAACTTCCGTGTGTAGCCGCAAGCTATTATGGGCTCTAGCATAGTTGATTAAGTTGTGTGAACTCTTACAGTGGTAGACTAGCAGATGTAGGGGATGTAGGTGTACCGGTCTACCTATCGTAAGGTGCTAACCCTTCTAAAAGAGTGTATCTCGGTCATCCGTTTCTCAAACATCATATAGTGCGAGAAATCCAACGGAGGGGATCGAGTCTTGTGGGGAAAAGTGCACAAACCTCTACAGAGTGTACAAACTAATCATGGTTAGCCATGTCCCCGGTTATGGATGTTTTGAGTATCTGGTTCTTGGATTATCATGTGGATCTCATCACTCTTAATTATAAAATTTGATTGGGTTGTTATGATTACTTTTTAATTGGGATTGTGAGGGGGTTTACCTTCTCAATGTTTAACAACTACCATGATAGTTAAATAAAACTTATTCCTTTGCAGTAGGGAAAATTGGCTTTTCGCAAAACATATTAACCCTACAGCCTCCACCAGCCATATATGCATATAGTTATAGCATTATTCTGTTCATTACTCTCTTGTGTTACATTGCCAGCATATTCCATGTGCTGACCCATTTTCAGGCTGCAACGTGTCATGTTGCAGACTTTTCAGACGGCGAGTAAGGAGCCTTAGGTCGTGGTCTTTCACTCAGTGATGCCGTTGGAGTTGATGGACTCATTTTATCTTCCAAGCCTTCCGCTGTTATCGTATTAGATGGCCCTAAGCCATATTTATTGTAATAAGTTCTCTTTTGAGACATTCAATGTAATAAGTGTGTGATTACTACTCTGTTATAAATCCTTTGAGTACTGTGTGTGTCAGCATTACCGATCCAGGGATGACACTTATGCACAGAGATCAGACTGTTTGAGGTCTGGTGGCTACAAAGATGATATCAGAGCACACGCTGACTGTAGGACACGACCACTAAGCTAAAGCCCTAGATCACTACTCTCTTCTCATTTCTAACTCCTCTCCATTTTACACTCTTTAGGATGGCGGATGCAAGGATTAAGTTCACACAACCGGATGAAGACACCCCTTTTGGACGCCACTTGAAGGAAGTCACTAGGTACCTGAACATTGGAATACCAAGCTTCACCGGGACCTACAACGCCACTTTACCAGAAGAGGAGCGCTGGATGATTCAAGTTCAAGTTCCTGGAAGGACGTTCACGCCAGTCACTGAACCCATAGAGTTTTCCTTTGATGCACCAACTTGGAGTCTAGGAAAGAGTATGGCAGCTCACATCACCATGGGACGCATTGGAGAAGTTTACCACAATGATCTCAAGGACACTATCTACCAGATTTGTGGGTGCCGAGATGAGCAATGGGAGATGATCAGCACCAGGAAGGATAGATCGATTGCCTCTTTCATCCAGGAGTTAAACCAGCACATTCGACGCCAGGAGAACCAGATGTGTGCAGGCATGACAGATTTGCAGAAGGCAATGACAAGGATCACGGAACTGGTGGAAGAACTGAAGGCTACACGCGAAGATTATGAGGAGGAAATCGTCGTATTAGTGGAGAAGAATGATGACCTGACAAGGAAGCTAGGAGTTTTCATGGGAGATCCTGCGCCAGGAGGAGAAGATGACAGTTCCACTTGCCCGGAGAACTACATCATCATCAATGACACCGACTCGGATCATGATGATAGCGATGATGACTATGTTGATGAAGCTGGAGCAGATATCATGGAGTCTTCGACCGATCAATTTTTCTAGTAGACCACCAAAACAGTAGTAGTATTCCACCATGTATATAGTATAGTCCAAGCACTTTTGTAACGATTGTTCTAGACCGATTGTGTGCCCTTTGTTTGAATGATTGAGTGATATGTTTGTGCTTGTCTCATGTGCATATGGGAAGTGTTTTCCCCCTAGACCTCATTCTGTTCTGTTTTCTCATCTTTTCTAAACCCAGCAGATGCCTCCGAGACGCAACAATGGATTTGCCTTCCCACCGGAGCTCACTCAGTTGATCCAGCAGCAGAATGCTTTGATGCAGATACTAGTCCAGAATCAGAACCAGGGGAACAACAACAACAACAACAACCCACCACCACCACCACCAGTTGACCACTTAGCCCGTTTCTTAGGCTGAATCCGCCAGTGTTCTCCAGTAGCACCGAGCCGATTGTTGCAGATGATTGGCTCCGCAAGATTGAGCGGGAGTTGACTACTGTAGGATGCACAGATGCGAAGAGAGTGCGTTTTGCCGCACATCAGCTTGATGGACCCGCAGCATCATGGTGGGAGAATTTCATAGTCACTTACCCTATTGACACTGTGACATGGGACCAGTTCCAGCAGACTTTTCGCACTACCCATGTTTCAGCAGGATCTATGGCCATGAAGAAGCATGAATTACGCAACTTACGCCAAGGAGGGCACACTGTTGGCCAATATGTGGATGAGTTTAGTAAGTTAGCACGTTATGCCCCAGATGACGTTGCTACTGATGCAGCTAAAAAGGAGAAGTTTTTGGAAGGACTAAATCATGAGCTGAGCATGCAGTTGATGGTGGCAAATTTCAACAACTATCATGAGCTGGTGGATAGAGCTCTCATGCTTGAAGGGAAGCAGCAGCAGATTGACAGCCGCAAGAGGAAGTATGGACAAGGGAAGTATAATTCTGGAGCTCAGCAGAGACCTCGTTACACCCCGAACCCGGGAGGACTTGTTCATAACCATGGAGGCCACAGTCATAATGGAGGAAGTTCGCAGAATCATAGTGGCCCCAAGAATGGTAATGGTAATGGAGGAAGTAGTGGACAGAACCGTTCCAACCCGGCAACACCCACCAAGAAGGATTTAAGCCACGTTACTTGCTACAAGTGCCAGAAGAATGGACATTACGCCAATGAGTGTCCTAAAGCCAAGAATGGAAATGGCAATGGAAGCTCTGGGAAGAAGCCCAACCCTTTCAACAAGGGACAAGTGAACCACATTAACGTGGAGGAGGTTGAAGCCAAGCCAGATGCAGTAATAGGTAAGTTTTTGGTTAAGTCATTTACTGCAGTTGTTCTTTTCGATACTGGTGCATCACATTCATACATATCAAGGGGATTTGTGCATAAGTATAAGTTGCCCACTAGAGTTCTTAAGAAACCCATGCTAGTAACCTCACCTGGAGCAGAATATATGGCAAGCCATGGATGTTTTCAGATGCCATTGACCATAGGTAGGCATGTTTTCCCCTCAGATCTGATAATATTGGAGTCGCAAGGTTTGGATGTGATTGTGGGTATGGATTGCTATCGATGTATGGAGGTAACATTGATTGCGCCGGTAAGACGATTTTTCTCACCACCCCAGAAGGAAGAAGGATCAAGTATGTATCCCGGCATGTTCCGTATAGGACTCGGGTAAATTCCTTATCAGGAGTTGTACAGGAGGAAGTACCAGTGGTGAAGGATTTTCTATTTCCAGAAGAGTTGCCAGGCATGCCACGGGATAGAGACATTGAGTTTTTGATTGAGCTTTTGCCAGGCACAGGGCCAATATCTAAGAGACCGTACAGAATGCCCGCGAAGGATTTGGAGGAAAGTAAGAAACATATTAAGGATTTACTGGATACAGGTTATATTCGCCCAAGTTCGTCACCTTGGGGATCACCAGTACTTCTAGTGGAGAAGAAGGATGGATCGTTAAGGATGGTTGTTGATTATCGAGGACTGAATGAAGTGACGATCAAGAACAAGTACCCACTGCCGATGATCAATGATTTGTTTGACTAGCTGCAAGGAGCTAAGGTGTTTTCCAAGATCGATTTGCGATCAGGGTATCACCAGCTGAAGATTCGAGAGCAGGATATACCTAAGACAGCTTTTACCACGAGATATGGGCTGTATGAGTACACCATTATGCCATTTGGTCTGACTAACGCATCTGCCTATTTTATGAACATGATGAACAAGGTGTTTATGGAATTTTTGGATAAGTTCGTCGTGGTGTTCATTGATGACATTCTGGTCTACTAGAAGAACGAAGAAGAACATAAAGAGCACTTGCGTTTGGTACTTGGGAAGCTAAGAGAACATCAGTTATACGCCAAGTTTAGCAAGTGTGAGTTTTGGCTGAAGGAAGTTGGATTTCTTGGACATGTTATATTCGGGGAAGGAATAGCGGTAGACCCCACCAAGGTTGTCACTGTGACAAATTGGGAGTCACCCACATCAGTTGGAGAGGTCCGGAGTTTTCTTGGTCTCGCAGGATACTACCGAAGGTTCATTGAGAATTTCTCAAAGATTGCAAAGCCTATGACGGAGTTGTTGAAGAAGGACACCAAGTTCAAATGGACTGAGGAATGTGAGGCCATTTTTCAGGAGCTGAAGAGACGATTGGTTACATCACCAGTGTTGATTCTGCCAGATCAACGCAAGGAATATGAATTATACTGCGATGCTTCACGTCGAGGACTTGGAGCTGTACTTATGCAGGAGGGAAGAGTTGTTTCATATGCCTCACGACAACTTAAACCCCATGAGTTAGACTATGCTATGCATGATTTGGAGTTAGCAGCCGTAGTGCATGCGTTGAAGACATGAAGACATTTTCTCATCGGAAACCATTGTGGATCACAAGAGTTTAAAGTATATCTTCATGCAGAAGGAGTTGAATCTCTGGCAGAGGAGATGGTTGGAGCTCATTAAGGAATACGATATGAGATTGCATTATCATCCAGGAAAGGCTAACGTAGTAGCCGATGCGTTGAGCCGCAAAATTCATGTCAATACACTCATGACCGGAGAGTTACCCAAGGATTTGGCAGAGGATCTTCGCAAGCTATGTTTGGTGATAGTTCCGAAAGGCTACGTAGCAGCATTGGAGATTCAGTCTACTTTGATGAACAAGATTAGAGAAGCCCAGAAGACGGACAAGGAGATAGTTGAGATAAAGGAAAGGATGAGTAAAGGAAAGGCTAAAGGATTTCGTGAGGATGAGCACGATACCTTATGGTTTGAGGACCGCGTATATGTGCCGAAGGATCAGGTGATCAGGAAGTTGATTCTACAAGAGGCCCATGATTCGCCATATTCGATTCACCCAGGAAATACAAAGATGTATCTAGATTTGAAGGATAGTTTCTGGTGGACCGGAATGAAGAAGGATATTGAGGAGTATGTAGCAGTTTGTGATGTATGCCAGAGAGTGAAGGCAGAACATCAGAAGCCAGCCAAATTGCTACAACCCTTGCCGATACCCGAATGGAAGTGGGATAAACTAGGCATGGATTTTATCACGGGATTACCCAGGACTCGTTCAGGCTATGACTCGATACGGGTTGTAGTTGATCATTTGACGGAAGTAGCCCATTTCATCCCAATGAAGACCACTTACACCAGTGCTAAGTTGGCAAAGATATACATGACAAGGATCATATGTCTGCATGGAGTTCCAAGGACCATTGTATCAGATAGAGGAACCCAGTTTACTTCAAAGTTTTGGAATCAGTTGCATGAAACTTTGGGAACCAGACTAGAGTTCAGTACAACTTTTCACCCGTAGACAGATGGACAAACTGAGAGAGTAAATCAGATTCTGGAGGACATGTTGAGAGCTTGTTCACTAGACTATGGATCTAGTTGGGACGATAATTTGCCTTATGCAGAGTTCTCTTATAACAATAGTTATCAAGCCAGTTTGAAGATGGCCCCTTGTTGGCGTTCTGGGAACGGGGGTACCCAGACTTGCCTGCCTGTGGCCTGCGGCGTGGCTCAAGGGGTGGCCCAGTACGGTCCATCTTCATTAGCACCAGCTCAAGACCCTCGCGAGGGGCCAAGCCTCGTGGGGCGGACGACAGGAAGCTTCCTCAGGCACGACCTCGCCACGCTGGCTCGCGAGGAGGCGGAGAGATCAAGGCGGGTTACCTCACGAGGTGCCCATGACGCAAGCCATCATGACCAAGGGCGCCAGGCGGGCGCCAGCCTGCGCAGTGTCCTCATTTCCTCTTTCGTGCAAAGGAGGCAAGCGCAGGTGAGAGTATCAAGCAAAGGCATCCGTTTCGGTGCAACAAGACCAAGACCATCGCAACGGCAGGAAGGAGGTCATCATGGAGCCCAAGCCGGCGTCACCACCAGAGCCTTTGATAGGCGAGGACCAACTTTAGTCAGGATAAGTGTACCAGATGTTCCCCTTCAAAATGGCCAATTGTTGGCGCCCTTCCCGCTCAATATTTGGGAAGAGGCCTAGGGCCTTTGCCTATAAATAGGACCAGCCACCACAGTAGAGCCAGGGGATCCGGACATCTCGTCTTAGCTTGATCCAATCCGATGGAGAGCCTAGCCACAAGAACGCCTCACCCTCGCGAGGCTGTTCTTCCTTGTATTGTTCATCATCAGCCCAAGAGGCAATCCACCACACCACACACTGGAGTAGGGTGTTACACGACAATGGTGGCCCGAACTAGTATAAACCCTGTGTCTCTTGTGTTGCTCTTTTGATAGTTTAGATCCTTGCGAGGCGACGAGGTGCAGGTACGTAGGGGGTGAGATCTCCGCGTGCACCCTAGAGTTCGAACCTAGAGGGTCTGCCGGAACCCGAAATCCGACATTTGGCGCGCCAGGTAGGGGTGCGCCATAGCTTTCCCTTCCGCCGACCCGCTCTCCGCCGACATCGCGCCTCGCTCTACAATGAGCAGCGCGCCACCCACTCCGGTCGCCAGCGCCAGCGCGGGGGCCGGGGGGCTCCGAGCCTTGGCCCCAGCCTTGCGACAGGTGCGGTGGCCAAACAAGTTCAAGACGGAGATGCCGCCGTGTTACAACGGCACGACTGATCCACTGGCCTTCCTGCTGGAGTACGACGAGGCCGTCCTCGGAGCAGGAGGCGACGACATGGTCATGGCTAACTGGCTTCCCATGGCCCTCACCGGCGCCCCGCGCATGTGGTTGCTCCACCTGCCGGCGGCTTCCGTGGCCTCTTGGGAGGAGTTGCGCAACCTCTTCCTCGCCCAGCATGCTGCGCCGACACCCTCGGTCGTTGCAGCTCTCCTGGGCGGCTCGCAGGAGCCACCTTCAGGCTGCCACGTCAAGCCATTCATCCGCCAGA
Organism: Aegilops longissima; assembly: GCA_021605205.1. NCBI lineage: Eukaryota > Viridiplantae > Streptophyta > Magnoliopsida > Poales > Poaceae > Aegilops > Aegilops longissima. The sequence goes on from CM038681.1 coordinate 89,497,491, forward strand.
TCAGCGCTGCCTCCGCGTGGCAGGGGGCTCCCCCAGGTCGGTCGGTGCTCAAGGCCGATCTGGCCTTCAGCTCAGAGGACCACCCCTCCAACTCAGACTGCTCGGGCGCGCTCCCAATGCTGTGCACCCCCACCATCTGCCAGGTGGCTGTTACCAGGACCCTCATCGACGGCGGCGCGGGCCTCTGCGTGCTCTCGGTTGAAGCCTTTAGCCTCCTCCACATACCGCCTGAGCGGCTTCAACCTACCGGGCCCTTCTTGGGTGTCAGAGGCGCTTCAGCTGGCTCCCTGGGGCAGATCCGTCTTCCGGTGACCTTTGGCACCTACGAAAAGTTCCGCACGGAGCTGATCGACTTCGACATCGCCCCCATCGGCCTCCCATACAACGCCATCCTCGGCTACCCAGAACTAGCCAGATTCATGGCCGCGACTCACCCCGCGTACAACCTCATGAAGATGCCCGGGAGCAACGGCGTCCTCACCGTGTCCGGAGACACCGGGGATGCGTTGCAAGTACTCAAGCTCGTCTTCAAGACTGTGGCGGTGGCCCAGCCCGCCGGCTCAGACGCCCCTGAGCCCAAGGGGGCTGCACCGGCCAAGAAGAAGCATCTGTTCACCCAAGACAAGGCAGAAACCAAGCAGATACTGGTCGACGAGGACAGATCCACTAACGCCACCATCACCATAGGCGCCAACCTCGAGCCCGAGCAGGAGGGGGCCCTGGTCAAGTTCCTACGAGTGAACAAGAGGGTATTCATATGGGAGCCAGATCAACTGGCAGGGATCCCAAGAGGCGTAATCGAGCACCACCTCAACGTGTGCCCCAACGTACGCCCGTGAAGCAGAAAGCGAGACGGCAATCCACCGAAAAGCAGGTGAGGGAGTCCTGGATTAGGGGGTGTCCGGATAGCCGGACTACCGTCATCGGCCGGACTATCATTTGCCGGACTATCATCATCGACCGGACTCCAAGACTATGAAGATAGAAGATTGAAGACTTCCCCCCGTGTCCGGATGGGACTTCCCTTGGCGTGGAAGGCAAGCTTAGCGATACGGATATGTAGATCTCCTACCATTGTAACCGACTCTATGTAACCCTAGCCCTCTCCGGTGTCTATATAAACCGGATGGCTTTAGTCCGTAGGACAACAATCACAACAACCCTTACAATCATACCATAGGCTAGCTTTTAGGGTTTAGCCTCCTTGATCTCGTGGTAGATCCACTCTTGTAAACATCCACAATATCAATATCAATCAAGCAGGACGAGGGTTTTACCTCCATCAAGAGGGCCCGAACCAGGTAAACATCGTGTCCCTTGTCTCCTGTTACCATCCGCCTAGACGCACAGTTCGGGACCCCTACCGAGATCCGCGGTTTTGACACCGACATTGGTGCTTTCATTGAGAGTTCCTCTGTGCCGTCACCGATAGGAAGGATGCCTCCTCCCGTCTTCAAGGACGGTATCTTCGCCAAAGGAGCCTTGGCCGCCGGCCAAACTATCCGGCTAGGTGGTTTTCTTATGACCGCCTGTCCGGCCATCGCTTCGACAACGACCTCTCAAGTTGTCAAAAGCAATCTTCACGTCAGCTCGGAATTCGCCGAGCGGCTGGATCCAATAGAGCTCTCGTCCGTAAACGAGCTCTTGGATCGCATCGCCGCCCTGGGAGTCACTACAGACTACGATCAGATTGGGCTTAAACCCGATCTGAGAGAAATTAACTCTCCCCAGGTCACCCACCACGTTGCAGTGGTAGAGGAACAATGCGGCGACGCTTCTCCTGTATTGAAAACTAGTCATGTCCGGATCCCCGAACCCCTCACGCCGGATTCCCCCGGAGGGACGGGCTTCGATCAAACACTGAACTTAAAGTCAGGCATCGGACCAGACTCGTCGGACAACATCCAGAAATCCAAGCTTCCAAAATTGGAAACTTCTCGGCCTTCGAGCCCTGAGATGGGTAGGGTTCCGGACTTATTTCCACCCACCCGCCCAGACATATGCGATCTAACTCTAATTCGGCAAGAGCCCGCCGAGACATTACATCACTACTAGGCCAGATTCCTCCTGGTTATGGATAGGATAAAGGACTGCCGAGAGGAAAACGCAATCTCAGTCTTCTGCAATAATTGCACGGACAAGGGAATCCTAAACGCCATAAGTCGCCGCGACATCACGCGCTTCGCTGACTTGGAGACCATCGTACAAAAGTATTGTGCGATGGAGAGCGCCTGGAAAACCGAAAGTAAGTTTTGGGACAATCCGGCCCCGAATACACCCCTAGTCCGGAACCAAAGGGTGCATCATCATCAAGCACCTGGGCTGAATACCAAAAAACCAAAGCCCCCTAAAGGGTACGGAACCGTACTGGAGGGTTGGCTAAACGGACCCTGCAAAATTCATAGCATAGAGGGCGCCACTCCAACTCATAGCCTTCGAGCATGTTGGATACTACGGCAGGTGGCCAAAGGTGGCGAGGAGCTTCTAGCTCCGAATCCCAGCCCAGCAACACCGAAGACGGTGTTAACAGTCTTGAGACTTTTGCATCCAATAACATGCGAAAACGACAACTCCGCAACTTTGCCGAAGTCTACCAAGTAGCAACAATAAATCCGTGGAGCGACACGGCTATTACCTTCAATGCCAGTGACGAACCTAAATTCCGAACTGCCACCAGCCGCATTGGTCCTCAGCCCAATAGTAGACGGCTTTCGCCTTACTAAGGTACTCATGGATGGCGGCAGCAGACTAAACCTCATCCATGAGGAAACCCTCCGAAAAATGGAAATAGACTGGAACCGCATTGAGCGAAGCAGCACAACCTTTAGAGGAATAATCCCCAGCCGAGAAGCATGTTGCACAGGAAAAATCACGCTGGACGAAGTGTTCGGCTCGCCGGACAATTATAGGTCCGAGGAGGTCACGTTTCAAGTGGCCCCATTCAGCAGCGGATATCATGCTCTATTAGGGCGAGAGGCATTCACAATTTTCAAGCTATACCCCATTATGGGTACATGAAGCTTAAAATGCCGGTCCCAGCGGAATTATCACTCTCGCTAGTGATCCGGACATAGCACTCGCGCGAAAACAAGACAGCCGCACTAGCCCTCGAGGCACTATCCGAAGCCCTAGCGGCCGAGGAACTCACCGCGATGCGCTCCACGGTGAACAGGGACGATGTGATACTTGATAAAAGATCCAAGTCCACCTCTTTTAAACCAGCGGATGAAATAGTCAAATTCCAGGTCCACCTAGCGGACCCCACGAAGACGGCCTCCATCGGGTCACAATTGAACCCGGCGTGAAGCGCCGCTGCGAGAATTCCCGGAAAATTGGGACATTTTGCTCGGCACCCATCGGATATGCCCGGAATCCCACGCAGATTGGCGAACACAGCCTAAACATCCTAAAAGATTCAAGCCGATCAAACAGGCCCTTCGACGATTTTCCGAACCCAAAAGACAGGCAATGGGAGAAGAGTTGGCCAAGCTACTGGAAGCCGGATTCATCAGAGATATCAAACACCCGGATTGGCAAGCAAACTTGGTAATGGTACCAAAGAAGGACAAATCCTGGCGCCTATGTGTCGATTTCAAAGACCTAAATAAGGCCTGCCCAAAGGATCCCTTCCCCCTCCCCCGCATTGATCAAATCATTGATGCCACTGCAGGGCACGATTCATTGTGCTTCCTGGACGCATACTCCGCCTATCATCAAATCAAGATGGCGAAGCGGATCAAGCATAACGGCATTCATTACTCCATATGGACCATTACGCTTCAACACGATGCCCTTCGGACTTAAAAACGCGGCGCAACATATCAGCGCATGATCGAGACATGTCGGCTAACCAAATCGGCAAAACAGTAGAGGCATACGTAGACGACGTAGTCGTCAAAACTAAACACGTCGAAACTCTAGTAGACGACTTGAGGCTCACATTCGACAACCTCAGAGCATATGACATCAAGCTGAATCCGGAAAAATGTGTTTTCGGCGTACCAGCTGGAAAGCTGCTGGGCTTCATCGTATCCGGTAGAGGAATTGAAGCAAATCCAGCCAAGATCCGAGCTCTGTCACAGCTAGACATCCCAAAAGACCTCAAGCAAATACAAAAATTGACCGGATGCGTAGCGGCTCTAAGCCGCTTTATCTCCCATCTAGGAGAAAAGGCATTACCCCTCTATCGCCTCCTCAGGCGCACCGAACACTTTGAGTGGACGGATGCTACCACCGCCGGACTCGAAGAAATAAAGGCCATATTGGCAACAAATCCGGTCCTGGCTGCGCCCAACCTGGGCGAACCAATGTTGTTATACATCACAACTCGCATCAAGTTATAAGCCTTGAGTACTCGTCGTCGAGCGAGAAGCGAAGGGAATAAATTCCCTCTTCAAAACCAGTATACTACGTATCCATTGTGTTAACCCCTTGCAAGTCCGTTACCGCACTATCGAGAAGATAGCATACGCGTGTTCATGGCATCCCGAAGCTCCGACACTACTTTCAAGAGTGTTCGATAATGATGGCCTCTGAAGTACCACTTAATGACATTATAAACAACCGCGATGCGACGGGCAGGATTGCAAAATGGGCCATTGAGCTCTTACCATTTGATATATCTTACAAACCTCGGCGAGCTATAAAGTCACAAGTATTGGTTGACTTTGTCGCTGAATGGACCGAAGCCGAACTCCCTAAAGAATACGGCGCATACTCCAATTGGATCATGCACTTCGACAGCTCCAAAATGTTGGCCGGGCTGGGGGCTGGCACCGTATTGACGTCCCCGACCGGAGACACAGTCCAATATGTACTTCAGATAATGTACACGGACTCTAACAACGCAGCGAATCGAGGCCCTTTTACACGGTCTCCGGATGGCAATCTCCATGGGCATTCAACGCCTAGAGTGTGCGGGGACTCAAACCTCGCAATATCCCAAATAAGCGGAGACTTTGGCGCCAAAGATCCGAAAATGGCAGCATATCGCAACGCTGTCCTCAAAATGTCAGCCGGTTGAAGGACTTGAATTCCATCACGTCACCGGGATAACAACCAAGCGGCCGACATCTTGGCGCGCATTGGCGCAAAACGCGGCGCTGTCCCTCTAACATCTTCACGAGCGGCTCTTCAAGCCATCCGTACTATGGGAAGAGGAGTCTGGAACTAACAATCCGGAACAAGCCGCACCAACCTGCGATCCAGCCGATGACATAACACCTTCCGCCAACGATATAATGGCAGTAATTGCCCCGTGGACAGAACCATTCCTCGCCTACTTGCTTAGGCAGGAGCTTCCCGAAGACCAAAATGAGGCCCGCTGCATTATCCGGCGATCAAAAGCCTACAAGGTCTATGAGGAGAACTTTATAAGAAAAGCACAACCGAGTCCTTCAAAGGTGTATCTCCGAAGAGGAAGGCGAAACCTCTGGCTGAAATTCATGCGGACTAGGCGGACACCACGCCCCAGCTCGGGCCCTTGTAGGAAAGGCATTCCGTCAGGATTTTTCTGGCCGACGGCTCGGCGGATGCCGGGACTTAGTCCAAAGATCGTCGGTTGTCAGCTCTTTGCTAATCGAGCCATATGCCACCCACCGCCCTCAAAACTATACCAATCACCTGGCCGTTCGCGTGCAGGGGCTTGACATGGTTGGACCACTTAAAGGGGAACCCACAAGCAAAGGTACCTATTGGTCATGGTGGATAAATTCACCAAATGGATAGAGGCCAAGCCGGTTAAAGCGGCGAGTCCGGACCAGTGATAGACTTTATATCCGGGTAGTACACGTTATGGTGTCCCCCGCAGCATCATCACCGATAACGGCACGAACTTCACCGCCGACGAGGTCAAATCATGGTGCAAAAATATGGGCATCAAGCTCGATTACGCATCAGTCTATCATCCTCAAACCAACGGTCAAGTGGAACGAGCAAATGGTCTCATAATGAGCGGCATTAAACCCAGACTAGTGCGGTCCCTTACAAAATCTGACACGCACTGGGTAGAGGAGCTCGACTCCGTACTCTGGGGGCTGCGGACAACGCCTAACCGTACCACCGGATTCACACCATTTTTTATGGTGTACGGCGCAGAAGCAGTTTTGCCCTGCGACATCATTCATGACTCACCTCGAGTGCGCATGTACGAAGAAAGAGAAGCCGAGTTGGATCGGCAGGACAGCTTGGACACATTGGAGGAAGAGCGGCGTCGCCAAGGCTCGTCCGCATTCTATCAACAGCAGGCTCGAAGATACCAAAGCGAGAAATGCGGGCCAAGACTTACAACGTTGGCGAACAGGTTCTCGCTGCGGACAAGAAAAAGGACAAGCTCAAGCCCAAATGGGAAGGCCCCTTCATCATTGATCAAGTCTTGACCGGTGGAGCGTACCGTCTACGAAATGCATCGGATAACCGACTCGAGCCGAACCCATGGAACGCAGCTCGCCTCCGGCGATTCTATACCTAGCGCCGGACTAAGAGTTCGTCCCCTTCCCCCGTCCAAAACATTTTTTCTTTTATTTATTTCAGCTGCCTTTTGTTCATCTTTTTCTTCTCAAACCTATTCATCCAAGCCTTAAAGGGCTTTACCCGCGCAACGTTCGCGCACAATTGATGTGCTACCCGCACTAATTATACTTGGGGGCTTCTTTACTAGAAGCTTAATTATACGGGCTTTATGCCCAGCACATGTGTCAAGCCTCCACATGTACCTTTTATTCACCATTATATGCATCGATATGACTTAAGTTTTGGCCAAGCTGGGTTGCTGGCTCCTGTGCTTACCTACTCGTTCCCGATTGTTCGGCTAGGAGGTAAAGGAGCACCTCTGCGATTATTCTTGCGGGTCGGCCGGATGTGTACCTCAAACTGTGTGAAGCGAAAGCTAAGCGTTCTTAAGGGAATATTCGGTCGGTGACTTAAAAGATGATTTTTATCCACTTTTTATCTGCCCCCAGATGTTTTCTGCTTTTTCGCAGCCCGGACATGCACTTTAGGGCATGCCACCCCCAGCGGAAAGGAACCCTTAACGGAACTATTCTCCCTGGAAGATGTTTCTTACTAACCATGTAATATAACATAACTAGTTGGGCACTTGTCTGATAAAGCACTGATGACCCCTACGCCTGGTCTCCATGCATACCCCGGTTGTTTTATAGCCGAGAGGGTATTCGGACACACTCCGGACTCTAGGGTCCCGAGGTCGAAGCGAAAAGGTCGGCAAAGACAAACGATCTACAATCCGGCTAGAAGGCATTTTGTATGTCATTTTATAATAAATTGTCAAATCGACTGATTGTATTCCTCCTCAATCCCGTCGAACAGGTTGTCTAATTTACAGTCCTGTTGGGAAAATTTTGCGGCCAACTCCACTTGGCCATATACCAAGCTCACAGGGATCTCCTTCCCATCGGGCCCCACATGTCCGACTTCGGCCATGTGATTGGGGTCCGCCTTCTTGTACCGCGTCTTTACCATGGCCCAGGCCTCCACAGCACCTTGGCGGCAGGCCAAAATCTTCCATAAATGGGCGCTGCCGCACTCCTGCAGCTTCTCCATAAGCTCCCCAAGACCCTCGGGTATGGAGAAGGCTGGCCATAACGCTGGATGGCGTCGCTCATAGCCTGCCGAACTCGTTCGATCAGTTGCAACAATTCGGGAAGTTGATCACCCGTTGTTACGGGCATCTCCTCCATGAGGCGACTGTGAGCATACCTACAGACATATTACGTCAAATTGACTTCCTCGCCGAACTCTTCTTTTCAAAGGAGTTCGCTCAAGCACTTACAATATATGCCGCGACGAAGCCGCTGATTCTCCTTAACGGAGCCCGACAGCTCGGCCCGAACGCCTTTCAGCTCTTCTCCAAGCTGGGCATGGGAATCCTGGAGCTTGTTCCTTTCATGCTGCACCTTATGCAGCACCCTCTCGCCGGCCTTTAGTTGGCGCAGAAGTTCTTGCCTGTCCGGATCTTTTCTGGCAGCACCTGCAACGTCGTTTTTTAGACTTGCGCAAAGGCCAAACGCCACTTATCCTTCTACAAATAATGCGTTACCAGGAGAGGTCCTTGCGTTTCCTCCTGCGCCAGACAATGCGGCCTCAAGTTGGGCCTTGCACTCTTGCAGCTCCTAAGACAGTTGGGTATTCTTCTCGGTAAGATCCTGCATTTCATATGATCCTTAAATCAGCTAATATAACTACTTTAAGTCTCGGGGGCTACTGGCATATACAACCGTTAAAATCTCTTACCCGTATGTCTTTTACATACTGCTCCGTGCTCTGGCAAAACTGTCTTGGCGGCACGAAGTCTGCGTCCCCGTGTTAAAGGCATTCAACGCCTCGGGGAGAAGCAGCGTCACGAAATACTGTCGTGGCGCTGTGATTGAGCACTCTCCACCTCGAATTGGTGGCGGACAGCCTTCGGCATCCTCTGTTGGAGGAACGTCCGGCTCGCGCCTTGCGCTCGCCTCCCCCTCCTGACCGGGTGCGGGAGCCCGGCTGGTAGAGGCTGGATTGACAACTTCCACGCCCGCGATCTGGCGGACGCTTTTTCCCTATAAAAGTCATCGGCACTCAAAGCGCTTCCTAGGGCGTTGCTCTAAAAATAAGGAATTGTGAGCTACACCTTTGCGGCGACGCTTGATCTGCGCCGCGCTCCTCTTCCGCCTACCGGTCCGGACTGGCCCTTGTTGGTCAGCCACCACGGGCTCGGCATCTCGCCCAGGGCACCTCCCTGCAGTGCCATCATGTACGGTGGTGAGAAATAAGCAAGGATGGAATAGCGGTGTCGAGGCTTGGCCGTGATCACCAGGGAGCAGGTTTAGTCCGGGTAGTCGGCCGTGATGGCGACTAAAGCATTATCCATGCTGAGCTGGTGGAACACCCGTCGATTAGCTCCACCTTTATGTCGGATCCTCTTGGAGGCGGATCTGGGATCTCTCTGGATCCTCGGGCAGCGGAGCGGACTTAGCATTCCTCCACAGTCCGGCGCAGTTCCTGCGTCGAAAGAATAACACAATGTAAGAAACTTAAGTTTGAAAGGCAGGTCGGACACACTGAGTGTTCACTTACCCAAGGCCGGGATTGTTCATGGAAAACCCATTTAACGGGTTAAATCTGAAGAAATCCTCCTTCTCCCCCTTATACAGGTCGGACAAGATCGTCACCAGATCTTCGGCTGATTCCGGCCCTTTGCGGCCATGACGGGTGGCATCATCCTCCCCGTTGAAATCCCACATGGGGTGGCCCCTGTATTGTAGTGGCTGCACCCCCCGCGTAATGCATGTTGCCATGACTCCGATCATGGTCAACCGGGCATGGGCCAGTAACCTTATTCGGCCCATCAGATAATGGACGCTCTTGTCTTCCTCCAATCGGGGGCTCCGCGGACGCCAACTAAGGCGTTTCTTCAGAGGAGCATTGCTGAACTCCGGGAGGCCGATCCGAACAGGGTCCGGCAGCGGAGCGTCTTCTATATAAAACCATTCCGAAGGCCAGTCTTCGGGCGCCTTCTTAGGGGTTCCGGATGGATATCCGGTCCCGGCGATGCGCCATATTTCGGAGCCGCCCACTTGATATATGGACCCCTCGTGAGAGCGGGGGACAAGGCAAAACAACCTCTTCCACAGCGTGAAGTGGGGCTCGATGCCCAGGAAAAGCTCGCAAAGAGCTACGAAACCCGCGATATGTAGGATTGAGGCGGGCGTGAGGTGATGGAGTGGAGTCCGTAGAACTCCAGGAGCCCGCGGAGGAATGGATGTACAGGAAATCCGAGCCCCCATATTAGATAGGGGACGAAGCATACCCGCTCCCCTTTGTTGGGATTAGGGGTAACCTCTGCTAGCTTCCCACCTTTGTAGGTGGCGAACCCGGCTCGAACCGGAACCATAAAGGCCGGAGGGAGATATCCCCCCATTTGGAGCTTGACCAGCTCGTTGTGCGAAACAGAGCATCTCCTCCAATCTCCTGGCGAAGGGCTGGGAGCACGAGAAGAGGAGCCGCGTTGACGGTCCATGATGGAATGGATTCTTGGTCGAAAGCTCCGATGAGTGTTCTTGAGAGGAAGATGGTGATTTGGATCTGGATTCTTGCCTCCCTTATAGGCAGATCATTCGCACAACTAGGGGTAAAACATAAAGACACCACGGCTTTTCACATTCGCGCTGACAGCGTGGAAGAAGGCCCTTATTGGGCGTGGAAGCCAAGACAGCGCAACATTGATGAGGAAGCTGGACCTTTGTTCGGCGGTACATGGAACTTAAGGAGAACCCGCCTTGCAGCGCCGAAGACTACGCATGCTGGACATATGGTCATTGAAGCCTGGTTAGGGGGCTCTTGAGGAGTCCGGATTAGGGGTGTCCGGATAGCGGACTACCGTCATCGGCGGACTATCATTTGCGGACTATCATCATCGACCGGACTCCAAGACTATGAAGATAGAAGATTGAAGACTTCCCCGTGTCGGATGGGACTTCCTTGGCGTGGAAGGCAAGCTTGGCGATACTGGATATGGAGATCTCCTACCATTGTAACCGACTCTATGTAACCCTAGCCCTCTCCGGTGTCTATATAAACCGGATGGCTTTAGTCCGTAGGACAACAATCACAACAACCCTTACAATCATACCATAGGCTAGCTTTTAGGGTTTAGCCTCCTTGATCTCGTGGTAGATCCACTCTTGTAAACATCCACAATATCAATATCAATCAAGCAGGACGTAGGGTTTTACCTCCATCAAGAGGGCCCGAACCTGGGTAAACATCGTGTCACTTGTCTCCTGTTACCATCAGCCTAGACGCACAGTTTGGGACCCCCTACCCGAGATCCGCTGGTTTTGACACCGACAGCAGGCTTTCATCGTCCAAGAGACCCGCAAACTAGAGGCTGCAGGGGTTATTCGCGAGGTCCGATACCCAGATTGGTTGGCTAACCCGGTTGTCGTGCCAAAGAAAGGGGGGAAGGAGCGCATGTGTGTCGACTTCACCAACCTCAACAAAGCCTGCCGCAGGATCCATTCCGCCCCCCGTGTCGATCGGATCGTCGATTCCACCGCCGAAAAGCGACCTGTTATGTTTTTGGATGCCTTCTCGGCTATCACCAGATCAAGATGGCGGTAGAAGATGTGGAAAAACGGCCTTCTTGACCTGTGTGGAGTGTCTTGCTACACATGCATGCGTTCGGGCTGCAGAACGCAGAGCGACCTTTCGGTGGTGATGCACATCACCTTGGGTCTGCAGCTCGGGAGGAATGTTGAGGCTTACGTCGATGACATTGTGGTGAAGTCTCGGGAGGCCAAAACCCTGATACAAGACCTGGAGGAAACCTTCGCGAGCCTCGACGCAGTGAACCTGTGGCTCAACCCGGAGAAGTGTGTGTTTGGGGTCCCCTCGGGCAAGCTCTTGGGCTTCCTCGTGTCCCATCGGGGCATCGAGGCTAACCCAGAAAAGGTCAAGGCAGTTGAGGACATGAGCCCGCCGAAAACCCTCAGAGAAATGCAGAAGCTCACTGGGCGCGTGACCGCGCTAGGACGTTTCATCTCCAAGTTGGGGGAACGAGCGCTACCCTTCTTCAAGCTAATGAAGAAAAAGGGCCCCTTTGAATGGACTGAAGAAGCCAACAAGGCATTCCAAGACCTCAAAAGGTACTTAAAAAGCCCCCCGGTAATGGTGGCTCCGCGCCCCCAAGAGCCCCTGGTGCTCTACCTTGCAGCCACCCCCTACTCTGCCAGCGCAGCCCTGGTGGCGGTTAGGGAGGACCGTCGGACCAAAGTCGCGGCAGCTGCCTAGGTCAAAGCAAAGCAGGACCAAGAGGGCCTCACAGAGACCACTACCACAGCCGAGGAGGATCAGCCGCCGCGGGGAAGCGCACTCGGGACAGAAGAGACCCCTCCCCTCGACGACCAGCCGCTTGGGGCTCCGTTGCCTCTGGAGGTGCCAGGGCCTCCGGAGGACGCCAACGACACCAACACTCCCAACCTCGTCGAACACCCGGTGTACTTCGTCCGCACAGTGTTGCGGGACGCGAGGGCGCGGTACCCCATGCCCCAGAAACTCCTCCTCGCACTCTTGGTGGCTTTGCACAAGCTGCGGCATTATTTTCAGGGCCATCCCATCAAGGTTGTCTCTGCGTACCCCTTGGAAAGGGTGCTCAGGAGCCCCAACTCAGTCGGAAGAGTCGCTGAGTGGAACATCGGGTTGCAAAGCGTTTCAGCTAGAATTCAGCACCACCAGAGTCGTCAAGGGAGCCGCGCTAGCGGACTTCGTGGCGGAATGGACGGGGGCGCCAGGCCTCAAGGCTGGCGAGGATCGGTCCCTCTCCCCGGGAAGCGAGGCACCGGACGGTTGGATCATGTAATTCGACGGGGCATTCTCCAGACACGGCGTGGGAGCTGGCGTAGTGCTCATATCTCCTACTCAAGACAAGCTCTACTACGCCGTGCAGCTCTCTTTCCAGCATGGAGAAAAGGTCTCCAACAACATAGCGGAATATGAGGGCCTGATAGCAGGCCTGAAGGCCGCGGCTGCCCTAGGAGTGAAGCGCCTTACCATCAAGGGTGATTCACAACTCCTCGTCAACTTCTCCAACAAAGTATACGAGCCAAGGGATGAGCACATGGAAGCCTAACTCGCAGAGGTCCGCAGGATGAAGAAGCAGTTCTGGGGGCTGGAGTTGCAGCATGTGCCTCGTGGCACCAATCAGGAGGCTGACGATATTGCCAAATGGGCATCCGGGCGGCTACCTCAGGAGCCCGGCGTCTTTGAGGAACGGCTCTTCAAGCCCTCGACAACGCCATCACTGTCTAGCACAGTGCAGCCTCAGGAAGAGCTCCGGTCTGTGGCCCAGCCTCGGGAGCGCGTCTGCTCCTAACGCTAGAGCCTCAGGAGGGATGCTGGATCACAGAGCTCCGGAGCTACCTGACGCAAGGGATCTTGCCAGAAAAGGAGGAGGAAGCGGAGCGTGTGGCGCGGCAAGCCACGGCGTACTGCATCAGGGATGGAGAGCTCTACCGGAAGCGACCGAATGATGTGTCCCTGCGGTGCATCTCCAGGGAGCAAGGGAAGGAGCTGCTGGTAGACATACACGGTGGAGACTGTGGGCACCATTCGTCATCACGGACCCTCGTTGGCAAGGCGTTCCGCAGCAGGTTCTATTGGCCCACTGCGCTCAATGATGCCGTGGAACTGGTAAAGGCTTGCTAGGCCTGCCAATTCCATGCCAAGCAGATCCATCAGCCGGCGGGAGGTCTGCAAACTATACTCCTCTTGTGGCCATTCGCAGTCTGGGGGCTGGATATCCTGGGCACGTTCCCACGGGCGCCAGGAGGCTATCATTACCTCTACGTCGCCGTGGACAAGTTCACCAAGTGGGCTAAAGTGGAAGCCGTCCGCACCATCCCCGCAGGTTCTGCGGTCAAGTTCATCAAGGGCATCGTAAGCCGGTTCAGGGTGCCGAACCGCATCATCACCGACAACGGTTCGCAGTTCACCAGTAACCTCTTCAAAACATATTGTGCTAACCTTGGGACGCAGGTATGCTACACCTCGGTAGCGCACCCGCAGAGCAACGGTCAGGCCGAGCGGGCCAACGCAGAGGTCCTGAGGGGCCTCAAAACTAGGACATTCAAGAAGAAGCTGGAGGCCTGCGGCAGAGGCTGCTACGATGAGCTTGAGTCCGTATTGTGGTCCATCCGCACGACCGCGACCAAGCCGACTGGCGAGACCCCGTTCTTCCTGGTCTATGGAGCTGAAGCAGTCCTCCCTCACGAGGTCAGACGTCGTTCCGCATGGGTCCTGGCGTTCGACGAGGCGCAGCAGGACGCCATGCGGGGGACGGACCTCGTGCTGGGGGAGGAGCATCGTCGGGAAGCCGCGCTACGAGCGGCAAGATACCAACAAGCACTGCGGCGATACCACTGCCGCAACATTCGCCCAGGACTCTTGAGGTAGGGGACCTCGTGCTCGACATGTGTTCTCCTGTGGAAGGACTGCATAAGCTATCTCCCATGTGGGAGGGCCCGTTCAAGGTTGTTCATGTTTCCAGGCCCGGCCCCGCGCGCTTGGAGACTCAGGAGAGGGTGACCGTCCAGAACGCGTGGAACATCCAGCACCTCCGGAGGTTTTACCCCTAAAAAGGCCCGGCGCCTATGAAGAAGGCGAATGCCTGTGAAGCGTCGCGTTTTGGGAAAGGCCCGGTGCCTGTGAAGAAGGCGAATGCCTGTGAAGCGTCGCTTCTTGGGAAAGGCCCTGCGCCTGTGAAGAAGGCGAATGCCTGTGAAGCGTCGCGTCTTGGGAAAGGCCCGACGCCTGTGAAGAAGGCGAATGCCTGTGAAGCGTCGCATTTTGGGAAAGGTCCGGTGACTGTGAAGAAGGCGAATGCCTGTGAAGCGTTGCGTTTTGGAAAAGGCCCGGTGCCTGTGAGGAAGGCAAACGCCTGTGAAGCTTATCTTTCTATGAAAGGCCTGGTGCATGTGAAGAAGGCAAACGCCTGTGAAGATTATTTTTCTGAGAAAGGCCTGGAGCCTGTGAAGAAGGCAAGAAGGCCAATGCCTGTGAAGCTCACCGCCCGTGATACTCTCACGTAATAATGAGTTGGGGCTGTACACGCCCCTGAGCCTCAGGAGCGCCGGCCTCAGGCCCTGGGACTCCCTCCCACGCCTAGTGGCAGCACTTAGCTCCGCGCTGGTGAGAAGACGTCGAATACTAGATTAGGTGCCGGACGCGGCTTTTTTCATTTGCTTTCTGTAGTTGGCTTGTTCATTCCCGTTTGAAGTTTTATTGAAGTGGTTGCCGTGTTTGGCTTGTGACTCTTTTTCCTTCTTCGCTCTCTTGCCTCAATTTCTCTCGGGCGAGTCTCGCGAGGGAGCAACGCGGGCACCCTCGCGTGTGTTTTCTGCCCCTGTTGCTTGAGGCTTCCCCAACCGGGTCCACTACGGGAGTGCCCCTCCAGTCCATGCCCCACGGGCACCGCGACGCGAACACCGGACCTAGGTCGGTCGCCTCCACGGCTGAGTCCGGAAGCTACCTCTCCTGGCTAATCTTTGTAGGGCATGAAGCCTTCGACGAGGCCTTGGCCTCGGGAGGCGAAGACCGCGACAGGCCGCCCCCAAGTTAAGTAATTTCTACGCGCAGGCTTGTGGCACAGAAGCCTAATATAGAAATAGCGGGAATAGTACGGTAATTAACAACAATAGTCCAAGCATGCCCCCGCGGGGCCCTACGCTACTGTCTCCTTGCGCAGGAAAAGGAAAAGAACAAAACAGGCGCGACTCGCCTGACACCAACTCGCGGCGAGAGCTCGAACTGCCTCCGGAGCTCAGGCGGACTCCCTCTCGCGCTTCACCAAGGCACGACGGCGGGCAGACCCACTACCTCCCTCCAGGCGGGCGCGGCGACGCGGGGGCTGGTCGCGGCCACCGCTGGAGGAGCCGCTGTCCAAAGAAGAGACGCCAAAGCTCGACGAACCCCAAGCGCCGCAGACCACACGCGCGCTGTCATCTTCATCGTCGCCGGGGCTAGGCCCATGGCCGCGGTCGTTGTCCTCGGGGAAGCACCCAGCGCGGCGACCGTCCTCCCCGAAAACCCTCACGTAGATGGTGGCATCGCTGCCGAAATTGAAGTGCAGGGTGCACCGCTGGCTCAGACCACGAGCGTGGGAAAACGTTTGCCAGCCGCGGGTCAGGGCCACACTCCCGGCTGCAGAGACCTCCAGCGAAGCCCAGGAGGCCCGACTGCAGCAATCGTCCGCCTGGAGCCAGAGGCCGCCCGGGGCGCCAGCCGGAAGTTCACCTAAGAGGAAGTGGGGAAGCTGGAGCTGGGTGTTGGTCGGCTCCACCGACCACACGACAAACTCCCGCAGCACCTCTGCCGAGCGGAAGCGTGGCCTAGGGGGTCGCGCGGCCGTAGCACGTCCCCCATCAATGGCCTGACGCCCGTCGCCACGTGGGAGATCGCCTCCATGGCCGCGAGAAAGCCGCTACGGGAGCCACAGGGTGCTTCCAAGGACGACCTCGACCGCGTTTGGCAGGGGGAGAGTCAAGCTCCACCTGACGGGCCTTTCCTTTCTCCGCGGCCGAGAACCTCTTCGGCGGAGCCATGGAGAAGAAGGATAAGCAAGAAGAGATGGACTGGAAGGGCACGCTCCATTTCGTACCTATAGCCGGGGAAGGCCAACCGTCGACCTCCACGATCGCAGGTAATCATGACCCGCTTCGCATGCAGGGACTTGTCAATTCGTGCAGTTGTCGAGGCGTCGTGGGGAAGTGGAGACGCCCACGTCCAATCAACCGCCCCGCGGCGTCCAAGGCCGCAGGCTGTTAGGGCCCGCGGCGCTTTGCACTTGCCCCTTCGCTTCTATGCAAGGCCAAGTCCACGTAAACCTTGGGCCCGGGGGCTACTGTCGGCGTTCTGGGAATGGGGGTACCCAGACTTGCCTGCCTGCAGCCTGCGGCGTGGCTCAAGGGGTGGCCCAGTACGGCCCATCTTCATCAGCACCAGCTCAATACCCTCGCGAGGGGCCAAGCCTCGCGGGATGGACGAAAGGAAGCTTCCTCAGGCACGACCTCGCCAGGCTGGCTCGCGAGGAGGCGGAGAGATCAAGGAGGGGTACCTCATGAGGTGCCCATGACGCAAGCCATGACAACCAAGGGCGCCAGGCGGGCGCCAGCCCGCGCAGTATCCTCATTTCCTCTTTGGTGCAAAGGAGGCAAGCGCAGGCGAGAGTATCAAGCAAAGGCATCCGTTTCGGTGCAACAAGACCAAGACCATCGCAACGGCAGGAAGGAGGTCGTCGTGGAGCCAAAGCCGGCGTTAACACCAGAGCCTTTGAAAGGCGAGGACCAACTTTAGTCAGGATAAGTGTACCAGATGTTCCCCTTCAAAATGGCCAATTGTTGGCGCCCTTCCCGCTCAATATTTGGGAAGAGGCCCAAGCCCTTTGCCAATAAATAGGACCAGCCACCACAGTAGAGATAGGGGATCCGGACATCTCGTCTTAGCTTGATCCAATCCGATCGAGAGCCTAGCCACAAGAACACCTCACCCTCACGAGGCTGTTCTTCCTTGTATTGTTCATCATCAGCCCAAGAGGCAATCCACCACACCACACACTGGAGTAGTGTGTTACACCACAATGATGGCCCGAACCAGTATAAACCCTGTGTCTCTTGTTTTGCTCTTTTGATAGTTTAGATCCTTGGGAGGAAACGAGGTGCAGGTAGGTATGGGGTGAGATCTTCGCGTGCACCCCAGAGTTCGAACCTAGAGGGTCTGCCGGAACCCGAAATCCGACACCCCTTTCGAAGCCTTGTACGGAAGGAGGTGTAGAACACCGTTGTTGTGGGACGAAGTTGGAGACCGACAGTTGTTTGGGCCAGATTTGATTAAAGAGTCTGAAGAGAAGGTTAAACTGATTCACGATAGACTCAAGGTAGCCCAGTCCAGGCAGAAGAGTTATGCGGATTCTAAACGCAAGGAGACAGTTTACAAAGTTGGAGACAGAGTGTATCTTCGTGTAACCCCACTTCGAGGAGTGAAGCGCTTTGGACTTAAGGGAAAGTTAGCACCATGATTTGTGGGACCATACAGAGTTTTGGAACTTATGGGAGAAGTTGCTTTTAAGTTGGAATTGCCCGAAGGATTGTCCGGAGTTCACGATGTGTTCCACGTTTCTCAGTTGAAGAAGTGCCACGCGGAGATGGCTGATATTCCTCTGAGAGATACAGTGCCGCTAGAAGCGATACAGTTGGATAGCAATTTGACATATGAGCAGAAACCAGTCAAGATACTCGAGATTGCCAGCCGCGTTACGCGCAACAAGGTTATCAAGTTTTGCAAGGTTCAGTGGAATCACCACATCGAGGATGAAGCCACTTGGGAACGAGAAGAATACCTACGGAAGGATCACTCTCACCTATTTTCTAGCCAACCCGAATCTCCAGGGCGAGATTCATCTTAAGGGGGGTAGGTTTGTAACATCCCAAATTTTCAATTTGGAATATTATACATTAGATCATCATTGCATATCATATTTTATTGCATTTTGGTTGATCCTAGAAATTCTACGAACTCAAAGACCCACAGAGAGAGTTGGGGATTTCGTCATTTTCATATTCGAGTTTTCTCGAATTATGAAAAGAGGATCGTTTGATTCTAATTATTAAAAATAAAGGAGAGAGGATGAAATGAATTCCTCAATATAAAGAAATATAGAGATATATTATTAAAATCATATAAGATTTTATTCGGAGTTTTGTCGCTATTTTTATTTGAATTAGGAAAAATATGAGTTTTTCAGAATTGCATTTTAGGCCCAAATAAATGTTCACCTTGTCCGGCCTATTTTTAGAGGATGGGAAAATTTATTTCGGGATTTTTGGGGTCCGTTTAGTATTTCTTTTCTTTCTTTTTCTGCACGTCGAAATTATTTTAAAAAACCGCGCAACCGACTTCGGGCCGTACCCGACCAGGACTCCTCGGGCCGGCCTTGAAAGCTCGAGACCCCGAGCCCCCAGCGGCCAGCCCACCCGAAACCCTAGTCGCGCTGTCGCTGTTCGCGCCGCCACGCCGCCGCCGCACACGCTGCCTCACACAGCATGCCGCCGCCGCCGGAGTTCAAGGTAGCCGCCGATTTTTTTAAAAGCCGACCGGTTTTATTTCGTAAACCCTAGTTTTGTTTGTTTTTAGATCGGTTCGGTTTTGTTTTATCGGTTTATTTATTTAGCGGACATCCGTTCGTACGTTCGTTTTAACGAACAGTTTTCACCGTTTAGTCGCAGACAGCGAACGTTCGTTTGTTAGCCTGTTCGTCAATTTTTCTTTTTCTCAGATTTTCCGTGATTATTTTCGATCGCGATTTCTGATCCGATTTTTGTTCTAGTATAACTTTTCGCTCGTTTATCGGAATCAGGCGATTTAAACGCCTAGAGTTTCATCTCGAAACCCTCTATCTGTTTAACTAACTTAAACAAGTTTTTGGTACTGTAATATTTGACTTAAGTCCAGATTAGTAAACGAAGCTTGTTTCTTTCGCCGTTTGAGTTTCGTTCGATTTGATTCTTTTTGCAAACCGGAGTTCTTAAGTTGAACTTTCTGGTTAGATCTCTTATTTGAGTTTTACTCTTGCCTTTTCTTGATTGCTTATTGTATGCTTGTTTGTTTGCGATAGAGTACCCGGAGTGCGAAGTGTGCTACTACGAGTCTCTAGGTTTCGCGGATCATCATCAAGGCAAGTAACATTTTGATCATACCTCTTACTACCCAGTTTTATTGCATTAGATCAATCCTCAAACAATTGCATGATTAGGATCTGGTTAATATGTGGGTTTTGGGAAGTATATGAGGTAGTACCTATTCACCTGTTATTATCAATCCCTGGGAGTTACTTCTACGTTATGCTTATACTGCTATGCTATGCTCGTAGAACTGTGGATTGGGTTTGAGTACATCCATGAAAGATGTGAGATTGTTAATTAATGTTTAACTTAAGGTGGCAACTTAAATACACATCTGGGTGGACTGAGGCACCTGGGGAATTCCAGTGATTGCCTGAATTTTTTTTGGAAATCCGGGGGTACCGTTTGATTCTCCTATGGATCGCCACCCAGGCTCAAAGGGATCATAAGATTATTCATGCTAGAAACTTACGTTTGCAGCCGGAAGCTATTATGGGCTCTAGCATAGTTGATTAAGTTGTGTGAAATCTTACAGTGGTAGACTAGCAGATGTAGGGGATGTAGGTGTACCTGTCTACCCATCGTAAGGTGCTAACCCTTCTAAAAGACTGTGTCTCGGTCATCCGGTTCTCAAACATCATATAGTGCGAGAAATCCAACGGACGAGATCGAGTCTTGTGGGGAAAAGTCCACAAACCTCTGCAGAGTGTACAAACTAATCATGGTTAGCCATGTCCTCGGTTATGGACGTTTTGATTATCTGGTTCTTGGATTATCATGTGGATCTCATCACTCTTAATTATAAAATTTGATTGGGTTGTTATGATTACTTTTTAATTGGGATTGAGAGGGGGTTTACCTTCTCAATGTTTAACAACTACCATGATAGTTAAATAAAACTTATTCCTTTGCAGTAGGGAAAAATTGGCTTTTCGCAAAACATATTAACCCTACAGCCTCCACCAGCCATATATGCATATAGTGATAGCATTATTCTGGTCATTACTCTCTTGTGTTACATTGCCAGCATATTCCATGTGCTGGCCCGTTTTCGGGCTGCAACGTATCATGTTGCAGACTTTTCAGACAACGAGTAAGGAGCCTTAGGTCGTGGTCATTCACTCAGTAATACCGTTGGAGTTGACAGACTCATTTTATCTTCCAAGCCTTCCACTGTTATCGTATTAGATGGCCTTAAGCCATATTTATTGTAAGAAGTTCTCTTTTGAGACATTCGATGTAATAAGTGTGTGATTGCTACTCTGTTATAAATCCTTCGAGTGTTGTGTATGTCAGCATTACTGATCCAGGGATCACACTTATGCACAGAGATCAGACTGTTTGAGGTCTGGTCGCTACAATGCTCCTCGAGGAAGATCATCTTGGCGGTCAGGCGAAAGCAGCGCTACCAGACAACCTTTGCGCTATCATAGCCGCAAGGTTCATGCCCGAAGCTTTGAGGAACGCGACCTTGTTCTTCGGCGTGTTCAGTCAGCCAAGAATTCCAACAAGTTGACGCCAAAGTGGGAAGGCCCTTATCGGGTAATACCAGTCACCGTGGCTGCGAGTCCGCTCGAGACCAAGATGGTATTCCAGTGAGCAACTCCTGGAACATCGAACATCTTCACAAGTTTTACCCATAAGGCGCGGTTGCCGGGCCTCCCGGCAAACCACCCTTTTGTACAAGCCTTGCCGACAAGGCATGTAACCTTTTTTACAAAGCCAGGCGCAGACCCTGAGCATAGATAAATGAAGCGTTGGCGCCCTAAGTTATAGCATGCATGCTAGGTTAAGTCTCTCCCTCAGTTAGGGTTGATAGTGCTTAGCGGTTACTAACCCCTAGCCTAGAGGTCGAGTTTACGTCTTTCTGTCCACTTTGGTTCGCAGGGCACATGTACACTTCTGCTGAGCTGTTTGGGAGAAAGAGGACGAACCGGCACTCCGGCCCCAGCAAGCCAAGATTGTCGGGGGCTGAAGACACAAGGATCCAACCACGGCAAGCCAAGGTTGCCGGGGGCTGCGGATTCAGATAAGTCTTTCATCCCCTATTACGCATTTTCGTATGGAACTGGTACATGTGAAACCTCTTTTATATTCTTAAACCACCGTGCTCCCCTTTTCCTGTACCCAAGAGCTATCCCCTGGGTCGGAACTTGGTCCTAGTTGCGGTGGCAAGAAAATGAACGAGGGGCCTAACTCTAGTTCTAATACCCCCCCCCCCTGTAACAATTATGTAACCGTATCTTTGTGAGTAATACAAAAGTCAGTGGGAGCCTCTCCCACTGTCATTGAACTTTCAAAAAAAAACTCTAGTTCACCCCTGCCTCCACCAAGAGCGTGAGAATGGTCGACTGAAGTGGGGGGACAGGAAGGCCTGTTGCCGGGCGACAATGTTTATCTTAAAAATAACAAGGATTCATCCCTTGTCATGGGCCTCGCTCACGCACAAAGAAACCCGGCAAGCACCCTTTTTCATTAAAAATGCCCATAGAGGTACAGTTCATACGGGATTAAAAACATGAGCAAGGGGATTACAAGTCTTAAAATTAACAAGTCCCCGCAGGCTTACAAACTAAAAAGAGATAAGGTGCCCATAATCCCTTTCTTGTCCCTCTCCTCAGAAGGTGGAACAAGACAGCAGGAGGGCAAAAAGAGCGCCTAGGCAAGGTACGAGGAGCAGAAGGCACCAAGAGAACATCTTGGTGCCGGGAAAGGAGCTGGAAGACGAGGCAGCGGGCTAGCAATACGCGACGAAGGCGTTGGTGCTTGCGTACTCCGACTTGATGGCCGCCACCCGCCTTCTTCGCTGTGACGCCCCAAGACCGGAGCTTCAGTTGCCTTCCAGGGTTTCCGAGTTTTGTCGTGTGGTTTGTTTTGTTTGTGCTTTCATCATGTCATCTCTTGCATTGCATCATCTCATCATGCCATCATATCATTAATTTTTTAAAACTCAACTAAATAAATTGTATGGATTTTTCGATCCATTTAAACCGAGGGATTCACATGGTGACTTCTCTTTATAACATATCCTCCCAATATTAGGGAGCTATATAAAATATTCCATTAATTGGAATTCACCATAACACACTTGCAAAATAATTTCGTTCCTTTTTCTGCTTCAAGGTTGGTCTCCAAACCTTGCCATTATTATCCTATCATTTTCGGAGTTCCACCAAAATCCTCGGCCATTTTTGTTAAATCCTCATATTTTTGTGAGTCCGGAAAATCGTCCTCGCTCCC
Organism: Aegilops longissima; assembly: GCA_021605205.1. Taxonomy (NCBI): domain Eukaryota; kingdom Viridiplantae; phylum Streptophyta; class Magnoliopsida; order Poales; family Poaceae; genus Aegilops; species Aegilops longissima. The sequence continues at coordinate 89,519,900 of CM038681.1, forward strand.
AAATTCTTTCCCTATCCCTCTCTTTCTTTTGTCTCTCTATTTTTTTCTTTTCTGCTAAATTAGAGTAAGAGAGAGGGAGAGCCCAGCCGGCCCCTGGCCTTTCTCCTCCACCAGCAGGCCTAGCCTCCAGACCGGCCCAAGGCCCAGCCGCCTAACCCTAGCCTCCCAGCGCTCTCTCTCGATCCCTCACTCTCCTCCTCTCGTTCCTTCCTCTCCGCGCCCGACCTCCTCCTCGCCTTGTCATCTTGCCCGCGCCCCCCATCTCCGTCACGCCCTGCCGGCCCCGTGCCTGGCCTCCCGCGCCATCCATCTCCTCGCCGGCGGCCCTGGAGCGCCGCGCCCGGATCCTTCGTCCTCCGCCTGGCCGCGCCTCCCTGCGCCAAGACCGGCCGCCGTGCCGCCTTGCTCCGTCGCCCCGCCTCCCGTGTCTCCTCCCGCCGCGGCCCTGCCGGTGATGGTGACCCCGACGCCGCTCCGTGCACCCCCCTCACCGTCTGCCCCGCCGGTTGCCTGCGGCCTCGCCCCAGCCGTCCCCGCGGCCCCACCTCGCGCCGGCTCCTTCTCCATCACGCCCGAAGCCTTGCCGCTGCCTGCGTCCGTCCACCACTTGCAGCTGCCGGAGCAGGACCTCCTCGTCGTGGCTCTGCCTTCACTAGCAGCCTCCTGCTGCCTGTCATCTCCTTGGCCTTGAGCAGCCCAAGCCCCGGGCGTTCTAGCCCTTGCACATCGCTGTTGACCCGAGGAGACCACCGCCAAGTTCCATCAAGCCGACCGTGTACGTCTACCGTCACCGTGGGTTTTTCATCAAGTTCGGCTACAGCACAAAGATATGTGCAACTACACGGTGATGCGCCAAGTACCTCTCGGATCCGACATGTACCCCCTTCGAGTTGACAAGACCGGCAAGCCCGACGACTTCGGACATCTACAGAACATGTACGTCTCAAATGGTGTACCACTACGCCGAAGACCTGGACACACCAAGTTCCACTACGATTAACGTGTACCACTACCGTCGACCCTCGAAGGCCCCATGGACCCCGAACATCCATGGGACATGAACACTACTTCCCCCTACGCCGTGAACCACTACTTCCCTCGGCGATCGACCCGTGAACGACTACTTCCCTCTACGAAACTCGAACCGCTCCGAAAACGCTTGCTTCGAAGGTATAACCACCGAGATGACCGACCGTGATCGAATCATCCTTGCGATGCCCCTCTTTTGCCATGCCACCGTTCCGTGGGAACCCGGTAATAGGGAGCACCCCACCATCCTCGCATGACACGCTCACGCTTTCTTTTGCACCGACTTCTCGATGAGCTGTCGGAACCGATATGTTGCCGTGGCACCATTTTCGGATTCGTTGCCGTGGCACCCCTTTCTTCCACCACGGTGACATAATGCCTCGTAACATGCCCTTGTCAACGTTTTCATAAAAATTGCATAAACCTTGCACTTGTCATCCGCATCATGATAACAATAATTAAAATGTTTAAAATTGTTGTTTGCATTAATTTGCATAATTGCCATGCTAAAATGATTTATTTCATAACTTAATAACCGTAGCTCCATTTTAAATAAATTATATATGTAAATGGGGTAGAAATATGCCTAGTTTAACATGGTAGCATTACTTTGCATGTTTAACAACATTAAAATTGTGTTTAGGGCAGAACAGTACCTAATCCATAATTTGCATATGGGGATTTTCCGGAATTGTTGTTCGTTGTTTCCGGCCTCATTTAAACTTGCCTAGATAGGTAGTTTCAATATGCTTCACCTCTTGCCATGTTTAATAACATTTAATATTGTTGAGTACCTAATCGGGAGAGAACTAAATAATTGATGTGGCGTTTTGTCAATATGCAACTCGTTGCATATTGAGCTCCACTTAACTTGTAGTGTTGTTTGTGCATATTGCCATGCCATGCCTCATTAAACCGGTCCTGCATCGTACTTGATTGTGCATCATGCCATGTTTATGATTGTGTGTTTACTATGTTGTTTGCTTCTTTCCGGGTTGCTTCTCTCGTTAGCTTCGGTTTCGTTCCGGAGTTGTGAGGATTCGTTCGACCTCTTCCGTTTGTCTTCTTCATGGATTCGTTCTTCTTCCTTGCGGGATTTCAGGCAAGATGACCATACCCTCGAAATCACTACTATCTTTGCTTGCTAGTTGCTCGCTCTTTTGCTATGCCTATGCTACGATGCCTACCACCTGCTTATCATGCCTCCCATATTGCCATGTCAAACCTCTAACCATCCTTTCCTAGCAAACCGTTGTTTGGCTATGTTACCGCTTTGCTCAGCCCCTCTTATAGCGTTGTTAGTTGCAGGTGAAGATGAAGTTTGTTCCTTGTTGGAACATGGAGATGTTGTTCCTTGTTGGAACATGTTTACTTGTTGGGATATCTCAATATATCTTATTTAATTAACGCATCTATATACTTGGTAAAGGGTGGAAGGCTCGGCCTTATGCCTGGTGTTTTGTTCCACTCTTGCCGCCCTAGTTTCCGTCATACCGGTGTTATGTTCCCGGATTTTGCGTCCCTAACGCGGTCGGGTGATTTATGGGACCCCTTGACAGTTCGCTTTGAATAAGACTTTTCCAGAAGGCCCAACATTGGTTTTACCATTTGCCTCACCTATGCCCTTTTTCCTTGGGTTTCGGAGCCCGAGGGTCATCTTTATTTTAGCCCGGGCCAGTTCTCCTTTGAGTGCTGGTCCAAACCGAAGCGATGTCCGCGCCCTGGGCAAACAGGGTTTATGCCAACCCGACGTCTGCTCATCCGGTGTGCCACGAGACCGAGATATGTGCAGCTCCTATCAGGATTTGTCGGCACATCCGGCGGCTTTGCTGGTCTTGTTTTATTGCTGTCGAAATGTCTTGTAGCCGGATTCCGAGACTGATCGGGTCTTCCGGGAGAAGGAATATCCTTCGTTGATCGCAGAGCTTATCATGGGCTTGTTGGGACACCCTGCAGGGTTTTGAACTTTCAAAGCCGTGCCCGCGGTTATGTGGCAGATGGGAATTTGTTAATGTCCGGTTGTAGAAAACCCGGTTGATCTTAATTAAAATACACCAATCGCGTGTGTAACGTGATGGTCTCTTCTCGGCGGAGTCCGGGAAGTGAACACGGTTTCTGGGTTATGTCTGACGTAAGTAGGAGTTCAGGATCACTTCTTGATCATAGTTGTTCGACCGTGCTTTGCCTCCTCTTCTCGCTCTCTTTTGCGTATGTTAGCCACCATATATGCTAGTCGCTTGCTGCAGCTCCACCTCACTACCTTGCCCTACCTTTAAGCTTAAATAGTCTTGATCTCGCTGGTGTGAGATTGCTGAGTCCCCGTGACTCATAGATACTCCCAAAACCAGTTTGCGGTGCCGATGAAACCGTGCAGGTGATGCACCGAGCTCAAGGAGGAGCTCGATGAAGATCTTGTTCATTGTGTTGTTTCGTTTCAGTTGATCAGAGTGGAGCCAGTTGGGACGATCGGGGATCTGTGTAGCATTTGGGGTAGTCTTCTTTTATTTTGGTTCCGTAGTCGGACCTTGTTTGTATCTGTATGATGTAATGTTTTACTCATGTATTGTGTGAAGTGGCGATTGTAAGCCAACTATGTATCTCTTTCCTTATGCATTACATGGGTTGTGTGAAGATTACCTCACTTGCGACATTGCTTTCAATGCGGTTATGCCTCTAAGTCGTGCTTCGACACGCGGGAGATATAGCCGCATCGAGGCGTTCAAGTTGGTAATCGAGCCTTCCCCACTCGAGGAGCCCCTACTTGATTGTTTGTTGGCGTTGTTGAGTCTAGAACGGAAAATGTTTTGAGTCTTAGGATTATATATATCGAGAGTAGGATTCTTTTACTCCTCGGTCCCTTCGTCGCTCTGGTGAGGTATCCCGACGAGAGTTTTGACTTTTCTCTCCTCAAATTTCACTAAATTTTTTTAGGATCACGCTGGTATCTTGGAATCGTTCCGATGGTTTTGTGACGAGAACATTGTTCTTGGTGCCTCGACATTTAGGGGTTGTGGCAGTGTCCCGGGAGTTGAGCTCGAGGTGTTGTCGCCACAATTTTATCGTTGCAGTTCTGGAATACCCGAGTTTTGCCGACATCGAAATCTCTTTTGTGCAGTTGTTGGTGAGATAACCCCGATAGCCCAAGATCTTGTGGCGAAAAGGGAGTATTGCCATGACTTGTATAACGGATGCTTTTCAAGGTCGAGGTACACGATTTCGGAGTTTTCTTGGTTATGTTTTGACGGATGGATACAATGGATCTAGGTATTGTTAGTTTGGGTGATATATTTTGTGTCCCCTGTATCCCCAACACCAGATTGCATAACCAGAAAGTTTCGGGAGTTTATAGGTGGGAATTCAAGTATCTCGTAGGATATCTTTCCAACACACACATGATACGATATGGGATCTATCATATGTGTTTGTCCGGCTCATTCTTGAAGCCAATCCTTTGTTTTTGTTTTGTTTTGTGGTATTCAAGTTGCTTCAATGCCAAGTGTTGATTCCATACCTTTTTCCTAAATGGTGTTCTCATATTGCTATGTGAATACTAATCCTTCTTGATCATCGAGGTCGTCATGTCAATTCTTTTCCAACCGGCGTGCTTCTCTTCAAGTGGATCCGATCATTCCAACATTCGCAAGATCAATTCTAAGCTTTTTCTCAACGGTGTTCGTTTCATCCGACCCAAGTTGCCTTTGTTTTCCCGCCCTCCCACCCTTTTTCTTCAAGGACTCAGATTTCTTAATCAAGTATCCATTTTTATTGAGTGAAGTTTCTTCATTCTTTTCCTTTAATGTTTTATCCGGTGATTTCTCATGAAGACGCTAAGGAAGCTTTAACCTTATCATTGTTCCATTCTAATTTTCTTCTCCGGTGGATTTAGTTCAAGATTTCGGTGTTGATCTTATCCCTTTTCCTATTTTCACAATGTTTTCTCATGCCGGTGCACCTTTTAATTTTCACTTCTTGTTATTCATTTGTTTCCGGAGTGATGAAGATATCTCAGAAGATTCGTGTTTCCATTCTTAATCCGTTCAAGTTCTTTTGAGGATGCTATCTCATTCAAGCCATTTAATTCTACCGGTGCAATATCTGTTTCAAACAATTGTTCAACGGTGGTTCTTTTGAGTGGGCCCTAACCCACAGGTCTTTTCCCAGGATCTTACCTAACTCTTCTATTTTTCGGAGTTATTCTCAAATTCTTTGCAAAGTTTGATGTAAGGATGAATTATCATCAGTCATATGTCTTTCTCCAAGATCTTTCAAATTCTTTCATCGTTGGTTCAACATTTCAAATTTTCATTCCGGAGTGCCTCAACAATTCATGGTGGTGTTTCTCGTCATCATTCTCAACATTTGAAGACCAAAGAAGGATTTCTCCTAAATCTTGGTCCGTTCTCTTGAAGATTCATGGTTCTAGCTTGATGCCATCCTCTCATAATTAGAGAATTCTTTTAACCCACCCGGAGCATTTCAGGAGTCTTTTCAGTTTGATTCTTTGGAGCCCATCATCTCAGAATTATTCATTCCAGCTTTCAGCTCTCGTTCTCCAAATCTTATCGGTGCATCATTCAAGTATTCTCTAGTCAGATTGCCATCTCTTCAATCTCTTATATCTAAATTCTCTCAAGCATCTTCGTTCTTTTCTAATTCTTCCCGGTGTTTCGTTCTTTTTCTTCGTTCTTTTTTTCAATTCTTACGGTGGTTTGTTCAAGACTTCACTTCCTTTGTTATCATATCAATTTATTCGTTGTTTCAATCCCACCGGTGGTTCCATCAATACCTTCTCAAGTTCGCGCTATATCTCTATCTGTAATCATTTTTTTCAACGGGAATAAGTAGTATGCCTAATCCATTGCTTGTCATCAATTTAATTGGTGAAGGATACACATAATGTAATTCTTATTCTTGTTCCATCGAGTAAATTCAATTCCTTATTCCGGAGGATCGTCAAAATTCGTGATTTCATTTGTTCATCTTTCTTTCCGGAGTTCCAAGTTTTCTCCTATTCTCTGGGGGAGAGAAGATTTCATCTTCTTGTTGATATAAATCCAATCAATTGTTCCCGTTAGTGGCAGAAGCTCACCTCATAATTTTGAGATGTTTTCATAAGCCCACTACAAGCTTATCCTTATCGTTGTTGTTTTTCAAACAACTCCGTTCTATCCTTGTTTGTAAGGATGCTTCATTCAAATTAATTTGTGGTAGAAGTTGTCATTTTCTTCTCCATCCCTTTATCCCAACAATCTAGATTCTATTCTTTCGTTTCGAAGGCATTGTGATGTTGCTCTCTTCGACCCATCGTCTCGTTTTGCCAAGATCATGTTCTTTTTCTTGCTTTATCCATTTAACCGGAGTGTTGTGTTTTCTCTTTAAATTCTTTTCATTTTATCTAGTTTTCCTTCTTCTTTCAGTCGGAGTGCTGCCCAAATTTTATCAATCTTATTCCTTGTCTATCTAGTTTTAACCGGAGTGGTTTCAGTATCTATCTTATCACTAAACCTCTTGGTTCTCGTCGTATCCCTTGTTCCTCTTTTCTAACAGAGTGTTTTCAACTTTGTTCATCTTCGTTGTTTTCTTTCTTTCAAGTTTTAAACCTCTCGAGGTTCATTGGTTTCATTCATTTGTCAAAGAAGCAACTCAGTTTTACCTCTTCCTCTTCCGCTTTTCTCCGGTGCCATCCTAGATCTCGGGACGAGATCCTCTCGTAGTGGTGGAGTGTTGTGACGCCCCAAGACCGGAGCTTCAGTTGCCTTCCAGGGTTTCCGAGTTTTGTCGTGTGGTTTGTTTTGTTTGTGCTTTCATCATGTCATCTCTTGCATTGCATCATCTCATCATGCCATCATATCATTAATTTTTTAAAACTCAACTAAATAAATTGTATGGATTTTTCGATCCATTTAAACCGAGGGATTCACATGGTGACTTCTCTTTATAACATATCCTCCCAATATTAGGGAGCTATATAAAATATTCCATTAATTGGAATTCACCATAACACACTTGCAAAATAATTTCGTTCCTTTTTCTGCTTCAAGGTTGGTCTCCAAACCTTGCCATTATTATCCTATCATTTTCCGGAGTTCCACCAAAAATCCTCGGGCCATTTTTGTTAAATCCCTCATATTTTTGTGAGTCCGGGAAAATCGTCCTCGTTCCCAAATTCTTTCCCTATCCCTCTCTTTCTTTTGTCTCTCTATTTTTTTCTTTTCTGCTAAATTAGAGTAAGAGAGAGGGAGAGCCCAGCCGGCCCCTGGCCTTTCTCCTCCACCAGCAGGCCTAGCCTCCAGACCGGCCCAAGGCCCAGCCGCCTAACCCTAGCCTCCCAGCGCTCTCTCTCGATCCCTCACTCTCCTCCTCTCGTTCCTTCCTCTCCGCGCCCGACCTCCTCCTCGCCTTGTCATCTCGCCCGCGCCCCCCATCTCCCTCACGCCCTGCCGGCCCCGTGCCTGGCCTCCCGCGCCATCCATCTCTCTCGCTTGGCGGCCCTGAGCCGCGCCCGGATCCTTCGTCCTCCGCCCTGGCGCGTCTCCTGCGCTAAGACGGCCGCCGTGCCGCCTTGCTCCGTCGCCCCGCCTCCCGTGTCTCCTCCCGCCGCGGCCCTGCCGGTGATGGTGACCCCGACGCCGCTCCGTGCACCCCCCTCACCGTCTGCCCCGCCGGTTGCCTGCGGCCTCGCCCCAGCCGTCCCCGCGGCCCCACCTCGCGCCGGCTCCTTCTCCATCATGCCCGAAGCCTTGCCGCTGCCTGCATCCGTCCACCACTTGCAGCTGCCGGAGCAGGACCTCCTCGTCGTGGCTCTGCCTTCACTAGCAGCCTCCTGCTGCCTGTCATCTCCTTGGCCTTGAGCAGCCCAAGCCCCGGGCGTTCTAGCCCTTGCACATCGCTGTTGACCCGAGGAGACCACCGCCAAGTTCCATCAAGCCGACCGTGTACGTCTACCGTCACCGTGGGTTTTTCATCAAGTTCGGCTACAGCACAAAGATATGTGCAACTACACGGTGATGCGCCAAGTACCTCTCGGATCCGACAAGTACCCCCTTCGAGTTGACAAGACCGGCAAGCCCGACGACTTCGGACATCTACAGAACGTGTACGTCTCAAATGGTGTACCACTACGCCGAAGACCTGGACACACCAAGTTCCACTACGATTAACGTGTACCACTACCGTCGACCCTCGAAGGCCCCGTGGACCCCGAACATCCACGGGACATGAACACTACTTCCCCCTACGCCGTGAACCACTACTTCCCTCGGCGATCGACCCGTGAACGACTACTTCCCTCTACGAAACTCGAACCGCTCCGAAAACGCTTGCTTCGAAGGTATAACCACCGAGATGACCGACCGTGATCGAATCATCCTTGCGATGCCCCTCTTTTGCCATGCCACCGTTCCATGGGAACCCGGTAATAGGGAGCACCCCACCATCCTCGCATGACACGCTCACGCTTTCTTTTGCACCGACTTCTCGATGAGCTGTCGGAACCGATATGTTGCCGTGGCACCATTTTCGGATTCGTTGCCGTGGCACCCCTTTCTTCCACCACGGTGACATAATGCCTCGTAACATGCCCTTGTCAACGTTTTCATAAAAATTGCATAAACCTTGCACTTGTCATCCGCATCATGATAACAATAATTAAAATGTTTAAAATTGTTGTTTGCATTAATTTGCATAATTGCCATGCTAAAATGATTTATTTCATAACTTAATAACCGTAGCTCCATTTTAAATAAATTATATATGTAAATGGGGTAGAAATATGCCTAGTTTAACATGGTAGCATTACTTTGCATGTTTAACAACATTAAAATTGTGTTTAGGGCAGAACAGTACCTAATCCATAATTTGCATATGGGGATTTTCCGGAATTGTTGTTCGTTGTTTCCGGCCTCATTTAAACTTGCCTAGATAGGTAGTTTCAATATGCTTCACCTCTTGCCATGTTTAATAACATTTAATATTGTTGAGTACCTAATCGGGAGAGAACTAAATAATTGATGTGGCGTTTTGTCAATATGCAACTCGTTGCATATTGAGCTCCACTTAACTTGTAGTGTTGTTTGTGCATATTGCCATGCCATGCCTCATTAAACCGGTCCTGCATCGTACTTGATTGTGCATCATGCCATGTTTATGATTGTGTGTTTACTATGTTGTTTGCTTCTTTCCGGGTTGCTTCTCTCGTTAGCTTCGGTTTCGTTCCGGAGTTGTGAGGATTCGATTCGACCTCTTCCGCTTGTCTTCTTCATGGATTCGTTCTTCTTCCTTGCGGGATTTCAGGCAAGATGACCATACCTCGAAATCACTACTATCTTTGCTTGCTAGTTGCTCGCTCTTTTGCTATGCCTATGCTACGATGCCTACCACCTGCTTATCATGCCTCCCATATTGCCATGTCAAACCTCTAACCATCCTTTCCTAGCAAACCGTTGTTTGGCTATGTTACCGCTTTGCTCAGCCCCTCTTATAGCGTTGTTAGTTGCAGGTGAAGATGAAGTTTGTTCCTTGTTGGAACATGGAGATGTTGTTCCTTGTTGGAACATGTTTACTTGTTGGGATATCTCAATATATCTTATTTAATTAACGCATCTATATACTTGGTAAAGGGTGGAAGGCTCGGCCTTATGCCTGGTGTTTTGTTCCTCTTGCCGCCCTAGTTTCCGTCATACGGTGTTATGTTCCCGGATTTTGCGTCCCTAACGCGGTCGGGTGATTTATGGGACCCCTTGACAGTTCGCTTTGAATAAGACTTTTCAAGAAGGCCCAACATTGGTTTTACCATTTGCCTCACCTATGCCCTTTTCCCTTGGGTTTCGGAGCCCGAGGGTCATCTTTATTTTAGCCCCGGGCCAGTTCTCCTTGAGTGCTGGTCCAAACCGAGCGATGTCCGGCGCCCCCTGGGCAACCAGGGTTTATGCCAACCCGACGTCTGGCTCATCCGGTGTGCCCTGAGACCGAGATATGTGCAGCTCCTATCAGGATTTGTTGGCACATCCGGGCGGCTTTGCTGGTCTTGTTTTATTGCTGTCGAAATGTCTTGTAGCCGGGATTCCGAGACTGATCGGGTCTTCCCGGGGAGAAGGAATATCCTTCGTTGATCGCGAGAGCTTATCATGGGCTAAGTTGGGACACCCTGCAGGGTTTTGAACTTTCAAAGCCGTGCCCGCGGTTATGTGGCAGATGGGAATTTGTTAATGTCGGTTGTAGAAAACCGAAGTTGATCTTAATTAAAATGCACCAACGCGTGTGTAACTGTGATGGTCTCTTCTCGTGAGTCCGGGAAGTGAACACGGTTTCGGGTTATGTCGGCGTAAGTAGGAGTTCAGGATCACTTCTTGATCATAGTTGTTCGACCGTGCTTTGCCTCCTCTTCTCGCTCTCTTTTGCGTATGTTAGCCACCATATATGCTAGTCGCTTGCTGCAGCTCCACCTCACTACCTTGCCCTACCTTTAAGCTTAAATAGTCTTGATCTCGCGGGTGTGAGATTGCTGAGTCCCCGTGACTCACAGATACTCCCAAAACCAGTTTGCAGGTGCCGATGAAACCGTGCAGGTGATGCACCTGAGCTCAAGGAGGAGCTCGATGAAGATCTTGTTCATTGTGTTGTTTCGTTTCAGTTGATCAGTAGTGGAGCCCAGTTGGGACGATCGGGGATCTGTGTAGCATTTGGGGTAGTCTTCTTTTATTTTGGTTCCGTAGTCGGACCTTGTTTGTATCTGTATGATGTAATGTTTTACTCATGTACTGTGTGAAGTGGCGATTGTAAGCCAACTATGTATCTCTTTCCCTTATGCATTACATGGGTTGTGTGAAGATTACCTCACTTGCGACATTGCTTTCAATGCGGTTATGCCTCTAAGTCGTGCTTCGACACGTGGGAGATATAGCCGCATCGAGGGCGTTTCATTCGCCTTCTCCGGCCCTCCTACGCCAGCCGCCCAAGGAGATGATGGGGAGCACCCCAATGGAGAGCTTGGCGGGGAAGGCCCTCGGGTAGGGCGCGTGGCCGAGGGAGGGGCGGTGTGGTCAGTCGGAGTCGGGGTCGGCATCCCGCTGCTGGACTCCCTCGTCATCCCTGTCGCTGTCCGCCTCGTCACTCCCACTCGAGGAGGAATCTTCATCATCGGAGGAGCTCTCCACGCAGTACTTTAGGCGAGTTCCAACATCTCCAAAGACCTTGACGGAGAGCAGGCCGCCCTCCACTAACTTGAAGTAGAGGACGAGCCCCGCCGTCAGGCTGTGGACGCGAGCAAACGTCATCCATCCGCGACGGAGGTACATGACGTGAGGAGCGGGGAAGTCGACATCGACCCGCGTGCCGGTGTTCCCGCAGCCCCTCATGTGCAGCCTGAGGGTCTAGGGCGGATCGAGCTCCATATCCAGAGCAAATGGGGTGGGGAGGCGGAGACGACACTGCGGTGGCTGGCGCAGCCTGATGAAGAACTCGCGGGGCTGGTTCGACGTGGTCCTCCATCACGGGGGGCATCAATGGAGGAGGCATGGACATTGCGCCGCCTCGTCCCCCTCTTCCCCTAGTGCCACGGCGACCTCGGCCTCGCGCCCCTCCCTTTCCTCTTGTAGCCGGCTCCGCTACCGCGGGCTCTTGAGAAGGGGGAACGCGCTGTCGAGCGGCAACCCTCGCCGCCACTGTTGAAGGCCCAGCACCCCCTCTCGCCATGGCGGGTGGAAGAAAGGAGCGAAGGTGGAAGAGGATGGATGCTGGGAGAATGTGGGATGACATCCCCCTCCCCCTCCTTATAAAGAGGCCGGGTCGAGGCTCGACCGCCCCACTAAGCCAATCCAGCCATCGGAGGCGCAGGGAATCAGGACCGACCCGCTGACCCAATCAGCGACGGCCCGGTTTCCCGCCTCCACCGCCTGCCACCTGCATGTGTTGGAAATATGCCCTAGAGAGAATAATAAAAGTGTTATTATTATATTTCTTTGTTCATGATGATTGTCTTTTATTCATGCTATAACTGTATTATCCGGAAATCGTGATACACGTGTGAATACATAGACCATAACATGTCCCTAGTGAGCCTCTAGTTGACTAGCTCGTTTGTCAACAGATAGTCATGGTTTCCTGACTATGGACATTGGATGTCATTGACAATGGGATCACATCATTAGGAGAATGATGTGATGGACAAGACCCAATCCTAAGCATAGCACAAGATCGTAGTTCGTTTTGCTAGAGCTTTTCCAATGTCAAGTATCTCTTCCTTAGACCATGAGATCGTGTAACTCCGGATACCGTAAGAGTGCTTTGGTTGTACCAAACGTCACAACGAATCGGGTGACTATAAAGGTGCACTACAGGTATCTCCGAAAGTGTCATTGGGTTGACACGGATCGAGACTGGGATTTATCACTCCGTATGACGGAGAGGTATCTCTGGGCCCACTCGGTAATGCATCATCATAATGAGCTCAAAGTGACTAAGTGGTTAGTCACGGGATCATGCATTACGGTATGAGTAAAGTGACTTGCCGTAACGAGACTGAACAAGGTATTGGGATACCGACGATCGAGTCTCGGGCAAGTAACGCACCGATTGACAAAGGGAATTGTATACGGGTTTGATTGAATCCTCGACATCGTGGTTCATCCGATGAGATCATCGAGGAGTATGTGGAGCCAACATGGGTATCCAGATCCGCTGTTGGTTATTGACGGAGAGGCATCTCGGTCATGTCTACATATCTCCGAACCCGTAGGGTCTACGATTAAGGTTCGGTGACGCTAGGGTTGTAGAGATATTAGTATGCAGTAACCCGAAAGTTGTTCGGAGTCCCGGATGAGATCCCGGACGTCATGAGGAGTTCGGAATGGTCCGGAGGTAAAGATTTATATATAGGAAGTCCAGTTTGCCACCGGAAAGTTTTGGGGTCACGGTATTGTACGGGACCACGAAAGGGTCGAGGGTCCACCGGTGGGGCCACCTATCCGGAGGGCCCCATGGGCTGAAGTGGCGTGGGAACCAGCCCCTGGTGGGCTGGTGCGCCCACCCAAGGGCCCAAGGCGCCTAGGGTTGGGGACCGTTGCCCAGGGGCATGCGCCCCATGGTTGAAACCCTAGGGGCGTTGCCCCGAGAGGCATGCGCCCCTGGTTGAAACCCTAAGGGGCCGTTGCCCGGGGCCGCCGCCCCCATCTAGATGGGATCTCCAGGGGCATGCGCCCCTAGCCCCTATATATAGTAGAGGGAGGAAGGCAGCAAGACCCCGCATCTTGGCACCTCCTTCCCTTGCTACACCATCTCCTCCCGCAGACGCTTGGCGAAGCCCTGCGGATCCTGCTGCATCCACCACCACGCCGTCGTGCTGCTGGATCTTCATCAACCTCTCCTTCCCCTTGCTGGATCAAGAAGGAGGATACGCCACGCTGACCGTGACGTGTGTTGAACGCGGAGGTGCCGTCCGCTCGGCGCTAGGATCTCCGGTGATTGGATCACGCCGTGTACAACTACCTCAACCCCGTTCTTTTGAACGCTTCGCTCGCGATCTACAAAGTGGTATGTAGATGCATCTCCCATGACTCGTTGCTTAGATGAACTCATAGATGGATCTTGGTGAAACCGTAGAAATTTTTAATTTTTCGCAACGTTCCCCAACAAAGTGGCATCATGAGCTAGGTCTATCGTAGTTCTCTTTGCACGAGTAGAACACAATTTAGTTGTGGGCGTGGATCTTTTCAATTTACTTGCCGCTACTAGTCTTATCTTGCTTCCGCGGTATTGTGGGATGAAGCGGCCGGACCAACCTTACGTGACGCTTACGTGAGACCGGTTCCACCGACTAACATGCACTAGTTGCATAAGGTGGCTGGCGGTGTCTGTCTCTCCCACTTTAGTTGGATCGGATTCGATGAAAAGGGTCCTTATGAAGGGTAAATAGAAGTTGACAAGATCACGTTGTGGTTATTCGTAGGTAAGAAAACGTTCTTGCTAGAACCCAATTGCAGCCACGTAAAAGATGCAACAACAATTAGAGGACGCCTAACTTGTTTTTGCAGCAATTGACATGTGATGTGATATGGCCAAGTTGTGATGAATGATGAATGACATATTGTGATGTATGAGATCATGTTCTTGTAATAGGAATCACGACTTGCATGTCGATGAGTATGACAACGGCAGGAGCCATAGGAGTTGTCTTTATTTTTGTATGACCTGCGTGTCATTGAAGAACGCCATGTAATTTACTTTACTTTATTGCTAAACGCGTTAGCCATAGAAGTAGAAGTAGTCGTTGGCGTGACAACTTCATGGAGGCACAATGATGGAGATCATGATGATGGAGATCATGGTGTCATGCCGGTGACAAGATGATCATGGAGCCTCAAGATGGAGATCAATGGAGTTTTATGATATTGGCCATATCATGTCACTACTATATAATTGCATGTGATGTTTATTATGTTTATACATCTTGTTTACTTAGAACGACGGTAGTAAATAAGATGATCCCTTACAGCAATTTCAAGAAGTGTTCTCCCCTAACTGTGCACCGTTGCTAAAGTTCGTCGCTTCTAAGCACCACGTGATGATCGGGTGTGATGGATTCTTACGTTCACATACAATGGGTGTAAGATAGATTTACACACGCAAAACACTTAGGGTTAACTTGACGAGCCTAGCATGTACAGACATGGCCTCGGAACACGGAGACCGAAAGGTCGAACACGAGTCGTATAGAAGATACGATCAACATGAGAATGTTCACCGACGATGACTAGTCCGTCTCACGTGATGATCGGACACGGCCTAGTCGACTCAGATCGTGTATCACTTAGATGACTAGAGGGATGTAGTGGGAGTTCATTGAAATAATTTTGATTAGATGAACTTAATTATCATGAACTTAGTCTAAAACTTTTGAATGATATGTCTTGTAGATCAAATGGCCAACGCTCATGTCAACTTGAACTTCAACGTGTTCCTAGAGAAAACTAAGCTGAAAGATGACGGCAGCAACTATACGGACTGGGTCCGGAACTTGAGGATCATCCTCATAGCTGCCAGAAACAATATGTCCTAGAAGGACCGCTAGGTGACGCCTCGTCCCGCAGAACCAAGACATTATGAATGCTTGGCAGTCTCGTCTTGATGATTACTCCCTCGTTCAGTGCGGCATGCTTTACAGCTTAGAACCGGGCTCCAAAAGCGTTTTGAGCATCACGGAGCATATGAGATGTTCGAGGAGCTGAAACTTGTTTTCAAGCTCACGCCCGGTCGAGAGATATGACATCTCCGACAAGTTCTATAGTTGTAAGATGGAGGAGAACAGTTCTGTCGGTGAGCACATTCGAAGATGTGCAGGTTGCACAACCGTATGACCCAGCTGAATATTAACCTCCACGATGAGGCGGTCATTGACAGAATCCTCCGATCGCTCCCACCAAGCTACAAGAGCTTTGTGATGAACTACAACATGCAGGGGATGGTAAAGACCATTCCTGAAGTGTTCTCTATGCTGAAGTCAGCCGAGGTTGAAATCAAGAAAGAACATCAAGTGTTGATGGTCAATAAGACCACTAAGTTCAAGAAGGGCAAGGGCAAGAAGAACTTCAAGAAGGACGGCAAGGAGGTTGCGGCGCCCGTAAGCAAGTTGCCGGAAGAAGTCAAAGAATGGACCCAAGCACGAGACTGAGTGCTTTTATTGCAAGGGAAGGTTCATCGGGCGGAACTGCCCCAAATACTTAGCGGACAAGAAGGCCGGCAACACCAAAGGTATATTTGATATACATGTAATTGATGTGTACCTTACCAATTACTCGTAGTAACTCCTGGGTATTTGATACCGTGCCGTTGCTCATATTTGTAACTCACAGCAGGAGCTGCGGAATAAGCGGAGGCTGGCGAAGGACGAGGTGACGATGCGGCGTCGGGAATGGTTCCAGAGTCGATGTGATCGCCGTCCGCACGCTACCTCTTCATTTACCCACGGATTAGTTATAAACCTTAATAATTGTTATTTGGTGCCAAGCTTGAGCATGAATATTGTATCTGGATCTCGTTTAATGCGAGATGGCTACTCATTTAAATCCGAGAATAGTGGTTGTTCTATTTATATGAGAGATATGTTTTATGGTCATGCTCCGATGGTCAATGGTTTATTCTTAATGAATCTCGAGCGTAGTATTACACATGTTCATAGCGTGAATACCAAAAGATGTAAAGTTGATAACGATAGTCCCACATACTTGTGGCACTGCCGCCTTGGTCACATTGGTTTCAAGCACATGAAGAAGCTCCATGCTGATGGACTTTTGGAGTCTTTAGATTATGAATCATTTGACACATGCGAACCATGCCTCATGGGCAAGATGACCAAGACTCCGTTCTCCGGAACAATGGAGCGAGCAACCAACTTGTTGGAAATCATACATACCGATGTGTGCGGTCCAATGAGCGTTGAGGCTCACGGAGGATATCGTTATGTTCTCACTCTCACGGATGACTTGAGTAGATATGGTTATGTCTACTTGATGAAACACAAGTCTGAGACCTTTGAAAAGTTCAAGGAATTTCAGAATGAAGTAGAGAATCAACGTGACCGAAAGATAAAATTCTTACGATCGGATCGTGGAGGAGAATATTTAAGTCACGAATTTGGTACGCACTTAAGAAAATGTGGAATCGTTTCACAACTAACGCCGCCTGGAACACCTCAGCGTAACGGTGTGTCCGAACGTCGTAATCGCACTCTATTGGATATGGTGCGGTCTATGATGTCTCTTACTGATTTACCGCTATCATTTTGGGGATACGCTCTAGAGACAGCTACATTCACTTTAAATAGGGCACCGTCTAAGTCCGTTGAGACGACACCGTATGAATTATGGTTTGGGAAGAAACCTAAGCTGTCGTTTCTAAAAGTTTGGGGATGCGATGCTTATGTCAAGAAACTTCAACCTGAAAAGCTCGAACCCAAGTCGGAAAAATGCGTCTTCATAGGATACCCTAAAGAAACCATTGGGTATACCTTCTACTTAAGATCCGAGGGCAAGATCTTTGTTGCCAAGAACGGAACCTTTTCGGAAAAGAGTTTCTCTCGAAAGAAGTAAGTGGGAGGAAAGTAGAACTCGATGAAGTACTACCTCTTGAACAGGATAGTAGTGCATCTCGGGAAAATGTTCTGTGATGCCTACACCAAGCAAGAGGAAATTCATGATGATGATCAAGGTACTTCGGATCAAGTTTCTACTGAACTTCGTAGGTCCACTAGGACACGTTCCGCACCAGAGTGGTACGGCAACCCTGTCTTGGAAATCATGTTGTTAGACAACAATGAACCTTCGAACTATGAAGAAGCGATGGCGGGCCCAGATTCCAACAAATGGCTAGAAGCCATGAAGTCCGAGATAGAATCCATGTATGAAAACAAAGTGTGGACTTTGGTGACTTGCCGATGATCGGCGAGAAAACAAATGGATCTTTAAGAGGAAGACGGACGCGGATGGTAATGTCACCATCTATAAAGCTCGACTTGTCGCTAAGGGTTATCGGCAAGTTCAAGGGATTGACTACGATGAGACTTTCTCTCCCGTAGCGAAGCTTAAGTCCGTCCGAATCATGTTAGCAATTGCCGCATACTATGATTATGAGATATGGCAGATGGACGTCAAAACAGCGTTCCTTAACGGATATCTTAAGGAAGAGCTGTATATGATGCAGCCGGAGGGTTTTGTCGATCCTAAGAATGCTGACAAAGTATGCAAGCTCCAGCGATCCATTTATGGGCTGGTGCAAGCATCTCGGAGTTGGAACATTCGCTTTGATGAGATGATCAAAGCGTTTGGGTTTATGCAGACTTATGGAGAAGCCTGCGTTTACAAGAAAGTGAGTGGGAGCTCTGTAGCATTTCTCATATTATATGTAGATGACATACTTCTGATGGGAAATGATATAGAATTCTTGGACAGCATTAAGGCCTACTTGAATAAGTGTTTTTCAATGAAGGACCTTGGAGAAGCTACTTATATATTAGGCATTAAGATCTATAGAGATAGATCGAGACGCCTCATAGGTCTTTCACAAAGCACATACCTTGATAAGATTTTGAAGAAGTTCAAAATGGATCAGTCCAAGAAGGGGTTCTTGCCTGTATTACAAGGTGTGAGATTGAGCTCAGCTCAATGCCCGACCACGGCAAAAGATAAAGAAGAGATGAGTGTCATCCCCTATGCCTCAGCCATAGGATCTATTATGTATGCCATCTGTGTACCAGACCTGATGTAAACCTTGCCGTAAGTTTGGTAGGAAGGTACCAAAGTAATCCCAGCAAGGAACTTTGGACAGCGGTCAAGAATATCCTGAAGTACCGAAAAGGACAAAGGACATGTTTCTCGTTTATGGAGGTGACGAAGAGCTCGTCAGAAGGGTTATGTCGACGCTTAGCTTCGACACAGATCTGGGCGACTCTAAGTCACAAACCGGATACGTGTATATGTTGAATGGTGGAGCGAAGCTGGTGCAGCTGCAAGTAGAGCGTCGTGGCGGGATCTACATGTGAAGCGGAGTACATGGCAGCCTCGGAGGCAGCGCATGAAGAAATTTGGGTGAAGGAGTTCATCACCGACCTAGGAGTCATACCCAATGCGTCGGGGCCGATCAAACTCTTCTGTGACAACTTGGAGCTATTGCACTTGCCAAGGAGCCCAGGTTTCACAAGAAGACCAGGCACATCAGCGTCGCTTCAACTCCATCCGTGAAAGCGTTCGGGATGGAGACATAGAAATTTGCAAAGTACACACGGATCTGAATGTCGCAGATCCGTTGACTAAACCTCTCTCATGAGCAAAACATGATCAACACCGAACTCTATGGGTGTTCGATTCATCACAATGTAACTAGATTATTGACTCAAGTGCAAGTGGGAGACTGTTGGAAATATGCCCTAGAGGCAATAATAAAAGTGTTATTATTATATTTCTTTGTTCATGATGATTGTCTTTTATTCATGCTATAAGCTGTATTATCGGAAATCGTGATACGTGTGAATACATAGACCATAACATGTCCCTAGTGAGCCTCTAGTTGACTAGCTCGTTGGTCAACAGATAGTCATGGTTTCGACTATGGACATTGGATGTCATTGATAACGGGATCACATCATTAGGAGAATGATGTGATGGACAAGACCCAATCCTAAGCATAGCACAAGATCGTGTAGTTCGTTTTGCTAGAGCTTTTCCAATGTCAAGTATCTCTTCCTTAGACCATGAGATCGTGTAACTCCCGGATACCGTAAGAGTGCTTTGGGTGTACCAAGCGTCACAACGTGAATCGGGTGACTATAAAGGTGCACTACGGTATCTCCGAAAGTGTCATTGGGTTGACACGGATCGAGGCTGGGATTTGTCACTCCGTATGACGGAGAGGTATCTCTGGGCCCACTCGGTAATGCATCATCATAATGAGCTCAAAGTGACTAAGTGGTTAGTCACGGTATCATGCATTACTGATGCGAGTAAAGTGACTTGCCGTAACGAGACTGAACAAGGTATTGGGATACCGACGATCGAGTCTCGGGCAAGTAACGTACCGATTGACAAAGGGAATTGTATACGGGGTTTGATTGAATCCTCGACATCGTGGTTCATCCGATGAGATCATCGAGGAGTATGTGGGATACAACATGGGTATCCAGATCCCGCTGTTGGTTATTGAACGGAGAGGCATCTCGGTCATGTCTGCATATCTCCCGAACCGTAGGGTCTACACACTTAAGGTTCGGTGACGCTAGGGTTGTAGAGATATTAGTATGCAGTAACCCGAAAGTTGTTCGGAGTCCCGGATGATATCCCGGACGTCACGAGGAGTTCGGAATGGTCCGGAGGTAAAGATTTATATATAGGAAGTCCAGTTTGCCACCGGAAAGTTTTGGGGTCACGGTATTGTCTGGGACCACCGAAGGGTCCCGGGGTCCACCGGTGGGGCCACCTATCCGGAGGGCCCCATGGGCTGAAGTGGCGTGGGAACCAGCCTGGTGGGCTGGTGCACCCCACCCAAGGGCCCAAGGCGCCTAGGGTTGGGGGACCGTTGCCCCAGGGGCATCGCCCCCGGTTGGAAACCCTAGGGGCGTTGCTACCGAGGGCATGCCCCTGGTTGGAAACCCTAAGGGGCCGTTGCCCGGAGCCGCCGCCCCCATCTAGATGGGATCTCCAAGGGTCATCGCCCCCTAGCCCCTATATATAGTGGAGGGAGGAAGGCAGCAAGACCCCGCATCTTGGCACCTCCTTCCCTTGCTACACCTCCTCCTCCCGCAGGCGCTTGGCGAAGCCTGCGGATCCTGCTGCATCCACCACCACGCCGTCGTGCTGCTGGATCTTCATCAACCTCTCCTTCCCCCTTGCTGGATCAAGAAGGAGGAGACGTCACGCTGACCGTACGTGTGTTGAACGCGGAGGTGCCGTCCGTTCGGCGCTAGGATCTCTGGTGATTGGATCACGCCGTGTACAACTACCTCAACCCCGTTCTTTTGAACGCTTCCGCTCGCGATCTACAAAGTGGTATGTAGATGCATCTCCCATGACTCGTTGCTTAGATGAACTCATAGATGGATCTTGGTGAAACCGTAGAAAAAATTTTAATTTTCTGCAACGTTCCCCAACAGCATGGTGGACACGTGGCGAGCGAGCAGGATCGAGAGGACGGGTGAGGCGACCGTTCCCCACCCCGTGATTGTGGGGCGTGGGCGCCTTGAAGACCGCGACCCGAGTCCACTCAGTAAATGAGCCGCGCCTCCGTGCCTCCCTCTTTTTATGGGGAAGGCGCGAGCCGCCTCTTAACCACGATGTGACACATGCATATGAGAACCGCACCACGCATGACCACCACGTCACGTACGATCCTCCACGTTGTGCGTTCAACGCGGGTCGTGGGGAAGCGCATTGGACAAAAGAGTTAATACGGTGAAAATCCGCCCCACCTGCCCGCGCACCGTTCTAGGCCTGGCCCAACAACGCGTCGCGCTTACGTGTGGCCCAGACCCGGGCGCTCCTGTCGGTGTACAAAAGTAGGGGCTCCCCTTTTGACCCCTTTACTTGTGCACGGGCAGTCAGAGCCACGTGCCACGGCCACACTTAGCAGGGTAGAGGAGGGAAGCCGGAGAGAAGCCGAAGCACAAGAAAACCAAGGCAACACCAAGACCAGAAACACAGGAGAGCAAGAGGGCGAGGTGGACCCCCCGGCAAGACCCTGCCGGGGTGACCTCCGCGGCCCCGACAAGAGCTTTGCAGGGGCAACTTGCCCAACGCCAGCAGAGCGAGCCACCCTTTAGCCCAAGGGTTCCAAACGCCGTCAATAACTACATTGGAACCAGGGCTCGGGAGGCACCTCCATGGTGGCATGCAGATCTTTGTCAAGATCATAAACACACAAGATCAGATGAGGACAAGAAGATGGCGACCCTCGGCAGGATCCTGGCCGAGGAAATCCACAAGACCCCTGGCAAGCGCCTTGCAGGGGACGACAGCAACGCCACGGCAAGACCCTTGCCAGGCCCCCAGCAAGACCCTTGCCGAGGTCATTAGCGGGGCCACTGCCAGGCCCGCACCAGCCAAGACTCCACCGTCATCCCCAAGCAGCTGCTAGCTCAACCAGCTGGGCAGGCACCTACGTGGCGACGGGCGACCTCTACACCGACTCAGCAAGCACCTGCATGGTGGCATGCAGATCTTCGTGAAGGCCCTGCCACCGCGCCACCTCAGCTGCCTGCCTGCCTACATCACTACAGGAAACAGGAAATTTGCCGTCTGTGGATCACATACGGCAAATACCTAAATCCAGACGACAAAGATTTTGCCGTCAGGAAGCATACGACAAAGTCATATGGCAAAGATAACTCGGCAAAGAATACTTTGTCGTCAGCTTTTTATCTGACACACGACAAAGAATTTGCCGTCAGCTGAAACTTCTTCGCCGTCTGCCTTATAAATCACACACGGCAAAGAAAAGTAGTTTTGCCGTCAGCTAGACTACATGTTTACCATCAGCTATTCGCGTCTTTGCCTTCAGCCTCGCGTATCATAGACGGCAAAGAATGGGGTCAAATTTAAAAAAACATCGGTGTTGCTCCCCCGAACGATGCGGTCAATGCATGCAAGTGAAGTGCCATATCTAATATTTCTGGCATGTCCGTACCTAGTGCCTTTCATTCAACATTAGTGAGTACAAAATGTAAACAGGACCGCCAGAGAACTAAGTTACAGAATAGTCCTTCCAATTTACACAGAGAACCCTAAAACATAAAATGGAAAAGCAATCGGGTCCTTCTTCTTTGCTGCAGTTGCTTGCTCGCCCAAACTTCTAGCCCGACGCCCGCCGCGCCACTCTGCCTCCCGGTCCTTGTAGCGACCTGACCCAAAATCGGTCAAATCTTTGTGTCTGTACCATCCCAAGATCATGCTGTAGTTGAAATTTTGAAGTTATTACTCTTGAGTAGTATCCAATCCCCTTGTTACCATGACCCCCGGGATGAAGTAGTTTACTTTGCTATGCTCGTAGACGGGTTTTGGGTTGAGTGAAATTCATAAGCAAGATGTGAGAGTCAATGATGATGACAACCCCATGAACTACAAGAATCAAGATGGACTTGAATTCACTCTTTGGGTGGAGGGCGGTTGACGGGCACCCTGGAGAACCCAAGTGGTTGGCGGGATGCATGGAGAAGTGCCATGACATCTTGGAAAGCTTCACCCAGCCATGAAGAGGCGGATGGATGCCCCATGACCGAAGCTTACATGCAGCAGCAAGCCATTATGGGCTCGGCTGGGTCAACCCTAGTAGTGATCTTTGGCTGGGCGGTACTACGAGATGTAGAAGAACAAGTAGGATTGGATGGGTACCAGCAGTAGCGGAAGAACTCTTTGGAAGACCTGTTTCATTAGTCCGTCTTCAAACACCATGAAGTGCGAAGACTTAAAAGGAGGAATGATTCTTGCGGGAAAAGTCGCAAACCTCTGCAGAGTTTAAAGATCTAATCGATTAGCCGTGTCCCCGTTACGGACAATTTGAGCCTCTGGAACTTGGAAGTATTCGGAAATCTCAACACTAAAACTAATGAATTAAATTGAGGGGTTTATGACTTGATAATTTGGGAACGAGATATTGGTTGGCGGAACTATCTCAATAACTACCAACAATTGTAGTAATTTTTGCAAGCAAGTCCATTGTAGTAGGAAAAAATTGGCTTTTCGCAAAATGATGAAACTTAGAGCTCCACAGCCAAAATGCATATAGTGTTAGTAATTTTATTATTGTTATTCTCTTCATGACTTGCCAGCTTATTCAAAAAAGCTGACCTACATGGCTGCAACGTCTTATGTTGCGAGGTATATTCGATCGGGAGTGAGGCTACGCCCACGCTTGGCATCGCCCTTTGAGTCGGATGGACTCGCTTTACTTCTACGCTTCCGCAGCATTAGTAGTTTATTTCTCATGAGTTGGCCTTGAGCCGAATTTATTCCCTTGTAATAAAGACTCTATATGAGAATCGTGTAATAAAATTCAGGTGTGATTGAACTTTGATTACTTTATCGATGTACTGTGAGTACCAGCATGATGTTGGGATGGTACAGACACAGAGATTTGACCGATTTTGGGTCAGGTCGCTACAGAGATGGAGAAGTTGCTTACAAGTTGGAATTGCCGGAAGGATTGTCTGGAGTTCATGATGTCTTCCATGTTTCTCAGCTGAAGAAGTGTCATGCCGACATGGCCGATGTTCCGTTGAGAGACACAGTGCCCCTAGAGGCCATACAGCTTGACAGTGATCTGACCTACAAAGAGAAACCCGTCCGAATTCTCGAGACTGCAAGCAGAGTCACCCGCAGCAAGGTCATCAAATTTTGCAAGGTGCTGTGGAGTCACCACACCGAGGAAGAAGCCACTGGGGCCAAGAAGTCCTTCTTGAGACCACCCGCACCTATTTGCTAGCCAACCCGAATCTCGAGGGCGAGATTCATCTTAAGGTGGGTAGGTTTGTAACATCCCAAATTTCCTATTTGGAATGTTTTACAATTATAGCGAAGCATCTATGCATCTTGTTTGAATTTGAATGCCATTTGGAGTTTCAGAAGAGAATTGAGTTTTGAATTTGAATTCAAACATTGGCAAGTGGGAATCATTTCAAAAACTATACCTGATAAATACTTGAGCAAAAGTATGAGAGGAGTAAACATGACACTCCAAAAATATCAGAGGAAAACCTTGCCAAAAGTTTTGGATTCAAATCTGAATTTTATTTGAATTTGAAAAAAAAATGGATTTTATAAAGTTTGGATTTTGCCTTTGGAAAAATGTTCAAATGATAGGGAGTATTCCCCTGATCATTTTGGTATATATATGTCCTATATAAAATATTTATATTTATTAAGTTATATCTATTTTTGTTTTATTTAAAAAATAAATTTTAAGAAAAATAGAAAACCCCCAGCGCCACTGCCCCCTGCCCAGCCAGCTTGAAGCCCCCACCAGCCAGGCCCACCGAGGCCGGCCCGGCGCCAATGAGCCGGCCCAGCAGACCGACCTCACCTCCCCTTTGAAGCCCTTCGCGACGGTCGCGCCGCCCCCCCCCTTCTTCAACCCCGCCCCACCACACGCGCCGCCGCCGATCGCCGGATCCCGCGAGATCCGGGATGCCGATCCCCCTCCCGATCGCCTCCCTTACCCCGACGAGGCCCCCGCCTATATAAACCGGGTCCCGCACCCCATTCCCCCCCTTACCCCCTCGCCGGAGCCCCTCCTCCTCTCTCACGAGCTCACCGGAGCCCGAGCCATCCGCCGCCGCCATTTCCGTCGCCGCCGTCGCCCTACACCCTCCCGACCTCCCCCGACTCCACCAAGAGCTCCCCCTCGTCGCCCCGCACCCGCCGGAGCTCTCCACCGACCTCCCCGACGACCGGAGCTGTCGGCACACTCGCCACCGCCGCCGCCGCCGCCGTCGAGCGCCGGTGAGTCACCGGAGATCTCCCCCGCCGTCCGATCCCCAATCTACGGTGTAGATTAGAACCCCGAAGGGGTATGTTTTTTATAAAAAACCGCACCGGTTCGTTCCTGTTTAATTTTTAAGTTAGGGTTTATTTTTTTGCCGGCCCGACTAGTTGAACCCTAGGGCCCAATTAGCTATTTTACGCTCAGTGCGTTAGTTAGGCCCGTTTAGCCCTTTTTCATTTATTTTCGTTTTCTGTTTTAACAGAATAGTTCCTGTTTTGAAAAATTCATATCTTTTATTCTGTTTAATATTTTTGAGTGATTCTTTTTTTGTTGGTTTGCAAATTTTCTATAGTTTCTGTAGAATATATATTTATCTATGTTAAAATTTATTAAAATTGCTTTATTTTAGTTTTAGCCATAATAGTAAATCTGTTATAACTTGATAAAAATTATTTTTGGATGATTCTTTTTGCCCCAACTTTATTTTGACATTGCCAAACCATAGGAATTAATTTGGGTATTTTAGGATTAATAAAAAATAGTTTTAAGCAGAATCTTGTTAATCCTACTTAATTAACTAGCTACTGTTTTCCTATTATTTTAATTAGTAAATCAATTTATTTTTCACATGTGATTGATTTTTCTAGGATAGTTTCTGTCACTTTATAGGATGAACTTTTATTTATAATAAATAAAAGTTTTATTTTATTTTCTTAATAGAAATTGAATTAGGCCTAATAGGAGTTTCATAATAGATTTTAAATTGATTCTTTTTGCTCCTAGTTACTTAATGAAATCTTTTCTGTTAAGTTAACATAAAACCATGATTAGGTTATGTTGAGAAACTTTATTATATAAAACTACTTTTAGTTGTTGTTTGAAGTAGGAAAGACTTGAGTTGGTTTTCTTTGAGTTTTCCCTTTGGGTTTTGCTTTGTTGTTTTGGTGTGTTATGTTGCTATTGTTATGCTATTGTACTATGTGATCCTATGATATATGCTTATTGTGATCATTGTTTGTCTCGGTAGAGTTTCCGGAGTGCGAAGCTTGCTACTACGAATCTTTAGCTTACGAGGATCATCAGCAAGGCAAGTTTTGATCATGTTATTTTCTATACCTATGTTTTTTGTGCATTAGAATTGTCACCACCCCACCATGCATGCAGTAGTTAAAATTTTGAAGTTATTAATCTTGAGTAGTATCCAATCCCCTTGTTACCATGACCCCCGGGATGAAGTAGTTTACTTTGCTATGCTCGTAGACGGGTTTTGGGTTGAGTGAAATTCATAAGCAAGATGTGAGAGTCAATGATGATGACAACCCCATGAACTACAAGAATCAAGATGGACTTGAATTCACTCTTTGGGTGGAGGGCGGTTGACGGGCACCTGGAGAACCCGGTGGTTGGCCGGGATGCATGGAGAAGTGCCATGACATCTTGCGGAAAGCTTCACCCAACCACGAAGAGGCGGATGGATGCCCCATGACCGGAAGCTTACCTGTGCAGCCGCAAGCCATTATGGGCTCTGGCTGGGTCAACCCTAGTAGTGACGCTGGCTGGACGGTACTACGAGATGTAGAAGAACGGTAGGATTGGATGGGTACGGCAGTAGCGGAAGAACTCTTTGGAAGACCCTGTTTCATTCGTCCGTCTTCAAACACCATGAAGTGCGAAGACTTAAAAGGAGGAATGATTCTTGCGGGAAAAGTCATAAACCTCTGCAGAGTTTAAAGATCTAATCGATTAGCCGTGTCCCCGGTTACGGACAATTTGAGCCTCTGGAACTTGGAAGTATTCGGAAATCTCAACACTAAAACTAATGAATTAAATTGAGGGGTTTATGACTTAATAATTTGGGAACGAGATATTGGTTGGCGGAACTATCTCAATAACTACCAACAATTGTAGTAATTTTTGCAAGCAAGTCCACTGTAGTAGGAGAAAATTGGCTTTTCGCAAAATTATGAAACTTAGAGCTCCACAGCCAAAATGCATATAGTGTTAGTAATTTTATTATTGTTATTCTCTTCATGACTTGCCAGCTTATTCAAAAAAGCTGACCTACATGGCTGCAACGTCTTATGTTGCAGAGGTATATTCCGATCAGGAGTGAGGCTACGCTCCGCGCTTGGCGATTGCCCTTTGGAGTCGGATGGACTCGCTTTACTTCTACGCTTCCGCAGCATTAGTAGTTTATTTCTCATGAGTTGGCCTTGAGCCGAATTTATTCCCTTGTAATAAAGACTCTATATGAGAATCGTGTAATAAAATTCAGGTGTGTTTGAACTTTGATTACTTTATCGATGTACTGTGAGTACCAGCATGATCTTGGGATGGTACAGACACAGAGATTTGACCGATTTTGGGTCAGGTCGCTACAGTACTGCTCGTCGCGCTGCCTCCCGGTCCTGCTCGTCGCGCTGCCGTCTGGACCCGCTCAGCCACGCGGCTCCGTCCCAGCCGCGCTCGCGAGGCACGCAAAGGAGGTCGGGGATGGGCAGTGCTCGCGAGGCGGAGTCCCCTACTGCTGTCGCGGTGGAGCTCACGAGGCAGAGCACACGACCTCGAGGCCGGGGCCGGTGCCCGGGGTGGAGGCCGGCGGAGGCCTGCGGGGGTGACGGGGCAAGGGCTGCCGGGGGCGACGGGGTGAGTAAACTGCCGAGGGCGATGAGCGCCGGGGCGCGGAGGCTGCCGTGGGTGACCAGGCCGGGGCCGACGACATGGCGGCTATCAAGATGGTGGCGGGCGCCGGTGGGGCCTACGGTGGCGACGGGGGAGGTGGCCGCGACCGCCGGCGGGGCCTACGGTGGTGACGGGGGAGGTGGTCGCGGTCGCGGCGGGCCTACGGTGGCGATGGGGGAGGTGGCCGCGAAGTGGTTGGGGGAAAGGCCATGACCGGGGGGAGCTCGATTTGGATCGAGTGGGAGAGAAACGAGAGGGAGAGAGAGACGTGCGATGGGGCTGGGGATAAGGGAGACAGGATGTGGGGCGCGTTGGTGCTGCCCTGGGGACGCGTGCATCGTGGGTGGGTGTGGTGTGGACAGACTGGTGGGTGCGGATGTGCGTATAAGATGTCGCCAAGTCATCGATCCATGTGATCGATCCGCGTGATGTGCTTCTTCTTTGCCATCTGCGAAAAAAATATAGACGGAAAATAGCTCACTTTGCCGTCTACAAAATAAAACACAGACGACAAAGAATCTTTGCCGTCTCCTAAAAAAATGTAGATGGCAAAATATCTTTGTCGTCTATGATTTTTCTCGCAGATGGCAAAGTCTATTTTCCCGTTAGTTTTTCTTTGCCATCTGTTGATGCCAGCAAACCCTTTCTTTGCCGTCTGCCCGACGAAAAGCTGACGAAGACGCCCCCTGACAACAAATTATCTGTTTCCCGTAGTGCATGGCACCGCACGCATCGCTGGCCCAGGCGCGTGTCGAAGCGAGGCGGAGCAGCGACGGACGGGACATGCCTCGTTCCCGTCCACGATAAAGCTAATGGACACCTAAGTAGCCCATTTAATGCGCTTTGTCCCGTAACACCGGGCGATAAGCTCGCGCACTGTACACCTTTCCACCTCCTGTGTGCCACTGTGGCAACCCCTTTTTCCTATAAAACGAGGCCCGAGGCGACCAGGAGAAGGATCCGGCTCTTTGGAACTAGGCAACCACCGTAGCTAGTTCGAGAGCTCAGGAACACTCGGAAATACACACCGAAGCAGGACTAGGGTATTACGCATCTCCGCGGCCCGAACCTGGATAAACGATCCGTGTGCTTCCTGTCAGACCTGCTCTTTGCACAACCTCACGCTCGCCGACTATAGAAGGGATCCCTGTGACCCCATAGGTGTCATTCCCACCGACATTATCCATGAATATTATTTGAGTCTTTTCTGAATTCTCATATGCATGATTATTATATCTTTGTATTTTTTCGATCTACCCATTTGGTTTGGCCAACTAAATAGATTTATCTTGCAATGGGAGAGGTGCTTTGTGATGGGTTCGATTTTGCGGTGCTCAATCCCAGTGACAGAAAGGGACATGGCACGTATTTGTATCATTTCCATTAAGGGTAAAATGATGGCGTTTATTCATATTGCTTGAGTTTACTTTGTCTACATCATGTCATCTTGCTTAAGGCGTTACTCCATTCTTTATGAACTTAATACTCTAGATGCATGCTGGATAGCGGTCGATGTGTGGAATAATAGTAGTAGATGCAGGCTGGAGTCATTCTATTTGTCTCGGACGTGATGCCTATATATATTATCATTGCCTTGGATATCATCATGATTATCTGCTTTTCTATCAATTACCCAAGA
Source organism: Aegilops longissima (assembly GCA_021605205.1). Taxonomy (NCBI): domain Eukaryota; kingdom Viridiplantae; phylum Streptophyta; class Magnoliopsida; order Poales; family Poaceae; genus Aegilops; species Aegilops longissima. The sequence continues at coordinate 89,549,205 of CM038681.1, forward strand.
GTAATTTGTTTACCCACCGTATGATATCTTCAAGAAAGAAGTGTCTAGTGAAAACTATGGACCCCGGGTCTATTTTTATCATATATTAAAAATCCAAAAATACATTGTTGCAATTAATTTTCTTTATTTTATTTTGTGTTTTTGTTTATCTATCTATAACTACGAGATTTGATCCTTGCAATTAACTGCCGACGGATTGACAACCCCTTGTTTGCGTTGGGTGCAAGTATTTGTTATTTTGTGTGTAGATGTTGTTTACGAGGTGTTGCGTGGTTCTCTTACTGGATCGATTATCTTGGTTCTTAACTGAGTGAAATACTTATCTCTACTATACTGCATCATCCTCTCCTCTTTGAGGAAGTACCAACGCAGATCACAACTAGCAGGAAGAATTTCTGGCGCCGTTGTCGAGGAGACATCATCAACATCTATCAAGTACCATCGTATAAAATTTCATCTCCTCGCATTTACTTTATTTTCCATTTGCCTCTAGTTTTCATCTCCCCCACTTCTAAAACATTTTTACAGAACATATTTTTAGTTTGCCTTTCTTTTTCTTATTTGATTGCTTGCTTTTATTGCCTTCATGACAACACAGCAAAAACAGGAAAGAGACAGGAAAAGTAAATACATATGGATCCTCGTCCACTTGCTAATCTTTTCAAAAGAACAAATTATGATGAACCAATTGCTAGTGAGTTTAGTTCACTTGATTATTATCTCTATGAATTTTTGCTTGAAAATCATTAATCTGAAAATTGCAATGAAGTGCTAGAAGAAGAAATTTATAAAGTGATTCATGATAGCCCTTGAATGAAAATCATGATTGTAATGATGTTATAATAAATTATATTAATTTCAATTGTGCTAATAATATGCAAAACTACCAACTTGGGATGACAATTTTGTTATGTCCACTACTTATTGCAATAATCATGATTGGGGTGATAATGCTCCTTATGGTCTTGAAAATTTATTTATGCCTCACAATGAATATGATATTGATAATATTTTTTGCAAAATTATTGAAAGTGGGTTTGGAAGAGTGTCAACTTTAGTTAAAAATAATTCCACATATTTGGAGAGTGTTTAGTCTTATGTTTTTCTATAAAAGTGGGTTTGGAGAGGTCATGACTTTAGTTGATGTTAATCCCATTATCTTTAGAGATTATAAAACTTTTATGCATGTAGATCATGAAGAGAATATTCTATATGAGAGCTATATTGTTGAATTTGATTACGATCCTACATATAATTATTATGAGAGAGGAAAATATGGTTGTAGTAATTTTCATGTTACTAAATAACCTCTCGCTTTGTTGAGATTGCTATTGTTTCTTTCTTATTCCTTGCATATGCTAGATATTACTTGTCTTGATAAAAAAATCCTATAAAATACCTATGCATAGGAAGTAAGTTAGACTTCTCTCTTTGTGCTTCAATTATTGTCTTTTATGTGAGCATCATTAATATCCCCAGCTTACCTTAATGGTTATAAAGAAAGAGCTTGTTGGGAGACAACCCAATATTTTCTGTTTTTTGGTGTGCACACAATTATGCTACTGTTATGGTCGTGTTTCTGTTTTTTAAATTAGTTTTTGTGCCAAGTAAAGCCTTTGGGATGATTTGGATGATAGTTTATTTGATTTTATCAAAGAATAGAAACTTTCGCGCCAAGTACTGGAATTTTATAAATTCACTGGTACATGACAAAATTCTGATTTTTTACACATGATTTATATACAAATTTCCCACGTTGTCCTAATTTTTTAGAATTTTTGGAGTTACAGAATTATAGTCACTCGTACAACTGCTACAGACTTTTCTGTTTTTGATAGTATCGGAGTCAAAACCGGCGGATCTCGGGTAGGGGGTCCCGAACTGTGCGTCTAAGGCGGATGGTAACAGAAGGCGGGGGACACGATGTTTACCCAGGTTCGGGCCCTCTTGATGGAGGTAATACCCTACTTCCTGCTTGATTGATCTTGATGATATGAGTATTACAAGAGTTGGTCTACCACGATATTGTAGAGGCTAAACCCTAGAAGCTAGCCTATGGTATGATTTTTGTTGTCCTACGGACTAAACCCTTTGGTTTATATAGACACCGGAGGGTGCTAGGGTTACACAGAGTCGGTTACAAGGGAGGAGTTCTACATATCCGTATTGCCAAGCTTGCCTTCCACGCCAAGGAGAGTCCCATCTAGACACGGGACAAAGTCTTCAATCTTGTATCTTCATAGTCCAACAGTCCGGCTAAAGTATATAGTCCGGCTGTCCGAGGACCCCCTAATCCAGGACTGTCTCAGTAGCCCCTGACCCAGGCTTCAATGATGATGAGTCCGGCGCGCAGATTGTCTTCGGCATTGCAAGGCGGGTTCCTCCTCTGAATATTCCATAGAAGGTTTTGAACACAAGGATAGTGTCCGGCTCTGCAAAACAAATTCCACATACCACCGTAGAGAGAATAATATTTCCACAAATCTAATCTGCCGACAGCTTTTCTTAATGTGACGTTCTTCCATGGTCTGGTCATGACGAACCATTTTTCCGAGGCTGCCATTGCACGTGTTGCGAGGCGATTTTGCTGGCACGTCTTGTCGAAGCAGAGATTGTGTCCCTCTTTTCACGGGATTCTCATCAATACGGGTATGGGTAACACAATCGTATCCGCTGGCACGACTCCTTGATTTTAGGCAAGTTCCAGACGGTTGTGCGGAGGGCGCTTGATATTCACCCTCTTTATAAAGGGGTCAAGGCCTGTCCTTTTCTTTTTGTGCTTGATCTTTCCCTTCTCCCACCTCGAATTCTAGCACCCAAGGCGGAGGCCAAGCGCTTCGGACCTTCAATCATGTCCGAATCCAACCTTCAAGGCCGGTGGGTCGCCTCTTCTGTCACAAAGGAGGACATCAAGAAGCTAAGAGAAGCCAGGTATCTGACTACCAAAATCTCGCACAGGCTGCCTGCTCAAGGGCAGGTCATCCCCACTCCCGAACCTAACGAGAGTGTCGTATTTGTTTCCCACTTCCTCCGAGGGCTAGGCTTTAGTCTTGACCCCTTTGTCAGAGGGCTTATGTTCTATTACGGGCTCGATTTCCATGATCTGGCTCCGGATTCCATCCTTCACATATCGTCGTTTATCGTCGTGTGTGAGGCCTTCCTCCCTATCGCCCCACACTTCGGCTTATGCCTCAAGACCTTCAATGTGAAGCCGAAGTTGATCGATGGGCGACACGCAGAGTGCGGAGGTTCCATAATAAGCAAAGGCGTCGATGCTCCATGGCCAAAGGGATCCTTCCCCGAGATGTCCAACTTATGGAAGCAGGAGTGGTTTTACATCACGGCTCCCCGAAGTACTAAGTGGGTAGCTGCCCTGCCTTCTGTTCGGGCCCCCTGCCACAACTGGCATCATGGGTCAACAAGGGGCTGGACTGGGGGCCGGCTAATGACGTGCCGACATTGCAGAGCTGCATACGGGATCTCCTCAAGAGAGATGTCAGCCTTGTCAAGGTAATGCAAGTCATGCTAGTTCATCGGGTCCTGCCATGCCAACGTTGATCTCTCCGTATGTGGGAGTTCAACCCGGCAGGACCGTGAACCGTTCAGCAATTCTTCAGCGTGACGCTCGAAGAGATGTACAGATTGTTCTTTGGATCACGAATAAAGTGTCCGGTCACCACCGAGGATGCGGGCCCAAACTGCAATCGTCCAGACACCCAAGTAAGTAATTCTTCGGCCAAACATGTTGTCTCTTTATTTATCACAACATCATTCTAAAAAATTCGGTCTTTGACCAGGACTGGATAAAAAAGGCAAAGATGATCAGGTGTTCGGCCCCCCTTCCCGAAGGCTCACCGGATCTTGTACTAGCCAGGATGCTTGAGCTCGCGCCTTGTCAAGCGCCATCAGGGGATGATAAAGGGAGGAATAAAGAAGCCGAAAGCGGGCCTCACTCATTATTCATTCAAACCAGGGGAATTAGTGCATCCGCGCAGGAGGATAACCGGGGAGAAGAATCTAAAATTCCCTCTCCCCAAGGAAGGAAGAGGACCGCCTCTGAAGACTTGGAAACAATGGTTTCCAAACGAGGGAAGAGACCTTTGTCAGGGGGCCCTACCCCGGAGGGCATCCTTACCGCACAGTGTCCGCAAGGGGACTAGCCCTCCACCGAGATGTAAGTAAACAAAAGTAATTTATAGTAAATATATCTTACTTTATTTCCGAGGGAAATAACCGAGACATATGTCTTGTACTTCGGATCATAGCCCTTCTCGACAGAGTTCATCTTTGGGGGATCTTATTCCGGAGATGATGGAGAGCGAAACGCCTCCCCATGCCTCCCCGCCTCATGAGGCGGACGTCCCAGAGGTGTCGTCATGAAGGATTTATCCTGATCCACCAAGGCCAGAAGGTAACCCCTCGGCCTCCTGAAGTCCGGAGTATTCAGCTCCTAAGGGGAGCAACAGAAAGAGTCCGGAACTGTCCGGTGCGTGACCAGACGCACTGATGAATCTTCTAGAGGAAGCGGCTATCTTACAAGCGCATCGTACAGTAATGGGTACGATGGTTGAGAGGATTTCATCCGCTGAAAGCGGGTTGCATGAAGCTTTTATGAGCCTGCTGAGAGGCTTTGAGGTACGCAAAGTAATATGTATATTTTTGACGGTACCGCACACGCTAGGTGTTCTCTATGTAGATAGTAGCCCCTGAGACTCTGGTTGCCATCGAAAAAGGCGGCAAACAGAGGATCTTAGTCCCAGGTAATGATCATGCCTCTTTCATGTGCAGGCGGCTGAGGGTCCGGTGGCTAGCCGGACTTGTGAGTTTGCCGAACTGAAGCGGCAACTTGATGCGGCCGATGCCGACATCGTGCTTGTAAACAGGCGGCTTGACGAGGCACAGGGTATGTATTCTCCGGTGGTCAACATATATTAAGAGGAGCATGATGCTAGTATCCATAATATGTTGTGACTGCAGATGGAGTTGCCGCTGTGGAGACCCTTCGGGCGGAACTTGCCCGAGCCAAGGAACAAGCCAGGAGGAGTGATGCGGCCACCCTAAAGGCGGTTAAAGAGTTAAGAGCCAAACAGGCTGCGCATTGCCAGAGCAAAGAGAAAATGGGCAAGCTGGCTGTTGAGTTGAAAGATGCCGCCAACCGTTATGAGCTTCTTAAAAGGGAAAGTCAAACGAAGACGGCAGACCTGGAGAAAGCCATGGTAGTAGCCAAGGAAACCCGCTCTAAAATCAGAGCGGCGAAGGAAGAGCTACGTCAAGCCGGAGATATCACGGCTGGGAAGCCCTTTTTGTCGCGGACGAAGTTCGGAGATCCTAAGTATGCCCTTCTGGATGAATTATGGAGTTATGCGGACGCGTACTTGGATTTGGCAGCGAGTGCTGCTGATGCGACCAAGTTTTTTGAAGATCACGAAGTGGAAAAGTTTTTCCGGTCGCAGTTCAATGCTCCAGCGCTTCCGCTGCTATTAAATGAGCAAATGGCTGAGTGGGTCGAGCTCCATAGGTTATCCGGACTTGCCATGAGGTCTTTCGTGGATCGTCTTTGGCCGGAAGGACCAAGGCCGAATAGTTATTTTGGTCTAGTGCAACGATTCCTTGGTGTTGTGCCGCATATCGACGCTGTAAAGAGGTCGGCGTGCATAGAGGGTGCGCGGATGGCTCTTGCCTGTGTCAAGACATACTGGGCAGGGATGGAGGCCACCGCTATTGCAACCCAGAATCCGGCCGTAGGCCAGGTTTCGGCCGAGCACTATTTTGAAGAAGTCCTAGTAGGTGCCCATTTAATAGAGGCTCAGTGCTTGAAGAGTGTCATGTTCGAGTGACATGTATCCCGATTGTAAAAACAATGCTATTTGAATTATAAAGGCTGTGTTTATACTTTTGCCTGAAAGTATTATTATGCCTCCTGTGTGGTCGTTTATGTATATATATATATAACCTGAAAGTTTGCAGTCGTCGGCTTCAGCCCCCACGCATATAATGCGGGGGTGTTCGGAAAAGCGTGTGTTCACACTTGATCCAACGTCTTGGTCCATTAAGGAGGTGGTAGCGTGGCGAACGAGGCAATCGAACTATATTGCTTTAACACTTTCACTTATCCATAGGAGTTTGACCCTGGGGCTACTATATAGCCCATGGTACTTCCACGCTCATCCGAGTACGGGGCGCGTACGTACATGACCGAGAAAATTGGCCCTTCGGTAATGCGGAGGAATCCCGAAGCTTCCGCTAAGTCATCGAGTGGTTGACCAGTCTCGTGCTTTATCATGACAGTCAGTTTTCGGCTTTCTCTACTAAGGTGCTCATCCGGATGAACCAGGGCACAATCGCAGTAGTTCTCCCGGTGCCACCTTAGGCGATAGAGCGGAACGTAAGGTAGCAAAACACGGGAGCCGGGCAAACACAACATTTGACCAAAGCCATGATTCGGGGCTGGTGCATATAAGGCCAAATTTGCGACGCCGAACACTCCCTAAGGTGTTCGGTCTTTACAACATGTACCGGGCTGAGTAACACCCTTGATAAAGGACCCTAAATTTCCAAGTACGTGCATTAGTCTGACGTGGAGAAATGCCAACAACGCCAACATCCCTCACGGTTGTGTTAGGTATCCGGGGGTGTCAAGCAACAAGAGACAGTAAGAAAGGTTTACACAGGGTCTTAATCTAAAAAGAAACCTTTGAGCGGGGCCCTGCTGCATGTCTGCGCCAGTGTCTCTGTTGTGTCGTATCCTTGAAGGGTGTAGCACGATTGTCATCTGTAAAAGAGAAAAACTTAGATGAAAGTCTTCATGCGAAAAACTGATTATTCTCATTAAAATTCAATCTAAATGAGGTAAAGCCGAACTGTAGTCCTTTTTACATGCGGGAAGCCCCTGGTACCGCCTATGGGGGTATATCCATCAAACCAATCTCAGGTTTATCTAAGCTGTTACAGCTAGTGGTGCGCCGGACTCGTCTAGCCGTGTCTGCGGTCTTGATGACCGACCATTTATTCTGGTTGGAGAGGCCATTTAGTGTTCGGCTGCTAAAGCCGCCACACGTTCTTCCGCACGTAAGGAACGCTTAGTGTTTCCTATAACTATGATGATGCCATGTGGACCGGGCATCTTAAGCTTAAAAGAAGCATAATGCGGTACTGCATTAAAATGAGCAAAGGTTGTTCTTCCAAGTAGTGCTTGATAGCCGCTACGGAATGGAGCGATGTCGAAGGTTAACTTTTCACTTCGGAAGTTGTCGGGAGAACCGAATACAACCTCTAGTACTTGAGAGCCCGTACAGCGGGCCTCTGGGCCTAGTATTACTCCTTTAAAGGTAGTATTGCTTTGGCTGATTCTTGTTGGGTCTATCCCCATTTTGCGGACCGTGTCCTTATATATCAGATTAAGACTACTGCCGCCGTCCATGAGGACTTGGGTGAGATGGTTCCGTCGATTATTGGGTCTAGCACCAAGGTAGCCAATCCTTCATGCCGGATACTAGTCGGGTGATCCCTGCGATCAAAAGTGATCGGGCAGGCCGACCAAGGGTTGAACTTAGGGGTGACAGGCTCTACGGTGCATATGTCTCGGAGTGCGTGTTTGCTACTTCTTTTTTTTACGTGAATCATGTTCACTGTTTTGACCTCTGGTGGGAATTTTTTCTGTCCCCCAGTGTTTTGCTAGCGAGGCTCATCCTCGTCTTCACTGGGTGTCTCCCTCCCCTTGTGTTCGGCGTTTAGCTTGCCGGCATGCTTGAAGACCCAGCATTCTCTGTGGGTGTGATTTGCAGGTTTATCGAAGGTGCCATGAATCTGACATAACTTGTCTAGAATTTTGTTTAGGCTGGACGGTCCATCTCTGTTGCCTTTAAAAGGCTTTTTTCCGTTGACCGGGTCGAGAGCCCCTAAATCCTGCATTTACCGCCGTGTTGTCTGGGCTGTCTTCGTTATTTCGACGCTTGCTTTTACTGCGTCGTGGTTTAACATTGCCATCCCTGACTTCAGATGTGCCTGGGTCGCTGGTGCTACTACGGGCCAGCCAGCTATCTTCGCCCGCGCAAAAGCGGGTCGTAAGGCTTTTTAGGGCTGCCATTGTCCTCGATTTTTCTTGGCCGAGGTGTCTAGCGAGCCATTCGTCTCGGACGCTGTGTTTGAAAGCTGTTAAGGTTCGGCGTCCGTGCAGTCGACGATTTGATTTTTCTTAGTGAGAAATATGTTCCAAAGATTTCGGGCCGACTCTCCGGGCTGTTGAATTATATGACTTAAATCGTCTGCATCCGGAGGTCGGACATAGGTCCCTTGAAATTTAGCCCTAAAAGCATCCTCAAGGTCCTCCCAACTTCCAATTGAATTTTCGGGGAGGCTCTTCAGCCAGTGCCGAGCTGGTCCTTTCAGCTTGAGGGGCAAGTATTTGATGGCATGGAGATCGTTTCCACGAGCCATATGGATATGGAGGATGAAGTCCTAAATCCATACCCCAGGGTCTGTCGTTCCGTCGTACGCCTCTATGTTCACGGGTTTGAATCCCTCTAGAAATTCGTGATCCAGCACCTCATCGGTGAAGCATAGGGGGTGCGCAGCACCCCTGTATTTGGACGTGTCATGGCGTTCTGACGGTTGTAGTGTTCGGTTTTGATTCTATGCTGGAGCGTGTTTCCTAGATCCGTAGATGGATCTGGTCACGCCGGCTTTTTGATGCAAGTCCTCACGTGAATCGTGTGCTGACTTTTGTGCGGCCTCGTTAGCCGCCCTATCGCGGCCATGAGGTGGTCGATCCGACCGGTCGGCCGTTTTATTTTTCGGGTGTGTAGGCTCTAAGGCCTCATCATCGAATTCAGGCAACAGCTTGCGCTTTGGATAGCTTTTTGTGTTGCGACTGCCACCATAATTTTCTTCAGTGTCGAGCACTTTGTTCCATCTATTGTTGAGCGTATTCTGCGTGGCCTTAAGCCTTTGCTTCTGCTTCTTGAAACTCCTCGCGGTGGCAATAAGCCTTCTATGGAGGTTCTCTTGTTCCAAGTGCCTCTCCGAGATGATGTGTGCATCGTCGTTCGGACTGTTTTCCTCTCCGGAGAGAGGTTGATGAGCTTTATCCTCGGCATCGCCGTGATCGGACAACGGCTCCGTACTAAGCATATAGGGTTATTTGAAAAGGGTTTTTCAATAGAAAACCTGGATTAAGCTGCTTGAACATTGAGCATCAAGATCTATGAGGATAGATCAAAAACCGCTAAATGGTACTTTCAAATGAGCACATACCTTGACATGATCTTGAAGGTGTTCAAGATGGATCAGTCAAAGAAGGAGTTCTTGCCTGAGTTGTAAGGTATGAAGTTAAGAGTTAAAGCTCAACCACGGCAGGAGAGAGAGAAAGGACGAAGGTCGTCCCCTATGCTTCAGACGTAAGCTCTATAGTATGCTATGTTGTGTACCGCACCGGAAGTGTGCCTTGCCATGAGTCAGTCAAGGGGTACAAGAATGATCCAGGAATGGATCATTGGACATCGGTCAAAATTGTCCTTGGAGTAAATAAGGACATGTTTCTCGATTATGGAGGTGATAAAGAGTTCGGCGTAAAGGGTTACATCGATGCAAGCTTTAACACCTATCTGAGTGACTCTGAGTAGCAAACCGGATACGTTTAGTGGAGCAACCATTTGGAATAGCTTCAAGTGGAGCGTGGAAGCAGCATTTACAATATGACCTAGAGATTTGCGAAGTGCATACGGATCTGAATGTTGCAGACCCTTTGACTAAAACCTCTCTCACAAGCAAAACATGATCAAACCCCAGCACTCATTGAGTCTTAATCACATGATGATGTGAACTAGTTTAGTGACACTAGTAAACTCTTTGGATGTTGGTCACATGGCAATGTGACTTGTGAGTGTTAATCACATGGCGATGTGAAATAGATTATTGACTCTAGTGCAAGTGGGAGACTGTTGGAAATATGCTCTAGAGGCAATAATAAATTAGTTATTATTATTATATTTCCTTGTTCATGATAATCGTTTATTATCCATGCTATAATTGTATTGATAGGAAACTCAGATACATGTGTGGGTACATAGACAGCACCATGTCCCTAGTAAGCCTCTAGTTGACTAGCTCGTTGATCAATAGATGGTTACGGTTTCCTGACCATGGACATTGGATGTCGTTGATAATGGGATCACATCATTAGGAGAATGATGTGATGGACAAGACCCAATCCTAAGCCTAGCACAAAGGTCGTGTAGTTCGTATGCTAAAGCTTTTCTAATGTTAAATATCATTTCCTTAGACCATGAGATTGTGCAACTCCCGGATACCGTAGGAATGCTTTGGGTGTACCAAACGTCACAATGTAACTGGGTGGCTATAAAGGTGCACTACGAGTATCTCCGAAAGTGTCTGTTGGGTTGGCACGAATCGAGACTGGGATTTGTCACTCGGTGTGACGGAGAGGTATCTCTAGGCCCACTCGGTAGGACATCATCATAATGTGCACAATGTGACCAAGGGGTTGATCACGGGATGATGTGTTACGGAACAAGTAAAGATACTTGCCGGTGACGAGATTGAACAAGGTATCGGCATACCGACGATCGAATCTCGGGCAAGTACAATACCGCTAGATAAAGGGAATTGCATACGGGATTGCTTGAATCCTTGACATCGTGGTTCATCCGATGAGATCATCGTGGAACATGTGGGAGCCAACATGGGTATCCAGATCCGCTGTTGGTTATTGACCGGAGAACGTCTCGGTCATGTTGCGCATGGTTCCCGAACCCGTAGGGTCTACACATAAGGTTCGGTGGCGCTAGAGTTGTTATGGGAGATAGTATGTGGTTACGAAGGTTGTTGAGTCCGGATGAGATCCCGGACATGACGAGGAGCTTCGGAATGGTCCAGAGGTGAAGATCGGTATATTGGACGAAGGGTATTGGAGTCCGGAATTGTTCCGGGGGTTCTAGGTGATGACCAGCCTGTCCGAAAGGGGTTTCAGGGGCCCCGGCAAGCTTTGGGGGCCTTATGGGCCAAGGGGAGAGGGCACATCAGCCCACTAAGGGACTGAGCGCCCCTCCCACCCCATCTCACGTAACCTGGAGAATTGTCTCAAAAAAAACGTAACCTGGAGAGGTGCGGGCGCCACCCCTAAGGAAGCCACCCCTCCCGGCTTGGGGGGAAAGTTTCCTAGGGGGTGGGGGCGCCAAAACCCATCTAGGGTTTCCCCTATGGCCGCCGCCCCTCCCCTAGGGAACCCTAGGGCGCCTCCCCCTCCTCCCTTCCCCTATATATAGTGAGAGAGAGAGGGCAGCCGCACCCTTCCCCTGGCGCAGCCCTCTCCCTCCTCCAGCATCTCTGTAACGCCCCGAGAACGACGCTCCAGAAGACTTCCAGCTATTCCGAGTTTCGCCGTGTGTTTCTTTTGTGCTTGCTCTTTTATTTTTACATTGCATCATGTCATCATGCCATCATGTCATTAACCTTTGCATCTCAACCTCAACTAAATAATTTGCATAGATCTTTTGATCTATTTAAATCGAGGGAAGGGTGACTTCTCTTTATAACATATCGTCCCAATATTAGGGAGCTATATTAAATATTTCTTTAATTTAGAAATCACCATAACACACTTGCAAATTATCCCAATACCTTTGTTATCCTAAATTCTTGGTTTCCAACCTTGCCATATATTCTTTCATCGCTTTCCCAGGCTCCACCGAAATTCACAACATTTTTGGACCTTCCTTTTAGCAAGTCCTAGTTCAAACCCGTTCGAATTATATTCAAATGACTTTGAATTTAATTCCTGCAATCTTGCCACTCCTATTTTTCATGGACCGTGCACATTTTTACGAGTCCGTGGAAATAATCCCCATGCCCAAACTCTTTCTTTTTATCTGTTTTAAAAGAAGAGAGAGAAGAGAGGAGAGAGGAGCCAGCCCAGCCGGCCTCTTGGGCCTGACCAACCAGACCGGCCCGTTCCACCAGCCCAGTCAGCCGCCCCTCCTAAACCCTAGCCCGACCTCCTCCTCACTCACATCGGTCTCCATCTCTCCCTCGTCCTCCCTCTAGCGCCGCAACGCTTGATCCCCATCTCCCCCACGCCCGATCCCTTCGCCTCCTCCACCCTGAGACCCCCACGCCCGACCACCTCCTCGCCGCCCTTGGTGCCGCGCCACCAAGACCTCCCCGTCACCCTCGTCGACGACCAGCCAGTGCCCGTTCCCCAGCGCCTTCTTCCCTTGCCGCAGCCGCCGAGACCCCATCGTCGTCGCGCCCTTCCGCCGCTGCCTGCGGCCTCGTCCTCTCCTGCACCTCGCCAAGCTCCGCTTGGAACTGCTCGCTTTCCCTGTTGCCATGGACGCCAGCCTCCGCAGCAACCTCCTCGCCATCGCTGCCAAGCTCCTCCGCCCTCTGTCGCGAGCCCCGCGACCACGCCCCTTGCCGCCTCCTTCGCCAAGTTCGCCGCTGCTGGCGCCCCAAGTTCCGCGGCCCGTTGCCCCCTTTGCATCGGTGACCGACCATGGCCTCTGTTTCACCATCTCCTCCTACCCGCACCGCGCCATGGCCCTCCCGAGGCCATCGCCACGCAACACCTTGTTGGCCTCTTTGCCTGCACCACATCGCTCCACCAAGGTCACCGCTCGCTGTCATGACAAGGCCTCCTGCTGTCTTTGCTGTTGTGGTTTTTCTCTTGAGCTCCACCTTCAAACCCTGCTGCTGCCTTATCGAAGTCCGCCAAGGCCCTCTGTTTGGCCCCGGTGACCCAGGGCTCCTATGCACGCCCTGCGCCATTTACCTGCATTGCCTTGTTGACGCCAAGTTCGACTACACTGTAAGACCAGGAATGCCAAGACTGCCTCCGTGGATTTATTAAAAGTTCCAGGACGGCCGGCGCAAAGTACCACTACGTTTGCCATGTACATCTACACCAAGACCGGACCGACAAGTACCCCGACAACGTGTGTACCTCTAACGACGACCCCAGACATCTACGAAAAACGTGTACAACTACCATCGCCAAGATCGCGAGCACCTCTACTGACGCCGTGTACGACTACTCCCCACGACGACTCGTGAACGTCTACTTCCACTACCGTCGCGAGAACGACTACCTCCACTACGGCCCGTGAACAACTACTTCCTCTACACCGCTTTGAACTCGATCCGCTCCGAAAGGCACGCTTCGAAGGTATAACCCCGAGATGACACCCGCGAACGAATGCATGTTGTATGAGATACTCGTGTTTGCACCGTGTCCGAGAGAGGTCTTTGCACGTTCCGCGTTTGCCATGCCGTCGACCCGTGGGAACCCGGTAGTCGGGAGCACCCCACCATCTCTTGCGTGTTCTACACATCCGCACACTTCTCGTTTGCATCGGTATCTCAATCAAGTTATCGAGATCGATATGTTGCCGTGGCATCATTTTTGAATTCGTTGCCGTGGCACCCCTTTCGTTCCGCCACGGTGAAAAATGCTTCATAACATGCTCATGTCAACATTTTCATAAAATTGCATAAAACTTGTATATGTCATCCGCATCATGTTAACAACATTTAAATGTTTCAAATTGTTGTTGCATTAAATTGCTAAATGCATATGGAGATTTACCGGATTTGTTGTTTATATATCCGGCCCCATTTAAGTTGTTTAGATGGTATAGTTTTGTTATGCTTCACCACTTGCCATCTTAACCAATATTTAACATTGTTGGGTACATAACCGAGAGAGAACTAAATAATTGATGTGGTGTTTTGTCAATATGCAACTCGTTGCATATTGAGCTCCACTTAACTTGTAGTGTTGTTTGTGCATATTGCCATGCCATGCCTCATTAAACCGGACATGCATCATACTTGTTTGTGCATCATGACATGTTTATGCTTGTGTGTTTACCATGTTGTTTGCTTCTTTCCGGGTTGCTTCTCTCGTTAGCTTCGGTTTCGTTCCGGAGTTGTGAGGATTCGTTCGACTTCGTGCGTTTGTCTTCTTCATGGACTCGTTCTTCTTCCTTGCGGGATTTCAGGCAAGATGACCATACCCTCGAAATCACTTCTATCTTTGCTTGCTAGATGCTCGCTCTTTTGCTATGCCTATGCTACGATGCCTATCACTTGCTTATCATGCCTCCCATATTGCCATGTCAAGCCCCTAACCATCCTTTCCTAGCAAACCGTTGATTGGCTATGTTACCGCTTTGCTCAGCCCCTCTTATAGCGTTATTAGTTGCAGGTGAAGATGAAGTTTGTTCCTTGTTGGAACATGGATATGTTGTTCCTTGTTGGAACATGTTTACTTGTTGGGATATCACAATATATCTTATTTAATTAATGCATCTATATACTTGGTAAAGGGTGGAAGGCTCGGCCATATGCCTGGTGTTTTGTTCCACTTTGGCCGCCCTAGTTTCCGTCATACCGGTGTTATGTTCCTTGATTTTGCGTTCCTTACACGGTTGGGTGATTTATGGGACCCCCTTGACAGTTCGCTTTGAATAAAACTCCTCCAGCAAGGCCCAACTTTGGTTTTAACATTTGCCACCTAAGCCTTTTTCCCTTGGGTTCTGCAGACTCAAGGGTCATCTTTATTTTAACCACCCCGGGCCAATGCTCCTCTGAGTGTTGGCCCAAACTAGAGCGCTTTGCAGCGCTCCCTCAAGGAAACTTGGGGTCTGGTTTTAGTTGTACGGACTGCTCATCCGGTGTGCCCTGAGAACGAGATATGTGCAGCTCCTATCGGGATTTGTCGGCACATTCGGGCGGCTTTGCTGGTCTTGTTTTATTACTGCCGAGATGTCTTGTAGTCCGGGATTCCGAGACTAATCGGGTCTTCCCGGTAGAAGGAATATCCTTCGTTGACCGTTTGAGCTTATAATGGGCTAAGTTGGGACACCCCTGCAGGGTATTATCTTTCGTAAGCCGTGCCCGCGGTTATGAGGCAGATGGGAATTTCTTAATGTCCGGTTGTAGAAAACCCGAAGTTGATCTTAATTAAAATACACCAACCGCGTGTGTAACCGTGATGGTCTCTTCTCGGCGGAGTCTGGAAGTGAACACGGTGTTGGAGTTATGCTGGCGAGGTTGTTCTAGGATCACTTCTTGATCATAGTTGTTCGACCGTGCTTTTGCCTCCTCTTCTCGCTCTCTTTTGCGTCACGGTAGCCACCATATATGCTAGTCGCTTGCTGCAGCTCCACCTCATACCTGTCCCCTTCCCATAAGCTTAAATAGTCTTGATCTCATGGTGTGAGATTGCTGAGTCCCGTGACTCACAGATACTTCAAAACCAGTTTGCAGGTGCCGATGAATCCGTGCAGGTGACGCACCCGAGCTCAAGGAGGAGCTCGATGAAGATCTTGTTCATTGTGTTGTTTCGTGTCAGTTGATCAGTAATGGAGCCCAGTTGGGACGATCGGGGATCTGTGTAGCATTTGGGGTAGCCTTCTTTTATTTTGGTTCCGTAGTCGGACCTTGATTGTATCTGTATGATGTAATGCTTTACTCATGTATTGTGTGAAGTGGCGATTGTAAGCCAACTATGTATCTCTTTCCCTTATGTATTACATGGGTTGTGTGAAGATTACCTCACTTGCGACATTGCTTTCAATGCGTTATGCCTCTAAGTCGTGCTTTCGACACGTGGGAGATATAGCCGCATCGAGGCGTTACAAGTTGGTAATCGAGCCATCCCGACTTAGGAGCCCTCGCTTGATTGTTTCTTTGGCGTTGTTGAGTCTAGAACAAAATGTTTTGAGTCTTAGGATTATATATCGAGAGTAGGATTCTTTTTACTCCTCGGTCCTTAAATCGCTCTGGTGAGGTCTCCGACGAGAAGTTTTGACTCTCCTCTCCTCAAATTTGACTAAAAAAATTTTAGGATCACGCGGGTATCTTGGAATCGTTCCGATGGTTTTGTGACGAGAACATTGTTCTTGGTGCCTCCTGACATTTAGGGGTTGTGGCAGTGTCCCGGGGAGTTGAGCTCCGAGCTGTTGTCGTCACAATTTTATCGTTGCAGTTCTGGAATACCTGAGCTTTGCCGACATCGAAAATCTCTTTTATGCAGTTGTTGGTGAGATAACCCCGATAACCCAGTACTGGGGCGAGTTCGGGAGTATTTGTTGGGGAACGTAGGAGAAATTCAAAATTTTCCTACGTGTCACCAAGATCTATCTATGGAGAAACTAGCAACGAGGGAAGGAGAGTGCATCTACATACCCTTGTAGATCGCTAAGCGGAAGCGTTGAAGAGAACAGGGTTGAAGGAGTCATACTCGTCGTGATCCAAATCACCGGAGATCCTAGTGCCGAACGGACGGCACCTCCGCGTTCAACACACGTACAGCCCGGTGACGTCTCCCACGCCTTGATCCAGCAAGGAGAGAGGGAGAGGTTGAGGAAGACTCCATCCAGCAGCAGCACAACGGCGTGGTGGTGATGGAGGAGAGTGGCAATCCAGCAGGGCTTTGCCAAGCACTACGGGAGAGGAGGAGGAGGAGAGGCAGGGCTGCGCCAATAGAGGGAGAAAACTCATGTGTATGGCAGCCCCAAAACCTCAAGTATATATAGGGGGGAAGGGGGGTTGCGCCCCCTTTAGGGTTTCCCACCCCACGGGGTGCGGCCATCCCTAGATCCCATCTAGGGGGGCGGCCAAGGGGGGAGAGAGGGGGGCGCCCACTAGGTGGGCCTTAAGGCCCATCTGGACCTAGGGTTTGCCCCTCCCCACTCTTCCCACGCCTTGGGCCTTGGTGGGGGGGCGCCCCAGCCCACCTAGGGCTGGTCCCTCCCACACTTGGCCCACGAGCCTTCGGGGTTGGTGGCCCCACTTGGTGGACCCAGGACCCTCCGGTGGTCCCGTACATCTACCGGAAAAACCCGAAACTTTTCCGGTGACCAAAACAGGACTTCCCATATATAAATCTTTACCTCCGGACCATTCCGGAACTCCTCGTGACGTCCGAGATCTCATCCGGGACTCCTAACAACATTCGGTAACCACATACAAACTTCCTTTATAACCCTAGCATCATCGAACCTTAAGTGTGTAGACCCTACGGGTTCGGGAGACATGTAGACATGACCGAGACATTCTCCGGTCAATAACCAACAGCGGGATCTGGATACCCATGTTGGCTCCCACATGTTCCACGATGATCTCATCGGATGAACCACGATGTCAAGGACTCAATCAATCCCGTATTCAATTCCCTTTGTCTAGCGGTATTGCACTTGCCCGAGATTCGATCGTCGGTATACCGATACCTTGTTCAATCTCGTTACCGGAAAGTCTCTTTACTCGTTTCGTAACACATCATCCCATGATCAACCCCTTGGTCACATTGTGCACATTATGATGATGTCCTACCGAGTGGGCCCAGAGATAACTCTCCGTCACACAGAGTGACAAATCCCAGTCTCGATCCGTGCCATCCCAACAGACACTTTCGGAGATACCTGTAGTGCACCTTTATAGTCACCCAGTTACATTGTTACTTTTGGTACACCCAAAGCATTCCTACGGTATCCGGGAGTTGCACAATCTCATGGTCTAAGGAAATGATACTTGACATTAGAAAAGCTTTAGCATACGAACTACGATGTTTGTGCTAGGCTTAGGATTCGGTTTTGTCCATCACATCATTCTCCTAATGATGTGATCCCGTTATCAATGACATCCAATGTCCATGGTCAGGAAACCGTAACCATCTATTGATTAACGAGCTAGTCAACTACAGGCTTACTAGGGACATGGTGTTGTCTATGTATCCACACATGTATCTGAGTTTCCTATCAATACAATTATAGCATGAATAATAAACGATTATCATGAACAAGGAAATATAATAATAACTAATTTATTATTGCCTCTAGGGCATATTTCCAACAGTCTCCCACTTGCACTAGAGTCAATAATCTAGTTCACATCGCCATGTGATTAACACTGATAGGTCACATCGCCATATGACTAACATCCAAAGAGTTTACTAGTGTCACTAAACTAGTTCACATCATCATGTGATTAAGACTCAATGAGTTTTGGGGTTTGATCATGTTTTGCTTGTGAGAGAGGTTTTAGTCAACGGGTCTGCAACATTCAGATCCGTATGTACTTCACAAATCTCTAGGTCATATTGTAAATGCTGCTTCCACGCTCCACTTGGAGCTATTCCAAATGGTTGCTCCACTATACGTATCCGGTATCTCTACTCAGAGCTATCCAAATAGGTGTTAAGTTTGCATCGACGCAACTCTTTACATCGAACTCTTTATCACCTCCATAATCGAGAAACATGTCCTTATTTACTCCAAGGACAATTTTGACTGCTGTCCAATGATCCATTCTTGGATCATTCTTGTACCCCTTGACTGACTCATGGCAAGGCACACTTCCGGTGCGGTACACAACATAGCATACTATAGAGCCTATGTCTAAGGCATAGGGGCGACCTTAAATCCTTTCTCTCTTTTCTGCCGTGGTCGAGCTTTAACTCTTAACTTCATACCTTACAACTCAGGCAAGAACTCCTTCTTTGACTGATCCATCTTGAACACCTTCAAGATTATGTCAAGGTATGTGCTCATTTGAAAGTACCATTAAGCATTTTTTATCTATCCTTATAGATCTTGATGCTCAATTTTGAAGTAGCTTAATCTAGGTTTTCTATTGAAAAACACCTTTCAAATAACCATGTATGCTTTCTAGAAATTCTACATCATTTCTGATCAACAATATTTCAACAGCATATACTCATATCAGAAATTCTATAGTGCTCCCACTCACTTCTTTGGAAATACAAGTTTCTCATAAACTTTGTATAAACCCAAAATCTTTGATCATCTCATCAAAGCGCACATTCCAACTCCGAGATGCTTACTCCAGTCCTTAGAAGGATCGCTGGAGCCAGCATACCTTTTAGCATCCTTAGGATCGACAAAAACTTTCTGATTGTATCACATACAACCTTTCCTTACGAAGAGTGGTAAGGAAACTCGTTTTGACATCCATCTGCCAGATTTCATAAATGCAGCTAATGCTAACATGATTCCGACGGACTTAAGCATCGCTACAGATGAGAAAATCTCATCGTAGGCAACTCTTTGAACTTGTGAAAAACTCTTCGCCACAAGTCAAGCTTCAAAGACGGCGACATTACCGTCCACGTCCGTCTTCTTCTTAAAGATCCATTTATCTCAATGGCTTGCCGATCATCGGGCAAGTCCACCAAAGTCATGGATCCTGTCTCGGATTTCATGGCTTCTAACCATTTGTCGGAATTTAGGCCCACCATTGCTTCTCCATAGCTCGTAGGTTCATTGTTGTCTAGCAACATGACCTTCAAGACAGGATTCTTGTGCCACTCAAGAGTACGCATCCTTGTCACCCTACGAGGTACGGTAGTGACTTGATCCAAAACTTCATGATCACTATCATAAGCTTCTACTTCAATTGGTGTAGGTGCCACAGGAACAACTTCCTATGCCCTGCTACACACTAGTTGAAGTGATGGTTCAATAACCTCACCAAGTCTCCACCATCCTCCCACTCAACTTTTCGAGACAAACTTTTCTCGAGAAAGGACCCGATTCAAGAAACAATCACTTTTGCTTCTTTATCTGAATTAGGAGGTATACCCAACTATTTTGGGTGTCCTATGAAGATGCATTTTATCCGCTTTGGGTTCGAGCTTATCAACCTGAAACTTTTTCACCTAAGCGTCGCAGCCCCAAACTTTTATGAAACGACAACTTAGGTTTATCCAAACGGTGTCGTCTCAACGGAATTACGTGGTGCCCTATTTAAAGTGAATGTGGTTGTCTCTAATGCCTAACCCATAAACGATAGTGGTAATTCGATGAGAGACATCATGGTACGCACCATATCCAATAGGGTGCAACTATGATGTTCGGACACACCATCAAACTATGGTGTTCCAGGCGGTATAAATTGTGAAACAATTTCCACAATGTCTTAATTGTGTGCCAAAGCTCGCAACTCAGATACTCATCTCTATGATCATATCGTAGACATCTTGTCCTCTTGTCACGATGATCTTCAACTTTAGTCTGAAATTACTTGAACCATTCAATAATTCAAACTTGAATTTCATCAAGTAAATATACTCAACATCTACTCGAATCATCTGTGAAGCAAGAACATAATGATATTGACTGCATGCCTCAGCACTCATTGGACTGCACACATCAAAATGTGTTACTTCCAACAAGTTGCTATCTTGTTCCATCTTACTGAAACGAGGCTTTTCAGTCATCTTGCCCATGTGGTATGATTTGCATATCTCAAGTGATTCAAAATCAAGTGAGTCCAAACGATCCATCTGCATGGAGTTTCATCATGCGTATACACCAATACACATGGTTTGCATGTCTCAGACTTTTCAAAAACGAGTGAGTCCAAAGATCCATCAACATGGAGCTTCTTCATGCGTTTTATACCAATATGACTTACATGGCAGTGCCACAAGTAAGTGGCACTATCATTACTATCTTATACCTTTGGCATGAAAATGTGTATCACTACGATCGAGATACAATAAACCATTCATTTAGGTGCAAGACCATCGAAGGTATTATTCAAATAAATAGAGTAACCATTATTCTCCTTAAATGAATAACCGTATTGAGATAGACATAATACAATCATGTCTATGCTCAACGCAAACACCAAATGTCATTTATTCTGGTTTAGTACTAATCTTGATGGTAGAGGGAGCGTGCGATGTTTGATCACATCAAACTTGGAAACACTTCCAACACATATCGTCGGCTCACCTTTAGCTAGTCTCCGTTTATTCCATAGCTTTTATTTCGAGTTACTAACACTTAGCAACGGAACCGGTATCTAATACCCTGGTGCTACTAGGAGTACTAGTAAAGTACACATTAACATAATGTATATCCAATATACTTCTATCGACCTTGCCAGCCTTCTTATCTACCAAGTATCTAGGGTAATTCTGCTCCGATGGTTGTTCCCTTATTACGAAGCACTTAGTCTCGGGTTTGGGTTCAACCTTGGGTTTCTTCACTAGAGCAGCAGCTGATTTGCCGTTTCATGAAGTATCCCTTCTTGCCCTTGCCCTTCTTGAAACTAGTGGTTTCACCAACCATCAACAATTGATGCTCCTTCTTGATTTCTACTTTCGCAGTGTCAAACATCGTGAATACCTCATGGATCATCATATCTATCCCTGATATGTCATAGTTCATCACGAAGCTCTAGCAGCTTGGTGGCAATGACTTTTGGAGAAACATCACTATCTCATCTGGAAGATGAACTCCCACTCGATTCAAGTGATTGTTGCACTCAGACAATCTGAGCACAAGCTCAATGATTGAGCTTTTCTCCCTTAGTTTGCAGGCTAAGAAAATCGTCGGAGGTCTTATACCTTTTGGCGTGGGCACAAGCCTGAAATCCCAATTTCAGCCCTCGAAACATCTTATATGTTTGAGAAACGATTGGTGCCTCTACTCTAAACCATTTAACTGAACTATCACGTAGTTATCAAAGCGTGTATGTCCGATGTTCGCAACATCCACATACGACGTTTGGGGTTCGACACCTGGCGGTGCATTAAGGACATAAGCTTTCTAACGTCCGCATAATCGCCATTGTCAACTTTCAACTATATTTTCTCTAGGAACATAAGCAGTGGAACTAAAGCGCGAGCTTCGACATAATTTGCAAAGATCTTTTGACTATGTTCAGGATAATTAAGTTCATCTTGTGAACTCCCACTCAGATAGACATCCTCTAGTCATCTAAGTGATTACATGATCCGAGTCAACTAGGCCGTGTCCGATCATCACGTGAGACGGACTAGTCATCATCGGTGAACATCTTCATGTTGATCGTATCTACTATCGACTCATGCTCGACCTTTCGGTCTCGTGTTCCGAGGCCATGTCTGTACATGCTAGGCTCGTCAAGTTAACCCTAAGTGTTTGGCGTGTGTAAATCTGTCTTACACCCGTTGTATGTGAACGTAAGAATCCATCACACCCGATCATCACGTGGTGCTTAGAAGCGACGAACTTTAGCTACGGTGCACAATTAGGGGGGAACACTTCTTGAAATTGTTGTAAGGGATCATCTTATTTACTACCGTCGTTCTAAGTAAACAAGATGCATAAACATAATAAACATCACATGCAATTATATAGTAGTGACATGATATGGCCAATATCATATAGCTCCATTGATCTCCATCTTCGGGGCTCCATGATCATCATCGTCACCGGCATTACACCATGATCTCCATCATCATGATCTCCATCATCGTGTCTTCATGAAGTTGTCTCGCCAACTATTACTTCTACTACTATGGCTGCCGGTTAGCAATAAAGTAAAGTAATTACATGGCGTTGTTTAATGACACGCAGGTCATACAATAAATAAAGACAACTCCTATGGCTCCTATCGGTTGTCATAGTCATCGACATGCAAGTCGTGAATCCTATTACAAGAACATGATCAATCTCATACATCACATATCATTCATCAAATTCTTCTTGGCCATATCACATCACATAGCATACCCTGCAAAAACAAGTTAGACGTCCTCTAATTGTTGTTTGCATGTTTTACGTGGCTGCTATGGGTTTCTAGCAAGAACGTTTCTTACCTACGCAAAACCACAACGTGATATGCCAATTTCTATTTACCCTTCATAAGGACCCTTTTCATGGAATCCGTTCCGACTAAAGTGGAGAGGCGGCACCCGCTAGCCACCTTATGCACCAAGTGCATGTCGGTCGGTGGAACCTGTCTCATGTAAGTGTACGTGTAAGGTCGGTCCGGCCGCTTCATCCCACAATACCGTCGAAACAAGATTGGACTAGTAACGGTAAGCATATTGAACAAAATCAACGCCCACAACTACTTTGTGTTCTACTCGTGCAAAGAATCTACGCAATAGACCTAGCTCATGATGCCCTTTGTTGGGGAGCGAGCAGAAAGTCAAAATTTTCCACGTGTCACCAAGATCTATCTATGGAGAAACTAGCAACGAGGGAAGGAGAGTGCATCTACATACCCTTGTAGATCGCTAAGCGGAAGCGTTGAAGAGAACGGGGTTGAAGGAGTCGACTGTCGTGATCCAAATCACCGGAGATCCTAGTGCGAACGGACGGCACCTTCGCGTTCAACACACGTACAGCCGGTGGCGTCTCCCACGCCTTGATCCAGCAAGGAGAGAGGAGAGGTTGAGGAAGACTCCATCCAGCAGCAGCACACGGCGGCGTGGTGGTGATGGAGGCGTGGCAATCCAGCAGGCTTCGCCAAGCACCACGGGAGAGGAGGAGGAGGAGGCAGGGCTGCGCCAAGAGGGAGAAAACTCATGTGTATGGCAGCCCCAAAACCTCAAGTATATATAGGGGAAGGGGTTGCGCCCCCTTTAGAGTTTCCCACCCCAAGGGGTGCGGCCAGCCCTAGATCCCATCTAGGGGGGGCGGCCAAGGGGGGAGAGAGGGGGGCGCCCACTAGGTGGGCCTTAAGGCCCATCTGGACCTAGGGTTTGCACCTCCCCAGTCTTCCCACGCCTTGGGCCTTGGTGGGGGCGCCCAGCCCACCTAGGGCTGGTCCCCTCCCACACTTGGCCCACGCAGCCTTCTGGGGTTGGTGGCCCCACTTGGTGGACCCCCAGGACCCTCCCGGTGATCCCGGTACATTACCGGAAAAACCCGAAACTTTTCCGGTGACCAAAATAGGACTTCCCATATATAAATCTTTACCTCCAGACCATTCCGAACTCCTCGTGACGTCCGGGATCTCATCCGGGACTCCGAACAACATTCGGTAACCACATACAAACTTCCTTTATAACCCTAGCGTCATCGAACCTTAAGTGTGTAGACCCTACGGGTTCGGGAGACATGTAGACATGACCGAGACGTTCTCCGGTCAATAACAAACAGCAGGATCTGGATACCCATGTTGGCTCCCACATGTTCCACGATGATCTCATCGGATGAACCACGATGTCAAGGACTCAATCAATCCCGTATTCAATTCCCTTTGTCTAGCGGTATTGCACTTGCCCGAGATTCGATCGTCGGTATACCGATACCTTGTTCAATCTCGTTACCGGAAAGTCTCTTTACTCGTTTCGTAACACATCATCCCGTGATCAACCCCTTGGTCACATTGTGCACATTATGATGATGTCCTACCGAGTGGGCCCAGAGATACCTCTCCGTCACACGGAGTGACAAATCCAGATCTCGATTCGTGCCAACCCAAGACACTTTCGGAGATACCTGTTGTGCACATTTATAGTCACCCGATTCGTTGTGACGTTTGGTACACCCAAAGCATTCCTACGGTATCCGGAGTTGCACAATCTCATGGTCTAAGGAAATGATACTTGACATTAGAAAAGCTTTAGCATACTGAACTACGATCTTTGTGCTAGGCTTAGGATTGGGTCTTGTCCATCACATCATTCTCCTAATGATGTGATCCGTTATCAATGACATCCAATGTCCATGGTCAGGAAACCGTAACCATCTATTGATTAACGAGCTAGTCAACTAGAGGCTTACTAGGGACATGGTGTTGTCTATGTATCAACACATGTATCTGAGTTTCCTATCAATACAATTATAGCATGAATAATAAACGATTATCATGAACAAGGAAATATAATAATAACTAATTTATTATTGCCTCTAGGGCATATTTCCAACAGTCTCCCACTTGCACTAGAGTCAATAATCTAGTTCACATCGCCATGTGATTAACACTGATAGGTCACATCGCCATATGACTAACATCCAAAGAGTTTACTAGTGTCACTAAACTAGTTCACATCATCATGTGATTAAGACTGAATGAGTTTTGGGGTTTGATCATGTTTTGCTTGTGAGAGAGGTTTTAGTCAACGGGTCTGCAACATTCAGATCCGTATGTACTTCACATATCTCTAGGTCATATTGTAAATGCTGCTTCCACGCTCCACTTGGAGCTATTCCAAATGGTTGCTCCACTATACGTATCCGGTATCTCTACTCAGAGCTATCCAGATAGGTGTTAAGTTTGCATCGACGCAACTCTTTACGTCGAACTCTTTATCACCTCCATAATCGAGAAACATGTCCTTATTTACTCCAAGGACAATTTTGACCGATGTCCAATGATCCATTCTTGGATCATTCTTGTACCCCTTGACTGACTCATGGCAAGGCACACTTCCGCTGCGGTACACAACATAGCATACTATAGAGCCTATGTCTAAGGCATAGGGGACGACCTTCGTCCTTTCTCTCTTTTCTGCCGTGGTCGAGCTTTAACTCTTAACTTCATACCTTACAACTCAGGCAAGAACTCCTTCTTTGACTGATCCATCTTGAACACCTTCAAGATTATGTCAAGGTATGTGCTCATTTGAAAGTTCCATTAAGCATTTTTTATCTATCCTTATAGATCTTGATGCTCAATGTTCAAGTAGCTTAATCCAGGTTTTCTATTGAAAAACACCTTTCAAATAACCATGTATGCTTTCTAGAAATTCTACATCATTTCTGATCAACAATATGTCAACAACACATACTCATCAGAAATTCTATAGTGCTCCCACTCACTTCTTTGGAAATACAAGTTTCTCATAAACTTTGTATAAACCCAAAATCTTTGATCATCTCATCAAAGCGCACATTCCAACTCCGAGATGCTTACTCCGGTCCTTAGAAGGATCATTGGAGCCAGCATACCTTTTAGCATCCTTAGGATCGACAAAAACTTTCGATTGTATCACATACAACCTTTCCTTTAAGACCGGTAAGGAAACTCGTTTTGACATCCATCGCCAGATTTCATAAATGCAGCTAATGCTAACATGATTCCGACGGACTTAAGCATCGCTACGGATGAGAAAATCTCATCGTAGGCAACTCTTTGAACTTGTGAAAAACTCTTCGCCACAAGTCGAGCTTCATAGACGGCGACATTACCGTCCACGTCCGTCTTCTTCTTAAAGATCCATTTATCTCAATGGCTTGCCGATCATCGGGCAAGTCCACCAAAGTCATGGATCCTGTCTCGGATTTCATGGCTTCTAACCATTTGTCGGAATTTAGGCCCACCATCGCTTCCCCATAGCTCGTAGCTAGGTTCATTGTTTTCTAGCAACATGACCTTCAAGACAGGATTACTGTGCCACTCTGAAGTGGTACGCATCCTTGTCACCCTACGAGGTACGGTAGTGACTTGATCCAAAACTTCATGATCACTATCATAAGCTTCTACTTCAATTGGTGTAGGTGCCACAGGAACAACTTCCTATGCCCTGCTACACACTAGTTGAAGTGATGGTTCAATAACCTCACCAAGTCTCCACCATCCTCCCACTCAACTTTTCGAGACAAACTTTTCTCGAGAAAGGACCCGATTCAAGAAACAATCACTTTTGCTTCTTGATCTGAATTAGGAGGTATACCCAACTATTTTGGGTGTCCTATGAAGATGCATTTTATCCGCTTTGGGTTCGATCTTATCAACCTGAAACTTTTTCACCTAAGCGTCGCAGCCCCAAACTTTTATGAAACGACAACTTAGGTTTATCCAAACGGTGTCGTCTCAACGGAATTACGTGGTGCCCTATTTAAAGTGAATGTGGTTGTATCTAATGCCTAACCCATAAACGATAGTGGTAATTCAATGAGAGACATCATGGTACGCACCATATCCAATAGGGTGCAACTATGATGTTCGGACACACCATCAAACTATGGTGTTCCAGGCGGTATAAATTGTGAAACAATTTCCACAATGTCTTAATTGTGTGCCAAAGCTCGCAACTCAGATACTCATCTCTATGATCATATCGTAGACATCTTGTCCTCTTGTCACGATGATCTTCAACTTCAGTCTGAAATTACTTGAACCATTCAATAATTCAAACTTGAATTTCATCAAGTAAATATACTCAACATCTACTCGAATCATCGTGAAGTAAGAACATAATGATATTCATTTGCATGCCTCGGCACTCATTGGACTGCACACATCAAAATGTGTTACTTCCAACAAGTTGCTATCTTGTTCCATCTTACTGAAACGAGGCTTTTCAGTCATCTTGCCCATGTGGTATGATTTGCATATCTCAAGTGATTCAAAATCAAGTGAGTCCAAATGATCCATCTGCATGGAGTTTCATCATGCGTATACACCAATAGACATGGTGTGCATGTCTCAGACTTTTCAAAAACGAGTGAGTCCAAAGATCCATCAACATGGAGCTTCTTCATGCGTTTTATACCAATATGACTTACATGGCAGTGCCACAAGTAAGTGGTACTATCATTACTATCTTATACCTTTGGCATGAAAATGTGTATCACTACGATCGAGATTCACTAAACCATTCATTTAGGTGCAAGACCATCGAAGGTAAATAAATAGAGTAACCATTATTCTCCTTAAATGAATAACCGTATTGCGATAGACATAATCCAATCATGTCTATGCTCAACGCAAACACCAAATGTCATTTATTCTGGTTTAGTACTAATCTTGATGGTAGAGGGAGCGTGCGATGTTTGATCACATCAAACTTGGAAACACTTCCAACACATATCGTCGGCTCACCTTTAGCTAGTATCCGTTTATTCCATAGCTTTTATTTCGAGTTACTAACACTTAGCAACCGAACCGGTATCTAATACCCTGGTGCTACTAGGAGTACTAGTAAAGTACACATTAACATAATGTATATCCAATATACTTCTATCGACCTTGCCAGCCTTCTTATCTACCAAGTATCTAGGGTAATTCTGCTCCAGTGGTTGTTCCCCTTATTACAGAAGCACTTAGTCTCGGGTTTGGGTTCAACCTTGGGTTTCTTCACTAGAGCAGCAGCTGATTTGCCGTTTCATGAAGTATCCCTTCTTGCCCTTGCCCTTCTTGAAACTAGTGGTTTCACCAACCATCAACAATTGATGCTCCTTCTTGATTTCTACTTTCGCGGTGTCAAACATCGTGAATACCTCATGGATCATCATATCTATCCCTGATATTTCATAGTTCATCACGAAGCTCTAGCAGCTTGGTGGCAATGACTTTTGGAGAAACATCACTATCTCATCTGGAAGATGAACTCCCACTCGATTCAAGTGATTGTTGCACTCAGACAATCTGAGCACAAGCTCAACGATTGAACTTTTCTCCCTTAGTTTGCAGGCTAAGAAAATCCTCGGAGGTCTTATACCTTTTGACGTGGGCACAAGCCTGAAATCCCAATTTCAGCCCTTGAAACATCTTATATGTTTCGAGAAACGTCTTTGGTGCCTCTACTCTAAACCATTTAACTGAAGTGTCATGTAGTTATCAAAACGTGTATGTCTGATGTTCGCAACATCCACATACGACGTTTGGGGTTCAACACACTGAGCGGTCCATTAAGGACATAAGCTTTCTACTGTCCGCATAATCGCTACTGTCAACTTTCAACTATATTTTCTCTAGGAACATAAACAGTGGAACTAAAGCGCGAGCTTACGACATAATTTGCAAAGATCTTTTGACTATGTTCAGGATAATTAAGTTCATCTTGTGAACTCCCACTCAGATAGACATCCCTCTAGTCATCTAAGTGATTACATGATCCGAGTCAACTAGGCCGTGTCCGATCATCACGTGAGACGGACTAGTCATCATCGGTGAACATCTTCATGTTGATCGTATCTACTATACGACTCATGCTCGACCTTTCGGTCTCTATGTTCCGAGGCCATGTCTGTACATGCTAGGCTCGTCAAGTTACCCCTAAGTGTTTCGCGTGTGTAAATCTGTCTTACACCCGTTGTATGTGAACGTAAGAATCCATCACACCCGATCATCACGTGGTGCTTAGAAGCGACGAACTTTAGCAACGGTGCACAATTAGGGGGGAACACTTCTTGAAATTGTTGTAAGGGATCATCTTATTTACTACCGTCGTTCTAAGTAAACAATATGCATAAACATAATAAACATCACATGCAATTATATAGTAGTGACATGATATGGCCAATATCATATAGCTCCATTGATCTCCATCTTGGGGGCTCCATGATCATCATCGTCACCGGCATGACACCATGTTCTCCATCATCGTGTCTTCATGAAGTTGTCTCGCCAACTATTACTTCTACTACTATGGCTACCGGTTAGCAATAAAGTAAAGTAATTACATGGCGTTGTTTAATGACACGCAGGTCATACAATAAATAAAGACAACTCCTATGGCTCCTGCCGGTTGTCATAGTCATCAACATGCAAGTCGTGAATCCTATTACAAGAACATGATCAATCTCATACATCACATATCATTCATCAAATTCTTCTTGGCCATATCACATCACATAGCATACCCTGCGAAAACAAGTTAGACGTCCTCTAATTGTTGTTTGCATGTTTTACGTGGCTGCTATGGGTTTCTAGCAAGAACGTTTCTTACCTACGCAAAACCACAACGTGATATGCCAATTTCTATTTACCCTTCATAAGGACCCTTTTCATCGAATCCGTTCCGACTAAAGTGGAGAGGCGGCACCGCTAGCCACCTTATGCACCAAGTGCATGTCATCGGTGGAACCTGTCTCATGTAAGTGTACGTGTAAGGTCGGTCCGGCCGCTTCATCCCACAATACCGTCGAAACAAGATTGGACTAGTAACGGTAAGCATATTGAACAAAATCAACGCCCACAACTACTTTGTGTTCTACTCGTGCAAAGAATCTACGCAATAGACCTAGCTCATGATGCCCTTTGTTGGGGAGCGTGGCAGAAATTCAAAATTTTCCCACGTGTCACCAAGATCTATCTATGGAGAAACTAGCAACGAGGGAAGGAGAGTGCATCTACATACCCTTGTAGATCGCTAAGCGGAAGCGTTGAAGAGAACGGGGTTGAAGGAGTCGACTCGTCGTGATCCAAATCACCGGAGATCCTAGTGCGAACGGACGGCACCTCCGCGTTCAACACACGTACAGCCGGTGGACGTCTCCCACGCCTTGATCCAGCAAGGAGAGAGGGAGAGGTTGAGGATGACTCCATCCAGCAGCAGCACAACGGCGTGGTGCTGATGGAGGAGCGTGGCAATCCAGCAGGGCTTTGCCAAGCACCACGAGAGAGGAGGAGGAGGAGAGGCAGGGCTGCGCCAATAGAGGGAGAAAACTCATGTGTATGGCAGCCCCAAAACCTCAAGTATATATAGGGGGAAGGGGGGTTGCGCCCCCTTTAGAGTTTCCCACCCCAAGGGGTGCGGCCAGCCCTAGATTCCATCTAGGGGGGCGGCCAAGGGGGGAGAGAGGGGGGCGCCCACTAGGTGGGCCTTAAGGCCCATCTGGACCTAGGGTTTGCACCTCCCCACTCTTCCCATGCCTTGGGCCTTGGTGGGGGGGGGGCGCCCCAGCCCACCTAGGGCTGGTCCCCTCCCACACTTGGCCCATGCAGCCTTCTGGGGTTGGTGGCCCCACTTGGTGGACCCCCGGGACCCTCCCGGTGGTCCCCAGACATTCTGGGAAAAACCCAAACTTTTCCGGTGACCAAAATAGGACTTCCCATATATAAATCTTTACCTCCGGACCATTCCGGAACTCCTCGTGACGTCCGGGATCTCATCCGGGACTCCGAAAAACATTCGGTAACCACATACAAACTTCCTTTATAACCCTAGCGTCATCGAACCTTAAGTGTGTAGACCCTACGGGTTCGGGAGACATGTAGACATGACCGAGACGTTCTCCGGTCAATAACCAACAGCGGGATCTGGATACCCATGTTGGCTCCCACATGTTCCACGATGGTCTCATCGGATGAACCACGATGTCGAGGACTCAATCAATCCCGTATTCAATTCCCTTTGTCTAGCGGTATTGCACTTGCCCGAGATTCGATCGTCGGTATACCGATACCTTGTTCAATCTCGTTACCGGAAAGTCTCTTTACTCGTTTCGTAACACATCATCCCGTGATCAACCCCTTGGTCACATTGTGCACATTATGATGATGTACTACCGAGTGGGCCCAGAGATACCTCTCCGTCACATGGAGTGACAAATCCCAGTCTCGATTCGTGCCAACCCAACAGACACTTTCGGAGATACCTGTTGTGCACCTTTATAGTCACCCAGTTACGTTGTGACGTTTGGTACACCCAAAGCATTCCTACGGTATCCGGGAGTTGCACAATCTCATGGTCTAAGGAAATGATACTTGACATTAGAAAAGCTTTACCATACGAACTACGATCTTTGTGCTAGGCTTAGGATTGGGTCTTGTCCATCACATCATTCTCCTAATGATGTGATCCCGTTATCAATGACATCCAATGTCCATGGTCAGGAAACCGTAACCATCTATTGATTAACGAGCTAGTCAACTAGAGGCTTACTAGGGACATGGTGTTGTCTATGTATCCACACATGTATCTGAGTTTCCTATCAATACAATTATAGCATGAATAATAAACGATTATCATGAACAAGGAAATATAATAATAACTAATTTATTATTGCCTCTAGGGCATATTTCCAACAGTATTGCCATGACTCGTATAACGGATGCTTTTCGAAGGTCGAGGTAAATGATTTCCGAAGGTTGCTTGGTTATGTGTTGACGGATGGATACAGCTGGATCTAGGTATTGTTAGTTTGGGTGATACATTTTGTGTCCCCTGTATCCCCAACACCAGATTGCATAACCAGAAAGTTTCGGGAGTTTATAAGTGGGAATTCAAGTATCTCGTAGGATATCTTTCCAACAGACACATGATTCGATATGGGATCTATCATATGTTTGTTTCTGGCTTATTCTGCAAGCCAAATCCTTTGTTTTGTTTTATTTGTGGTATTTGAGTTGCTTCGATGTCAAGTGTCGATTCCATACCTTTCAAGCGGTGTTCTCATATTTCTATGGGTGCACTAATCCTTTTGATAATCGAGATTGTGATGTCAATTCTTTCCAACCGGCGTGCTTCTCTTCAAGTGGATTCGATCATTTCAACATTTGCGAGATCAATTCTAAGTTTTCTCAACGGTGTTTGTTTCATCCGTCCCTAGTTGTCTTTGTTTTCCCGCCCTCCCACCCTTTTCTGCAAGGACTCTGATTTCTTAATCAAATATCCATCGTATGGATGTGAAGTCTCTTCATTCTTTTCCTCAATGCTCTTATCCGATGATTCTCATGAACATGTTAAAGGAAGCTCCAAGTTTATCATCCTTTGTTCTCTTATCTTCCCCGGTGGAATCAATTCAAGCTTTGTCGATCATATCCTTTTCCCTGTTTGAAATGTTTTCCCATACCGGTGCACCTCATAATCTTTCAGTTCTTGTTATTCAATTGTTCCGGAGTGTTGAAGATATCTCAGAAGATTCGCATTTCCATTCCCAATCCGTTCAAGCTATCTGGAGATAATTATCTCATTCAAGCCATTTAATTCAACCGACGCAATCTCTCTTTAAATCGTTCAACGGTGTTTCTTTTGAGTGGGCCCTAACCCACAGGTCTTCTTCCAGGATCTTACCTGACTCTTTTAATTTTCTTGGAGCTATTCCGAAATTCTTTTCGAAGTTTGACGTAAGAATGAATTGTCATCAGTCATATGTCTTTCTCCAAGATCTTTCACATTCTTTTCATCGTTGGTTCAATCTTTCTATTCTTCATTATTCCGGAGTGTCTCAACAATTCATGGTGGTGTTTCTCATCGTCATTCTTGGATTTGAAGACCGAAGAAGAGTTTCTCTTAAATCTTGCTCCATTATCTTCAAGATTCATGGTTCTAGTTTGTTGCCATCCTCATAATTGTTTTGATTGTGAGAATTCTTTTCACCCATCCGGAGCAATTCAGGAGTCTTTTCAGTTTGATTCTTCGGAGCCCATCATCTCAGAATTATTCATTCCAGCTTTCAGCTCTCGTTCTTCAAATCTTATCGGTGCATCGTTCAAGTATTCTCTAGTCAGCTTGTCATCTCTTCAATCTCTTATATCTAAATTCTCTCAAGCATCTTCGTTCTTTTCTAATTATTCTCGGCGATTCGTTCTCTTTTCTTCAATTCTTTTCAAGTTATTACGGTGGTTTGTTCAAGAGTTCTCTTCCTTCGTTATCATATAGATTCATTCATTCTTTTCAATCATACCGGTGGTTCATTGAAGACCTTCCCAAGTTTCGGCGTGTGTTTCTTAATCCTCTCCACGAGAATAAGTAGTATGCCAAATCCATTGCTTGCCATCAATTTAATTGGTGAAGGATGAGCATAATGTAATTCTTATTCTTATTTCATCGAGTAAATTCGATTCCTTATTCCGGAGGTTCATCAAAATTCTTTATTTCATTTGTTTATCTTTCTTTCCGGAGTTCCAAGTTTTCTCGGTTATATCATTTCAAAGCTTCATCTTATCACTGCAAGGTTTCACCTTGTGTTTCCAACTTCTCTTTCTTTCTATCATCCTTTTTCCCGGAGTTCTTCATGGATTTTCTTCATGGTGGTTCATCAAGGATTTAATTCATTCACGAAGTGTTCTCAAGATTCTTGTTGGAAGAGCTCAAATATTCTTCTTCCTGCATTCCAAAGTGCAATTCGTTCTATCTTATCATTTGAGGTGGTGTTATGTCATTCTTGACAATTTGAGTTCGCGTTTCATGATTCACATGTTGTCAAGAATGAGATATTTTAAATCCACCAATCTCTTCGTTGGATTTATCTTGTGTCATGTTTTCACCTAAAGCCTTCCCTAAGGAATGTTGCTATTATGGTGCTTATCAATGATCCAAGTTTTCTCCTATCCTCTTGGTGAAAGAAGTTTTTCATCGCCTTGGTGCTCTCACTCAAATCAATTGCTTCCTTTAGTGGCCATTTGTCACATCATAATGTTGAGATGTTTCCATAAGTCCACTACAAGGTTATTCTTTTCGTTGTTGGTTTTCCAACAACTTCGTTCTATCCTTCTTTTTAAGGGTGCTTTCCAAACTCATTTGTGGTAGAAGTTGTCATTTTCTTCTCCATTCCTTTATTCCAATGATCTATCTTCAATTTTTCTTCCGGAGGCATTGTGATGTTGCTCTCTTCGACCCATCATCTTGTTTTGTCAAGACCATGTCCTTTTCCTTGCTTATCGATTTAACTTAGGAGTGTTGTGTCTATCGTTCCTCTTTAACAGAGTCTCATCCAGGTGCTTTCATTTTGCCAAGTCCATGATTCTAATTCCTTCCATTTTCAGTCGGAGTGTTGTCCAAATTATATCATTCTTACTCCTTCTCTATCTTGTTTTAACCGGAGTGGCTTCAAAATCTATCTTGTCCCCTAGCTCTTGGTTCTCATCATGTTCTTTGTTCTTCTCTGCTAACGCAGTGTTTGCAATCTCGTTCACCTCCATTGTATTCTTTCTTTCGATTTGCTCAACCTCTCAAGGTTCGTGGTTTCACTAGTTTGTCGTAGAAGCAACTTTGTTTTATCTCTTTCTCTTCCGCTTCTCTCCGGCGCCATCCTAGATCTCGGGACGAGATCCTCTTGTAGTGGTGGAGTGTTGTAATGCCCCGAGACCGATGCTCCAGAAGACTTCCAGCTATTCCGAGTTTCGCCGTGTGTTTCTTTTGTGCTTGCTCTTTATTTTTACATTGCATCATGTCATCATGCCATCATGTCATTAACCTTTGCATCTCAACCTCAACTAAATAATTTGCATAGATCTTTTTATCTATTTAAATCGAGGGAAGGTGACTTCTCTTTATAACATATCGTCCCAATATTAGGGAGCTATATTAAATATTTCTTTAATTTGGAAATCACCATAACACACTTGCAAATTATCCCAATACCTTTGTTATCTTAATTCTTGGTTTCCAACCTTGCCATATATTCTTTCATCGCTTTCCCAAGCTCCACCAAAATTCACAACATTTTTGGACCTTCCTTTTAGCAAGTCCTAGTTCAAACCCATTCGAATTATATTCAAATGACTTTGAATTTAATTCCTGCAATCTTGCCACTCCTATTTTTTATGGACCGTGCACATTTTTACGAGTCCGTGGAAATAATCTCCATGCCCAAACTCTTTCTCTAACCTTTTCTTTTCTTCCCTTTCCTTTCTTTTTCTCTGTTTTAAGAGAAGAGAGAGAAGAGAGGAGAGAGGAGCCAACCCAGCCGCCCTCTTGGGCCTGACCAACCAGACCGGCCCGTTCCACCAGCCCAGTCAGCCGCCCCTCCTAAACCCTAGCCCGAACTCCTCCTCACTCCCATCGGTCTCCATCTCTCCCTCGTCCTCCCTCTAGCGCCGCAACGCTCGATCCCCATCTCCCCCACGCCCGATCCCTTCGCCTCCTCCACCCTGAGACCCCCACGCCTGACCACCTCCTTTCCGCCCTTGGTGTCGCGCCACCAGGACCTCCCCGTCGCCCTCGTCGACGACCAGCCAGTGCCCGTTCCCCAGCGCCTTCTTCCCTTGCCGCAGCCGCCGAGACCCCATCGTCGTCGCGCCCTTCCGCCGCTGCCTGCGGCCTCGTCCTCGCCTGCACCTCGCCAAGCTCCGCTTGGAACTGCTCACTTTCCCTGTTGCCATGGACGCCAGCCTCCGCAGCAACCTCCTCGCCGTCGCTGCCAAGCTCCTCCGCCCTCCGTCGTGAGCCCCGCGACCACGCCCCTTGCCGCCTCCTTTGCCAAGTTCGCCGCTGCTGGCGCCCCAAGTTCCGCTGCCCGTTGCCCCCTTTGCATCGGTGATCGACCATGGCCTTTGTTTCACCATCTCCTCCTGCCCGCACCGCGCCATGGCCCTCCCGAGGCCATCACCACGCAACACCTTGTTGGCCTCTTTGCCTGCGCCACATCGCTCCACCAAGGTCGCCGCTCGCTGTCATGACAAGGCCTCCTGCTGTCTTTGCTGTTGTGGTTTTTCTCTTGAGCTCCACCTTCAAACCCTGCTGCTGCCTTATCGAAGTCCGCCAAGGCCCTCTGTTTGGCCCCGGTGACCCTGGGCTCCTATGCACGCCCTGCGCCATTTACCTCCATTGCCTTGTTGACGCCAAGTTCGACTACACTGCAAGACCAGGAACGCCAAGACTGCCTCCGTGGATTTATTAAAAGTTCCAGGACGGCCGGCGCAAAGTACCACTACGTTTGCCATGTACATCTACACCAAGACCGGACCGACAAGTACCCCAACAACGTGTGTACCTCTAACGACGACCCCGGACATCTACGAAAAACGTGTACAACTACCATCGCCAAGATCGCGAGTACCTCTACCGACGCCGTGTACGACTACTCCCCACGACGACTCGTGAACGTCTACTTACACTACCGTCGCGAGAACGACTACCTCCACTACGACCCGTGAACAACTACTTCCTCTACACCGCTTTGAACTCGATCCGCTCTGAAAGGCACGCTTCGAAGGTATAACCCCGAGATGACACCCGCGAACGAATGCATGTTGTATGAGATACTCGTGTTTGCACCGTGTCCGAGAGAGGTCTTTGCACGTTCCGCGTTTTCCATGCCGTCGACCCGTGGGAACCCAGTAGTCGGGAGCACCCCACCATCTCTTGCGTGTTCTACACATCCGCACACTTCTCGTTCTCATCGGTATCTCAATCAAGTTATCGAGATCGATATGTTGCCGTGGCATCATTTTTGAATTCGTTGCCGTGGCACCCCTTTCGTTCCGCCACGGTGAAAAATGCTTCATAACATGCTCATGTCAACATTTTCATAAAATTGCATAACACTTGTATATGTCATCCGCATCATGTTAACAACATTTAAATGTTTCAAATTGTTGTTGCATTAAATTTCTAAATGCATATGGGGATTTACCGGATTTGTTGTTTTTATATCCGGCCCCATTTAAATTGTTTAGATGGTATAGTTTTGTTATGCTTCACCACTTGCCATGTTAACCAATATTTAACATTGTTGGGTACATAACCGAGAGAGAACTAAATAATTGATGTGGTGTTTTGTCAATATGCAACTCGTTGCATATTGAGCTCCACTTAACTTGTAGTGTTGTTTGTGCATATTGCCATGCCATGCCTCATTAAACCTGACATGCATCA
Source organism: Aegilops longissima (assembly GCA_021605205.1). NCBI lineage: Eukaryota > Viridiplantae > Streptophyta > Magnoliopsida > Poales > Poaceae > Aegilops > Aegilops longissima. The sequence continues at coordinate 89,586,241 of CM038681.1, forward strand.
TTCTTGTTTGTGCATCATGACATGTTTATGCTTGTGTGTTTACCATGTTGTTTGCTTCTTTCCAGGTTTCTTCTCTCGTTAGCTTCGGTTTCGTTCCGGAGTTGTGAGGATTCGTTCGACTTTGTGCGTTTGTCTTCTTCATGGAATCGTTCTTCTTCCTTGCGGGATTTCAGGCAAGATGACCATACCCTCGAAATCACTTCTATCTTTGCTTGCTAGATGCTCGCTCTTTTGCTATGCCTATGCTACGATGCCTATCACTTGCTTATCATGCCTCCCATATTGCCATGTCAAGCCCCTAACCATCCTTTCCTAGCAAACCGTTGATTGGCTATGTTACCGCTTTGCTCAGCCCCTCTTATAGCGTTATTAGTTGCAGGTGAAGATGAAGTTTGTTCCTTGTTGGAACATGGAGATGTTGTTCCTTGTTGGAACATGTTTACTTGTTGGGATATCACAATATATCTTATTTAATTAATGCATCTATATACTTGGTAAAGGGTGGAAGGCTCGGCCTTATGCCTGGTGTTTTGTTCCACTCTTGCCGCCCTAGTTTCCGTCATACCGGTGTTATGTTCCTTGATTTTGCGTTCCTTACAAGGTTGGGTGATTTATGGGACCCCCTTGACAGTTCGCTTTGAATAAAACTCCTCCAGCAAGGCCCAACTTTGGTTTTAACATTTGCCACCTAAGCCTTTTTCCCTTGGGTTCTGCAGACTCAAGGGTCATCTTTATTTTAACCCCCCCGGGCCAATGCTCCTCTGAGTGTTGGCCCAAACTAGAGCGCTTTGCAGCGCCCCCTCAAGGAAACTTGAGGTCTGGTTTTAGTTGTACGGACTGCTCATCCGGTGTGCCCTGAGAACGAGATATGTGCAGCTCCTATCGGGATTTGTCGGCACATTCGGGCGGCTTTGCTGGTCTTGTTTTATTACTGCCGAGATGTCTTGTAGTCCGGGATTCCGAGACTGATCGGGTCTTCCCGGTACAAGGAATATCCTTCGTTGACCGTGAGAGCTTATAATGGGCTAAGTTGGGACACCCCTGCAGGGTATTATCTTTCGAAAGTCGTGCCCGCGGTTATGAGGTAGATGGGAATTTCTTAATGTCCGGTTGTAGAAAACCCAAAGTTGATCTTAATTAAAATACACCAACCGCGTGTGTAACCGTGATGGTCTCTTCTCGGCGGAGTCCGGGAAGTGAACACGGTGTTGGAGTTATGCTTGACGTAGGTTGTTCTAGGATCACTTCTTGATCATAGTTGTTCGACCGTGCTTTTGCCTCCTCTTCTCGCTCTCTTTTACGTACGGTAGCCACCATATATGCTAGTCGCTTGCTGCAGCTCCACCTCATACCTGTCCCCTTCCCATAATCTTAAATAGTCTTGATCTCGCGGGTGTGAGATTGCTGAGTCCCCGTGACTCACAGATACTTCCAAAACCAGTTTGCAGGTGCCGATGAAACCGTGCAGGTGACGCACCCGAGCTCAAGGAGGAGCTCGATGAAGATCTTGTTCATTGTGTTGTTTCGTTTCAGTTGATCAGTAGTGGAGCCCAGTTCGGACGATCGGGGATCTGTGTAGCATTTGGGGTAGTCTTCTTTTATTTTGGTTCCGTGGTCGGACCTTGATTGTATCTGTATGATGTAATGCTTTACTCATGTATTGTGTGAAGTGGCGATTGTAAGCCAACTATGTATCTCTTTCCCTTATGTATTACATGGGTTGTGTGAAGATTACCTCACTTGCGACATTGCTTTCAATGCGGTTATGCCTCTAAGTCGTGCTTCGACACGTGGGAGATATAGCCGCATCGAGGGCGTTACAATCTCCTCCTCCTCCGTAGTGCTTGGCGAAGCCCTGACGGAGAACCACGAGCACGATCACCACCATGCCGTCATGCTGTCGGATTTCTCCCTCAACTTCTCCTCTCCCCTTGCTGGATCAAGAAGGAGGAGACGTCCCCGGGCTGTACGTGTGTTGAACGCGGAGGCACCGTTGTTCGGAATCAACCGCGATCTGAATCGCTGCGAGTACGAATCCTTCATCCGCGTTCTTGTAACGCTTCCGCTTAGCGATCTTCAAGGGTATGAAGATGCTAATCCTCTCCCTCTCTTGTTGCTAGAATCTCCATAAATTGATCTTAGTGATGCGTAGAAAATTTTGAATTTCTGCTACGTTCCCCAACAGTGGCATCATGAGCTAGGTCTATTGTGTAGATCCTATGCACGAGTAGAACACAAAGTAGTTGTGGGCGTTGATTTTTTTCAATATTCTTACCGTTACTAGTACAATATTGTTTCGACGGTATTGTGGGATGAAGCGGCCCGGACCGACCTTACACGTATTCTTACGTGAGACAGGTTCCACTGACTGACATGCACTTGTTGCATAAAGTGGCTAGCGGGTGCCAGTCTCTCCCACTTTAGTCGGATCGGATTCGATGAAAAGGGTTCTTATGAAGGGTAAATAGCAATTGACATATCACGTTGTGGTTTATGCGTAGGTAAGAAATGTTCTTGCTAGAAACCTATAGCAGCCACGTAAAACATGTAAACAACAATTAGAGGACCTCTAACTTGTTTTTGCAGGGTACGCTATGTGATGTGATATGGCCAAAAGAATGTGATGAATGATATGTGATGTATGAGATTGATCATGTTCTTGTAATAGGAATCACGACTTGCATGTCGATGAGTATGACAACTGGCAGGAGCCATAGGAGTTGTCTTAATTTATTGTATGACCTGCGTGTCATTGAACAACGCCATGTAATTACTTTACTTTATTGCTAAGCCATTAGCCATAGTAGTAGAAGTAATAGTTGGCGAGACAACCTCATGGAGACACGAAGATGGAGATCATGATGTCATGCCGGTGAAGATGATGATCATGGAGCCCCGAAGATGGAGATCAAAAGGAGCAAAATGATATTGGCCCTATCATGTCACTTTTTGATTGCATGTGATGTTTATCATGTTTACGCATTTTATTTTCTTAGAACGACGGTAGTAAATAAGATGATCCCTCATTAAAATTTCAAGAAAGTGTTCCCCCTAACTGTGCACCGTTGCAAAATTTGATTGTTTCGAAGCACCACGTGATCATCGGGTGTGATAGATTCCAATGTTCACATACAACGGGTGTAAGCCAGATTTACACATGCGAAACACTTAGGTTGACTTGACGAGCCTAGCATGTACAGACATGGCCTCGGAGCACAAGAGACCGAAAGGTCGAGCATGAGTCGTATAGTAGATACGATCAACATGAAGATGTTCACCGATGATGACTAGTCCGTCTCACGTGATGATCGGACACGGCCTAGTTGACTCGGATCATGTAATCACTCAGATGACTAGAGGGATGTCTATCTGAGTGGGAGTTCATTAGATGAACTTAATTATCCTGAACATAGTCAAAAGCCCTTTGCAAATTATGTCATAGCTCGCGCTTTAGTTCTACTGTTTGAGATATGTTCCTAGAGAAAATATAGTTGAAAGTTGATGATAGCAATTATGCGGACGTAGAAGGCTTATGTCCTTAATGCACCGCTTCGGTGTCTTTGAACCTCGAGCGTCGTCTGTGGATGTTGCGAACATCTGACATACACGTTTTGATGACTACGTGATAGTTCAGTAATGTTAAACGGTTTACATTTGAGGCACCGAAGACATTTTTGAAATGTCGCGGAACATATGAGATGTTTCGAGGGCTGAAATTGGGATTTCAGGCTCGTGCCCACGTCAAGAGGTATGAGACCTCCGACGAGTTTTCTAGCCTACAAACTAAGGGAGAAGATCTCAATCGTTGAGCTTGTACTCAGATTGTCTGGGTACAACAATCACTTGAATCAAGTGGGAGTTAATCTTCCAGATGAGATAGTGATGTTTCTCCAAAGACATTGTCACCAAGCTACTAGAGCTTCGTGATGAACTATAACATATCAAGGATAGATATGATGATCCTTGAAATATTCGCGATGTTTGACACCGCGAAATTAGAAGTCAAGAAGGAGCATCAATTGTTGATGGTTAATGTAACCACTTGTTTCAAGAAGGGCAAGGGCAAGAAGGGATACTTCATGAAACGGCAAATCAGTTGCTGCTCTAGTGAAGAAACCCAAGGTTAAACCCTAACCCGAGACTAAGTGCTTCTGTAATGAGGGAACGGACACTGAAGCAGAACTACCCTAGATACTTGGTAGATGAGAAGGCTGGCAAGTTCGATAGAAGTATATTGGATATACATTATGTTAATGTGTAATTTACTAGTACTCCTAGTAGAACCAGGGTATTAGATACCGGCTCGGTTGCTAAGTGTTAGTAACTCAAAATAAAAGCTATGGAATAAATGGAGACTAGCTAAAGGTGAGCTGACGATATGTGTTGGAAGTGTTTCCAAGGTTGATATGATCAAGCATCGCACGCTCCCTCTACCTTCGAGATTGGTGTTAAACCTAAATAATTGTTATTTGGTGTTTACGTTGAGCATAGACATGATTGGATTATGTCTATCACAATACGGTTATTCATTTAAGGAGAATAATGGTTACTTTGTTTATTTGAATAATACCTTCAATGGTCTTGCACCTAAAATGAATGGTTTATTAAATCTCGATCGTAGTGATACACATGTTCATGCCAAAAGATATAAGATAGTAATGATAGTACCACCTACTTGTGGCAGTGCCATGTAAGTCATATTGGTATAAAACGTATGAAGAAGCTCCATGTTGATGGATCTTTGGACTCACTCGTTTTTGAAAAGTTTGAGACATGCGAACCATGTCTATTGGTGTATATGCATGAAGAAACTCCATGCAGATGGACCGTTTGGACTCACTTGATTTTGAATCACTTGAGACATGCAAATCATACCATATGGGCAAGATGACTGAAAGCCTCGTTTTCAGTGAAATGGAACAAGAAAGCAACTTGTTGGAAGTAATACATTTTGATGTGTGCAGTCCAATGTGTCTTTGAGGCTTGATGGATATCGTTATGTTCTTACTTCACGGATGATTTGAGTAGATCTTGAGTATATTTACTTGATGAAACACAAGTCTGAATTATTGAATGGTTCAAGTAATTTCAGAGTGAAGTTGAAGATCTTCGTGACAAGAGGATAAAATGTCTATGATATGATCATAGAGATGAATATCTGAGTTACGAGTTTTGGCACGCAAATAAGACATTGTGGAAATTGTTTCACAATTAATACCGCCTGGAACACCTTAGTGTGAGGGTGTGTCCGAACATCATAGTTGCACCCTATTGGATATGGTGCATACCATGATGTCTCTTATCGAATTACCACTATTGTTCATGGGTTAGGCATTAGAGACAACCGCACTCACTTTAATAGGGCACCACGTAATTCCGTTGAGATGACACCGTAAGAACTATGGTTTAGAGAAACCTAAGCTGTCGTTTCTTGGAAGTTTGGGGCTGTGACGCTTATATGAAAAGGTTTCATCGTAACAAGCTCAAACCGAAACGGATAAATGCATCTTCATACGATACCCAAAACGGTTGGGTATACCTCCTATCTCAGATCCGGAAGCAAAAGTAATTGTTTCCAGAAATGGGTCCTTTCTCGAGGAAAAGTTTCTCTCGAAAGAATTGAGTGGGAGGATGGTGGAGACTTGATGAGGTTATTGAACCATCACTTCAACCAGTATGTAGAAGGGCACGGGAAGTTGTTCCTGTGGCACCTACATCAATTGAAGTGGAAGTTGATGATGGTGATCATGAAAATTTGGATCAAGTCACTACCGAACCTCGTAGGGTGACAAGGATGCGTACTACTTCATAGTGGTACAGTAATCATGTCTTGAAGTTTATGTTGCAAGACAACAATGAACCTACGAGCTATGGAGAAGCGATGGTGGGCCCGGATTCCGACAAATGGCTCGAGGCCATAAAATCCAAGAGAGGATCCATGTATGAAAACAAAGTGTAGACTTTGGAATAACTGCTTGTTGGTCATAAGGCTATTGGGTACAGATGGATTTTAAAAGGAAGACAGACAATGATGGTAAGTATCACCATTAAGAAAGCTCGACTTGTCGTTAAGATGTTTTCCGACAAGATTCAAGGAGTTGACTACGGTGAGGCTTTGTCACTCATAGCGATGCTAAGAGTATGTTGGAATTGGATTAGCAGTTACTGCATTATTTATGAAATCTTGCAGATAGGATGTCAAAACATTGTTTCCTCGACAATTTTCTTGAGGAAAGGTTGTATGTGATACAACCAGAAAGGTTTTGACAATCCTGAAATATGCTAACAAGTATGCAAAGCTCCAGCAATCCTTCTAAGGACTGGAGTAAGCATCTCGGAGTTGGAATGCACGCTTTGATGAGATGATCAAAGATTTTGGGTTTATACAAAGTTTATGAGAAACTTGTATTTCCAAAGAAATGAGTGGGAGCACTATAGAATTTCTGATGAGTATATGTTGTTGATATATTGTTGATCAGAAATGATGTAGAATTCCTGGAAAGCATATAGGGTTATTTGAAAAGTGTTTTTCAATAGAAAACCAGGATTAAGCTGCTTGAACATTGAGCATAAAGATCTATGAGGATAGATCAAAAACCGCTAAATGGTACTTTCAAATGAGCACATACCTTGACATGATCTTGAAGGTGTTCAAGATGGATCATCAAAGAAGGAGTTATTGCACGAGTTGTAAGGTATGAAGTTAAGAGTTAAAGCTCGACCACGGCAGAAGAGAGAGAAAGGACGAAGGTCGCCCCTATGCTTCAGACGTAAGCTCTATAGTATGCTATTTGTGTACCGCACCGGAAGTGTGCCTTGCCATGAGTCAAGGGGTACAAGAATGATCCAGGAATGGATCATTGGACATCGGCCAAAATTGTCCTTGGAGTAAATAAGGACATGTTTCTCGATTATGGAGGTGATAAAGAGTTCGGCGTAAATGGTTACATCGATGCAAGCTTTAACACCTATCTGAGTGACTCTGAGTAGCAAACCGGATACGTATAGTGGATCAACCATTTGGAATAGCTTCAAGTGGAGCGTAGAAGCAGCATTTACAATATGACCTAGAGATTTGCGAAGTGCATACGGATCTGAATGTTGCAGACCCGTTGACTAAAACCTCTCTCACAAGCAAAACATGATCAAACCCCAGAACTCATTGAGTCTTAATCACATGATGATGTGAACTAGTTTAGTGACACTAGTAAACTCTTTGGATGTTGGTCACATGGCAATGTGACCTGTGAGTGTTAATCACATGGCGATGTGAACTAGATTATTGACTCTAGTGCAAGTGGGAGACTGTTGGAAATATGCTCTAGAGGAAATAATAAATTAGTTATTATTATTATATTTCCTTGTTCATGATAATCGTTTATTATCCATGCTATAATTGTATTGATAGGAAACTCAGATACATGTGTGGGTACATAGAAAACACCATGTCCCTAGTAAGCCTCTAGTTGACTAGCTCGTTGATCAATAGATGGTTACGGTTTCCGACCATGGACATTGGATGTCGTTGATAACGGGATCACATCATTAGGAGAATGATGTGATGGACAAGACCCAATCCTAAGCCTAGCACAAAGATCGTGTAGTTCAGTATGCTAAAGCTTTTCTAATGATAAGTATCATTTCCTTAGACCATGAGATTGTGCAACTCCGGATACCGTAGGAATGCTTTGGGTGTACCAAAGCGTCACAACGTGGCTGGGTGGCTATAAAGGTGCACTACGGTATCTCCGAAAGTGTCTGTTGGGTTGGCACGAATCGAGACTAGGATTTGTCACTCCGTGTGACGGAGAGGTATCTCTAGGCCCACTCGGTAGGACATCATCATAATGTGCACAATGTGACCAAGGGGTTGATCACGGGATAATGTGTTAAGGAACGAGTAAAGAGACTTGCCGGTAACGAGATTGAACAAGGTATCGGTATACCGACGATCGAATCTCGGGCAAGTACAATACCGCTAGATAAAGGGAATTGCATACGGGATTGCTTGAATCCTTGACATCGTGGTTCATCCGATGAGATCATCGTGGAACATGTGGGAGCCAACATGGGTATCCAGATCCTGCTGTTGGTTATTGACCGGAGAACGTCTCGGTCATGTCTGCATGGTTCCCGAACCCGTAGGGTCTACACACTTAAGGTTCGGTGACGCTAGAGTTGTTATGGGAAATAGTATGTGGTTACCGAAGGTTGTTTGGAGTCCCGGATGAGATCCCGGACATGATGAGGAGCTTCGGAATGCTCCAGAGGTGAAGATCGGTATATTGGACGAAGGGTATTGGAGTCCGAAATTGTTCCGGGGGTACCAGGTGATGACCAGCGTGTCGAAAGGGGTTTGGAGGCCTCGGCAAGCTTTGGGGGCCTTATGGGCCAAGGGAGAGGGCACATCAGCCCAATAAGGGGCTGGCGCCCTCCACCCCATCTCACGTAACCTCGAGAGGTGGGGCGCCACCCCTAGGGCAGCCACCCTCCCGGCTTGGGGGCAAGTTTCCTAGGGGTGGGGCGCCAAAACCCATCTAGGGTTTCCCCTATGGCTACCGCCCTCCCTAGGGAACCCTAGGCGCCTCCCCTCCTCCCTTCCCCTATATATAGTGAGAGAGAGAGAGAGGCAGCCGCACCCTTCCCCTGGCGCAGCCCTCTCCCTCCTCCAACACCTCCTCCTCCTCCGTAGTGCTTGGCGAAGCCCTGCCGGAGAACCGCGAGCTCCACCACCACCATGCCGTCGTGCTTTCGGAGTTCTCCCTCAGCTTCTCCTCTCCCCTTGCTGGATCAAGAAGGAGGAGACTCCCCGGGCTGTACGTGTGTTGAACGCGGAGGCACCGTTGTTCGGTGCTTAGATCTGAATCAATCGCGATCTAAATTGCTGCGAGTACGACTCCTTCATCCGCGTTCTTGTAACTCTTCCGCTTAGCGATCTTCAAGGGTATGAAGATGCTCATCCTCTCCCTCTCTTGTTGCTAGAATCTCCATAGATTGATCTTGGTGATGCATAGAAAATTTCGAATTTCTGCTACGTTCCCCAACAACTATCCCTCGCTGCATCCTTCCGTTCCTCGTCATTGTTTTCTTTGGGTGTATCCACCATATATATATCGTGTGATGAAGTGGCTGTCCAGCGCCCTGAGGGCGGTGGTTCCTGTTCTTCTCCTGCATCGTCGTCCCTACCGTTGATGTCTTCGGAGTCGATATGGAGCATGTCGATTAAGTGATTGATAGTGGCTATTAAGTGGGTGGTGGGTGGGGAACGAATTTCTTCGTCGTCCGCCTCCCACTCGAGTCGGACATAGTTTAGCCAAGGCCCCCCTGACAAGGAGAGAGACCTTAATGAATTTAGCACATCGCCAAAAGGCGAGTGCTGAAAGATATCCGCGGAGGTAAACTGCATGATCGGCGCCCAATCAAATTCGATAGGCATGGACGCAGGCGGTTCAGGGCCTGTGGCTGGGGACAATTCCGAGGATCCGACGACACGGGTCTCATAGGAGGTGAAGTCAGTATTCGGCTCTATCGCCACTGAGTGTGTGGCCTCCGAGGAGGGGTCCATCCACCCATCCTCGGACGGCGCAATAGACTCTGGATCCAGGGTCGGAGTACCCACAGGTGTGATCTCTCAAACACCGTCCGACGGCAGAGCTAAGTCGTGTCCGTCGTGACTGTGCGGCACACCTGACATGGGCTCAAATCCGTCAAAGATCAAGTCTCCGCAGATGTTGGAAGTGTAGTTTAAATTTCAAAACCTGACCTGACGGCCAGGGGCGTAGCTCTCGATCTGCTCCAGATGGCCAAGCGAGTTGGCCCGCAGTACGAAGCCGCTGAATACGAAGATCTGGCCGGGGAGGAAAACCTCACCCTGGATCGCATCGTTGCCGATTATCGAAGGAGCCATCAAGAATTGTGGTGACGGCACACTAGAACTCTCAATGAAAGCACCAATGTCAGTGTCAAAACCGGTGGATCTCGGGTAGGGGGTCCCGAACTGTGCGTCTAAGACGGATGGTAACAGGAGGCGGGGGACACGATGTTTACCCAGGTTCGGGCCCTCTCGATGGAGGTAATACCCTACTTCCTGCTTGATTGATCTTGATGATATGAGTATTACAAGAGTTGGTCTACCACGAGATCGTAGAGGCTAAACCATAGAAGCTAGCCTATGGTATGATTGTTGTTGTCCTACGGACTAAACCCTCCGGTTTATATAGACACCGGAGGGGGCTAGGGTTACACAGAGTCGGTTACAAGGGAGGAGATCTACATATCTGTATTGCCAAACTTGCCTTCCACGCCAAGGAGAGTCCCATCCAAACACGGGACGAAGTCTTCAATCTTGTATCTTCATAGTCCAACAGTCCGGCTAAAGTATATAGTCCGGCTGTCCGAGGACCCCCTAACCTAGGACTCCCTCAGATAGATTCTACTTTCGTTGCCTTGTTTCCTTGTTTTAATGAAACTATGTATTGTATCGGGGGGTATAAGCCATGGAAAAGTTAGAATACACTAGGTATAATTCAATAATAAAATATGAATGGGTTCACAACCTAAAGTATGTGATTTGGTTGTTATACTAATGGATCCGACGATGATTTTTGTTGAGTTTTGTGTGCTGAAGTTTTCAAGTTTTGAGTGAGATCATGATGGATGATGGAATAAGGAGTGGCAAGAGCCTAATATTGGGGATTGCCAAGGCACCCCAAGGTGATATTCAAGGAATCACAAGCATCTAAGCTTGGGATGCCCTTGAAGGCATCCCCATTTTCTTCTACCAACTATCGGTAATATTACTTGGAGCTATATTTTTATTCATCACATGATATGGTTTTTGCTTGGACCGTTGATACGTCTCCAACGTATCTATAATTTATGAAGTATTTATGCCATGTTTACAACAATTCTATATGGTTTTGGCATGATTTGAATGGAACTAACCCGGTGTAACGCCCCGGATCCGATGCGCCAGGTGTCTTCCAGTTATTCGCCGTCGTTGCCATGTCATTTGCTTGCGTGTTGCACTTTGCCATGTCATCATCTGCATTTTTATCATGCCATCATGTGCATTTCATTTTGCATACATGTTCGTCTCATGCATCCGAGCATTTTCCCCGTTGTCCGTTTTGCTATCCAGCACTCCTATGTCTCCCGGCGCCCTCTTTTACCTCTTTTCATGTGCGGGTGTTCAACGGTCTCGGAATGGACCGAGGTTTTTCAAGCGGCCTTGGTATAGCACCGTGAACCGCTGTCAAGTTTCGTGCCATTTGGAGGTCGTTTGATACTCCAACGGTTAACCGGGTAACCGCAAAGCCCTCTTTGAGTTGCAGCCCAACACCCCTTCCTAAGTTGCCCAAAACCCACCAAACTCCCCTCCATGCTCTCGGTTGTTCGATCACGATCGCGTGTCCGAAAACCGCACCTCATTTGGACTCTCCTAGCTCCCTCTACCTATAAATAGGTGCCCCCCCTCCAAATTCTCGGATGAATTAGACCCGGAACCCTAGCCTCTTCCCCCGCGTGCCATCGGACATGTCCGCCTGCCACCGGACGTCGTCCGCCGCCGCCGCCCACCGAATCCCAGCCTGCCACGTGTCGGCGCGCCTCCCCTCCGTGCAGCCCGCCCGGCCACGGCAGCCCGCCCGGCCCGCGCCGGGCCCGCCCGCGCCCGCGCGCCGCCTCGGCCGCCGCGCGCCGCCCGCGCCGCCGCCTCGCCGGCCGCCTCGCCGCCGCCCGCCTGCCCGCCCGCCTCGCCGCCCGTCTGCCGGAGGGCGCGCGCGCCGCCGCGCCCGCCTCGGCCCGACTCCCCGCCCGCGGCCTCCAGCCGCCGGTGGCCGCCGCCGCCCTCCGGCCGTCGCCTCCTCGCTGGGAGCCGGCCGCGCCTCCAGCGCCTCCGCGCCGCCGCCCGGCCGGATCCGGCGGATCCGGTCCGGGGCTACCTCACCGGCGCCGTCCCCGGCCTCCTCCGCCCCTCCTCTCCGACTCCGGCGCTCTGCTCCGGCGAGCCGCCGCGTGCCTCGTTATCCGTGCCATTCGGTTGACCTCTTCCCCCCTCTCTGAAATTCATCTAAGTCCCGAGCATATGTGATATTTTGTGCCATTTTCATCGCATCGTAACTCTGTGTATGTAACTCCATTTTGCGCGTGTAATATGTCAAAATGTTCGCCTCAAAGAGTAGATCATTTCATATCATTGCATCATTGTCATTTGAGCTCATCTTGATGCCCGAAATGCTGTTAGAAGAGTGCTATGTGATGTTAGTTTCTGTTTCTTAACAGAACTTGCACTTTTGTCATTTTTGCCATGATTGATGTGTGCATCCTATGGACTTGAGTCCTACATGTGTTTTGTAATATGCCATGTCTTCTTTCCAGTGGTGCTTGCCATGTATTTTTGTGATCTATGTGGTGACTAGCACAAGCATGCAAACTAGGTGTCTTGATGTTGCTGATTTCAGCCCTGTTTTGCTGATATTTTGATGCCATGTTAACTTGATGCTACAGAGTTATCCATGCATATTTTGAGATACTTCAAAGGATGTTTTGTAAAGCATGTCTTGATCTATCCATCCATGCCCTTGTTTGCAATTATGGAGTGCCATAGCTTGAGTCAATCGAGCTCTACTTTTGCTTCAAAATGTTCCTGGCAGATTGTTTACATGTTATTAAATTTTGCCAAGGTTGTTGTGATTGATCCTTGTGTGATATGTTATTGTTCTTGCCATGTATGTCTTCTATGCCATGTATTCTTGATGTATGTATGCTTAGTTTTTCATATAAGGCTCTGTAGTGAGTGAATTGAGCTTGTAAACATGCCTACTTGTTATCAGTTTTTGACATGCCATGTTGCTGAATCTGTTAACGAAACTTTCGATATTGACATGGGTGTTACTATATTTTCTGATCCTTTTTGGATTATGGTCACTAAAGGACTTTTGTTCTATGCAATTAGTAGATTCATGCCATTCCTTTGTTTGCCATGATAAGTTCCTGTAACATGTTGTTTCATAGCTCTAAACATTGCAACCTGATGTTATTTCTGCTAAAGTCTGAAACTGTTATTATTTGCAATCTTGCCATGTCATTTTGAGCATGTTCTAGTTGTTTCTGGAGATAGCTCAGTGTTCATGTTTTGTAATGCTTCACCTGTACATCATGCCCATGCCTTTTGTTATTATGTTGAGGTCTTGTAGCTTGTTTTTTTGATGCTTGCAATATGCCTAGTTGCTGTTTTGGACAGCTTATCCCTTAAACTTGTATAGAGTGTATGTGTTGAACCGTTGCTCCATTTTGAGTGTGCTCTATATGAAACTTGCTTGATTTTGCATGTAGTTTCATATTATCATGTTGCATCCATGTTTTGAGGTGTTTGCTTGATGTTTTTATGCATTTTGCATCAATGCCATGCTTACCTTGTTTTGCTCATATCTTCTAGGCCGTAGCTCCGAATCTAATGAACTTTATATGTAACTTGACTAGATTTTCGTGTAGATCATCGTGGTGCATCTTAACTTGCTGTTTAACAACTTGAACATAAGGTTTATTCAGATCTGGACCAATTTCGAAATTTGCATAAGAGGACTTACCGGAATTGTTATGTGTTGTTTCCGGCCTCATTTAAACTTGCCTTGTTGTGTTGTTCTTGTTTGCATCATCTCTTGCCATGAATAGCTTCATGTAGTCCTGTCATGCATCATGCTTGGTTGTGCATCATGTCTTGTTCATGTGTGGTGTGTTTACTTTGTTGTGTGCTTCTTCTTGTTAGTTCCCGTTTCGTTGCGATCGTGAGGATTCGTTCGTCTACGCTTGGTTCGGCTTCATCCGTTCGTCTTCTTCATGGACTCGTTTCTTCTTCCTTGCGGGATTTCAGGAAAGATGACCGCTACCCTGGATCTCACTACTATCATTGCTATGCTAGTTGCTTCGTTCTTTCGCTATGCTGCGCTACCTATCACTTGCTGCTCAAGCCTACCTAATTGCCATGTCAGCCTCTAACCTCTTGCACCCTTCCTAGCAAACCGTTGTTTGGCTATGTTACCGCTTTGCTCAGCCCCTCTTATAGCGTTGTTAGTTGCAGGTGAAGATGAAGTTTGTTCCTTGTTGGAACATGGAGATGTTGTTCCTTGTTGGAACATGTTTACTTGTTGGGATATCACAATATATCTTATTTAATTAATGCATCTATATACTTGGTAAAGGGTGGAAGGCTCGGCCTTATGCCTGGTGTTTTGTTCCACTCTTGCCGCCCTAGTTTCCGTCATATCGGTATTATGTTCCCGGATTTTGCGTCCCTAACGCGGTCGGGTGATTTATGGGACCCCTTGACAGTTCGCTTTGAATAAGACTTTTCAGCAAGGCCCAACATTGGTTTTATCATTTGCCTCACCTGTACCCTTTTCCCTTGGGTTTCGGAGCCGAGGGTCATCTTTATTTTAGCCCCGGGCGGTGCTCCTTCGAGTGTTGGTCCGAACCGAGCAACTTCTTGGGGCCACCACGGGCAACTCGAGGTTGGTTTTACTCGTAGCTTGACTTATCCGGTGTGCCACGAGACCAAGATACGTGCGACTCCTATCAGGATTTGTCGGCACATCCGGCGGCTTTGCTGGTCTTGTTTTATTCTGTCGAAATGTCTTGTAGCCGGATTCGAGATTGATCGGGTCTTCCGGGAGAAGGAATATCCTTCGTTGATCGCGAGAGCTTATCATGGGCTAAGTTGGGACACCCCGCAGGGTTTGAACTTTCGAAAGCCGTGCCAGCGGTTATGTGGCAGATGGGAATTTGTTAATGTCCGGTTGTAGAAAACCCGAAGTTGATCTTAATTAATATACACCAACCGTGTGCGTAACCGTGAGTGTCTCTTTCGGGGTGATCGAGAGGAGAACACGGTTTCTGGGTTATGTCTGACGTAAGTAGGTGTTCAGGATCACTTCTTGATCATTGCTAGTTGACGACCGTTCCTTTGTTTCTCTTCTCTCTCTCATTTGCGTATGTTAGCCACCATATATGCTTAGTCGCTGCTGCAACCTCACCACTTTACCCCTTCCTTTTCCTTTAAGCTTTGCTAGTCTTGATACCCATGGTAATGGGATTGCCGAGTCCTCGTGGCTCACAGATTACTACACCACCAGTTGCAGGTACAGGTTTGCGAAGATCATGACGCGAGAGCAATGCTTACTTGTGTTGGAGTTCTTCTTACGCTTCTTCTTTGATCGGGGATAGGTTCCAGGTCGGCAGCCTGGGCTAGCAGGGTGGATATTGTTTGAGCTTCTGTTTATGTTTCATCCGTAGTCGGATGTTGATCTTGTATACGATGTTGATGTATTCTTGTGGCATTTGTGCCTTATGCATGTATCCCCATCTATTATGTAATGTTGATGTAATGATATCCACCTTGCAAAAGCGTTTCAATATGCGGGTCTATCCTTGGTGGGACCTTCGAGTTCCTTTTGGATAGGGTCGCATATTGGGCATGACAAGTTGGTATCAGAGCCTCGACTGACCCTAGGAGCCCCCCTTGATTGATCCTGTAGTTTGGCCATTGTTGAGTCTAGAAAAAACTGTTTTCTGAGTCTAGTTATATCGGAGAGTAGGAATTCTTTTTACTCCTCAGCCCCTTCGTCGCTCTGGTAAGGAATCTTGACGTAGGTGTTTTGAATTACTTCTCTTCCCCTTCAAATTTTTCTTTAGGATCACGCGGTTGGTTTTCCGATCGTTGGCCCTCAGCTCTTTTTATCCGGTGCATTTCTCGTCAAGTCGACTCGAGTCTCTTCATCTTTGAGTTCAATCCGCAGTTCTTCCTCCGACGTCGTTGTTTTTCCTTGTCCGAAGTTGTCCTTGTTGTTTTCCCGCCCGCCCACCCTTCTTCTTCTCGGAACCGGAGTCCGTAATCGAGTATCCATTCTACTCGTGCGAAGTTTTTGCTCTCTCTCCTCAATGATTTCAACCGGTGTTTCCTCTTGAAGTGATTCGTCGATTTTCCCTTCCAGTTGTCTTTGTTTTCCCGCCCTCCCACCCTTTTTCTTCCCGGAGTTTGCCTCTCTCCCGACCATCAATTTCATTCGTGGGGAGCCTATTCAGTCTTCCCTCAATCATTTCAAACGGTGAATTCTCATCTCGTTCGTCATTCTTCATCTCTTTCTTTTCCGGTGGACTCAATTCAAGTTGTTCGATGTTGATCATATCCTTTCTCTCGGCTCAAGTGTTTTTCCTTGCTCGTTCGTCTCTCGCCAGTTTATCCTTCCGGAGTGTGCAAGACATCTCAAGAGATTCGTCTGTGTTCCAATTAATTCGAGGTTGTCACCTCATTCAAATATTTCAATTGTTCCGGTGCATCATCTATCTGTTCAATAATCCTTTCCAACGGTGTTATCTCTTCAGTGGGCCCAAACCCACAAGTCTTTTCCCAGGATCTTACCCGACTCTTCTAATTTCCCGGAGTTATCCTCAAATCCTTTTCGAAGTTTGACGTAAGTATGAATTTCATCAGTCAGATGATTTTCCAAGATCTCGCTTTCTAATTCTTTTCATTGTTGCCTCAACCTCTTCGCTTTTGTTCTTCCGGAGTATCTCATTAATTTTGGTGGTGTTTTCTCGTTGACATTTGAAGACCGAAGTAGAGTTTCTCTGAAATCTTGTCCGTTCCCCCGGAGTTTCATGCTTCTAGCTCGATGTTATCCTATCTAATTGTTTTCAATCATGAAAATTCTTTTCATCCATCCGGAGCATTTCAGGAGTTGCTTTCTCTCTCGACCATCCGGAGGCCATCTTTTCGGAAGATTTCTTCATTCTAAGTTTTCAGATTCATTCTCCAATTATTCTACATCCGTGCCCCTTCGTTCGTCTCAATATTCTTCCGGTGCTGCGTTCAAGTATTCTTCTATCAGTTCGCGATCTCTTTGTTCTCTTGCATTTTAATTCCCTCAAGTATCTTCGTGCTTTTCTAATTCTTCCCGGTGATTCATTCTCTTTCATCAGTCATTTCGAATTCTTATGATGGTTCGTTCAAGATTCTTTTTCCTTGATTATCATATTAATTTCATTCGTTCTTTTCAACCTACCGGTGATTCATGAAGTCCTTCTCAAGTTGGCGCTATGTCACTTCTCAATCCTTTTTCAAGAAGAATAAGTAGTTTGCAAATCCATTGCTTGTCATCAATTTAATTTGATGAAGGATAAGACATAAATCTTATTCTTATTTCATCCAAGTGATTAATCTTTTTCTTCGGAGTTTGTTGTGAGGAATAAATTCTAGTTCCAAGTGTTATCATCTTCCTTTTCCGGAGTTCAAATTTCCTCAGCCATTTCTTCGGAACCTCCATCTAAATCATTGCAACGCTCATCTTATTCTTTCTTCCTTCATTTCTATCTCATCATCCTTTTGTTACCGGAGTTCTTCATGGTGGTTCTTCAGGATTTAATTCATTCTTCAAGAGTTCATAAAGATTCTTGTTGGTGGAGTTCAAGTATCTTTTCTTCTCGCATCTCGAAGTGCAATTAATTCTCCGTATTGTTTTGAAGTGGAGTTTTTGCATTCCTTCGTTCTTCTCAGCTTTTCAATCATTTCGTTTGTGGCGGTTATCACCTCATTAATTTGAGATGTTTTCCATAAGTCCACAACAATCTTATTCTTTCGTTGTTGATTTTCTCAACAACTCAGTTCAACCCTTCCTTCTAAGTTCTTTTCATACAATCTTTTCCAATTCTTCCGGAGATATTGCGTTGCTTATGTCATCAAGTATCCTCTGAAGTTCGTGTTCTATTCCTCCATGTTTAGCCGGAGTGCTGCCTAAATTATTTCAGTCTTATCCGTTTCTTTTCTCATTCTAACCACTCCGGTTAGAACGAGTGGTTTCAGAGTTTATCTTGATTCCGCGAGCTTTGATTCTCGTCATTCTCGTCATTCCTCTCTTCTTCTCGAGTGCTCTCGATTCCTTGCTTCTTCTTTGAGTTTTTGTTTCACCTCATCCTTTTTCCCTTCCGTCTCGGTCCTAAGATCTCGGGACGAGATCTCTTGTTAGTGGAGGAGTGTTGTAACGTCCCGGATCCGATGCGCCAGGTGTCTTCCAGTTATTCGCCATCGTTGCCATGTCATTTGCTTGCGTGTTGCACTTTGCCATGTCATCATCTGCATTTTTATCATGCCATCATGTGCATTTCATTTTGCATACATGTTCGTCTCATGCATCCGAGCATTTTCCCCGTTGTCCGTTTTGCTATCCGGCACTCCTATGTCTCCCGGCGCCCTCTTTTACCTCTTTTCATGTGCGGGTGTTCAACGGTCTCGGAATGGACCGAGGTTTGTCAAGCGGCCTTGGTATAGCACCGTGAACGCGCTGTCAAGTTTCGTGCCATTTGGAGGTCGTTTGATACTCAACGGTTAACGGGTAACCGCAAAGCCCTCTTTGAGTTGCAGCCCAACACCCTTTCTAAGTTGCCCAAAACCCACCAAACTCCCCTCCATGCTCTCGGTCGTTCGATCACGATCGCGTGGCCGAAAACCGCACCTCATTTGGACTCTCCTAGCTCCCTCTACATATAAATAGGTGCCCCCCCTCCAAATTATCGGATGAATTAGACCCGGAACCCTAGCCTCTTCCCCCGCGTGCCATCGGACATGTCCGCCCGCCACCGGACGTCGTCCGCCGCCGCCGCCCACCGAATCCCAGCCCGCCACGTGTCCCGGCGCGCCTCCCTCCGCCCGCCCGCCCGCCCGGCCCGCCCGCCCGCCCGCAGCCGGGCCCGACCGCGCCCGCCGCCGCCCTCGGCCGCCGCGGCCGCCCGCCTCGCCGGCCGCCTCCGCCGCCGCGTCGCGCCGCCGCCCTGGCCTCGCCGGCCGCCTCCGCCGCCCGATGCGGAGCGGAGTTCGCGCCGGCGCCCGCCTCCGGCCCGACTCCCGCGCTGCGGCCTCCGGCCGCCGGTGGCGCCGCCGCCCTCGGCCGTCGCCTCCTCGCCGGAGCCGCCCGCGCCTCCCGCTTCGCCTCCGCGCGCCGCCGGCCGGATCCGGTCGGATCCGGTCCGGGGCTACCTCACCGGCGCCGTCCCCGGCCTCCTCCGCCCCTCCTCTCCGACTCCGGCGCTCTGCTCCGGCGAGCCGCCGCGTGCCTCGTTATCCGTGCCATTCGGTTGACCTCTTCCCCCCTCTCTGAAATTCATCCAAGTCCCGAGCATATGTGATATTTTGTGCCATTTTCATCGCATCGTAACTCTGTGCATGTAACTCCATTTTGCGCGTGTAATATGTCAAAATGTTCGTCTCGAAGAGTAGATCATTTCATCTCATTGCATCATTGTCATTTGAGCTCATCTTGATGCCCGAAATGCTGTTAGAAGAGTGCTATGTGATGTTAGTTTCTGTTTCTTAACAGAACTTGCACTTTTGTCATTTTTGCCATGATTGATGTGTGCATCCTATGGACTTGAGTCCTACATGTGTTTTGTAATATGCCATGTCTTCTTTCCAGTGGTGCTTGCCATGTATTTTTGTGATCTATGTGGTGACTAGCACAAGCATGCAAACTAGGTGTCTTGATGTTGCTGATTTCAGCCCTGTTTTGCTGATATTTTGATGCCATGTTAACTTGATGCTACAGAGTTATCCATGCATATTTTGAGATACTTCAGTAAGGATGTTTTGTAAAGCATGTCTTTCTCTATCCATCCATGCCCTTGTTTGCAATTATGGAGTGCAATATCTTGAGTCAATCGAGCTCTACTTTTGCTTCAAAATGTTCCTGGCAGATTGTTTACATGTTATTCAATTTTGCCAAGGTTGTTGTGATTGATCCTTGTGTGCTATGTTATTGTTCTTGCCATGTATGTCTTCTATGCCATGTCTTCTTGATGTATGTATGCTTAGTTTTTCATATAAGGCTCTGTAGTGAGTGAATTGATCTTGTAAACATGCCTACTTGTTATCACTTTTTGACATGCCATGTTGCTGAATCTGTTAACGAAACTTTCGATATTGACATGGGTGTTACTATATTTTCTGATCCTTTTTGGATTATGGTCACTAAAGGACTTTTGTTCTATGCAATTAGTAGATTCATGCCATGCCTTTGTTTGCCATGATAAGTTCCTGTAACATGTTGTTTCATAGCTCTAAACATTGCAACCTGATGTTATTTCTGCTAAAGTCTGAAACTGTTATTAGTTGCAATCTTGCCATGTCATTTTGAGCATGTTCTAGTTGTTTCTGGAGATAGCTCAGTGTTCATGTTTTGTAATGCTTTACCTGTACATCATGCCCATGCCTTTTGTTATTATGTTGAGGTCTTGTAGCTTGTTGTTTTGATGCTTGCAATATGCCTAGTTGCTGTTTTGGACAGCTTATCCCTTAAACTTGTATAGAGTGTATGTGTTGAACCGTTGCTCCATTTTGAGTGTGCTCTATATGAAACTTGCTTGATTTTGCATGTAGTTTCATATTATCATGTTGCATCCATGTTTTGAGGTGTTTGCTTGATGTTTTTATGCATTTTGCATCAATGCCATGCTTACCTTGTTTTGCTCATATCTTCTAGGCCGTAGCTCCGAATCTAATGAACTTTATATGTAACTTGACTAGATTTTCGTTTAGATCATCGTGGTGCATCTTAACTTGCTGTTTAACAACTTGAACATAAGGTTTATTCAGATCTGGACCAATTTCGAAATTTGCATATGAGGACTTACCGGAATTGTTATGTGTTGTTTCCGGCCTCATTTAAACTTGCCTTGTTGTGTTGTTCTTGTTTGCATCATCTCTTGCCATGAGTAGCTTCATGTAGTCCTGTCATGCATCATGCTTGGTTGTGCATCATGTCTTGTTCATGTGTGGTGTGTTTACTTTGTTGTGTGCTTCTTCTTGTTAGTTCCTGTTTCGTTGCGATCGTGAGGATTCGTTCGTCTACGCTTGGTTCGGCTTCATCCGTTCGTCTTCTTCATGGACTCGTTCTTCTTCCTTGCGGGATTTCAGGCAAGATGACCGCTACCCTGGATCTCACTACTATCATTGCTATGCTAGTTGCTTCGTTCTTTCGCTATGCTGCGCTACCTATCACTTGCTGCTCAAGCCTACCTAATTGCCATGTCAGCCTCTAACCTCTTGCACCCTTCCTAGCAAACCGTTGTTTGGCTATGTTACCGCTTTGCTCAGCCCCTCTTATAGCGTTGTTAGTTGCAGGTGAAGATGAAGTTTGTTCCTTGTTGGAACATGGAGATGTTGTTCCTTGTTGGAACATGTTTACTTGTTGGGATATCACAATATATCTTATTTAATTAATGCATCTATATACTTGGTAAAGGGTGGAAGGCTCGGCCTTATGCCTGGTGTTTTGTTCCACTCTTGCCGCCCTAGTTTTCTGAAACGCCCTCGATGCGGCTATATCTCCCACGTGTCGAAGCACGACTTAGAGGCATAACCGCATTGAAAGCAATGTCGCAAGTGAGGTAATCTTCACACAACCCATGTAATACATAAGGGAAAGAGTTACATAGTTGGCTTACAATCGCCACTTCACACAATACAAGAGTAAAACATTACATCATACAGATACAATCAAGGTCCGACTACGGAACCAAAATAAAAGAAGACTACCCCAAATGCTACACAGATCCCCGATCGTACCAACTGGGCTCCACTACTGATCAGCTGAAACGAAACAACACAATGCACAAAGATCTTCATCGAGCTCCTCCTTGAGCTCAGGTGCATCACCTGCACGGTTCATCGGCACCTGCAAACTGGTTTTGGAAGTATCTGTGAGTCACGGGGACTCAGCAATCTCACACCCGCGAGATCAAGACTATTTAAGCTTAAAGGTAGGACAGGGTAGTGAGGTGGAGCTGCAGCAAGCGACTAGCATATATGGTGGCTACAAACGCAAATGAGAGCGAGAAGAGAAAGCAAAAGCACGGTCGAACAACTATGATCAAGAAGTGATCCTGAAACTACTTACGTCAAACATAACTCCAACACCGTGTTCACTTCCCGGACTCCGCCGAGAAGAGACCATCACGGTTACACACGCGGTTGGTGTATTTTAATTAAGATCCACTTCGGGTTTTCTACAACCGGACATTAACAAATTCCCATCTGCCACATAACCGCGGGCACGGCTTTCGAAAGTTCAAAACCCTGCAGGGGTGTCCCAACTTAGCCCATGATAAGCTCTCGCGATCAACGAAGGATATTCCTTCTCCCGGAAGACCCGATCAGTCTCGAATCCGGCTACAAGACATTTCACAGCAATAAAACAAGACCAGCAAAGCCGCCGGATGTGCCGACAAATCCTGATAGGAGCTGCACATATCTCGGTCTCGGGGCACACCGGATGAGCAAGGCGTCGGGTTGGCATAAACCCTGATTGCCCGGGCGCGGACATCGCTTCGGTTTGGACCAGCACTCAAAGAGAACTGGCCCGGGGGCTAAATAAAGATGACCCTCGGGCTCCGAAACCCAAGGGAAAAAGGGCATAGGTGAGGCAAATGGTAAAACCAATGTTGGGCCTTCTGGAAAAGTCTTATTCAAAGCGAACTGTCAAGGGGTCCCATAAATCACCCGACCGCGTTAGGGACGCAAAAATCCGGGAACATAATACCGATATGACGGAAACTAGGGCGGCAAGAGTGGAACAAAACACCAGGCATAAGGCCGAGCCTTCCACCCTTTACCAAGTATATAGATGCATTAATTAAATAAGATATATTGTGATATCCCAACAAGTAAACATGTTCCAACAAGGAACAACATCTCCATGTTCCAACAAGGAACAAACTTCATCTTCACCTGCAACTAACAACGCTATAAGAGGGGCTGAGCAAGCGGTAACATAGCCAAACAACGGTTTGCTAGGAAAGGATGGTTAGAGGTTTGACATGGCAATGTGGGTGGCATGATAAGCAAGTGGTAGGCATCGTAGCATAGGCATAGCAAAAGAGCGAGCAACTAGCAAGCAAAGATAGAAGTGATTTCGAGGGTATGGTCATCTTGCCTGAAATCCCGCAAGGAAGAAGAACGAATCCATGAAGAAGACAAACGGACGAGGTCGAACGAATCCTCACAACTCCGGAACGAAACCGAAGCTAACGAGAGAAGCAAACCGGAAAGAAGCAAACAACATAGTAAACAACCATCACATGAACATGGCATGATGCACAAACAAGTATGATGCATGTCCGGTTTAAAAAAGCATGGCATGGCAATATGCACAAACAATCCTACAAATTAAGTGGAGCTCAATATGCAACGGGTTGCATATTGACAAAACTTCACAACATTTATTTAGTTCTCTCCCGATTAGGTACTCCACCATATTAAATGTTGTTAAACATGGCAAGAGGTGAAGCATAATGAAACTAACTATTTAGGCAAGTTTAAACGAGGCCGGAAATAAGAAACAACAATTCCGGAAAATCCCCATATGCAAATTATGGATTCGGTACAGATCTGACCTAAAGCATATTTTAGAGTTGTTAAACATGCAAAGTAATGCTACCATGTTAAACTAGGCATTTTTTCTACCCCATTTACATATATAATTTATTTAAAATGGAGCTACGGTTATTTAGATATGAAATAAATCATTTTAACATGGCATTTAAGCAAATTAATGCAAACAACAATATTAAACATTTAAATGTTGTTATCATGATGCGGATGACATATACAAGTTATTATGCAATATTATGAAAACGTTATCATGAGCATGATATGAGGCATTATGTCACCGTGGTGGAAGAAAGGGGTGCCACGGCAACGAATCCGAAAATGGTGCCACGGCAACATATCGGTTCCGGTAGCTCACGGAGATACCGATGCAAAAGGAAGTGGGCGGAAGCGAGTCATGCAAGATGGTGGGGTGATCCCGATTACCGGGTTCCCACGGAACGGTGGCATGGCAAAAGAGGGGCATCGCAAGGATGATTCGAACACGGCGGTCGTCACGGGTTATACCTCCGAAACGTTCAAACGGGACGGGTCGAGTTTCGTAGAGGGAAGTAGACGTTCACGGGTCGTCGGGGAAGTAGAGGAAGTAGTCGTTCTCGCGATGATCGCTGCGGGAAGTAGTGGTGCACGGAGACGGTAGAGGAAGTAGTGGTTCATGTCCCGTGGATGTTCGGGGTCCACGGGGTCTTCGAGGGTCGACGGTAGTGGTACACGTGTCATCGGGGTACTTGTCGTTTCCGGTTCGGTGGTCGTCGGGTCGTAGTGGTACTTGGCGTTTCCGGAGACGACGGTAGTGGTACTTGAAGAATCCCGAAACGGACTTGACGTCTTCGCGCGTAGGGGTACTTGTCGTTATCCACCTCGGATGTAGTCGTTCCGTGTAGACGAACAGCGGAACCCGTGTGTCGGTACTTGGCGTTCCGGTTCGGGCGTAGAGGTACTCGCAAAACCGAGATGGTCTTGGCGATCCGGTGAGGCGAAGTGGTCGGTGCGTTCTTGGACTTGGCGATCCAAAACGTTCATCGGCGGTCGTCGTGGTACTTGGCGCAGGATTGATTTCAGGTTTCCATGCGTCCACGGCAAGACAGCGCAGATGCAAAGAGGCAGCGACTTGGCGCGGTTCCGGTGGTCGAACAAGGCAGGGACAGCGTGCGTTCGTTCTCCGCCTAAACAAGGACGGCGTGGAGGCAGGAGGGCAACGGCGGCGCCGCAAACTCCGGTGATGTAGCACGATGGGGAGGCGCAGGGACGGCTGGGGTGGACGGGTCGGCCTCGGGACGCCGAGGACAGGAGACGAGGAGGAGAAGACCGGCGAGGTAGACGCAGGGGCTCGCCGGCGGCGCGATGGAGAGCTTCTGGCGGCGGTGCGCAGACGGGGCACCAGCGGCGGGAACGGTCCAGGGCGGCGAGATCCGGGGTCAGGGGCCTTCGTCCCCGGGGTTGGCCGCGCCGGAGGTTGAGGCGACGCCCAGCGGCGCGATGGAGGACGACGGAGGGAGGCGCAGCACGGGCAGGAGGTGGAGCGGAGGCGGCGAGGAGGAGGCCGCAGGTGGAGGAGGTGCGGGACGGAGAGGTG
Source organism: Aegilops longissima (assembly GCA_021605205.1). Classification (NCBI taxonomy): domain Eukaryota; kingdom Viridiplantae; phylum Streptophyta; class Magnoliopsida; order Poales; family Poaceae; genus Aegilops; species Aegilops longissima. The sequence continues at coordinate 89,611,248 of CM038681.1, forward strand.
GCGCAGGGTCGAGGCAGAGGCACGGGGCCCGGACGGCCTCACGCACAGCGGAGGGAGGAGGCGACGAGGGAAGGTGCGGAGGAGGAGAGGGGCCGGCAAGGGCGCGCGAGGGGGGATCGGGCGCGAGCGAGGTGGAGGGAGAGATCGAGAGGAGGGAGGCGATGGGAAGGAGATGGGGTCGGGGAGGACGAGGGGTTCGGGCAGGGTGTGTGGCGCTGAGGAATCGAGGGAGAGAGACCTGCGGGCTAGGGTTAGAGGGGGGGTAGGTGGGCCTGCTTGGGCCTGGGAGTCTAGGCCGGCCTGGAGGGAGGCGCGGCTGGGCCTAGGCCTTGGGCCTTGGGAGGAGGAGAAAAGCCAGGGGCCTTAGAGGCCGGCTGGGCTGAGATCTCTCTCTCCAACTCTAATTTAGCAGAAAAGAAGAAAAAAAAAATAGAGAGACGAAAGAAAGAGAGGGATAGGGAAAGGACTTGCGGGCGCGGATAATTTTCCCGGGCTCACAAAAATATGTTAGGACCGAGAAAATTAGGAAAGACCAAGATTGAAAGAATAAATTCAAATTTCTTTGAATTTAATTCAAAAGGTTTGAACTAGGGTAGGTTCTAGGAGTTTCCAAAAATGTTGAGAGTTTTGGTAGAGCTCCGGAAAAATGATGAAAGGACAAGTGACAAAGTTAGAGGCCAAGAGTAGAAATAATGAAAGGCATTGGGATTTTTGCAAGTGTGTTATGGTGATTCCAAAACAATGGAATATTTTTAATATAGCTCCCTAATATTGGGAGGATATGTTATAAAGAGAAGTCACAAGTGAATTCCCTCGATTTAAATGGATCGAAAAATCCATACAATTTATTTAGAAGAGTTTTAAAAATAATGATATGATGGCATGATGACATGATGCAATGCAAAAACAAAACAAATCACATGGCAAAACTCGGAAACCCTGGAAGGCAACTGAAGCTCCGGTCTTGGGGCGTCACAACACTCCACCACTACGAGAGGATCTCGTCCCGAGATCTAGGATGGCACCGGAGAAAAGCGGAAGAGGAAGAGGTAAAACAAAGTTGCTTCTTTGACAAAAGAGTGAAACCAACGAACCTTGAGAGGTTGAACAAAATGAAAGAAAGAAAACAACGAAGATGAAGAAAGTAGAAAACACTCTGTTAGAAAAGAGGAACAAGGAATACGACGAAAACCAAGAGGTTAAGTGATAACATAGATATTGACACCACTCCGGTTAAAACAAGATAGAGAAGGAATAAGAATGATAAAATTTGGGCAGCAGTCCGACTAAAAGAAGAAGGAAAACTTGATAAGATGAAAAGAACTTGAAGAGATGACACAACCTCCGGTTAAATGGATAAAGCAAGAAAAGAACTTGATCTTGGCAAAACGAGATGATGGGTGAAAATAGCAACATCACAATGCCTCCGGACGAAATATTGAAGATAGGTCATTGGAATAAAGAAATGGAGAAAAAAAAAATGACAACTTCTGCCACAAATGAACTTGGAAAAGCACCCTTGCAAAGAAGAATTGAACGGAGTTGTTGGAAAACCAACAACGAAATGAATAAGCTTGTAGTGGGCTTATGGAAACATCTCCACATTATGAGGTGAGCTTCTGCCACCAACGGAAACAAACGATTGGATTGATATCAACAAGGAGACGAGAAACTTATTTCACCGGGAGGAGAAATGAAGGACTTGGGTCATTAATAAGCACCATAAATAGCAACAATCCTTAGGGAAAGCTTTAGGTGAAATAAAGCCCAAGATAAGTCCAATGAAGAGATTGATGGATTGAAAAGATCTCTTGAACGAAGAGAAAATGATGGATTTAAAATACCTCATTCTTGACAACATGTGAATCATGAAACACGAAGGGAAATTACCAAGAGTGACATAACACCATCTCAAGAGATAAGGTAGAAAGAATTGCACTTCGGAATGCAAGAAGAAGAATACTTGAACTCCTCAAAACAAAACATGTGTTGAGCACCATGTTCAATTTTGAGTATAGCTTGGCGGACCATAACTCCGAGAGAAAACTTGATGAACAATTGAAGAATGAAAAGAATCCTTGAGGAAGCACCATGTAGAGCCTCCATGATGAACTCCGATAAACAAAAGGGTGATAGAAAGAAAGAGAAGTTGACAACACAAGGTGAAGCCTTGCAGTGTTAAGATGAAGCTTTGAAATGATATAGCCGAGAAAACTTGGAACTCCGGAAAGAAAGATGAACAAATGAAATCACGAATTTTGACGATCCTCCGGAATAAGGAATTGAATTTACTCGATGGAACAAGAATAAGAATTACATTATGCTGATCCTTCACCAATTAAATTGATGACAAGCAATGGATTAGGCATACTACTTATTCTCATTGATAGATGATTACAGATAGAGATATAGCGCAAACTTGGGAAGGTCTTGATGGAACCACCGGTGGGATTTGGAAAACAAGAGTTGAACGCTTGAATGAATAATTCTGAGATGATGGGCTCTGGATACTCACACTGAAAAGACTCCTGAAATGCTCCAAATGGGTGAAAAGAATTCTCACAATGAAAACAATTATGAGAATGGCACAAAGCTAGAACCATGAATCTTGAAGGGAATGGAGCAAGATTTAAGAGAAACTCTTCTTCGGTCTTCAAAATTCGAGAATGACGACGAGAAACACCGCCATGAATTATTGAAGCACTCCGGAATGAAAATTAGAAAGGTTGAACCAACAATGAAAATAATTTGGAAGATCTTGGAGAAAACCAAGACTGATGATAATTCATCCTTACATCCAACTTTGCAATGAATTTGAGAATAACTCCGGAAAATTAGAAGAGTCAGGTAAGATCCTGGGAAAAGACCTGTGGGTTAGGGCCCACTCAAAAGAAACACCGTTGAACAATTGTTCGAAATAGATATTGCACCGGTTGAATTAAATGGCTTGAATGAGATAGCATCCTCAAAAGAACTTGAGTGAATTGAGAATGGAAACTAGAATCTTCTGAGATAACTTCAACGCTCCCAACCAAATGAATAGCGAGAAGTGAAAGATTAGGGGATACACCGGCATGAGAAAGCATTGTGAAAAGAGGAAAAGGGATAAGATCAATACCGAAAACTTGACTTAAATCCACCGGAGAAGAAAATTAGAATGGAACAATGATAAGGTTAAAGCTTCCTTAGCGTCTTCATGAGAAATCACCGGATAAAACATTAAAGGAAAAGAATGAAGAAACTTCACTCAATAAAAATGGATACTTGATTAAGAAATCTGAGTCCTTGAAGAAAAAAGGGGTGGGAGGGCGGGAAATCAAAACAACTTAGGTCGGATGAAACGAACACCGTTGAGAAAAAGCTTAGAATTGATCTTGCGAATGTTGGAATGATCGGATCCACTTGAAGAGAAGCACGCCGGATGAGAAAGAATTAACATGACAGGCTCAGTGATCAAAAGGATTAGTATTCACATAGCAATATGAGAACACCATTTAGAATGAGGTATGGAATCAACACTTGACTTCGAAGCAACTCGAATACCACAAAACAAAACAAAAACAAAGGATTGGCTTCAAGAATGAGCCGAAACAAACATATGATAGAGATTTACCCAATCCCATATCATGCATCATCGGAAAGATATTCTAGGAGCTACTAGAATTCCCACCTATAAACTCCGAAACTTTCTCGGTTATGCAATCTGGTGTTGGGGATACAGGGACACAAAATATATCACCCAAACTAACAATACCTAGATCCAATTGTATCCATCCTTCAACACATAACCAAGAAATCCTCGAAATCGTGTACCTCGACCTTGAAAAACATCCGTTATACAAGTCATGGCAATACTCCCTTTTCGCCACAAGATCTTTGGGCTATCAGGGTTATCTCACCAACAACTGTACAAAAGAGATTTCGATGTCGGCAAAACTCAGGTATTCCAGAACTGCAACGATAAAATTGTGACGACAACACCTCGGAGCTCAACTCCCCGGGACACTGCCACAACCCCTAAATGACAGGAGGCACCAAGAACAATGTTCTCGTCACAAAACCATCGGAACGATTCCAAGATACCCACGTGATCCTAAAAAAATTTTAGTGAAATTTGAGGAGAGAAAAGTCAAAACTCTACGTCAGGATACCTCACCGAGCGCGAAGGACCGAGGAGTAAAAGAATCCTACTCTCCGATATATATAATCCTAAGACTCAAAACATTTTCCATTCTAGACTCAACAACGCATGACAAACAATCAAGTAGGGGCTCCTAAGTCGGGAAGGCTCGATTACCAACTTGAACGCCCTCGATGCGGCTATATCTCCCACGTGTGAAGCACGACTTAGAGGCATAACCGCATTGAAAGCAATGTCGCAAGTGAGGTAATCTTCACACAACCCATGTAATACATAAGGAAAGAGTTACATAGTTGGCTTACAATCGCCACTTCACACAATACAAGAGTAAAACATTACATCATACAGATACAATCAAGGTCCGACTACGGAACCAAAATAAAAGAAGACTACCCCAAATGCTACACAGATCCCGATCGTCCCAACTGGCTCCACTCTTGATCAGCTGAAGCGAAACAACACAATGCACAAAGATCTTCATCGAGCTCCTCCTTGAGCTCAGGTGCATCACTGCACGGTTCATCGGCACACGCAAACTGGTTTTGAAGTATCCGTGAGTCACGGGACTCAGCAATCTCACACCATGAGATCAAGACTATTTAAGCTTAAAGGTAGGACAGGGTAGTGAGGTGGAGCTGCAGCAAGCGACTAGCATATATGGTGGCTACAAACGCAAATGAGAGCGAGAAGAGAAAGCAAAAGCACGGTCGAACAACTATGATCAAGAAGTGATCCTGAAACTACTTACGTCAAACATAACTCCAACACCGTGTTCACTTCCCGGACTCCGCCGAGAAGAGACCATCACGGTTACACACGCGGTTGGTGTATTTTAATTAAGATCCACTTCGGGTTTTCTACAACCGGACATTAACAAATTCCCATCTGCCACATAACCGCGGGCACGGCTTTGAAAGTTCAAAACCTGCAGGGTGTCCCAACTTAGCCCATGATAAGCTCTCGCGATCAACGAAGGATATTCCTTCTCCCGGAAGACCCGATCAGTCTGGAATCCGGCTACAAGACATTTCACAGCAATAAAACAAGACCAGCAAAGCCGCCCGGATGTGCCGACAAATCCTGATAGGAGCTGCACATATCTCGGTCTCGAGGCACACCGGATGAGCAAGGCGTCGGGTTGGCATAAACCCCGATTGCCCGGGGCGCGGACATCGCTTCGGTTTGGACCAGCACTCAAAGAGAACTGGCCCGGGGCTAAATAAAGATGACCCTCGGGCTCCGAAACCCAAGGGAAAAAGGGCATAGGTGAGGCAAATGGTAAAACCAATGTTGGGCCTTGCTGGAAAAGTCTTATTCAAAGCGAACTGTCAAGGGGTCCCATAAATCACCCGACCGCGTTAGGGACGCAAAAATCCGGGAACATAATACCGATATGGCGGAAACTAGAGGCGGCAAGAGTGGAACAAAACACCAGGCATAAGGCCGAGCCTTCCACCCTTTACCAAGTATATAGATGCATTAATTAAATAAGATATATTGTGATATCCCAACAAGTAAACATGTTCCAACAAGGAACAACATCTCCATGTTCAACAAGGAACAAACTTCATCTTCACCTGCAACTAACAACGCTATAAGAGGGCTGAGCAAGCGGTAACATAGCCAAACAACGGTTTGCTAGGAAAGGATGGTTAGAGGTTTGACATGGCAATGTGGGTGGCATGATAAGCAAGTGGTAGGCATCGTAGCATAGGCATAGCAAAAGAGCGAGCAACTAGCAAGCAAAGATAGAAGTGATTTCGAGGGTATGGTCATCTTGCCTGAAATCCCGCAAGGAAGAAGAACGAATCCATGAAGAAGACAAGCGGACGAGGTCGAGCGAATCCTCACAACTCGAGCGAAACCGAAGCTAACGAGAGAAGCAAACCGGAAAGAAGCAAACAACATAGTAAACAACCATCACATGAACATGGCATGATGCACAAACAAGTATGATGCATGTCCGGTTTAAAAAAGCATGGCATGGCAATATGCACAAACAATCCTACAAATTAAGTGGAGCTCAATATGCAACGGGTTGCATATTGACAAAACTTCACAACATTTATTTAGTTCTCTCCCGATTAGGTACTCCACCATATTAAATGTTGTTAAACATGGCAAGAGGTGAAGCATAATGAAACTAACTATTTAGGCAAGTTTAAACGAGGCCGGAAATAAGAAACAACAATTCCGGAAAATCCCCATATGCAAATTATGGATTCGGTACAGATCTGACCTAAAGCATATTTTAGAGTTGTTAAACATGCAAAGTAATGCTACCATGTTAAACTAGGCATTTTTTCTACCCCATTTACATATATAATTTATTTAAAATGGAGCTACGGTTATTTAGATATGAAATAAATCATTTTAACATGGCATTTAAGCAAATTAATGCAAACAACAATATTAAACATTTAAATGTTGTTATCATGATGCGGATGACATATACAAGTTATTATGCAATATTATGAAAGCGTTATCATGAGCATGATATGAGGCATTATGTCACCGTGGTGGAAGAAAGGGTGCCACGGCAGCGAATCCGAAAATGGTGCCACGGCAACATATCGGTTCCGTAGCTCACGGAGATACCGATGCAAAAGGAAGTGGGCGGAAGCGAGTCATGCAAGATGGTGGGGTGATCCCGATTACCGGGTTCCCACGGAACGGTGGCATGGCAAAAGAGGGGCATCGCAAGGATGATTCGAACACGGCGGTCGTCACGGGTTATACCTCCGAAACGTTCAAACGGGACGGGTCGAGTTTCGTAGAGGGAAGTAGACGTTCACGGGTCGTCGGGGAAGTAGAGGAAGTAGTCGTTCTCGCGATGATCGCTGCGGGAAGTAGTGGTGCACGGCGACGGTAGAGGAAGTAGTGGTTCATGTCCCGTGGATGTTCGGGGTCCACGGGGTCTTCGAGGGTCGACGGTAGTGGTACACGTGTCATCGGGTACTTGTCGTTTCGGTTCGGTGGTCGTCGGTCGTAGTGGTACTTGGCGTTTCGGAGGCAGCGGTAGTGGTACTTGAAGAATCGAAAGCGGACTTGAGCGTCTTCGCGGCGTAGGGGTACTTGTCGTTATCCACCTCGGATGTAGTCGTTCCCGTGTAGACGAACAGCGGAACCCGTGTGTCGGTACTTGGCGTTTCCGGTTGGGCGTAGAGGTACTCGCAAAACCGAGATGGTCTTGACGATCCGGTGAGACGAAGTGGTCCGGTGCGGTCTTGGACTTGGCGATCCAAAACGTTCATCGGCGGTCGTCGTGGTACTTGACGCTTGGGATTGATTTCAGGTTTCCATGCGTCCACGGCAAGACAGCGCAGATGCAAAGAGGCAGCGACTTGGCGCGGTTCCGGTGGTCGAACAAGGCAGGGACAGCGTGCGTTCGTTCTCCGCCTAAACAAGGACGGCGTGGAGGCAGGAGGGCAACGGCGGCGCCGCAAACTCCGGTGATGTAGCACGATGGGGAGGCGCAGGGACGGCTGGGGTGGACGGGTCGGCCTCGGGACGCCGAGGACAGGAGACGAGGAGGAGAAGACCGGCGAGGTAGACGCAGGGGCTCGCCGGCGGCGCGATGGAGAGCTTCTGGCGGCGGTGCGCAGACGGGGCACCAGCGGCGGGAACGGTCCAGGGCGGCGAGATCCGGGGTCAGGGGCCTTCGTCCCCGGGGTTGGCCGCGCCGGAGGTTGGCGGCGCCATGGCGCGATGGAGGACGACGGAGGGGAGGCGCAGCACGGGCAGGAGGTGGAGCGGAGGCGGCGAGGAGGAGGCCGCAGGTGGAGGAGGTGCGGGGACGGAGAGGTGGCGCAGGTCGAGGAGAGGCACGGGGCCGGACGGCCTCACGACAGCGGAGGGAGGAGGCGACGAGGGAAGGAAAGGAGGAGGAGAGGGGCGGCAAGGCGCGAGGGGGATCGGGCGCGAGCGAGGTGGAGGGAGAGATCGAGAGGAGGGAGGCGATGGGAAGGAGATGGGGTCGGGGAGGACGAGGGGTTCGGGCAGGGTGTGCGGCGCTGAGGAATCGAGGGAGAGAGACCTGCGGGCTAGGGTTAGAGGGGGGGTAGGTGGGCCTGCTTGGGCCTGGGAGTCTAGGCCGGCCTGGAGGGAGGCGCGGCTGGGCCTAGGCCTTGGGCCTTGGGAGGAGGAGAAAAGCCAGGGGCCTTAGAGGCCGGCTGGGCTGAGATCTCTCTCTCCAACTCTAATTTAGCAGAAAAGAAGAAAAAAAAATAGAGAGACGAAAGAAAGAGAGGGATAGGGAAAGGACTTGCGGGCGCGGATAATTTTCCCGGGCTCACAAAAATATGTTAGGACCGAGAAAATTAGGAAAGACCAAGATTGAAAGAATAAATTCAAATTTCTTTGAATTTAATTCAAAAGGTTTGAACTAGGGTAGGTTCTAGGGTTTCCAAAAATGTTGAGAGTTTTGGTAGAGCTCGGAAAAATGATGAAAGGACAAGTGACAAAGTTAGAGGCCAAGAGTAGAAATAATGAAAGGCATTGGGATTTTTGCAAGTGTGTTATGGTGATTCCAAAACAATGGAATATTTTTAATATAGCTCCCTAATATTGGGAGGATATGTTATAAAGAGAAGTCACAAGTGAATTCCCTCGATTTAAATGGATCGAAAAATCCATACAATTTATTTAGAAGAGTTTTAAAAATAATGATATGATGGCATGATGACATGATGCAATGCAAAAACAAAACAAATCACATGGCAAAACTCGGAAACCCTGGAAGGCAACTGAAGCTCCGGTCTTGGGGCGTCACATTTTCCGTCATATCGGTATTATGTTCCCGGATTTTGCGTCCCTAACGCGGTCGGGTGATTTATGGGACCCCCTTGACAGTTCGCTTTGAATAAGACTTTTCCAGCAAGGCCCAACATTGGTTTTATCATTTTCCTCACCTGTACCCTTTTCCCTTGGGTTTCCGGAGCCCGAGGTTCATCTTTATTTAGCCCCGGCCGGTGCTCCTTCGAGTGTTGGTCCGAACCGAGCAACCTCTTGGGGCCACCAGGGCAACTCGAGGGTTGGTTTTACTCGTAGCTTGACTTATCCGGTGTGCCACGAGACCGAGGTACGTCGACTCCTATCAGGATTTGTTGGCACATCCGGCGGCTTTGCTGGTCTTGTTTTATTGCTGTCGAAATGTCTTGTAGCCGGATTCCGAGATTGATCGGGTCTTCCGGGAGAAGAATATCCTTCGTTGATCGCGAGAGCTTATCATGGGCTAAGTTGGGACACCCTGCAGGGTTTGAACTTTCGAAAGCCGTGCCCGCGGTTATGTGGCAGATGGGAATTTGTTAATGTCGGTTATAGAAAACCGAAGTTGATCTTAATTAAAATACACCAACCGTGTGCGTAACCGTGAGTGTCTCTTTTCGGGTGATCGAGAGGAGAACACGGTTTCGGGTTATGTCGGCGTAAGTAGGTGTTCGGATCACTTCTTGATCATTGCTAGTTGACGACCGTTCCTTTGTTTCTCTTCTCGCTCTCATTTGCGTATGTTAGCCACCATATATGCTTAGTCGCTGCTGCAACCTCACCACTTTACCCCTTCCTTTCCATTTAAGCTTTGCTAGTCTTGATACCCATGGTAATGGGATTGCTGAGTCCTCGTGGCTCACAGATTACTACACCACCAGTTGCAGGTACAGGTTTGCGAAGATCATGACGCGAGAGCGATGCTTACTTGTGTTGGAGTTCTTCTTCTGTTTCTTCTTCGATTAGGGGATAGGTTCCAGGTCGGCAGCCTGGGCTAGCAGGGTGAATATTGTTTGAGCTTCTGTTTATGTTTCATCCGTAGTCGGATGTTGATCTTGTATACGATGTTGATGTATTCTTGTGGCATTTGTGCCTTATGCATGTATCCCCATCTATTATGTAATGTTGATGTAATGATATCCACCTTGCAAAAGCGTTTCAATATGCGGGTCTATCCTTGGTGGGACCTTCGAGTTCCTTTTGGATAGGGTCGCATATTGGGCGTGACACCCGGACTGATGTTGTTTTCAGTAGAACTACCGTGGTGTTGTCTTTTGCACAGAAATCAAAGTTCTCCAAATGCAGCAAAACTTTTTGATGATTTTTTTGGAACAAAAGAGGCACTAGAAGCTTCGTGGGAGGACCAGAAGGGGAAGGAGGTGGCCACTTGGCACCAGGGCGCCCCTCCTCTAGCGCGCCCTAGTGGTTAGTGGTCCCCTCGAAACCCATCTGGACGTGAGACCGATGCCAAAAAATCCAATAAATACATAAACCCCCATAAATAACCCTAGATCAGAAGTTCCGCCCCAAGCCTCTGTAGCCACGAAAAAACAATCTGGACCCTGTTCCGGCACCCTACCTATTATGGCATTTCCATATTCAATCTGAGATATATTGCCATGCAACTTCCACCGTTCCATTTTATTATGACACATACCATCATTGTCATATTGCTTTGCATGATCATATAGTTGACATAGTATTTGTGGCTTGGCCACCGTTCATATATCTCGGAATGGCTATGGATATGCCATAATAGGTAGGTATGGTGGCTATTTTGAGGAAGATATAAGGTCGCTAATGTGTGAAAGAGCGTATCATATCACGGGGTTTGGATGAACCGACGAAGTTTGCACCAACTCTCAAGGTGAGAAAGGGCAATGCATGGTACCGAAGAGGCTAGCAATGATGGAAGGGTGAGAGTACGTAAATCCATGGACTCAACATTAGTCATAAAGAACTCACATACTTGTTGCAAAAGTTTATTAGCTCTCGAAACAAAGTACTAATATGCATGCTCCTTGGGGGATAGATTGGTAGGAAAAGACCATCGCTCGTCCCCGACCTCCACTCATAAGGAAGACAATCTAATAATAAATCATGCTCCAACTTCATCGCATAATGAAAGACCATACGTGCATGCTTCGGGAATCACAAACCTTAACACAAATATTCTTACTAAACCACAAGTACTCACTAGCATGACTCTAATATCACTACCTTTATATCTCAAAACAGGTGCAAAGAATCAAACTTCTCATATGTTCAACGATCTTCATGAAAGTTTTTATTATATCCCTCTTGAATAACCATCATATTAGGACTAAATTCATAACCTAAGCAAATTTCCATACTATTTGTAAGACTCTAAAAATAATATAAGTGAGGCATGAGAGTTCATCAATTTTTTCAAAATAAAACCACTGCTGTGCTCTAAAAAGATATAAGTGAAGCACTAGAGCAACTACTTAGCTCAAAACATATAAGTGAAGCACATAGAGTATTCTAATAAATTCACGATTAATGTGTTTCCCTCTCAAAAGGTGTGTACAGAAAGGATGATTGGGGAAAACTAAAAAGCAAAGACTCATATAATACAAGACGCTCGAAGCAAAACATATGTCATGTGGTGAATAAAAATATAGCCTCAAGTAATTTGCCGATGGATTGAAGACAAAAGAGGGGATGGTATCCAGGGCATCCGCAGGCTTAGATGCTTGGTTGTCCTTGAATATTACCTTGGGGTGCTTTGGGCATCCCCAAGCTTAGGCTCTTGCCACTCCTTATTCCGTACTCCATTGAAACTTCACCCAAAACTTGAAAACTTCACAACACAAAACTCAACAGAAAACTCGTGAGATCAGTTAGTGAATCAAAGCAAATAACCACTTTTAGGTACTGTTGTAAACTCATTCTAATTTTATATTGGTGTTACATATACTGTATTCTAACTTCTCCATGGTTCATACCCCCCGATACTACCCATAGATTCATCAAAATAAGCAAACAACACAACAAAAACAGAATCAGTCAATGACAGAACAGTCTGTAGAATATTCTGTAGTAATCTGTAAAAAAACAACATAGAATTTTTCCTCGCTTATGTGAATTTTTAAAATTCCAGCACTAAGCGCAAAATTTTCTATTTTTCAGAAAAACCAAATCAACTATCACCCAAGATCATCCCAAAGGCTCTACTTGGCACAAACACTAATTAAAACTCTTAAACACAATCATAAAAGTATTATAATTGCATATTTATTGAAAAACAGAAGCAAAAACCAAAAAACCTAAAACATAAAACAAAATTGGGTTGCCTCCCAACAAGCACTATTGTTTTGTGCCCCTAGCTAGGCATATTGCATAGATCTAGCTATTGTCATCTTTGGTATTTAATCCATAAGTATCCCTCATAATAGATTCATATGGTCACCAAATTTTCTTTCTTGGAAAGTGTTCCATGCCCTTCCTTAATGGAAATTGAAATCTAATGTTTCCTTCTTTCATATCAATAATTGTACCGATTGTTCTAAGGAAATGCCTACCAAGAACAATAGGGCATGTAGGATTGCAATCTATATCAAGCACAATAAAATCTACGGGCATGCAATTCCTATTTGCAACAATAATAACATCATTAATCCTTCCCATAGGTTTCTTAATAGTGGAATCCGCTAAGTGCAAATTTAAAGAACAATCATCAAGTTTATGGAAACCTAGCACATCACATAGAGTTTTTGGACTAGTGGAAACACTAGCACCCAAATCACACAAAGCATAGCACTCATAATCTTTAATCTTAATCTTAATAGTAGGTTCCCATTCATCATAAAGCGTTCTAGGGATTGAAACTTCCAACTCAAGTTTTTCTTCAAAGATTTCATCATAGCATCAACGATATGTTTAGTAAAAGCTTTATTTTGATTATTACCATGAGGTGAATTAAGCATAGATTGTAACAAGGAAATACGATCAATCAAAGAAAAATTGTCATAATTATAGTCCTTGAAATCCAAAAGAGTGGGATCATCACTACTTAAAGTATTGACCTCGCTAATGCCACTTTTATCAAATTTTTCATTAAGATCTTCACCCTCCAAATTATTGGGACACCTTCTAGCTAAAGTTAACTCATCTCCAGTCCCTTCTTTATCTAGTTTTATATAAGCAAACAAAGATTCAATAGGAGTCACACCAATCACTTTAAGATCTTCATCATGATTCAAAGATTCAGGTTTAGCAGCCATCCTATTTATTAATGTAGATTGTTTATCGAAGATTTGGCCTACTAAATTTTCAATGTGAACGAGTTGAGATTTAAGACCAACGACTTCCTTGTTAACATCATCAAGCTCTTTATTGATATACTCAATCATAGTATTTTGTTCTTTAAGTTCCTTCCTAAAGAAACTATTATGCTCAAATTGTAAAGACATGAAGTTTTTGCATTATTTTCAATTTCTTCAAACTTTCTGTGGTAAGGATGAAAGTTTTTAAATTGAGACACGATGACACGAAGGCAATCTAGCACACAAGCAAAAAAAAAAGCAAATGAAAAGACGAATGGAAAGAAGGCAAATATTTTTGTGTTTTTCTGAAAATGTTTTAGAAGTGGGGGAAATGAAAACAAGAGGCAAATGGTGAATAATCTAAGTGCAAGAGATAAGAGTTTATGATGGGTACTTGGTGGGATTGATGTAGAACCTCCCCGGCAACGGCGCAAGAAATTCTTCCTGCCACTTCTTGAGTTTGCGTTGTTTTCTCCTTAAAGATGAATGGGTGATGCAACAAAGTAGAGATAAGTATTTCCCTCAGTTTGAGAACCAAGGTATCAATCCAGTAGGAGGGACACACAAGTCCACAATAGATGCACCTACACAAACAAACAAATACTTGCACCCAACGCGATAAAAGGGGTTGTCAGTCCCTTCGCGGTTACTTGCAAGGATGAGATCTGATAGAGATAGGTATGAAAGATAAATAAAAGTGAAAAATAAAGTAAAGGTAAATAAATTGCTGATAACCCACAATTATAGGGGATCGCAACATTTTTCGAGGGTACAGTGTTCAACCCAAATTTATTGATTCGACACAAGGGGAGCCAAAGAATATTCTCAAGTATTAGTAGCTGAGTTGTCAATTCAACCACACCTGAAAGACATAATATTTGCAACAAAGTATTCAGTAGCAAAGTAGTATGGAAGTAATGGTAACAGTGGCAAAAGTAACAGTAGTAGTTTTGTAGCAATTGTAACAGTGGCAACGGAAAAGTAACTTAGCAAAGATCAATTTGAAACGAACTCGTAGGCTATGGATCTATGATGGATAATTATGTTGGATGGAAATCATCATGCAACAGTTATAACCTAGGGTGACACAAAACTAGCTCCAATTCATCAATATAATATAGGCATGTATTCCGAATATATTCATACGTGCTTATGGAAAAGAACTTGCATGACATATTTTGTCCTACCCTCCCGTGGCAGCGGGGTCCTATTGGAAATAAGGGATATTAAGGCCTCCTTTTAATAGAGTACCAGACCAAAGCATTGGCATTTAGTGAATACATGAACTCCTCAAACTACGGTCATCACCGGGAAGTGTCCCGACTATTGTCACTCCGGGGTTGCCGGATCATAACACACAGTAGGTGACTATAACTTGCAAGATAGGCTCAAGAAAACGAATATATTCATGAAAACATAATAGGTTCAGATCTGAAATCATGGCACTCGGGCCCTAATGACAAGCATTAAGCATAGAAAAGTCATAGCAACATCAATCTTACACTACTAGGGAAAAGCCTATACACAGAATCTTAGCAGCAGCGCGGCTCAAAAAGGAGCGCTGCTGCTAATTAGTAGTAGCGCGTGTGCGGGAAACTCGCTACTGACAAGTTTTTAGCAGTAGAGCGCTCGGTGTAAACCGCGTTGCTACTAATATCGACCGGCGGTGTCCACCAAAATCCATTTAGCAGCAGCGCGGTGCCGCGAGCCGCACTACTGCTATGGATGTAGTAGTAGCGCGCTTTTTCTGAGGTTGCTGCTGCTAAATTTCAAATTGGCACACTTTTTGGTCCCGGTTAGCAGTAGCGCCATTTCCCAAAGCGCGCTGCTGCTACTTCCTTAGTAGCAGCGCATTTTAACTCCCGCGCTACTGCTAATCCGCACCAATCCACCACCTTTTTCCCACCCGTCCCTCCCCCTCCCCCTCGTCTCTTCCCTTTCCCCTACCTCCCACATGCTCCCACTCTCACTCTTCTTCTTCCTCAATACTTCTCCCCCATTACTCTCTCTCTTATATCTACCTTTCTCTCTCTTCATTACTCCTACCTAACTACACCACCTCCATTAATGCATCTCCTTTCTCTTTTTCCTTCCCCTCCACTAGTTGAAGTTGTCTCCTCCCAAATTAGGTAGCTAGGTAGATGTAGGATTTAGTTAAGTGACCTATTTGCGCCCTAACTAGATCTATCTTTGTCAAAGAAGATCTTTGTGCACTTTTGATCTCCCTACAACATCATCTCCACCGTGTGCTCGATCTCGAGATAGAGGTGATTAAAATTTCATCCTTTTGCAAAATGGAAATATGTTTATGTGTGTGTGTGATATGTTTATGGAAATTGTGTGTGTGGCATGAGTTGACGCCAAATTGTGCTTTTGAGTTGCCTATGTTTTGCCGAAATGTCGATTTATTTCCGTTTCGGCGAATTCCGGGCAAACTCTAGATCCATATATGT
Source organism: Aegilops longissima (assembly GCA_021605205.1). NCBI lineage: Eukaryota > Viridiplantae > Streptophyta > Magnoliopsida > Poales > Poaceae > Aegilops > Aegilops longissima. The sequence goes on from CM038681.1 coordinate 89,626,898, forward strand.
CCTATTTTTAGGGAATGTCATGCCGAATATTTGTATGACTTTGATGCATGCACACATTTTTATAATCAATTTGTTTTATTATTACCGTGCGAGCGTTCATGATGGTCGATTGGAGCGATGGTGGACAGGTGGTTGCGGTCGGCGGTGCAGGACATGAAAGAAAATAACCTGACGGAGGTTTTATGTCCGTGTCGAAAATGCAAAGGAATAGTTTGGCTCGACCCCTATGACGATGGTCGTGTCGAAGCGCACCTGCTCATGATTGGTTTCATCAATGGCTATACTCGGTGGATAACTGAAGATGAGGATGACAATGTTGAGGATGCCGACAGGGCAGGCAATGATGACACGGGGCAAGACGAAGAAGAGGCCGGACATGGCGGCAGAGAAGGGGACGGACATGGCGGAGGAGAAGGGGCTGGACATGGCGGCGGAGAGAACGACATGGACTCCACGCAACAGAGTTCGTCGATACTAAGTTCAATCATGCGGGACCCTCATGTTCAAGCATTGCTTCGCAAGGAGACGAGTACTGAGAGAGCTACTTCTAGAGAGGAGGCTAAGCTGGAGCAACTGGTGGTAGACTCGAACACTCCATTGTATGATGGTTGCAATCCTGAGGTGACCCGCTTGAGTCTCACGCTCCAACTCCTGAAGACGAAGGCTAAAAACAAATGGACCGATACTAGCCTCGATGAGCATCTCAAGTACCTAAAGGATGTTCTTCTCGCGGGTAATCTATGTCCTACTAGTGTTGATGAGGCCAAGAAGATCGTGTGCCCTCTTGATCTGCCACGCGTTAGATACCATGCATGCATCAACGATTTCATAATTTATCGTAAGGAGCACGCGGAAAAAACAAGCTGTCCGGTGTGCAATGCTTCTCGATACAAGAAGGTCGGGAAGAAATGTCCCAAGAAAGTTGTATGGTACTTACCGATCACTCCCCGTCTTCAGAGGTATTTTGTAGATCCCAAGGAAGCAAAGCTAATGCGATGGCACGCGGGGAGGAAGAAGCCCGACGATGGAGATGATCCGAAGCTGAGACACGTGAAGGATGGAAGCCAGTGGAGAGCCTTGAACATCTTCTATCAGTATTTTGAATGTGATGCAAGGAACATCGTGCTCGGTGCATGTACCGATGGCATGAATCCGTTTGGCAACAAGAACACCAACCATAGCACATGGACCGTGTGTGTATGGATGTACAACCTCCCCCTGGTTGTGCATGAAATCAAAGTACATTCACATGAGCATGCTTATTCAAGGGCCGAAACAACCAGGAAATAATATTAGTTTGTATCTGGGGCTAATTCAAGAGGAGTTAGACACGTTACGGAAAACACCAGCCAAGACATGGGACACCGGCAAAGACAAGTATTTCAACATGAGAGCCGGGGTGATCACGACAGTGCACGACTATCTCGGTTACGGATATTTGGCAGGCCAGGTGTGCCATGGATATTGCGGATGCACGCGGTGCATGGATGATACGACGTCTCAGCAGCTAACGTCAAGGAAAGATGGCGGGTCTGGGAAAATCGTGTACATGGGGCATCAAAGATGGCTTGAACAGGATGACCCATGGAGAAACCGTGGAGATCTATTCAATGGTCAGGCTGAGCATCGAGGACCTCCACGTAAGCAGAGCGGTGCCGAAATGGATGAGCTGTTGAAAAACTGGAAGGAGTGCCCCGCGCCGGGAAAGACGATGAGAAAGGCGCCGAAGCCGCTGCTAAAGGTATGGAAGACGAGGTCTGTGTTCTAGGACTTGGAGTACTGGCACAAACTCGATACACCTCATTGCCTTGATCAAATGCATATCTATAAGAATGTCCTTGAGATCTTGCTCGCAACACTGATGAACATGCCGGATAAGACCAAGGATGGGCCGAAGGCAAGAAAAGACTTGCAAGATTTCAAAATCAGGAAAGATCTGCACATGCCGCCCCGTAAAATGTCAGATGAGACAGAGATGGAGACAGAGGCACGGGAGAAGAATGGAAAGAAAATAAAGAAAGAGTATTATTGCCCCCCTTCTTGCTTCACCTTAAGTCAGGCTGAGATCAATCAATTCTTTAACTGCCTTACCGGAGTCAAAGTTAGTTCCGGTTACTGTGGCAAGATAAGCAGATATCTAGACACGGATAATAAAAGGTTCAGCGGGATGAAGTCTCATGACTGTCATGTGATGATGACGTAGATACTACCTGTTGCCCTTAGAGGGATAATGGACAAGCACGTCCGTGACACGCTTATTGGTCTCTGCAACTTTTTCATCGTCATCTCTCGAAAGTCGATCAGTGTGAAGCAGCTCCGAAGGCTACAGGAAGAGATTGTTGTGATACTGAATGAGCTTGAGATGTACTTCCCGCCCGCGTTCTTTGACGTGATGGTGCATCTGTGTGTCCATATTGTGGATGACATAATAGACCTGGGGCCGTCATTTCTGCACAACATGATGCCGTTTGAGAGGAGAATGGGATCATCAAAGGATTCGTTCATAACATGTCCCGTCCGGATAGAAGCATCGTCCAGGGCTATTTGACACAAGAGTGCATCTCTTTCTGTGAGAATTTTCTATATGGCGCAGACCAGCCGCCTGGTGTTAGTGTTGGTTTGCTGTTAACAAGCACGATGGGAGGCTCAAAGGAGATGCTCACGCAGCGGTCGCGAGGAACTGCGTGGCATACTCAGATCGGCGCAGCGACATTGTGAGCAAACTTGGTAGTGCTACAACACCTAGACGAGGTAGATCCTTTCATGGCACTGCACAAAGAAATTATCGCAAAGAAGTATCGTGACCGGGGGGTATGCAGGACGAACGCCGAAGTTACTAGAGAGCACAACTCCACTTTCCTGCATTGGTTCAAAGAGCATATTATTGCTAATCCCCCGGAGGAGGGCTCTAAGGACGGATTGCTCATATACGCTTTAGCACATGGCCCCTCGCCCAACCTCGTAACCTATCATGCATATGATATCAACGGATACAAATTCTACACGGAGGCCAAAGATATGGACAGTGATGATCAGAACTCAGGGGTGACGATGGAATGCATGACCGGCAGCGACAACGGCGCAACTGAACGATTTTATGGAAGGGTCGAGGAGATCTGGGAGCTTGAATACTCTGGACTGCACAACACGACGATGTTCCGTGTCAGATGGGCGAAGAATGTCGAAAGAGAAAACCGGATTTTCACTACCATGAGTATACCCGACGCCAAGAGCGCTACCGTGAACGCTATCGCAAAAAAACAAGCCATGGGTACACGCTAAGCACGTGACACAATGCTTCTTCATAACCGACCCACGCAATCCCAGTCATGTTGTCGTGAGGAGAGGCAAAAGGAACATCATTGGAATGGATGGAGTCGCCAGCGAGGAAGACTATGATCGATCGGCAACCCAATGAGGAAGATGGCGATGATGATGAAGTATCGTCAAAGAAGAATCAATACTAGATTACCTAAGAAAATCGTACTCCATGGAAAAGGCAAAGTCACAATGAGGGGCTCAATTATTCTTGAAGAACAAGAAGGGAAAGAAGCTGACTCAAAACGAAAACGTCGGTATTGAGGAACCGTATGTTATCAGTCAAATGATGTAATATATATATATATATATATATATATATATATATATATATATATATATATATATATATATATATATATATATATATATATGTTCTATTTTGTATACACACTTAGCCATTATTATGCATGGGTCCAATGATGTAATATATATGTTCCTATTTTGCATACATATTTAACCGTCAAATGATGCAATATATATCGCCCTCCCTTCGTTCACTGCTCTCTGGAAATAAAAGTGGGAGAAAATAAAGGAAAAGAAAAAGGAAAACTGGCAGTAGCAAAGGTAGTAGCAGCGCGTTTTGTCTAAACCGCTACATCTACTGAAGGTAGTAGTAGTGCATTTCGTATAAACCGCTACAACTACTGAAGGTAGTAGCAGCGCGTTTTGTCCAAATGCGCTGCTGCTACGTCCACTTAACCCAAAATCCTCACTATCCCTGCTTCATCCCGCCTTTTCCCCCCAAATCCCCACTCTCTCTTCCCCCGTCGCTCGCCCCCGACCCCGGCGCGCGCCGCCTCGACCCAACCTCGCCCGACCCGACCCCGCGCCGCGCCTGACCCAGCCCTCGCCCGACCCAGGCCTGGCGCTCGCCCCGACCCGGCGGCTCGCCACCGACCGTCCGGCCTCGCCTCCCTCCTCTGCTTCCTCCCCTCCCAACCTCGGCCGTCGTCGGGCCTGCCTCCTCGCCCCCTGCACCCTCTGTAAACCCCCCTCTCTCTCTCTGCTAGGGTTCTTCGGTTAATTTACTTAGGTTTTAGTTTGGGCAGTATGTTAATTAGGTTATCTATTTAGTTATGAATTTAGCTAGGTTTCAAAATTAGCTAAATTTATATGCCAATTTGAACTAGACATGTGATATGTGGGTAAGTCATGTTTTGTACATGTCATGTTTGGAAAATGATCCGAGTGGCCTATGTTACGCCGGAATGTTGATTCATTTTCGTTCCGGTGAATTTCAGGCGCTCGATATGTCCATTTTTTAGCAAAGGTCATGCCGAAATTTCCCGTGAATAAAGGCATGATTTGTGCTACATAGTTTGCATATTGAGTGCTGGCACATAGATTTCTTTTTTATGTCATTTCTCATTATTCATACTTTTAGAAATAAATGAGGACACTTAATCATAGGAAACATGTCGAACAACGAAGAAACTGGGCCTTCTGACCAAGATGCAGACGAGATGGATTATGAGGGTGAACAAGAGTACCTCGACTATTTGACTGCTAAGCAAGGTTTGCAGGTCGGCCTCGATGATGGTACTAACGCCGACATCGACACCGACGGCGCCGGCACCGATGGCGGCACCAAGACCGGTGGGGAAGATACCGGCAGGGAAGGTACCGGCCCCGATGCCGTTGCCGAAAAGAGGAAGCATAAGAAGCAGAGGATACAAAAACCTAACAAACTAGGGATTGGACGACTTGTGATCACAAAGATGGCACCTGGCAAGTTTGAGCCGTTTGTCGGGACCCCGATTCTAAGTCACACCGATCTAGCATGTAACACCTCATATCGCTTTGCGGCCTCACGCACGGTATTCCCACGGGTGTCGCCTTACCATGGCCAGGGACCGTTTGCGCCTTTTGGCTGACGTATATGATAGTGTCGCTAGCATCCATATGACAGAGAACCCGGGCCGACATGACTAGTCGTGAACCCAAAGTGGCACTAACTTACGGGGACATGCATACATGGAACAATATCGAGCATGTCGGTCAGCGGCGTGTGAATCCGGGCGGTAGCAACTGGGCTAACAGGACTCCGGGAACCCGGGCTGTAGCAGGCTAGGCAGGACTCCAGATGTCACCGTGTGACATTTCCTCGAAGGGACAGACACAGGAACGAAGTGAATCACATGCCGGCCAGTCTAAGTGTTCCGGAGCAGTAGTGCTGGGCTAGCAGGACTCCGGTAAATCGGGCTGTAGCGGACTACCATGGCTCGGTGGAAGCACTAGACAACATTTCCCCATAAGAGAGGCTACCAAGGATAGACAACTAGGTTGTCAGATCCCACACATGCAATAAACGTTACACGTACACATAACACGCAAGTATGTGCTGTACTACATGGCATCACAACATAATGCAAACTCATATGGATAAATGCCCAGAAGAGCCACATAGCATTAAATACAAACAGGGGTCACATGACCCATCATTCAGAGCATACAAGCAATGGAAGCATTACATGTCTGAGTACAGACAACTACTAAAGAAAAAGGCTGAGAAGCCTGACTATCTACAAGACCCTCCCAAGGGTACAAGATCGTAGCTGAGGTAACAAGCTACTCGTCGAAGTCCAAGCGGACTACTAGTAAGACCGAAATCTCCGCTGCAAAAGCATAAATAAAGCAACGTGAGTACAAAGGTACTCAACAAGACTTACATTAGATCCTATCATACATGCATTTGTATCAAGAAGGTAATGTGGGGTTTAGTTGCAGCAAGCCAACTTTGACTCAGTGGCTATCCCGTTCTACGACTACGAGAAACTTCTTTGAGGTGAAGTAGCGCACACGAGTCCACTAATCACCACATCAATACACTACTATGGATTCATTCCCGTCTCCCTAAGAGAAGGCTATCCATAACACTCACACTTGTCTTGAGCATTTTAGAGTGTCCACTTCAAGTTGTCTATGTACCACGTAAGCATCCAAGAAGTCCATAACTGCGGACCCGGCTATTCGAATAGATCATGTTAACCATGCAGGGGTGTACTTCTTCACACATGCTCTCGCCACTTACCGCCATGTACACGTCGTGTATCTCGGCAACCTTCAAGCGGAAGGCTGGCGAGGGTGTCGGCCGCGACCTGACTAACCACAAAAGACTCTAGCCCAGGTTTATCGCCTATTCGGGTTCCATCCGCAAGGAGATCCGGCCGGGGTGTCGCTCACGGCCCCAAACGATGTGTGCAGGGTTCCTGAGCCCACCATCCGGGTGCCACTCGGTACACCAGGCCACGTGTGCCTAGTCTGTCCCAAGCCCACCCTGCCGGGTGCCACTTGGTAGAAAAATAGCACTACCTACAAACAACAGAAACTAGTTGCGACTCCTGGACATAGATCAAGTTGGTTAATAAGTCAAGAGGGGTCGAGTTACCGGAACCCAATGTGTGGTAGTATCGAGTCATTGGAAAACATACATAGAACTCAGTGCTTAAGAACGGTTCCACTGAGACAACCCACCATGTACTCCTACATGGCCTCTCACCGCTACCTTTACCAAATCGTGTTCACACACTTCACTCTCAGCATCAGAACATCGAACTGCACTCCAATTCACTCCCAATGAATCAGAGCTGACACAACTCTAAGCAATAGTAGGCATGGCATGGTAGGAACACAACATGGCTCAGTCAACTCCTACACATGCTAGTGGGTTTCAACTATTTACTGTGGCAATGATAGGTCATGCAGAGGAATGGGTTCAACTACCGCAGCACAAAGTAGCAATTGAATCGTTGTTGTCCTAATGCAATAAATGAGAGCAGGAGCGAGAGAGTAGGATTTTATCGGAATGAACAAGGGGGTTTGCTTGCCTGGTAGATCAACAGGCCTTTGCTCCTCGACAGTACTGGATCGGTCTCCGGAGCAGGACCTATCGAGAAGGAACGGTGTCGGCATTTAATACACAAGCATATGCAACAATATGATGCATGAACATGGCATGAAGATGTGATGTTGTTTGAGCTAATGCAACAAACATTCATTTGGTTGAAGTTCATTTGAACCAAAAGTTCAAATGCAACTCCAAATTAACTCTTTATAAATGCCATATATATGTTTTCACCTATACAGCAGGCTTAGGTTGGTTTGTCATGCATGAAACAAGTACAGATGGATAGATTGAATTTTGCTGATAATTTTTCATATATAAATTATTTCAATCTGAGCTAATGCAACAAGCATTCATTTGATTGAAGTTCATTTGAACCAAGAGTTCAAATGCAACTCCAAATTAACTCTTTATAAATGCCATATATATGTTTTCACCTATACAGCAGGTTTAGGTTGGTTTGTCATGCATGAAACAAGTACAGATGGATAGATTGAATTTTGCTGATAATTTTTGACGTTTATAACATTTTCTAGAATTTCCTGATTTAATTTAAAACCAGAAAATAAATAACTGCGTCAGCACTGTGTCACTGTGATGTCAGCAAGTCAACACCGCTGACTGGGTCAAAACTGACGTGTAGGGTCCACACGTATGTGTCTCATGGTTAAACGGAGGGTTTTTTTTATACTAATCTAGTTAAAATTAGTGGCGCTGGGCCCACTGTGAGTGTCAGCAGGGTAATTAGTCCTAAAGACATCTAGTCAGGGGCGGGGCCCACGTGTGTTGACCCCAGGGAGGTCAAACCCCGGGTCGAACAGGTCAAACTTGCTGGCGACTCGACGCCGGCGAGGCCAGACGCGGCGGAGGGCCTCGGATTTCGCCCTCCGGCGACCAAACACCGAGTGGAGGGGCTCTGTGGGTTCCTGGCGCTCATGCTCATCCGGAGGAGGCGACAGAAGGACGCAGGGTGGCGGGAGCTCGCCGGAGCGGAGCTCGCGGCGGCGGACGGAGCACGGCTTCGAGCGGGAGCGGGCTGTGGGGCACGGGGAGGCCACCCGAGGGGCTTTGCGGCACCCTAGTGGCACCAGGAGCACGGTGACGCGCTCGGTTGCGGGCTGCGGTGGCCAGGGCGAGGGTGGCGACATGAACGGCGGCGAGGAGCTACGGCCATGGCGGGGGAAGGGGGCTGGCTGGCAACGGGAAGCGGGAGAGGGAAACGGAGCAGAGGCTCACTGCGGACTCGACGGCATCGACGGCGAGCTCGGGGAAGGGCTGGAGTCGGCGGGGCGGCGAAGACGATCTCCGCCGACCGGATATGAAGACGGTGTCGATGGAGGCGCTCCAGGGCCTCCCGAGGCGCGTGGCTTGACGAAGAGGATGAGGGAGATGCGGCGAAGCTTCTGAGCTTGTCGGAGAGGCGAGGGGGAGGCGGTGGCTGCGACTATAGTGTGCGGCGGTGACGGTGGTGCTCGGGCGGTCACGCGGGAGAGAACCAGGGGAGGAGGGAGAGCGAGGGAGAGGGAGAGAGGTGCGGGGCGGTGCGTGGCGTCGTCCGAGCGATCCAGTCGACGGGAGGGAGAAGCAGGAGGTGGCGGGAGACGTGGACGCGGCTGGCTGCGGTGCGGCCACGCAGCTGCTCCTACTGGCAGGAGCTTGAAGAAGCTCCTAGCAGTTGGGATGGGCCGACTCTGGGGGCATTTGGGCGAGCCAGGCTGCAGCAGGCTCTTGGTAAGTTTCTTCCTGTTTTGTTTACATTTTCTATTTTTCTGACATTTGTTTTGATTTAATAAAATACTAAATCATTTTATTTTCTTATGCCAATTTTTGTAGGAGCTAGTGGTATTATTGCAGAGCTCCTCAACAAATGGCATATTTTTGGACATATATTATATATATATAACATATATATATCCAATGCAAATAATTATGCATTCATCCCAAATGCCCAAAATAAATACTTATGAGCTCCTAAAAATATTGGTTTGATTCTTATATATGTCCAATATTTTCAGAGAGCATCATGAGCATTTTCTTAGACCCTTCTGGAGCAATTTTTTTATTTGGGCCATTTCCAGAGATGATTCTGAGGGTTTCACAAATCCTCGTTTCATATTTAAATGGAATTTAAACATGATGCACACATGACTAGCTAGCCTTGAGAATACCACAACTAGGGATGTGACAACTCGCCCCCACTTGAAAGAATCTCGTCCCGAGATTCAGGGTTCGATGGAAAAAAGGTGGGGTACTCCAGTCGAAGACGATCTTCTCGCTCCCAAGTAGCTTCTCTCTCGGAACGATGAGACCATTGAACCTTGAGAAACTTGATGTTATGACGTCGAGTGACACGCTCTGCTTGATCAAGAATGCGAACTGGGTACTCTTGATATGTGAGGTTATCTTGGAGATCAAGCGTTTCTTGGTCCACTCGGATAGGATCCGAGAAGCAACGCCTGAGTTGAGAGACGTGGAAGACATCATGCACTCTGGAAAGATGTGGGGGTAGTTCCAACTAGTAGGCAACCTCTCCTCGCTTAGCGAGAATGCGAAAAGGACCAATGTAACGAGGAGCCAACTTGCCCTTGATACCGAAAAGATGGGTACCCTTCAAAGGAGTAACCCGAAGGTAAGCTTTGTCACCAACTTCATAAGTCATATCCTTATGATGACGATCTTAGTGGCTCTTTTGACGAGACTGGGCTGTTTTCAAGTTCTCACGAATGATGCGAACTTGCTCTTCTGCCTCCTGGATCATGTCCGGTCCAAAGAGTTGTCTTTCACCGGTTTCTGACCAGTTCAAAGGTGTTTGACATCTTCGTCCATAGAGAATCTCAAAAGGAGCTTTCTTGAGACTTGATTGATATCTATTGTTATAAGCAAACTCGGCAAAAGGACTTCTCCCAATCCCGAATGAGATAACGCAAGCTCTAAGCATGTCTTCGAGAATTTGATTGACCCTTTCCACCTGACCACTTGATTGAGAGTGGAAAGCGGTACTGAAGGAAAGATGGGTTCCCATGGCAGTTTGGAAACTCTCCCAAAAATGAGAAGTGAAAAGACTACCACGGTCTGAATTGATCTCTAGTGGAACACCATGAAGTGACACTATTCGAGAAATATATAAGTCAGCGAGCTGACTAGCAGTGATACTCTCTCGAATAGGTAGGAAGTGCTCCACTTTGGAGAGACGATCAATGACTACGAAGATAGCATTATTCCCTTTCTTGGTCCTGGGAAAACTGGTGATGAAGTCCATACCAACTTTATCCCATTTCCATTCAGGAATAGCTAAAGCTGAAGAGTGGCAGTAGGTCTCTGATGCTCTGCCTTAACGCGACGACAAACGTCACAGTTAGCAATAAATTGAGCAATTTCTCTCTTCATCCTAGTCCACCTGAACCTCTGGCGTAGGTCCTGATACATCTTAGTACTACCGGGATGAATCGTGAGAGGAGATTCATGCGCTTCTTTAAGAATCAATTGTCGAAGATGCTGCTTCTTGGGGACCACCAGGCGGTTCCCAAAGAAAACGACACCTCGATCATCTGTAGAGAAACTACCAGCAATACCCTTGGCAATGTTTCTCTTGATCCAGGTAATTCCTGTATCATGCTTCTGGGCTTCTATGATATGATCCACAAGAGTAGGTTTTTCCACCAAGGTAGAAATGAATCTGTGAGGAGCAATGTGAAGGTTAAGCTTATAGAATTCCTCATGGAGAAGTGGTTGACCCTGCTGCAACATGAGATTGTTGCAATAGGATTTACGGCTTAGCACATCAGCCACGACATTAGCTTTGCCTGGAGTGTAAGTAATCCCTAGATCATAATCTGAGATCACCTCCAACCAACGTCGTTGCCTAAGGTTCAAATCTGGTTGGGTGAAGATATACTTGAGACTCTGGTGATCGGTGTAGATCTCGCAATGTTTACCAAGAAGGTAATGTCGCCAGGTCTTGAGTGCATAGACTACGGCTGCAAGCTCTAGATCATGTGTAGGATAATTCTCCTCATGTGGATGCAACTGTCGAGATGCATAGGCAATCACATGACGATCCTGCATAAGAATGCAACCTAGTTCCTGTCGTGAGGCATCACAATAGATAACAAAGTCCTTAGTGAAATCCGGTGGCACAAGTATGGGAGCAGAAGTCAGGCGTCTTTTCAGTTCCGGAAAACTGTACTCACACTGTGGGGACCACTCAAACTTTTTATCTTTCTTGAGAAGTTCCGTGAGGGGTTTGGCTACTTTGGAGAAGTTCTCAGCAGCGGCGACAATAGCTGGCTAGACCAAGGAAACTTCTAACTTGTTTAACTGATTCAGGTGGAGTCCAATCAAGAACGGCCTGAACTCTCTCGGGATTGACAGCAATGCCCTTACCAGAGATTACGTGGCCTAGGTAGGTCACTTCTGGCAACCAAAATTCACACTTGGAGAACTTGGCATAAAGACGGTGCTCTCTGAGTTTTTCTAACACAAGTCTAAGATGTTCAGCATGCTCTTCCTCGTTCTTCGTGTAAATAAGGATATCATCGAGGTAAACCATGACGAACTTATCTAAGTACTCCATGAAGATCGAGTTCATCAAGCGGGAGAATGTGGCTGGAGCGTTGGTTAGACCAAAGGACATGACGGTGTACTCGTACTGGCCATAACGAGTGACAAAGGCTGTCTTGGGGATGTCCCCATTTCTGATCTTGATTTGGTGGTAGCCTAACCTCAAATCCATCTTGGAAAAGACTGAGGATCCAGTGAGCTGATCATACAGATCGTTGATCCTGGGGAGCGGATACTTGTTCTTTATCGTGACCAAATTAACGGGACGATGATCTACAACCATCCGGTCCGTACCATCCTTCTTTTTGACGAAGACGATGGGGCAAGCCCAAGGAGAAGAACTAGGACGGATGAAACCTTTTTGCAAGGACTCATCAAGTTGTTTCTTAAGCTCGGCTAGTTCTAAGGGTGCCATCTTGCAAGGTCTCCTAGAGATCGGAGCGGTTCCTGGGATAAGATCTATGACGAACTCTACATCTCATCGGGTGGAACACTGGCAGTTCCTCTGAAAGACATCCGGAAAGTCACGGACTACCGGGATATCTTCAAGGTCTGGAAGAGGGCTGGCATTAAGAGAATAGAGTTGACGCTTTGCAACTCTAGTGGGGACAGTGACTATCTTGCCAGATGGGCGTGTAAGCTAAACAGACCTGGTGTAACAATCAATGGCATGATGAGCTGTCATCCAGTCCATACCCAAAATGATGTTAATATCGGAGGACTTGAGGGCTACAAGTGATGCAAGGAATACAAGTCTATCAACAAGGATTTCATTACCATGGCTTATTCTGGTGGTTTGCCATCTAGACCCTGGGGTTTGGATTTCAAGCGAAGTTGGCATATCAAAAAATGACATGTCGTGCAAATAGAACCGAAGTTGGATGACAGTTGACAAGGAGTGTACCAAGAACAACATCTGGATCATCATGAGCGTCTTTAGCTGATACGTGATGCACACGTCCACGTTCAGTGGGAGCTGACTTGACACTGATCATCTTGCGTGTTGGCTTACCATGGCCAACAGACTTCTCGGGCTCGGGTGGAGCATAACTGGCGTGAGAGCAGTCACGTGCATAGTGTCCTGGCTCTCCGCATGTGAAGCAAGTACATAAAGTTGGACGTGGACCCGCATTGACAAGCAGTCTACCAATAGGCCTGGGTGGAGCATACTGCTGAACTGGGTGAGGTGCCACATAAGATGGCCTAGGTGAATATCCGGGTGGAAGAGCAGAGTTAGGAATCCAAATCCGGTAACCGAGAACTAGAACCGGAGGAAGATCCCAAATCACGGGTGTGCTTACGAGACTCCTCGTAAGTGAGCTGAGCTGTCTCTGCATTAATGGCCTTGTTCACAAGAGCTTGGAATGTATCACAATGATGTAGGTGGAGATCACGACGCAACTTGGGGTTGAGACCCTTCCGAAACCTAGCCTGCTTCTTGGCGTCCGTGGACACCTCTTCTATAGCATAGCGGGCAAGGTTCTCGAACTCTCTGCTGTAAGCATCAACAAACATTTTACTCTGGGTGAAACTACAGAACTCTTCTCTCTTGCGATTGATGAGGGCCTGAGGAATGTTATGCTCGCGAAAAGCCTCAGTGAAATCCCTCCAGGTAGAAATCTGGCCAGCTGGAAGTATAGCCTCATAGTTCTGCCACCAAAGACTAGAAGGACCTTCCAGGTGGTATGTGGCATAGGTAACCTTGTCATCTTCAGCTACGTTCGCGGAACGCAACTTATGAGTGATGCTACGGAGCCAGTCATCTGCATCGAGTGGCTCAATAGAATGATGAAAAGTGGGTGGATGCAAGCGAATGAAGTCATGAATGGTCACAGATCCTTTGAACTGATGTGTGGTGTTCTCCTTGATACGTGCCAACAAGCGGTTAGACTCACGCTTGTTCCTCTCCATCTCTAACATGAACTCTATCAATGAAAGCTGGTCGGGAGGATCCTCCTCATCCCTACCACCTCCATGGTTCAGGCAACGAGCAACAGAACTTCGGTTAACCGACGACATCCTGAGAAGTGGAACCAAGGACGAGGTCAACAACAACTATAGGATGCAACATGTAGCACAAGGAAATTTAGTATCTCTCAAACTCCTAGCACAATTCCGGCAGCATAAAGGTAGAAAAATGCTCAAAATGAGACATTCTGCAAAAGACGGGGTAGCACCATTCTCAACATCATCACTCAAGGTTCTGAGATATTACTAAACAGGCTACACCGGAGGTACTCGAACTGGGATATGACTCTGATCAACTAATCCTAAGAGACTACAGAGTAGTAACACGTGATCCTGATAGACAGAAGAGGAAGCCTAGTTCCTTAACCCCGTAGGAAAGATAGGATGACTCAGATCAGAAGGTCATGAGGTATAAGGAGTAAAAAGAGCCTTACGTTCCCTTCCACAATCCATTCCCCTATATAACTAAAGAATTTCTAGACTCAACTTCGACCAGGTTGGCTTGGAAATCCTACAGGCAGTCAGGCTCTAATACTAAAGCTGTCGGGACCCTGATTCTAAGTCACACAGATCTAGCATGTAACACCTCATATCACTTTGCGGTCTGACGCACGGTATTCCCACGGGTTTCGCCTTACCATGGCCCGGGACCGTTTGCGCCTTTTGGCTCACGTATATGATAGTGTCGCTAGCATCCATATGGCAGAGAACCCGGGCCGACATGACTAGTCATGAACTCAAAGTGGCACTAACTTACGGGGACAGGCATACATGAAACAACATCGAGCATGTCGGTCAGTATCGTGTGAATCCGAGCTATAGCAACTGGGTTAACAGGACTCCGGGAACCCGGGCTGTAGCAGGCTAGGCAGGACTCCGGATGTCACCGCGTGACATTTCCCCGAAGGGACAGACACAGGAATGAAGTGAATCACATGCCAGCCAGTCTAAGTGTTCCCGAGCAGTAGTCTTTGGGCTAGCGAGACTCGAAGAACCGGGCTGTAGCGGACTACCATGGCTCGGTGGAAGCACTAGACTACATTTCCCCATAAGAGAGGCTACCAAGGATAGACAACTAGGTTGTCGGATCCCACACTTAACAATACACGTTACACGTACGCATAACACGCAAGTATGTGCTGTACAACATGGCATCACAAGATAACGCAAACTCATATAGATAAAGGCCCAGAAGAGCCACATAGCATTAAATACAAACAGGGGTCACAAGACCCATCATTCAGAGCATACAAGCAACGGAAGCATTACATGTCTGAGTACATACAACTAGTAAAGAAAAAGGCTGAGAAGCCTGACTATCTACAAGACCCTCCCAAGGGTACAAGTTCATAGCTGAGGTAACAAGCTACTCGTCGAAGTCCAAGCGGAACTACTAGTAAGACCGAAATATCCGCTGCAAAAACATAAATAAAGCAACGTGAGTACAAAGGTACTCAACAAGACTTACATCAGATCCTATCATACATGCATTTGTATCAAGAAGGTAATGTGGGGTTTAGTTGCAGCAAGCCAGCTTTGACTCCGTGGCTATCATGTTCTACGACTATGAGAAACTTCTTTGAGGTGAAGCAGCACACACGAGTCCACTAATCACCACATCAATACACTATTATGGATTCATTCCCGTCTCCCTACGAGAAGGCCATCCATAGCACACACACTTGTCTTGAGCATTTTAGAGTATCCACTTCAAGTTGTCTATGTACCACGTAAGCATCCAAGAAGTCTATAACCGCGGACCCGGCTATTCGAATAGATCATGTTAACCCTGCAGGGGTGTACTTCTTCACACACGCTCTCGTCACTTACCGCCATGTACACGTCATGTATCTCGGCAACCTTCAAGCGGAAGCCTGGCGAGGGTGTCGGCCATGACCTGACTAACCACACAAGACTCTAGCCCAGGTTTATCGCCTATTCGGGTTCCATCCGCAAGGAAATCCGGCCGGGGTGTCGCTCTCGGCCCCAAACAATGTGTGCAGGGTTCCCGAGCCCACCATCCAGGTGCCACTCGGTACACCAGGCCATGTGTGCCCAGTCTGTCCCAAGCCCACCCTGCCGGGTGCCACTTGGTAGAAAAATAGCACCACCTACAAACACCAGAAACTAGTTGCGACTGCTGGACATAGATCAAGTTGGTTAATAAGTCGAGAGGGGTCTGAGGGAGTCCTGGATTAGGTGGTGTCCGGATAGCCGGACTACCATCATCAGCCGAATATCATTTGCCGGACTATCATCATCGACCGGACTCCAAGACTATGAAGATACAAGATTGAAGACTTCACCCGTGTCCGGATGGGACTTTCCTTGGCGTGGAGCATAAGCTTGGCGATCTGGATATGTAGATCTCCTACCATTGTAACCGACTCTATGTAACCCTAGACCTCTCCGGTGTCTATATAAACGGATGGCTTTAGTCCGAGGACAACAATCACAACAACCCTTACAATCATACCATAGGCTATCTTCTAGGGTTTAGCCTCCTTGATCTCGTGGTAGATCCACTCTTGTAAACATCCACAATATCAATATCAATCAAGCGGGGCGTAGGGTTTTACCTCCATCAAGAGGGCCGAACACAGGTAAACATCGTGTCCCTTGTCTCCTGTTACCATCCGCCTAGACGCACAGTTCGGGACCCCCTACCCGAGATCCGCCTATTTTGACACCGACATTGGTGCTTTCATTGAGAGTTCCTCTGTGTCGTCACCGATAGGCTTGATGGCCTCTTCAATCAACAACAACACAGTCTTGGGTGAGACCTTTCTCCCCAGACAGATCTTCGTATTCGGCGGCTTCGCACTGCGGGCCAACTCCCTTGGCCATCTGGAGCAGATCGAAAGCTACGCCCCTGGCCGTCAGGTCAGGTTTGGAAGCCTAAACTTCACGGCCGATATCCGCGGGGACTTGATCCTCGACGGATCTGAGCCACAGCCGAGCGTGCCACGCTGTCACGATGGGCATGACCTAACTCTGCCGCCGGACAGCCCCTTGGAGGCCGCACACAAATCCGCTCCGACTCATAGTCCGGAGCCGATCGCTCGGATCGAGGATGGATGGCTGGACACCGCCTCGAGAGCTGCAATTCCTACGGCGATGGAGCCGAACACCTACCTTGTCCCACGTAAATCCCATGACTCCGAGGCGCCGGACTCCGAACCTCCTGCGCCCCTGCCAGTCGAATCCGATTGGGCGCCGATCATGGAATTCACCGCCGTGGACATCTTTCAGCACTCGCCCTTTGGCGATATCATAAATTCATTGAAGCATCTCTCACTATCAGAGAGCCTGGCGAACTACGGCCGGGGCGGTTGGGACAGCGGATGCGAAGAAATTCAGATCCACCACCACCCACTTCATAGCCACCGTCGGCGATTTGCGGACATACTCGACTACGACTCCGAAGACATCGGCGGTATGGGCGGCGATGCGGAGACTACTAAGAACCGGTGCCTACAGGACCTTTGGAAGACCACCTCGTCATCGACATATACATGGTGGACACCCCAAAAGATGGGGGCGGCGAAGAAGCAGCGGAGGCCGATTCCTTAAAGAAACAGCCCAAGCGCCGGCGTCGTGGCGCCGCTCTAAATCCGCCACGGCAAGAATGGAGATTCCGGCACAGGAGATAATAACACCCCAGAAAGTGCCGAAGACAACTTCCTCCAGCACGATCCAGCACAGGAGGAGGCAGAAGCAAGCCCTCGGGAGAAGGCGGCGGCGAAGAGGTCGAGGATGACAATTACTTACCTCCCTCACGAGGCGAGGCAAGCCTCGGCGCAGCAATTCGTGCGTGCGAGGATCCCGTCGAACAAGAGTGTTTTAGCGCATGCTAATGGCCACGGCAAACAGCCTAAAGAAAAAGCAACAACAGCTTCAAGCTGATCAAGACCTCTTGGCCGACGGATGGACCGAGGTCCTCGCGGCGAAGAGTATGAATTCGGACGCCCTCAAAAGTTACCCAAAGCGCAAGTTGCTCCCCGATTAGAGGAGGCAGCATCACCAGCGCTGTCTGGCAGACCGACCACCTCGTGGCGCAATAGAAGGCGTGCAAGCTCTCCACCAAAACCGTACCCGGCATCGCTCTAAAAGCAGGAAGCCACGGGGCGCGCATCGGACTGCGAGATATATTGGAGGACAAGGCAAGACAATCCAGATCTATCTATGGATCACGTGGGCGCCCCGACCCACAGCGAATACCGTCGCACGGATACAACTACTCCGGCCGGGCGAACACAGCAGACAACGCTCTCTCGAGCTACGTCGCGATATTGCTCAATCTGAGGCGCCGCACACCCACTATGCTTCACCGGCGAAGTAATGGATCATCAAATCCTGAAGGGTTCAAACCGTTAATATCGAATCCTACGATGGCACAACAGACCTCGCGGTCTGGATTGAGATTATCTCCTCCATATACACATGGCCCTGCGGCGATCTTCACGTCATCAAATATCTCCGCTCAAGCTTAAAGGACCAGCTCGGCATTGGCTTAACAGCCTGCCCGCAGAGTCAATTGGATGTGGGAAGACACGGAAGTCGCATTCCTCGACAACTTCCAGGCACGTATGTGCGACCACCGGACGCAGATGACCTCAGCCACATAATCCAGCAGCCAGACGAATCGGCCAGGCAATTCTGGACACGGTTCTTAACAAAGAAAAGTCAAATCGTCGACTGTCCGGATGCAGAGGCACTCGCTGCCTTCAAACATAACATCCGCGACGAGTGGCTGGCCCGGCACCTAGGACAGGAGAAGCCGAAATCCATGGCAGCCCTCACATCCCTCATGACCCGCTTCTATGCGGGAGAGGATAGCTAGCTCGCTCGCAATAACAACCTCAGCAAAAACGCTGGCAGTCCGGATACCAAGGACCGCATTGGCAGGTTGCGTCGAAACAAAACAAAGCGCCGCGTGCTTGGCGACAGCAAGCAATGAAGATCTGGCAGTCAACGCGGATTCGAGGCTCAAACCGGTCAGCGGAAGAAGCCATTCAAAAGAACCACTCCGGGCCCGCCCAATTTGGACCGAATACTCGACCGCTCTTGTCAAATACATGGAACCCCCGAAAAGCCAGCTAACCATACCAACAGAGATTGTTGGGTATTCAAGCAGGTAGGCAAATTAATCGCCGAAAACAGTGACAAGGGGCTACACAGCGATGACGAGGAAGAGACCCGCCGCCCGAACAACAGAGGACAAAGGATTCCCCCTCAAGTTCGGACGGTAAACATGGTATACATAACGATATTCCCAAGAGGGAGCGAGCGTGCACTAAAGGGCGATCGCGATGGAGCCGGTCGCCCCAAAATTCAACCCATGGTCCTCTTGCCCGATCACTTTCGATCGAAGAGACCATCCGACCGATATCCGCCATGGCGGATTCGCCGCATTGGTTTTAGACCCAATCATTGATGGATTTCACCTCACAAGAGTCACGATGGGCGGCGGCATAGCCTGAACCTGCTTTATCAAGATACGGTCGCAAGATGGGCATAGACCCTTCAAGGATTAAACCTACAATGGCGACCATCAAAGGCGTCATACAAGGTGTCGAGGCCAATTATGCAGGCTCGATTACTCGAAGTGGTCTTGGATCCCGGATAATTTCGAGCGAGGAGTTAATCTTCGACATAGTCCCGTTCAGCGGCTATCACGCTTTGCTCGGACGAACGCGTTTGCAAAATTCAATGCGGTGCCGCATTATGCATACCTTAAGCTCAAGATGCCAGGCCCTCGTGGAGTCATCACGGTCAATGGAAACACGGGCGCTCCCTCGAGCGGAGGAACATACAGCGGCTCGCGGCGAAATCTGAACAGCCTTTTAAGGAAATTCTCGAGTTCGGCCGTTAAGCGACCGGACACGACCAAAGCGTGCGGAGCAACATCAACCAAGACCACAGCACGTTCCGCATCGCAGCGTGGCAATGCGCCCTAACCCCAGCCCTCGCAAAATTGCAAGACAAACTCTCCGCGTACATAATTACGCCCTGGAGATACCATGGGCATAGGGGGAAGGGCACAACCATAACAGACACAGAGTGCGGTTCGACCACACCAGGGGCTCCCAAGTGTGTCACTCTTTTTCTTTTATTTTTCTCTTTTTTATACAGAACTCATTCCGGTGGCGAACCTGCCGAACTCATGATGCAACAGCCAGGGAAGGACAAAGGCCGCGACGAACACTCAGGTGGTCTCCATCACGAGCATTAAATTTGTTAAAATACAACATTCCGCGGCCTACCCCTGGAGGGAGACGCCTTTAAATTCGTCCAATCCCTTGCTTTCCGCACTATTTGTATCATTCTGCACTGCTAGCATATCTTCTCGAATAAAATGCAGCACTTTTTGCCTATAATTGCATTACTTTATATATATATGTTCATTTACGACATGTTGCACCCGTGCATCTTGGTACGGCCAAACACACTAGGGGCTTATGTCCTCCGCTTTATGGTGTGATAAAGTCCGCACACTCTCACAAGTGCGGCACCCCAAACTTATAGCATTATATGAATCAGCTCCGAATCCTGCCTTGGGTCAATAGTTGGGTTTTCCCGGCTCCCATGTTCGGCACCTTACGTTCCGTTCTATCGGCTAAGGTAGCACTGGGAGAACCACTGCGATTGCGCCCCGGTTGAGCCGGGTTAACGCCACAGTGGAGAAAGCTAAAACTGACCGGCACGATAAGGCGAGAGACTGGTCGCTGTTCGTGAGGTCCTTTCGGGTCCTTCAAAACCTACGCCGCTTCGAGCGAAGTTTCGGATTATGTCCGATGAAGGCGTGGATAGCGCCCCAATTCGGTCTTCGAATACTAGGGGCTTCACGAAATTTAAAATTATAGAATTCTATGGCTAAGTGAGAGTGTTCAAGCACTATAAGTCCGGTTGCCTCGTTCGTTGTGTTGAGCGCCTCCCTAGATGGACCCAAAAATGGGAACAAGAGTGCTCAAGTTTATCCCGAACACCCCAGCACTCGTGGCATGGAGGCTGAAGCCGACGACTTGCCATCTCTCAGATTTAATAAACAGCCGCACAGAAGGTAATATTTTAAATTAAACAAGCGTTGCTTAGCGCATATGAACAAAGTTTTCAGCGCACAGGATAACACATTGCGAATTCACTCAATAATTACATCCTTGGGGCACTCATCCGCAATCTTGCGGGCACCCTTCAGGACAGCCTTATAATAAATTTCGGGCGTACGATGCTCCTTGCCCGCTGGTGGCGCATCAGTGATTAGCTTCTCCGCATCCAGCTTGCCCCAATGCACCTTTGCGCAGGCAAGGGCCCGACGAGCACCTTCAATACAGGCGGTGCGCTTGATAACCTCCACCCAGGGGCACGCATCCACCAGCAGTCGCACAAGGCCGAAGTAGCTCCCAGGCATGGCCTCTCCAGGCCACAGCCGGACTATGAGGCCCTTCATGGCCTGCTCGGCCACCTTGTGAAGTTCGACCAGCTGCTTCAGCTGGTCGCTAGGGGGCACCGGATGGCCGGCCTCAGCATACTGAGACCAGAAGACCTTCTCCGTTGAGCTCCCCTCCTCGGCTCGGTAGAATGCGGCGACATCGGACACCTTCGCGAGGCAGATCTGCAACGCCTACGAGAGCTCGAATCCGGGTAAGTAACACGTAATTTACATTCACATGCTTGCTTTGCATGAAAAATGCCTTACCCGCCGCTATCTTCTTCATCAATTCAATCTCTGAAGGGACTTATGGGCCTCGGCCTTGGCGGTTTAGCACTTTCGAGAGCGAGGCAAGCTCGGACTCTCGAGTCTTTGAGTCACGCTCCAAACTCTCATGCTTTTCCATGAGAGCCTGGAGCTCTTGCTGCACCACCGCCACCCGCGCCTCTTGCTTTTCTCGCTCTACTCGTTCCATGGCCACATTGCGTTCGGCCACGGACACGGCCTCCGTCAGGGTCGCCACCTCGTTCGTGGCCCCTGCAGTACCCATGTTATCCTTGTTATTTTTTGTTGCAACCTAAATCCTTTTCTGTAAGGTACAAGTTCAAAGTGGTGTTACTCACCTTCTTTGTCTGGAGCTGCTTCCTAGCGGCCGAGCTCTTGCTCGGACCGCTCGATCTCTGCTTCAACGCTACCGACCGCCATGATCGGTCTGGCAGAGGTCAGCAGCAGCCTGCAACCCATATTGACATAATTTTTAGCAACCCTGCGTATATCTTTTTTAAGATCCTCAGTCCGCTTTTCTTTCCAACACCGAACCGAGCATCGGGGCTACTATCTATGCGGTATTACATTGCATATTTTAACTTCTTACCTCAAAGCACGATAGAAGGCTATTGCAGGCTTGGTCAGCCCGCCTTTGGTGAGCTGCACCTTCGAATCACCGCACTCATAATAGTGCGGTGTTCTTCTCGATGGAAGCGCTCTGCAGCGCCCAACAAATTGCCGGCGCCCGGTTGGACGGAAGCCGCGGCGCCACGGTCTTGCCCTTCGTTGAAGGGGCGCGGCGGACTCCGGAACCACTGCAGGTTCTGTCGTGGAGTCCGGCGCAAAGTCCGGGAGGACGCCTTGTGGCGCCTCCGGAGCCTCCCCCTGATGGGTCCCTTCTGGGGATCCCACCTCGGCGTCCTCGGCGTCTCGAGGGTTGGAGGCGGTCGGGATGGAGTCTACATCCGACGAAGCCAACGACCCGCTCGATGAAGCTGGGAGATCATCACTGGCCAGACTACAGGCAGTATGCGGCATTAGAATGACACTATGTGACGCAGAAAAAGAAATTATAAATCATTCAGAATCCGGATACTTACGATCTCGCGGAGGCTGGCCCTTGAAGGCCATTCTTCCTCGCCAACGTTGATGTTGGCAGAGCTGTCCGGGAATAGTCCTTCCCTCTTGGACCCTCCGCCTCCCAGTTGGGGAAGCCTTCCTCTTCCTCTCCCCCTCCTCTGGGAGAGAGTCCTCTTCCTCATCCTCATTTTCGGGGGAAGAGTCAGCCCCGGAGTCGTCGGACACCTGAAAACGGGCACTATTTCGAGCACCCGTGGCCTCCTTCTTGGCCTTCTTCTCCGGCACCACGTGCAGTGCCGAAACCAGCAGCCTCGCTAGACGAGCGTCTACTGGATTTTCTGGCATAGGAGCCGGACAGGTAATCTGCTCCGCCTTCTTCATCTAGTCCTATCAAAGGAAAAGGGGTAATTAAAACCTGCATTGAGTCAAACTATGGAAAACAAGTGTCCCATAAAGGGGTAGAATCACTTACCTCGTCACTGGGCTGCAGGAAGCTAAATCCGCGATCTTGATCGCGGATGCGAAACCGGCGCCCTTGAACAGCACCTTCCAGCGCCTTTCAGACGTTGTGTCAAGAGCTTGTTCAGCGCTGGTGCTGTTCGGATCGAACTCCCATAGATTGAATGCCCTCTTGGCATGGGAGAATCCGCGGACGAGCATGACCTGGACCATGTTAACCAGCCTGAGCTTCTTCACCAGCTTCTTGATACAGGCTTGGAGTCCCGTCAGCTCCTTCAAACTGCCCCACAGCAAGCCCTTCTCTTTCCAGGAGGTGAGCTGTGTGGGGATACCAGATCTAAACTCGGGGGCCGCCGCCCATTTAGGGTCACGCGGCTCGGTGATGTAGAACCACCCCGATTGCCACCCCTTGACGGATTCCACGAAGGCCCTTGAACTAAAGGACATTGGGCATCTTGCCCAACATGGCGCCTCCGCACTCCGCTTGTATACCCTTCACTACCTTCGCTTGACATTGAAGGTCTTGAGCCAAGTCGAAGTGGGGCTGGATGCGAAGGAAGGCCTCGCATACCACGATAAACGCCGAGATGTTGAGGATGAAGTTGGTGCGGATCATGGAAATCCAGGCCGTAGTAGAACATGAGCCCCGAACATAGGGGTGAAGTGGAAAGCCCAGTCCGCGGAGGAAGTGGGAAAGAAAGACAACCTCTCATGGGGCACAGGGGTGGGATGAGCTGCCCTCGTCGGGCAGCCGGTGCGCGATGTCGCTGGAAAGGTATCCGGCGCCGCGCATTTTGGCGATTTGCTCCTCCTTAACGGTGGAGGCCAACCATTTACCTCCCGCTCCGGACATGGTCGGAGAAGGTTGAGACGAGATGCGCGAACTTAGGCGCTGGAGCTCAAGTGCGCGGAGATGGATAAGCAAAGAAGGAAGAAGGCGTGGGTGAGAAGGTGAATCCTTATCCCTTATATGGGCGGGCGAAGTCTTACGCGTCCCCCACCGGCCTGGTAAAACTCGCTTATCTCCCAAGCGTCACCATCAATGAAGCGGTTGGGTTACCCACGCCCGTATTGATGAGAATCCCGGATTAAGGGGAAACACGATCTCTGCTTCAACAAGACGTGCCAAGGAAACCGCTTCGCTAAATGCGCTGAGGTGGTAAAGTAAAAATCAATTCGAGTAATGGCTTGGTAGTGGTGTGACTTCATGCCACGGAAAACGTCAGCAGATGGAACTTGTGTATATATTATTATTCTCTCTACGGTGGAATGTGGAATTTATTTTGCAGAGCCGGACACTATCCGGGTATTCCCAATCTTCTATCATTTGGAGGAGGAACCCGCCTTGCACTGCCAAGCAATATACATGCCGGACTTATCGTCATTGAAGCCTCGTTCAGGGGCTACTGAGGGAGTCCTGGATTAGGGGGTGTACGGATAGCCGGACTACCATCATCAGCCGAACTATCATTTGCCGGACTATCATCATCGACCGGACTCCAAGACTATGAAGATACAAGATTGAAGACTTCACCCCGTGTCCGGATGGGGCTTTCCTTGGCGTGGAAGGCAAGCTTGGCGATACGGATATGTAGATCTCCTACCATTGTAACCGACTCTATGTAACCCTAGCCCTCTCCGGTGTCTATATAAACCGGATGGCTTTAGTCCGTAGGACAACAATCACAACAACCCTTACAATCATACCATAGGCTAGCTTCTAGGGTTTAGCCTCCTTGATCTCGTGGTAGATCCACTCTTGTAAACATCCACAATATCAATATCAATCAAGCAGGACGTAGGGTTTTACCTCCATCAAGAGGGCCCGAACCTGGGTAAACATCGTGTCCCTTGTCTCCTGTTACCATCCGCCTAGACGCATGTTGGGGAACGTAGTAATTTCAAAAAATTTCCTACGATCACGCAAGACCATGGTGATGGCATAGCAACGAGAGGGGAGAGTGTCCGTCCACGTACCCTCGTAGACCGAAAGCGAAGCGTTATAACAACGCTGTTGATGTAGTCGACGCGTCTCCACGATCCGACCGATCCAAGCACCGAACGTCACGGCACCTCCGAGTTCGCACACGCTCAGCTCGATGACGATCCCGGACTCCGATCCAGCAAAGTGTCGGGATGAGTTCCACAAGACGACGGCGCAGGACGATGTTGATGCTCCATCGACGCAGGGCTTCGCTTAAGCTCCGCGACGATATGACTTCTCCGCGCAGGCTTCGCCTAAGCTCCGTGACGATATAACGAAGTGGAATATGGTGGAAGGGGCACCGACACGGCTAAGGAAAGATCCGTAGATCAACTTGTGTGTATTGGGGTGCCCCCCCCAGTATATAAAGGAGACAAGGGGAGGTGGCCGCCCAGGGGAGGCGCACAAGGAGGAATCCTACTCCCACCGAGTAGGACTCCCCTTCTCCTAGTTGGAGTAGGATTGGGGAGGGGAAGAGGAAGGCGCCGCCCCTCTCCTTGTCCTATTCGGACTGGAAGGGGGAGGGGGGCGCGCAGCCCACCTTGGCCGGCCCTTCTCCTTCTCCCTTGAGGCCCATGAAGGCCCATATACCCCCCGGGGGGTTCCGGTAACCCCCCGGTGTTCCGATAACATCCTGTTTTCACTCGGAACCATTCCGAAGTCCAAACATAGGCTTCCAATATATCAATCTTTATGTCTCGACCATTTCGAGACTCCTCGTCATGTCCGTGATCACATCCGGGACTCCGAACAACCTTCGGTGCATCAATACTTATAAACTCATTATGAGCTGTCATCGAAACGTTAAGCGTGCGGACCCTACGGGTTCGAGAACTATGTAGACATGACCTAGAACCATTCTCGGTCAATAACCAATAGCGGAACCTGGATGCCCATATTGGTTCCTACATATTCTACGAAGATCTTTATCGGTCAAACCGCATAACGACATACTAAACGATCAAGTGTTAAGCTAACGGAATGGGTCGAGTCAATCAGATCATTCAACTAATGATGTGACCTTGTTAATCAAATAACAACTCCTTGTTTATGGTTAGGAAACATAACCATCTTTGATTAACAAGCTAGTCAAGTAGAGGCATACTAGTGACATACTGTTTGTCTATATATTCACACATGTATTATGTTTCCGGTTAATACAATTCTAGCATGAATAATAAACATTTATCATGATATAAGGAAATAAATAATAACTTTATTATTGCCTCTAGGGCATATTTCCTTCATCTCCCACTTGCACTAGAGTCAATAATCTAGATTACAAAGTAATGATCCTTACACCCATGGAGTCTTGGTGCTGATCATGTTTTGCTCGTGGAAGAGGCTTAGTCAACGGGTCTGCGCAACATTCAGATCCGTATGTATTTTGCAAATCTCTATGTCTCCCACTTGGACTTGGTCCCGAATGGAATTGAAGGCGTCTCTTGATGTGCTTGGTCCTCTTGTGAAATCTGGATTCCTTTGCCAAGGCAATTGCACCAAGATTGTCACAGAAGATCTTCATCGGTCCCGATGCACTAGGTATGACACCTAGATCGGAAATGAACTCTTTCATCCAGACTCCTTCATTCGCTGCTTCGAAGCAGCTATGTACTCCGCTTCACATGTAGATCCCGCCACGACGCTTTGTTTAGAACTGCACCAACCGACAGCTCCACCGCTTAATAAAAACACGATCCGGTTTGCGATTTAGAATCGTCCGGATCAGTGTCAAAGCTTGCATCGACGTAACCATTTACGACTAGCTCTTTGTCACCTCCATATCGAGAAACATATCCTTAGTCCTTTTCGTATTTCAGGATGTTCTTGACCGCTGTCCAAAGGATCCACTCTGGATTACTTTGGTACCTTCCTGCCAAGCTTACAGCTAAGCATACGTCAGTCTGGTACACAGCATTGCATACATGATAGAGCCTATGGCTGAAGCATAGGAACATCTTTCATTTTCTCTCTATCTTCTGCTGTGGTCGGGCATTGAGTCGACTCAATCTTACACCTTGTAACACAGGTAAAAACCTTTCTTTGCCTGATCCATTTTGAACTTTTTCAAAACTTTATCAAGGTATGTGCTTTGTGAAAGTCCAATCAAGCGCCTTGATCTATCTCTATAGATCTTGATGCCCAATATGTAAGCAGCTTCACCGAGGTCTTTCATTGAAAAACTTTTATTCAAGTATCCTTTTATGCTATCCAGAAATTCTATATCATTTCCAATCAATAATATGTCGCCCACATATAATATTAGAAATGCTACTGAGCTCCCACTCACTTTCTTGTAAATACTGAGGCTTCTCCAAAAGTCTCGTACAAACCCATATGCTTTGATCACATTATCAAAGCGCTTATTCCAACTCCGAGAGGCTTGCACGCACCATAAATTGATCGTTGGAGCTTGCACACTTTGTTAGCACCTTTGGATCGACAAAACCTTCTGGTTGCATCATATACAACTCTTCTTCTAGAAATCCATTCAAGAATGCAGTTTTACATCCATTTGCCAAATTTCATAATCATAAAATGCGCAATCGCTAACATGATTCGGACAGACTTAAGCATCGCCACTGGTGAGAAAGTCTCATCGTAGTCAACTCCTTGAACTTGTCGAAAACCTTTTGCAACAAGTCGAGCTTTGTAGACAGTTATATTACCATCGGCGTCGGTCTTCTTCTTAAAGATCCATTTATTTTCAATGGCTTGCCGATCATCGGGCAAGTCAACCAAAGTCCATACTTTGTTCTCATACATGG
Organism: Aegilops longissima; assembly: GCA_021605205.1. NCBI lineage: Eukaryota > Viridiplantae > Streptophyta > Magnoliopsida > Poales > Poaceae > Aegilops > Aegilops longissima. Next base: position 89,654,581 of record CM038681.1, read on the forward strand.
ATCCCATCTCAGATTTCATGGCTTCCAGCCATTTTATGAATCTGGGCTCACCATCGCTTCTTCATAGTTTGTAGGTTCGCCATGGTCAAGTAACATGACTTCGAATAAGATTACCGTACCACTCTGGTGCGATTTTACTCTAGTTGACCCACGAGGTTCGGTAGCAACTTGATCTCAAGCTTCATGATCATCATCATTAGTTTCCTCACTAATTGGTGTAGTTGTCACAGAACCATTTCTTGTGATGAACTACTTTCCAATAAGGGAGCAGATCTGATTATCTCATCAAGTTCTACTTTCCTCCCACTCACTTCTTTCGAGAGAAACTCCTTCTCTAGAAAGGACCCAATTTAGCAACGAAAATCTTGCCTTCAGATCTGTGATAGAAGGTGTACCCAACATCTCCTTTGGGTATCCTATGAAGACACATTTTCCGATTTGGGTTCGAGCTTATCTGGTTGAAGTTTCTTTACGTAAGCATCGCAGCCCCAAACTTTAAGAAACGACAACTTTGGTTTCTTGCCAAACCACAGTTCATAAGGCGTCGTCTCAACGGATTTTGACGGTGTCCTATTCAACGTGAATGCGGCCGTCTCTAAAGCATAACCCCAAAACGATAGCGGTAAATCAGAAATAGACATCATAGATCGCACCATATCTAGTAAAGTACGATTACGACGTTCGGACACACCATTTCTCTGTGGTGTTCCGGGTGGCGTGAGTTGCGAAACTATTCCACATTGTTTCAAATGTAAACCAAACTCGTAACTCAAATATTCTCCTCCACGATCAGATCGTAGAAACTTTATTTTCTTGTTACGATGATTTTCCACTTCACTCTGAAATTCTTTGAACTTTTCAAACGTTTCAGATTTGTGTTTCATTAAGTAGATATACCCATATCTACTTAAATCATCTGTGAAGGTGAGAAAATAACGATACCATGGCGTGCCTCAACATTCATTGGACCACAAACATCGGTATGTATGATTTCCAACAAATCAGTTGCTCGCTCCATAGTTCCGGAGAACGGTGTTTTGGTCATCTTGCCCATGAGGCACGGTTCGCAAGTACCAAGTGATTCATAATCAAGTGATTCCGAAGCCCATCAAGATGGAGTTTCTTCATGCGTTTTACATCGATATGACCTAAACGGCAAGTGCCACAAATAAGTTGCACTATCATTATCAACTCTGCATCTTTTGGCTTCAACATTATGAATATGTGTATCACTACCGTCGAGATTCAACAAGAATAGACCATTCTTCAAGGGTGCATGACCATAAAAGATATTACTCATATAAATAGAACAACCATTATTCTCTGATTTAAATGAATAACCGTCTCGCATTAAACAAGATCCAGATATAATGTTCATGCTCAACGCTGGCACCAAATAACAATTATTTAGGTCTAAAACTAATCCGAAGGTAGATGTAGAGGTAGCGTGCCGACCGCGATCACATTGACTTTGGAACCATTTCCCACGCGATCGTCACCTCGTCCTTTGCCGCTGCTCGTCTATTCCGTAGTCCTGTTTGAGTTGCAAATATTAGCAAGTAACCGATATCAAATACCAGTGCTACTACGAGCTCTAGTAAGGTACACATCAATAACATGTATATCACATATACCTTTGTTCACCTTGCCATCCTTTTTATCCGCCAAATACTTGGGGCAGTTCCGCTTCCAGTGTCCGGTCTGCTTGCAGTAAAAACACTCAGTTTCAGGCTTAGGTCCAGACTTGGGTTTCTTCTCTTGATCAACAACTTTCTTGCTGTTCTTTTTGAAGTTTCCCTTCTTCTTCCCTTTGCCCTTTTTCTTGAAACTAGTGGTCTTGTTGACCATCAACACTTGATGCTCTTTCTTGATTTCTACCTCCATGCTTTTAGCATCGCGAAGAGCTCAGAATTGTCTTAGTCATCCCTTGCATATTATAGTTCATCACGAAGCTCTTGTAGCTTGGTGGCGTGATTGGAGAATTCATCAATGACACTATCATCCGGAAGATTAACTCCCAGCTGAATTAAGTGATTGTTATACCCGGACATTTTGAGTATGTGCTCACCGACGAACTATTCTCCTCCATCTTGCAGCTATAGAACTTATTGGAGACTTCATATCTCTCAATCCGGGCATTTGCTTGAAATATTAACTTCAACTCCTGGAACATCTCATATGCTCCATGACGTTCAAAACGTCGTTGAAGACCGGTTCTAAGCCGTAAAGCATGGCACACTGAACTATAGAGTAGTCATCAGCTCTGCTTTGCGGACGTTCATAACTTCGGCTCAAGCATCTGCAGCAGGCCTGTCACCCAGCGGTGCTTCGGGGCGTAATTTTTCGTGCAGCAATGAGGATAATCCTCAAATTACGGACCCAGTCCGTGTAAGTTGCTACCATCATCTTTCAACTTTGCTTTCTCAAGGAACGCATTAAAATTCAACGGAACAACAGCACGAGCCATCTATCTACATTAAACATAGACAAGCAAAATACTATCGGTACTAAGTTCATGATAAATTTAAGTTCAATTAATCATATTAAAAAACTCCCACTTAGACAGATATCTCTCTAGTCATCTAAGTGATCACGTGATCCAAATCAACTAAACCATGTCCGATCATCACGTGAGGCGGAGTAGTTTCAATGGTGAACATCACTATGTTGATCATATCTACTATATGATTCACGTTCGACCTTTCGGTCTCCGTGTTCGAGGCCATATCTGTAATATGCTAGGCTCGTCAAGTTTAACCTGAGTATTCGCGTGTGCAACTGTTTTGCACCCGTTGTAGATAGGCGTAGAACTTATCACACCCGATCATCACGTGGTGTCCGGGTACTACGAACTTTGGCAACGGTGCATACTCAGGAGAACACTTCTTGATAATTTTAGTGAGAGATCATCTTATAATGCTACCGTCAAACAAAGCAAGATAAGATGCATAAAGGATAAACATCACATGCAATCAATATAAGTGATATGATATGGTCATCATCATCTTGTGCTTGTGATCTCCATCGCCGAAGCACCGTCATGATCACCATCGTCACCGGCGCGACACCTTGATCTCCATCGTAGCATCGTTGTCGTCTCGCCAACTATTGCTTCTACGACTATCGCTACTCCTTAGTGATAAAGTAAAGCAATTACATGGCGTTTGCATTTCATACAATAAAGCGACAACCATATGGCTCCTGCCAGTTGCCGATAACTCGGTTACAAAACATGATCATCTCATACAATAAAGTATAGCATCACGTCTTGACCATATCACATCACAACATGCCCTGCAAAAACAAGTTAGACGTCTTCTACTTTGTTGTTGCAAGTTTTACGTGGCTGCTACGGGCTGAGCAAGAACCGTTCTTACCTCGCATCAAAACCACAGCGATACTTCGTCAAATAGACTCCGTTTAACCTTCTCAAGGACGGGCGTAGCCACACTCGATTCAACTAAAGTGAGAGAGCAGACACCGCCGGTCACCTTTAAGCAACGAGTGCTCGGGCGGTGAAACCAGTCTCGCGTAAGCGTCACGCGTAATGTCGGTCCGGGCGCTTCATCTCACAATACCGCTGAACCAAAGTATGACATGCTGGTAGGCAGTATGACTTGTATCGTCCACAACTCACTTGTGTTCTACTCGTGCACATGACATCAACGCATAAAACCAGGCTCGGATGCCATGTTGGGGAACGAGTAATTTCAAAAATTTCCTCACGATCACGCAAGACCATGGTGATGGCATAGCAACGAGAGGGGAGTGTCCGCCCACGCACCCTGAGACCGAAAGCGGAAGCGTTATAACAACGCTGTTGATGTAGTCGACGTCTCCACGATCCGACCGATCCAAGCACCGAACGACGGCACCTCCGAGTTCGCACACGTTCAGCTCGATGACGATCCCGGACTCCGATCCAGCAAAGTGTCGGGATGAGTTCCGTCAAGACGACGGCGTGCAGGACGATGTTGATGCTCCACCGACGCAGGGCTTCGCCTAAGCTCGCGACGATATGACTTCTCCGCGCAGGCTTCGCCTAAGCTCCGTGACGATATAACGAAGTGGAATATGGTGGAAGGGGCACCGCACACGGCTAAGGAAAGATCCGTAGATCAACTTGTGTGTATTGGGGTGCCCCTGCCCCAGATATAAAGGAGACAAGGGGAGGTGGCGGCCCAAGGGGAGGCGACCAGGAGGAGTCCTACTCCCACCGGGAGTAGGACTCCCCCTCTCCTAGTTGGAGTAGGATTGGGGAGGGAAAGAGGAAGGCGCCGCCCTCTCCTTGTCCTATTCGGACTGGAAGGGGAGGGGGCACGCAGCCCACCTGGCCGGCCCTTCTCCTTCTCCCTTGAGGCCCATGAAGGCCCATATACCCCGGGGTTCCGTAACCCCGGTGTTCGAATAACATCCTGTTTTCACTCGGAACCATTCAAGTCCAAACATAGGCTTCCAATATATCAATCTTTATGTCTCGACCATTTCGAGACTCCTCGTCATGTCCGTGATCACATCCGGGACTCCGAACAACCTTCGGTGCATCAATACTTATAAACTCATTATGAACTGTCATCGAAACGTTAAGCGTGCGGACCCTACGGGTTCGCGAACTATGTAGACATGACCTAGAACCATTCTCGGTCAATAACCAATAGCGGAACCTGGATGCCCATATTGGTTCCTACATATTCTACGAAGATCTTTATCGGTCAAACCGCATAACGACATACTAAACGATCAAGTGTTAAGCTAACGGAATGGGTCAAGTCAATCAGATCATTCAACTAATGATGTGACCTTGTTAATCAAATAACAACTCCTTGTTTATGGTTAGGAAACATAACCATCTTTGATTAACAAGCTAGTCAAGTAGAGGCATACTAGTGACATACTGTTTGTCTATATATTCACACATGTATTATGTTTCCGGTTAATACAATTCTAGCATGAATAATAAACATTTATCATGATATAAGGAAATAAATAATAACTTTATTATTGCCTCTAGGGCATATTTCCTTCAACGCACAGTTCGGGACCCCCTACCCGAGATCCGCCGGTTTTGACACCGACAGGGTTGAGTTACCGGAACCCAATGTGTGGTACTATCGAGTCATTGGACAACATACATAGAACTCAGTGCTTAAGGACGGTTCCAGTGAAACAACCCACCATGTACTCCTACATGGCCTCTCACCGCTACCTTTACCAAATCGTGTTCACACACTTCACTCTCAGCATCAGAACATAGAACTGCACTCCAATTCATTCCCAATGAATCAGACCTGACATGACTCTAAGCAATAGCAGGCATGGCATGGTAGGAACACAACATGGCTCAATCAACTCCTACACATGCTAGTGGGTTTCAACTATTTACTGTGGCAATGACAGGTCATGCAGAGGAATGGGTTCAACTACCGCAGCACAAAGTAGCAATTGAATCGTTGTTGTCCTAATGCAATAAATGAGAGAAGGAGCGAGAGAGTAGGATTGTATCGGAATGAACAAGGGGGTTTGCTTGCTGGTAGATGAACAGGGGGCACTGCTCCTCTGACAGGTACTCTGGATCGGTCTCCGGAGCAGGACCTATCGGGAAGGAACGGTGTCGGCAATCAATACACAAGCATATGCAACAATATGATGCATGAACATGGCATGAAGATGTGGTGTTGTTTGAGCTAATGCAACAAGCATTCATTTGGTTGAAGTTCATTTGAACCAAGAGTTCAAATGCAACTCCAAATTAACTCTTTATGAATGCCATATATATGTTTTCACCTATACAGCAGGTTTAGGTTGGTTTGTAATGCATGAAACTAGAACAGATGGATAGATTGAATTTTGCTGATAATTTTTCATATATAAATTATTTCAATCTGAGCTACGGTTGAATTTTTATGATTTTTTAAAGTTTATAACATTTTCTGGAATTTCCTGATTTAATTTAAAACCAGAAAATAAATAATTGTGTCAGCACTGCGTCACTGTGACGTCAGCAAGTCAACAGCGCTGACTGGGTCAAACCTGACGTGTGGGGTCCACACGTCAGTGTCTCATGGTTAAACGGAGGGTTTTTATACTAATATAGTTAAAATTAGTGGGGCTAGGCCCACTGTCAGTGTCAGCAGGGTAATTAGTCCTAAACTAATCTAGTCAGGGGCGGGGCCCACGTGTGTTGACCCCAGGGAGGTCAAACCCCGGGTCGAACAGGTCAAACCTGCCGGCGACTCGACGCCGGCGAGGCCAGACGCGACGGAGGGCCTCGGATTTCGCCCTCCGGCGACCAAACGCCGCGCGGAGGGGCTCTGTGGGTTCCTGGCGCTCATGCGCATCCCGAGGAGGGGACGGAAGGACGCAAGGTGGCTGGAGCTCGCTGGAGCGGAGCTCGCGGCGGCGGCCAAAGCACGGCTTTGAGCGGGAGCGGGCTGTGGGGCACGGGGAGGCCACCTGAGGGGCTTTGCGGCACCCTAGTGGCACCAGGAGCATGGTGACGCGCTCGGTTGCGGGCTGCGGTGGCCAAGGCGACGGCGGCGACATGATCAGCGACGAGGAGCTACGCCATGGCGGGGGAAGGGGGCTACAACGCGAAAACGGGGAACGGGGAGAGGGAAACGGAGCAGAGGCTCACTGCGGACTCAACGGCGTCGATGGCGAGCTCGGGGAAGGGCTGGAGTCGGCGGGGCGGCAAAGACGATCTCCGGTGACCGAAGATGAAGACGGCGTCGATGGAGGCGCTCCAGGGCCTCCCGAGGCGCGTGGCTTGACGGAGAGGATGAGGGAGATGCGGTGAAGTTTCTGAGCTTGTCGGAGAGGCGAGGGGGAGGCGGTGGCTGTGGCTACAGCGTGCGGCGGCGACGGTGGTGCTCGGGCGGTCGCGCGGGAGAGAACCAGGGGAGGAGGGAGAGCGAGGGAGAGGGAGAGAGGTGCGGGGCGGTGCGTGGCGTCGTCCGAGCGATCCAGGCGACGGGAGGGAGAAGCAGGAGGTGGCGGGAGACGTGGCCGCGGCTGGCTGCGGTGCGGCCACGCAGCTGCTCCTACTAGCAGGAGCTTGAAGAAGCTCCTAGCAGTTGGGATGGGCCGGCCTGCTGGGCCGCTGGGCCAGGCCAGGTTGCACAGGGGCTGCAGGTAAGTTTCTTCCTGTTTTGTTTCTGTTTTCTATTTTTATGACATTTGTTTTGATTTAATAAAATACTAAATCATTTTATTTTCTTATGCCAATTTTTGCAGGAGCTAGTGGAATTATTGCAGAGCTCCTCAACAAATGGCATAATTTTTGGACATATATTATATATAACATATATATATCCAATGCAAATAATTATGCATTAATTCCAAATGCCCAAAATATATACTTATGAGCTCCTAAAAATATTGGTTTGATTCTTATATCTGTCCAATATTTTCAGAGAGCAACATGAGCATTTTCTTAGACCCTTTTGGAGCAATTTTTTATTTGGGCCATTTCCAGAGATGATTCTGAGGGTTTCACAAATCCTCATTTCAAATTTAAATGGAATTTAAACATGATGCACACATGACTAGCTAGCCTTGAGCATACCAGAACTAGGGATGTGACATATTAGAGCCGGAAGAACCTTGCAAGTGCTATGGGAACCAAGTAGGATGCATCCTACGGGAATGCGCGAGCATCAACGACGATGACTTAAGGAGTAAAGAACATTTGACGAAGTTGCTCCTAACGAAGTTGCACAAGAGATTCAAGTTCCCCGACCGGGATGATAACATAGAACAACCGTGGGATGATCTGATGATGAAAAAGATTAACAATCACGCCATGGGCATGTTCATCAATGATTTGGCCTCCTGGAAAGGGAGGGTGAAACGAGCTATTGAGGCTGATGAACCCCTGTCCAAGATTCTGGAATAAAATCCGACACTTACGGAAGAGGAGTTCGAAAAGTTCAAGGACACTTGCGCTACCGAGGCAGCCAAGGCTAAGGCTGCGAAATTCAAGAGCCTTCAAAGAAAGGAACACGGGAAGCATCGCCTCGAAGCCGTGGCTACCTCGGTAAAAGGCCCATATGGGATAAGGAGGACGCGAACGTGAAGCGCTGGTCTCCTGCCCTCTTCGTGAAGTTCACCAACCCCTTGGAGCGTGACTTCATCAGGGCCCGCTATAAGTGGGACAAGGAGAAAAAGGTTTTTTGCACGGACAAGATCAGGAGGAAATTGATTAGACTACTGGAGAAGCAACACCAGCTTGCAGCCGAAAGCCCTACTTCTCCGATGAGGCCCAAGTGGGACACCCCTCTCAACCGGGCCTTGAACGAACTTAAGGGACTCCCTTTGGGCCAGCGGCCGCAATATGGTCGTGTGCACGGCGCTGGAGACGGCGCCACGTGGAAGGTGTTTTACAATGAGGGCCCGGAGGCCAAGAAGCAGAAAAGAAAGTTTAATCAGGCGGACATCGACGGGAAGGTGAAGCTTGCGGTCGAGAAAAAAGCAGCTGAGGACGCGAAAAAAGCAGCCGAGGACAAATATGAGTTGCTACAGTAGGCAGTCAATGCAGCTGTAACTGCCTACAGAAATGATTTCGCTACTAACTTGGTTCCAGTTATCATCAACTGGACGAAGGAAAATCCAGACAAGACGGTACATGATTTCCCGTTGCCCCTTTTTTGTCGGGAGCAACTCGAACAACAACACCATCGCACCATCACTTGCTCACGCAACCGGGGCTCCTCTCGCGGCCGCTCCCGCTCATAGCAGCCTGTCCTCAGTCTCTGGCGCGCTAGGTGGGCCTTCGTCTTTGGCTGAGCTCGACACCGTCACGGTAATTACATGTCGCACCAACATATCTGGCAAATGGATGTCAAAACTACATTCTTTAATGGATTTATTAAAGAAGAGTTGTATATGATGCAACCAGAAGGTTTTGTCAATCCTAAAGGAGCTAACAAAATGTGCAAGCTCCAGCGATCCATCTATGGACTGGTGCAAGCATCTCAGAATTGGAATATATGCTTGATGATTTGATCAAAGCATATGGTTTTATACAGACTTTTGGAGAAGCCTGTATTTACAAGAAAGTGAGTGGGAGCACTACAGCATTTCTGATAAGTATATGTGAATGACATATTGTTGATCAGAAATAATGTAGAATTATTCTGCAAAGCATAAAGGAGTGTTTGAAAGGAGTTTTTCAAAGAAAGACCTCGGTGAAGCTGCTTACATATTGAGCATCAAGATCTATAGAGATAGATCAAGACACTTGATAAAGTTTTTCAATGAATACATATCTTGACAAGATTTTGAAGTAGTTCAAAATGGAACAGTCAAAGAAAGAGTTCTTGCCTGTGTTACAAGGTGTGAGATTGAGTAAGACTCAAAACCCGACCACGGCAGAAGATAGAAAGAGAATGAAAGTCATTCCCTATGCATCAGCCATAGGTTCTATAAAGTATGTCATGCTGTGTACCAAATCTATTGCATACCCTACCACTAAGATTGGCAAAGGAGTGCAATAGAGATCTAGGAGTAGATCAATGGACAGCGGTCAAAATTATCCTTAGTAGAATAAGGATATGTTTCTCGATTATGGAAGTGAAAAAGGTTCGCCGTGAAAAGGTTACGCCGATGCAAGTTTTAACACTAATCTAGATGACTCGAGTCTCAATCTAGATACATATTGAAAGTGGGAGCAATTAGCTAGAGTAGCTCCGCAAGAGCATTGTAGACATAGAAATTTGCAAAATACTTACGGCTCTGAATGTGATGCAACCGCTGACTAAAATTATCTCACAAGCAAAACATGATCACACCTTAGTACTCTTTGGGTGTTAATCACATAGCGATGTGAACTAGATTACTGACTCTAGTAAACCCTTTGGGTGTTGGTCACATGTCGATGTGAACTATGGGTGTTAACCACATATAGATGTGAACTATTGATGTTAAATCACATGGCGATGTGAACTAGATTATTGACTCTAGTGCAAGTGGGAGATGAAGGAAATATGCCCTAGAGGCAATAATAATGTTATTATTTATTTCCTTATATCATGATAAATGTTTATTATTCATGCTAGAATTGTATTAACCGGAAACATAATACATGTGTGAATACATAAACCTACAGAGTGTCACTAGTATGCCTCTACTTGACTAGCTCGTTAATCAAAGATGGTTATGTTTCCTAACCATGAACAAGGAGTTGTTATTTGATTAACGGGATCACATCATTGGTTGAATGATCTGATTGACATGACCCATTCCATTAGCATAGCACCTGATCGTATAGTTTGTTGCTAGTGCTTTTCTTCATGACTTATACATGTTCCTATGACTATGAGATTATGCAACTCCCGCTTGCCCGAGGAACACTTTGGGTGCTACCAAACGTCACAACGAATCGGGTGATTATAAAGGTACATTACAGGTGTCTCCGAAGGTACATGTTGGGTTGGCATATTTCGAGATTAGGATTTGTCACTCCGATTGTCGGAGAGGTATCTCTGGGCCCTCTCGGTAATGCACATCACATAAGCCTTGCAAGCATTGCAACTAAATGTGTTAGTTGTGAGATGATGTATTACGGAACGAGAAAAGAGACTTGCCAAGAACGAGATTGAACTAGGTATTGATACCGACGATCGAATCTCGGGCAAGTAACATACCGATGACAAAGGAACAACGATGTTGTTATGCGGTCGACCGATAAAGATCTTCGAGAATATGTAGGAACCAATATGGGCATCCAGGTTCCGCTATTGGTTATTGACCGAGAATAGTTCTAGGTCATGTCTACATAGTTCTCGAACCCGTAGGGTCCGCACGCTTAACGCTTCGATGATGGTCATAATGAGTTTATAAGTATTGATGCACCAAGGTTGTTCGAGTCCCGGATGTGATCACGGATATGACGAGGAGTCTCAAATGGTCGAGACATAAAGATTGATATATTGAAGCCTACATTTGGACATCGGAAAGGTTCCGAGTGAAATCGGAATTTATCGAGTACCGGAGGTTACGGAACCCCCGAAACTACATGGGCCCATAGTGGGCCTTGGAGGAAAGGAGAAGGGCCAGCCCTAGGTGGTCGCGCGCCCCTTTCCCTAGTCCTATTAGGACTAGGAAAGGTGGGCCGCCCCTCTCTCTCTCTCCCCTCCGGGAATCCTATTCCAACTAGGATTGGGGGAGTCCTACTCGGAGGAGTAGGACTCCTTGGTGCGCCTCCTCCTTGGCCGCCACCTCCCCTTGGCTCCTTTATATACGGGGCAGGAGCACCCCAAGACACACAAGTTGATTTCCTTAGCCGTGTCGGTGCCCCTTCCACCATATTCCACTTGGTCATATCGTCATGAGCTTAGGCGAAGCCCGCGCGGAGAAGTCATATCGTCATGAGCTTAGGCGAAGCCCTGCGTCGGTGGAGCATCATCATCGTCACCACGCCGTCGTCTTGACGGAACTCATCCCGACACTTTGCTGGATCGGAGTCCGGGATCGCCATCGGGCTGAACGTGTGCAGAACTCGGAGGTGCCGTGACGCTCGGTGCTTGGATCGGTCGGGTCGTGAAGACGCACGACTACATCAACCGCGTTGTTATAACGCTTCGCTTTCGGTCTCACGAGGGTACGTGGACGGACACTCTTCCGCTCGTTGCTATGCCATCACCATGGTCTTGCGTGATCGTAGGAAAATTTTGAAATTACTACGTTCCCCAACAAAGGGTATCGAGCCAGGTTTTATGCGTTGATGTCATATGCACGAGTAGAACACAAGTGAGTTGTGGGCGATACAAGTCATACTACCTACCAGCATGTCATACTTTGGTTCAGCGGTATTGTGAGATGAAGCGGCCGGACCGACATTACGCCAGACGCTTACGCGAGACTGGTTTCACCGCTGTGAGCACTCGCTGCTTAAAGGTGGTGGCGGGTGTCTGTCTCTCTCACTTTAGTTGAACTGAGTGTGGCTACGCCCGGTCCTTGAGAAGGTTAAACGGAGTCTATTTGACGAAGTATCGCTGTGGTTTTGATGCGAGGTAAGAACGGTTCTTGCTCAGCCCGTAGCAGCCACGTAAAACTTGCAACAACAAAGTAGAGGACGCCTAACTTGTTTTTGCAGGACATGTTGTGATGTGATATGGTCAAGACGTGATGCTATATTTTATTGTATGAGATGATCATGTTTTGTAACCGAAGTTATCGGCAATCGGCAGGAGCCATATGGTTGTCGCTTATTGTATGAAATGCAACGCCATGTAATTGCTTTACTTTATCACTAAGCAGTAGCGATAGTCGAGAAGCAATAGTTGGCTAGACGACAACGATGCTACGATGGAGATCAAGGTGTCGCGCCGGTGACGATGGTGATCATGACGGTGCTTCGAGATGGAGATCACAAGCACAAATGATGATGGCCATATCATATCACTTATATTGATTGCATGTGATGTTAATCCTTTATGCATCTTATCTTGCTTTGATTGACGGTAGCATTATAAGATGATCCTTACTAAATTATCAAGAAGTGTTCTCCCGAGTATGCACCGCTATGAAAGTTCTTCGTCTTTGAGACACCACGTGATGATCGGTGTGATAGGCTCTACGCTCAAATACAACGGTGCAAAACAGTTGCACACGCGAATACTCAGGTTATACTTGACGAGCTATGCATATAAGATATGACCTCGAACACGGAGACCGAAGGTCGAGCGTGAATCATATAGTAGATATGATCAACATATTGATGTTCACCATTGAAACTACTCCATCACACGTGATGATCGGTCATGGTGTAGTTGATATGGATCACATAATCACTTAGAGAATTGGAGGATATTTTTCTAAGTGGGAGTTCTTAAGTAATATGATTAATTGAACTTTAATTTATCATGAACTTAGTCCTGGTAGTATTTTGCAAATTATGTTGTAGATCAATAGCTCGCGTTGTTGCTTCCCTATGTTTTCATATGTGTTCCTAGAGAAAATTGTATTGAAAGATGTTAGTAGCAATGATGCGGATTGGATCCGTGATCTGAGGTTTATCCTCATTGCTGCGCAGAAGAATTATGTCCTTAATGCACAGCTAGGTGACAGACCTATTGCAGGAGCAGATGCGACGTTATGAACGTTTATTAGCTCAATATGAGCAGATACAGACGTTATGAACGTTTGGCTAGCTCAATATGATAACTACTTGATAGTTTAGTGCACCATGCTTAACGGCTTAGAATCGGGACTTCAAAGACGTTTTGAACGTCATGGACCATATGAGATGTTCCAGGAATTGAAGTTAATATTTCAAGCAAATACCCGAGTTGAGAGATATGAAGTCTCCAACAAGTTCTATAGCTAAAAGATGGAGGAGAATCGCTCAACTAGTGAGCATGTGCTCAGATTGTCTGAGTACTTCAATCGCTTGAATCAAGAGGAAGTTAATCTTCCAGATAAGATAGTGATTGACAGAATTCTCTAGTCACCATCACTAAGTTAGTAGAACTTCGTGATGAACTATAGTATGCAAGGGATGACGAAAAGGATTCTCGAGCTCTTCGCGATGCTAAAATCGGCGAAGGTAGAAATCAAGAAAAAACATCAAGTGTTGATGGTTGACAAGACCACTAGTCTCAAGGAAAATGGCAAAGGGAAGAAGGGGAACTTCAAAAAGGAACGGCAAGCAAGTTGCTGCTCGAGTGAAGAAGCCCAAGTCTAGACCTAAGCCTGAGACTGAGTACTTTTGCTGCAATGGAACTGGTCACTGGAAGCAGAACTACCCCTGAATATTTGGTGGATAAGAAGGATGGCAAAGTGAACAAGGTTATATTTGATATACAAGTTATTAATATGTGCCTTACTAGTGTTTATAGTGGCCCCTGAGTATTTGATACTGTTCGGTTGCTAAGATTAGTAACTCAAACAGGAGTTACGAATAAACAGAGACTAGTTGAAGGGAAGTGACGATGAGTGTTGGAAGTAGTTCCAAGATTGATATGATCATCATCGCACACTCCCTATACTTTCGGGATTAGTGTGGAACCTAAATAAGTGTTATTTGGTGTTGAGCATAAATATGATTTGATCATGTTTATTGCAATACGGTTATTCATTTAAGTAAGAGAATAAATTGTTGTTCTGTTTACATGAATAAAACCTTATATGGTTACACACCCAATGAAAATGGTTCATTGGATCTCGATCATAGTGATACACATATTCATAACATTGAAACCAAAAGATGCAAAGTTAATAATGATAGTGCAACTTATTTGTGGCATCGCCGCTTAGGTCATATTGGTGTAAAGCGCATGAAGAAAACTCCATGCCGATGGACTTTTGGAATCACTTGATTATGAATCATTTGATGCTTGCGAACCGTGCCTTTTGGGCAAGATGACTAAAACTCCGTTCTCGGAACAATGGAACAAGCTACTTGACTTATTGGGAATAATACATACCGATGTATGCGATCCAATGAGTGTTGATGCTCGTGGCAAGTATCGTTATTTTCTGACCTTCACAAGATGATTTGAGCAGATATGGGTATATCTTCTTGATGAAACATAAAGTCTGAAATAGTTGAAAGGTTCAAAGAATTTCAGAGTGAAGTGGAAAATCATCGTAACAAGAAAATAAAGTTTCGCGATCTGATCGTGGAGATGAATATTCGAGTTACGAGTTTGGTCTTCAATGAAAACAATGTGGAATAGTTTCACAGCTCACGCCACGGAACACCACAACGTTATGGTGTGTCCGAACGTCAGAATCGTACTTTATTATGATATGGTGCGATCTATGATGTATCTTACCGATTTACCACTATCATTTTGGGGTTATGCATTAGAGACAGCTGCATTCACGTTTAATAGGGCAACCATCTAAACCGCTGAGATGACACCGTATGAACTATGGTTTAGCAATAAACCTAAGCTGTCGTTTCTTAAAGTTTGAGTTGTGATGCTTATGTGAAAAGTTTTCACCGATAAGCTCGAACCCAAATCGGAGAAATGCGCCTTCATAGAACACCCAAAGGCAACTATTGGGTACACCTTCTATCACAGATCCGAAGGCAAGTTTTTCGTTGTTAAGATGGATCCTTTCTAGAGAAGAAGTTTCTCTCGAAAGAAGTGAGTGGGAGGAAAGTAGAACTTGATGAGGTAATTGTACCTTCTCCCTTATTGGAAAGTAGTTCATCACGAAATCAGTTCCAAGTGATTCCTACACCAATTAGTGAGGAAGTTAATGATGATGATCATGAAACTTCAGATCAAGTTGCTACCAAACCTCGTAGGTCTTCCAGAGTAAGATCCGCACCAGAGTGGTACGGTAATCCTATTCTAAAAGTCATGTTACTAGACCATGATGAACCTACGAACTATGAGGAAGCGATGATGAGCCCAGATTCCGCGAAATGGTTTGAGACCATGAAATCTGAGATGGGATCCATGTATGAGAACAAAGTATGGACTTTGATTGACTTGCTCGATGATCAGCAAGCCATGTAGATAAATGGATTTTCAAGAGGAAGACAGATGTTGATAGTAGTGTTACTATCTACAAAGCTCGACTTGTCGCAAAAAGGTTTTTGACAAGTTCAAGGTGTTGACTACAGTGAGATTTTCTCAACTGTAGCGATGCTTAAGTCTGTCCGAATCATGTTAGCAATTGCCACATTTTATGAAATCTGGCAAATGGATGTCAAAACTACATTCTTTAATGGATTTATTAAAGAAGAGTTGTATATGATGCAACCAGAAGGTTTTGTCAATCCTAAAGGAGCTAACAAAATGTGCAAGCTCCAGCGATCCATCTATGGACTGGTGCAAGCATCTCGAGTTGGAATATATGCTTGATGATTTGATCAAAGATATGGTTTTATACAGACTTTTGGAGAAGCCTGTATTTACAAGAAAGTGAGTGGGAGCACTACAGCATTTCGATAAGTATATGTGAATGACATATTGTTGATCGAAATAATGTAGAATTATTCGCAAAGCATAAAGGAGTGTTTGAAAGGAGTTTTTCAAAGAAAGACCTCGTGAAGCTGCTTACATATTGAGCATCAAGATCTATAGAGATAGATCAAGACACTTGATAAAGTTTTTCAATGAATACATATCTTGACAAGATTTTGAAGTAGTTCAAAATGGAACAGTCAAAGAAAGAGTTCTTGCCTGTGTTACAAGGTGTGAGATTGAGTAAGACTCAAAACCCGACCACGGCAGAAGATAGAAAGAGAATGAAAGTCATTCCTATGCATCAGCCATAGGTTCTATAAAGTATGTCATGTTGTGTACCAAATCTATTGCATACCCTACCACTAAGATTGGCAAAGGAGTGCAATAGAGATCTAGGAGTAGATCAATGGACAGCGGTCAAAATTATCCTTAGTAGAATAAGGATATGTTTCTCGATTATGGAAGTGAAAAAGGTTCGCCGTAAAAGGTTACGCCGATGCAAGTTTTAACACTAATCTAGATGACTCGAGTCTCAATCTAGATACATATTGAAAGTGGGAGCAATTAGCTAGAGTAGCTCCGCAAGAGCATTGTAGACATAGAAATTTGCAAAATACTTACGGCTCTGAATGTGACAGACTGCTGACTAAAATTATCTCACAAGCAAAACATGATCACACCTTAGTACTCTTTGGGTGTTAATCACATAGCGATGTGAACTAGATTACTGACTCTAGTAAACCCTTTGGGTGTTGGTCACATGTCGATGTGAACTATGGGTGTTAACCACATATAGATGTGAACTATTGATGTTAAATCACATGGCGATGTGAACTAGATTATTGACTCTAGTGCAAGTGGGAGACTCAAGGAAATATGCCCTAGAGGCAATAATAATGTTATTATTTATTTCCTTATATCATGATAAATGTTTATTATTCATGCTAGAATTGTATTAACGGAAACATAATACATGTGTGAATACATAAACCTACAGAGTGTCACTAGTATGCCTCTACTTGACTAGCTCGTTAATCAAAGATGGTTATGTTTCCTAACCATGAACAAGGAGTTGTTATTTGATTAACGGGATCACATCATTGGTTGAATGATCTGATTGACATGACCCATTCCATTAGCATAGCACCTGATCGTATAGTTTGTTGCTAGTGCTTTTCTTCATGACTTATACATGTTCCTATGACTATGAGATTATGCAACTCCGTTTGCCCGAGGAACACTTTGGTGCTACCAAACGTCACAACGAATCGGGTGATTATAAAGGTACATTACAGGTGTCTCGAAGGTACATGTTGGGTTGGCATATTTCGAGATTAGGATTTGTCACTCCGATTGTCGGAGAGGTATCTGGGCCCTCTCGGTAATGCACATCACATAAGCCTTGCAAGCATTGCAACTAAATGTGTTAGTTGTGAGATGATGTATTACGGAACGAGAAAAGAGACTTGCCAAGAACGAGATTGAACTAGGTATTGATACCGACGATCGAATCTCGGGCAAGTAACATACCGATGACAAAGGAACAACGATGTTGTTATGCGGTCTCGACCGATAAAGATCTTCGTAGAATATGTAGGAACCAATATGGGCATCCAGGTTCCGCTATTG
Source organism: Aegilops longissima (assembly GCA_021605205.1). NCBI lineage: Eukaryota > Viridiplantae > Streptophyta > Magnoliopsida > Poales > Poaceae > Aegilops > Aegilops longissima. The sequence goes on from CM038681.1 coordinate 89,672,136, forward strand.
GTTATTGACCGAGAATAGTTCTAGGTCATGTCTACATAGTTCTCGAACCCGTAGGGTCCGCACGCTTAACGCTTCGATGATGTCATAATGAGTTTATAAGTATTGATGCACCAAGGTTGTTCGAGTCCCGGATGTGATCACGGATATGACGAGGAGTCTCAAATGGTCGAGACATAAAGATTGATATATTGAAGCCTACATTTGGACATCGGAAAGGTTCCGAGTGAAATCGGAATTTATCGAGTACCGGGAGGTTACCGGAACCCCCGAAACTACATGGGCCCATAGTGGGCCTTGGAGGAAAGGAGAAGGGCCAGCCCTAGGTGGTGCGCCGCTTCTTTCCCTAGTCCTATTAGGACTAGGAAAGGTGGGCCGCCCCCCTCTCTCTCTCTCCTCCGGGAATCCTATTCCAACTAGGATTGGGGGAGTCCTACTCCCGGAGGAGTAGGACTCCTTTGCGCGCCTCCTCTTGGCCGCCACCTCCCCTTGGCTCCTTTATATACGGGGCAGGAGCACCCCAAGACACACAAGTTGATTTCCTTAGCTGTGTGCGGTGCCCCTTCCACCATATTCCACTTCGGTCATATCGTCGCGGAGCTTAGGCGAAGCCCCGCGCTGGAGAAGTCATATCGTCATGAGCTTAGGCGAAGCCCTGCGCCGGTGGAGCATCATCATCGCCACCACGCCGTCGGTTGACGGAACTCATCCCGACACTTTGCTGGATCGGAGTCCGGGATCGCCATCGGGCTGAACGTGTGCAGAACTCGGAGGTGCCGACGCTCGGTGCTTGGATCGGTCGGGTCGTGAAGACGTACGACTACATCAACCGCGTTGTTATAACGCTTCCGCTTTCGGTCTACGAGGGTACGTGGACGGACACTCTTCCCGCTCGTTGCTATGCCATCACCATGGTCTTGCGTGATCGTAGGAAAATTTTGAAATTACTACGTTCCCCAACACTTAGCCTGGGAACACTGGTGCAGGGGTTAAGGAAGGGTCTGGAAGGTGTGCCCAAGAAAAAAGGAGAGGAAGAGATCGGGGAAGATTACTGCCTCCAAACAAGCCTGAGCACGTAGCAGCCAGACGATGCATTCTGAAGAGCGTGTACCCGTGAAAGGTGTGGTCATGTTCCATCTCACGGACGAGCCGATGCTACCGCCGAAACCGCTGGAGGCACTATCAGGGGATCTCAGGAGACTGCACGACCATGTGTTGTCGACTGAGAAAAGCCTACTAGCCTCAAAGGATCTAGGATATCCGACATACGCGGCTCGTGTGCCTGAGGGGAAGTGCTACGTCGAGACACGGCCCGCGGAGGTGTTCTTCCTACGGTTTGACCATATCTTTGAGATGTTTCTAACAAGGCGGCTCGATTTTACAATCGTCCGCCTTTTTGCGCTACATATGAGCTCCATCATGAATAGTGAAGAAGTCTCGCAAATCTGTGTGGCGGATCCGTACTACATGCACAAGTCTTTCTTGAGTCTCGGCGACTTTGAGCGTGAAACTGCTAGGGAGTACCTCCAAAACTTCATGGTACAGAATAAGGACTGGGAAATTGTCCTCGTGCCTTATCATCCAAAGTAAGTCAGTTCTGGACAACCCTTTCGTACATTTCAATCATTCCTTCTCTCCCATATGGGGAATAATTTGAGGTGTCTTTTCCCCGCAGCAACGGGCGTGCCATCCTTATCGTTCTTTACCCGCAAGTCTCCCACGCTGTGTATTTTGACCATTCCAGAGACTACGAGAAAAAGACTACACCCACATAATGAATATTCTAGATGATGCTCTCCAAGGCTTCAGCTTTAGAGGTGGCCACGTGCAGATCAGGAAACAAAGGAACACGAAGATGGGTTTCGCGCATAAAACTAACTTCTCCTGCATCCATGTCCCAAAACAAAGCAAGAAGGATGGATTCTACATCGTCCATCTCATGATTCAGTTCAACACGGATCACCAAAAGCTTTGCATGAGAAGCAGAAATGATGATCATATCCACAAGTGGCTAGAATCTCATGGAGAAGAGGATTATAAACTTGGAGATGACTTCTTTCGCATCCAAAGCGACATTGCGACGATCATCATGAAAGAAGTCGTCGACGAGAAGGGGATGTTCCACCACGGCCCTATATCGCGAGCTGACGTCCGAACTTGCATAGGCATGCAACGTCTAGACCTCACGCCGTTCAAGAAGCTAGGGTTCATCCTCGATGATATGGAAGGATGGAACTACTAGTGATTTATGATGCCGATGATGATTATATGTGTCGGTTGAACTTGTATACTTTTTGTAGCGATGAAACTTTGTGATGTCCACGGTCCCTGTCGAACTTGCGTAACGCTACTTTGTTAGTTTGCGTACGATGACCTGCGTACCTCTAGTTAATTAATTTGCGTACTGTATGTTGCATCTAGTTGCTAACTCTTTCTTTTTCGGTGTTGCTCTAGTATATTTTCTTGCATATATATGATTGTACATCCTCTTCATGAACATGCATCTCTAATAGGTACCTAGTTTCTTGATGGCGAGATGGAATTGCTATGTCGGTACAAAGGGAAGGTTCCGGGTGTACAACGAGTGGCATGAGTGTCGGCGCAAGTGAATGGGTTCACGGGCGCCAGCCATAAAGGCTTCAAAAGCAGACAAGAAGGAGAAGCTAGTTACTTGAGGTTCACGCTAGCGCGAGAGAGGACTCGTAACCGCCACCTCATGTACTCCATAGTTCTACTCTCACTCATAGTGATAGCTGTTCTTGCGTATACCTTTGTTTAGATGGATGACGTTGTTGTAGTTGCTAGTATTCGAGACTTGCATGTATCGCTATTTTCGAGATGATGACAAGATACCACTTTGTGTTGGATGATGATTATGATGAGACTATTTGTATGTATATGCTATGATTACATTTGTGGTCTCGCGGGCATTTGTATGTGTATCATGATGACATTTCTATGTGCTAAAGATTCTTCTATAAAGCCCGTTAAAATACAAAACAAATATGCCGAAAAAAAACTACTTAAATTAGCAGTAGCGAGTGTATAAAAGTTAGCAGCAGCACCGTGATAGCAGTAGCGTGTCTAGGCAAAGCGCGCTAGAGCTACTAGCAGTAGTGAGCTTCCTCTAAGCGCGCTGCTGCTACACTTGTGTAGCAGTAGCGCTGGTGAGCACGCGCTACTACTATGTGTTAGCTGTAGCGCCTTATTAGTAGCGCCACTCCCCGCGCTACTGATACACCTAAAACCCGCGCTGCTGCTAGCCTTTTCCCTAGTAGTGTTAGAACATAGTGGATACTAGGGATCAAAACCTAACAAAACTAACTCAATTACATGGTAAATCTCATCCAACCCATCACCGTCCAGCAAGCCTATGATGGGATTACTCACGCACAGCAGTGAGCATCATGAAATTGGTGATGGAGGATGGTTGATGATGATGATGGTGATGATTTCCCCTCTCCGTAGCCCAAAACGGACTCCAGATCTGCCCTCCTGAGGAAAACAGGAGGTGGCGGCGGCTCCGTATCATAAAACATGATGAATCCTTCTCTTTGATTTTTTTCTCCTCGAACGTGAATATATGGAGTTGGAGTTGAGGTCGGTGGAGCCTTGTGGGACCCACAAGACAGGAGGGTGCACCGCAGGGGGCTAGGCGCGCCCTCCACCATCATGGATAGGAGGTGGGTCCCCTCTGGTTTATTCTTTCGCCAATATTTTTTATTTGTTCCAAAAATAATCTCCATGAAGTTTCAGGTCATTCTGGTTTTATTTCTGCACAGAAATAACACCATCGCAATTCTACTGAAAACAACGTCAGTCCGGGTTAGTTCCATTCAAATCATGCAAATTAGAGTCCAAAAGAAGGGCAAAAGAGTTTGGAAAAGTAGGTACGATGGAGATGTATAAGCTACTACAAGCTTAACTCATTGCTTGTCCTCAAGCAATTCAGTTGAGAAACTGAAGGTGATAAAGAAAAACTTTTACAAACTCTGTTTGATCTTGTTTTTGCAAATATATAAAGTCAGCATTCAAGTTTTCAGCAAAGATTTTGAACTAACCATATTCACAATAACATTTAGGTCTCATATTTACTCATATCAATGGAATAATCAACTAGCAAGCAATAATAATAAATATTGGATGACAACACTTTTTCAACACAATCATGATATGATATAACAAGATGGTATCTCGCTAGCCCTTTCTGAGAGCGCTAAACATAAATGCAGAGCACCACTGAAGATCAAGGACTGACTAGATATTGTAATTCATGGTAAAAGAGATCCAGTCACAGTCATACTCAATATCAATTAATAACAATGCATACAAATGACAGTGGTGCCCTCTAACTGGTGCTTTTTATAAGAGGATGATGACTCAGCAATAAAAGTAAATACATAGGCCCTTCGTAGAGGGAAGCAGGGAATTGCAGAGGTGCCAGAGCTTGACTTTTCGAAACAGAGATAAATTATGTTTTGAGCGGTATGATTTCATTGTCAACATAAAAACCAAGAGATCTCGGTATCTTCCATACTAGATACATTATAGGAGGTTCCCAAATAGAATTGTAAAGTTTATTCTCCCCCACCACCAACAAGCACACTCCACGGCAGGTCCAAACCAACGGGTACCGTCCAACTAACAACAGTCCTGGGGGAGTTTTGTTTGCAATTATATTTTGATTTGATTTTAGCATGGGACTGGGCATCCCGGTTACCAACCATTTTCTCGTGAACGATGAGCAGAGTCCACTCATCGTGAGAATAACCCACCTAGCATGGAAGATATTGACAGCCCTAGTTGCTACATGACCGATTCGAGCATAAAAACAGATTATCATTTGAAGGTTTAGAGTTTGGCACATGAAAATGTACTTGGAACGGCAGGTAACTACCGCATATAGGAAGATATATATGGTGGAGTCATATGGAACAACTTTGCGTTTATGTAAGTGGATGCACAAGCAGTATTCCCGCTGTACAAGTGAAGGCTAGCAAAAGATTGAGGAGCGACCAACTAGAGAGCGACAACAGTCATAAACATGCATTGAGATTAACCAACATTCAGTGCAAGCATGAGTAGGATATAAATCACCATGAACATAAATATCGTGGAGGCTATGTTGATTTGGTTTCAACTACATGCGAGAACATGTGCCAAGTCAAGCCACTCGAATCATTCAAAGGAGGATACCTGATGTCTACTATGCAACTTTATTCTTGTAGACACGTGTTGGGCCTCTAAGCGCAGAGTTTTGTAGGACAATACCAATTTTCCCTCAAGTGGATGACCTAAGGTTTATCAATCAGTGGGAGCCGTAGGATGAATACGGTCTCTCTCAAACAACCCTGCAACCAAATAATAAAAAGTCTCTTGTGTCCCCAACACACCAAATACAATGGTAATTAGTATAGGTGCACTAGTTCAACGAAGAGATGGTGATACAAGTGTAATATGGATAGTGGATATAGATTTTTGTAGTAAGAACAATAAAAAACAGCAAGGTAGCAATTGATAAAATGGAGCACAAACGGTATTGCAATGCTTGAAAATGAGACCTAGGGTCCGTACTCTCTCTAGTGCAATCTCTCAACAATGCTAATATAATTGGTTCATATAACCATCCCTCAACGTGCGATGAAGAATCACTCAAAAGTTCCTATCTAGCGGAGAACATAAGAAGAAATTGTTTGTAGCTATTCTTTCCGATTGATCTATACAAGACTTCATACTAAAATAACACCAAGTTATTCTTTCCGATCGATCTATCAAGAGTTCGTACTAAAATAACACTAAGTTATTATTTCCAATTGCTCTATCAAGATTTCATACTAAAATAACACCAAAGCTTCAGATTCATAATACTCAGTCCAACACAAGAACCTCAAAGAGTGCCCCAAGATTAGTACTGGAGAAACAAAAGATGAGAACGTGCATCAACCCCTATGCATAGATTACCCCAATGTCACCTTGGGAAACCGCGATTTGAGTGCCAAAACACATATCAAGTGAATCAATACGATACCCCATTGCCACCATGGGTATTCATAGCAAGACATACATCAAGTGCTCTCAAATCCATAAAATTATTCAATCCGATAAAACGAAATATCAAAGGGAAAACTCAATTTATCACAACAAGATAGAGAGGGAGAAACACCATATGATCTAACTATATTAACAATGCCCGTGATACATCAAGATAGTGCCATCAAGAATAAGAGAGAGAGAGAGAGATTAAACACATAGCTACTGGTACAAACCCTAAGCCCCGAGGGTGGACTACTCCCTCCTCATCATGGTGGCTGCCGGGATTATGAAGATGGCCACCGGTGATGATTTCCCCCTCCAGCGGAGTGCCGGAATGTGTTTAGATTGGTTTTTCATGGCAAAGAGCCTTGCGGCGGTGGAACTTCTGATCTAGGGTTACCCCGAGGGTTTTTGGAATATTTGACAATTTATAGCGTGAAGAGGCGGTGCAGGAGGCCACCGAGGTGGGCACAACCCACCAGGGTGCGCCTGGGCCCCTAGGCGATGTGGTTGTGTCCCCCTCGGGGCACCCCTTTGGTACTTATCTGTCCCATCCTGGGTGTTCTAGTCCATCAAAATTCTCCAAAAAGTTTTGCGGTGTTTGGACTCCGTTTGATATTGATTTCCTGGGAAGTAAAAAAACAAGCAAAAAACAACAACTGGCACAGGGCACTATGTCAATAGGTTAGTCCCAAAAAATGATATAAAGTTGCTATAAAATGATTGTAAAACATCCAAGAATGATAATACAACAGCATGGAACAATAAAAAATTATAGATACTGGCACTGGAGCCGTATCAGCATCCCCAAGCTTAATCCATGCTCGTCCTCGAGTAGGTAAATGATAAAAACAAAAATTTTGATGTGGAATGCTGCCTGTCATGTTCATCACGGTCTTTTCTTGTGTAGCATGGTCATATGGACTTTTATATGGTTCAAAGCAATAGTCTAGTTTTAACATGAAGATTTCAATACTCAAGCATATCAACAAGCAACCATGTCATTCAAAATATCAATACTAAAGCAAGTTATCCCTAGCCCAACATGCTCAATCATTGATCCATTCATGAAACACACTCGCATATTAGCTACATCCAATGCTCAAGTATGATCATAGTGCCCCTTAGTTGGTTCTTATAAGAGAAGATGGAGACTCAAATAAAAATAAAAATTGCATAAAGTAAATAGAAAGGCCGTTCGCAGAGGGAAGTAGGGATTTGTAGAGGTGCCACAGCTCAAAGCTTGAGATAAAAGATTTTGGGAGGCATACTTTTCCCGTCAACGAAAACGACTTATAGTTTCCAATACTTTCCATGCTAGATACATCATAGGCGGTTCCCAAACGGAAAATAAAGTGTATTCCCATTTCCACCATTCTTTCACAATCCATGGCTAACCGTATCCACGGGTGCACTCCATACCAACACTTACCAAGGAATTTATTATTTGACAACATAAAGTAAATTCATTTTTCATTTCGGGACTTGGCATCCCTGATACCTTTGCTGTACTCTCTCGTGCAATGACAAGTGAATAAACACTCATCTTGAGAATAACACATCTAGCATGGATAAATATCGGCCACCCCTCAGCGCCTCATGAGCAGTACGGGCACACAAAAGAGAAGTTTATTTTGAAAATTAGAGACGACACATACAAATTTGCTTAGAACGGTAAGGTAATACCGCATATAGGTAGGTATGGTGGACTCATATGGCAAAACTGGGTTTAAGGATTTTGGATGCACAAGTAGTATTTCTACTTAGTACAAGTGGAGGCTAGCAAATAGATTTAGAAGCGACCAACAAAGAAACAAAAAATCATATAAGCGAACATTGAGCATAACTAACACCGAATAATGCACCACAAGTATGATGTAATTTCATTGCATAAGTATTGACTTTCGTGCTTGCATAGGGAATCACAATCCTTAACATCAATATTCTTACTAAAACATAATTACTCATTAACATGCACTACTACAGGATGCTGCTAACGCGACACTACGATCAGAGACCCTTCCAGACATTGTGTGCGATGCAATAATCGCAAGCGGTGATGTATGAAAACTGTCAGAAATGTATAAAACGTTTGCGAGGACGGATGCATCAAACACGGTTCAGGTTTTATTTGCGTGTGCGATGAAGGGCATACGGTTCAGTTCAATGAACTGTTTGCGATGACGAGGAACAAAAGAAATGGGCAGCCGGATGAAGGTGTGTATGATACACAACATACGGTTCACTCGGGTGAAATGTTTGTGATTAGGCAACACAAAAGAAACGGTCTACCAGATCAAAGGTGTGTGCGATATACGGCATGCGGTTCACTCGGATGAACTGTTTGCGTTGAGACATGAGAACAGAAACGGGTCAAATGAGTGATACGAGGAAAACAGGTTTGTAATCGGCGACGTGTGCGAAGACTGATAACAACACAGACGATTACTACTAACAAGCCGTGTGTGTTGTGAGCAAACGATTGCTGGTATATAATTGTGAGTGGTTGATGAAAACATCACCGACGGGTTCCATTGTTTAGTCCGTGTGCGATGTGATTTTCTTTGTCCGCACAACATCCATGCTCTGTCTACAATGTCAACATATATACTTAAAAAGACAACATTGCATAACCAAATTAAGCATACAATTACACAAGTGACTACACACATAACATTTCCACACACCAAAGAAAGCAATTACATGCATACTAAAGTAGGAGAATCATCTACTTATTGTTGCGACGACGCTTGACATTACTCTGCTGCCGGCTGGATCCCTGGCCGTTTTGGGGAAGGAGGGACTTCCTCATGTCAACGATCTGCTTGTACATGTCGTAGCTCGTGTACGCCTCCTTGGTCGCGTACACGACGTGAGCTTTGTCGAGTTTCTCCATCCAGGCTGAGTGCCAGGCACACTTTTCCTTGTTGCATGAATCCTTCATGTCTCTGTAGTAGGGGTCGATGATGGCCTCAGCGAGGTGAACCAGTGAGTCCTTCTCATGCTCCTTGTTGCCCCTGATCTTGTATTGGCCCTGGATGTCGATAAGATTCTGGCAGGCGATGCCCGAATTCTTGAGCTCCTTTACATCGTTGGTTATGTCCACCGTAGTGAACATGTAGTGGGGGCTATTGACAAACCTGGCGAAACACTCGCAAGGCCTTGTGGCCAGGCAGTAGTGGTAGACGAGGACGTGGTGGCGCACACACATCTGGGTGACGACGACCTTGGGACGAGACCCGGCACGAGCGCGGGTGTACTCGTGGTCGAACCCGACCACCTTGTACTTCTCCTCGGCAAGCAACAGCTCCATGATGTGGATGGAGTGCTCCTCCCAGACCGGGTTGTTGGTGTACACCACCGAGAGGTCCATGAACCTTATGTGGGTGTCCACCACGGCACGCATGGTGAACTGATGCTCATCGTCGGCAGCTACTCAGAGCGCCATTAGAGCCGCGCAGGATACCCTCTAAGAATTTCTCGTGGTGGGTGTGCTTCTTGCAATGGTGGGGCGCGATCGAAAGGGTTAAGAGACACAAGGGTAGGTTAAATGGCCGCTGTAATAAATGGGGGCCGGTCGGCCTGTAATCATCACGTCTTGTCACGACGTTCATAGCGAAGGATTCCAGAATCCAGTGCACGCTTGACAACACCGCACCCTAGGTGTAGGCTCGGAGAGCTGTTTCCTTCTGCGCTATTTATCACAAGAAGCTTCCTACCGCTAGTTTGGCCACGCGTCGGCTAGAAGAGGGACAAATCATGGGCGTTTATTGGCAAAAAGCTTTTTAAAAACGAAGTGTGTGGAATGACTTCGGTCATAAGTTTACCCTTGGGTGATGAGGTCAAAGTTACACAGAAGGGTGATGATGGACACTCGAGTGCGATAATTAATTCTGTGCTCTACAGTGCACACGGTGGAAGAAACCAACTGTGTGCAATAATGTCAAAGATCGCAGTCGAGTTAGCTATAGAGATCATGTGCTGTGAGATCGACAAGGTAAATTGATTCGAGAATAGTTAATGAAATCTAAGACCATTGCATATTAAGGTCAAAATAGTGCTAGCAATATACGAGTATCATACGCTGCCATTTCAACGATTGTACCACAAAAGCTCGAAATGTTACAAGGTTCAAATTCCAGAGTTATATGACTCAAATTCGAAGATTACAAGGTTCAAACTGATATTAGAAATGAAATTCAGCTCATCAGCTACAAAAGCTCGCGCTGATGTGCTGAACATGAATATCAGAGAGGTCCAAACTAATATCACCGCTTCTATGTCTGGCTTCGAAACCTCACAATTTTTGCAAAGGGGTCAGCCACTGAGAAGTCATGTATGGGGTTGACCCGATCACTTCCGATTACTTTGTTATCTGAAGTTCCAAAATGAAATTCAGCATTTTTGGAGCCTACTCCATTCTGCCGCAGGCGCCGGCGCTGATCAACAGACCATTCATTTTTGCAAAATAAATGTAGGGCAAACCTCATTTCCTTCAGCGCCCTTGCTCTAAGAATAAAGAACCTGGTGAATATAATCTCCGGTAAGGTCCCTCTGTAGGAGTTCAAAGTAATTTCTGAGAGATGCAGATCTAGGCATTCGATGTGATTGTTATATTGTATCACATTATCCACCACTGGGCCTAATCTTATCTGCAAATGAAGAAAACGTGTTAGTGCCTACATGCAGTTTTGAACATTACTACAGGATTAGCTATTTGGTTTGCAGGATTTGTAAAATGCATTAACATGCCATCTTCGATCTGACATGATTAACATGGGCATTTGATTACATTCTAGAAAAATGTAGCCTTCTTCACAAGAGGTTGAAGTGGATGAAAAGTTCCCTAAGAAAACTAGTACAGATGAATCCAAAGGAGAAATGCTTATTGATTGTAACCATATGGATCAAGCAACCAATATGGGGGGGCATGTATGTACTAAATCCCTCCAAAAGAACCTTCAGAAATTGTAGTAAATTGTCATTGTAAACTTGGAAAAAGGTGTCACAAATTGAACTCCCTTATGGTTAACATTTAACAAGAAAGGAACATCACCTTGATATATAGCTTCTCCAGGCACGGAGAGCATCTCAGGAAACTAACAACTTGCTCCAGGTCGGGACCGATAGATTCTAGTGCCAAGACCTTCACTGTGCGCAGTTTTGGGGTCAAGCTTGTCGGAATCATTTTCTAAATGACAGACGAACAAACATCTTCAAAATTAGAAATAATGTTAATTTGTAGAAGGAGAGGTAGAAGGCAGTTCTTGTACCTGAACGGGTGTGGATCCAGTAACAAGTTCGGTGTATTTGTCAGACGAGTGGCCCAACACTTTTAATTTCGGTGCAATAATGACATTGCTTCTTGTTGGACCTTCTTGATCAACTACAAGTAATCTCTCAAGTGCAGGTGTGTCCTGGATGACCATTCCGTGGTCCACCTTTTGTGATGTCTTCCTGCCGCACCAGCAATACACATAAATAGTCCGGAGAGTCATGGAGGTGATGTGGAAGGTACTCAACCCATTGATCGCCTGAAGACAAAGGTACTCGAGTGCAGTACAGCCACGGAGAAAGCGCTCCATGTCACCCTTTGAGAGGCAGACGACGACGAGCTTGAGGTGCTTCAGTCGTGGTAGAATAAGAGGGGCGCGTCATTAAGGGGCGGGAAATGGCAGTTCCTGAACTTAGTGACGCACAATGTGGGCACGAGGCGGAGTGCGGACATTGGCAGCGACCGCATATGCCCATCATCAAAAGTGAGTTCCTCGAGCTTATCTAGGGCGGGGGATCAGAACCAGTCGTCAATCTTGGCTCGGTCCTTGCCATTGGAACGGAACTTGCCCATTCTAAGGCCTTTGGTTGGGCCAAGGTGACTACCGAGGATCTTGGAGAATGCATCCAAGCTTTTGCGATAGCCATGGCAGAGCTCGTGGGTGTCGATGAGGTCGACAGGGCTGAAGTTCCATAGAGGACGCCACCGCCGGGAAAGGAGGGTTGTCCGTGCCCCATGTTTGATTGGGAGGAGGGAGATGATGACTCTCAACATATCATCGGGGAGGCTGCTGATTAAGTCTAGGCCTGTTGGAGTTGCTTGCGGTTCTAGCTCGCCCCGCCTCCGCTTGTTGGCAGCCCCGTTCTCCACCTCCGGAGTCTCCTTGTTAGCGGCGCTTTCTAATAGAAATGGGAGTACAGGGAATATTTAGTTAAAACATGGCAATAGAAAAGTGTATTGGTAACTACAAGTTATTAGGTTATAGTAAGATAAGGGAATAACAATTGGTTGCTTGAATACTGCACAATTCATTTGACATTGCTAGGTAAGTCAACATATACAGATAGTTGAAAAGAAAACTTACTTTGAACAAATTCTGGACGGATGATTTTGTCGGGGAAGTTAGCATATATCTCATGACCAGGCCCTTCTATGTGCAGTGCAATTTTAGTGCCAGCTTTCAGTACATAAAACTTTGCAATTTCATTCCAAAAGCCAGTGCGAAAATAGGAGTCACACTCCGAGAAAAAAGGCTGTTAGTGGCGCACCAATTTTTTCTATTAATGGCGCACTATGGACGCGCCACTGTTAACACGCCACTAGTAAAAAATAGTAATGGTGCACCTCTGGTGCGCCATTAGTATCCCAGATAATAGTGGTGCACCAGATAGTGCGCCATTACTATGTCCAAAAGTGCGCCATTACTATGCCTCCTAGGGGGCCATATTTACCTTCACGTATGCCCCCAAGTGCGCCATTACTATGCCCCATCATGCGCCACTGGTATTTAGCCTTGGTGCTCCACTAATGCTCAATATGGTGCGCCACTACTGGGGGCCATATTTGCCTTCACCTATGCCCCAAGTGCGCCATTACTATGCCCGATAATGCGCCACTGGTATTTATCTTGGTGCGCCACTAATTCTCAACATGGTGCGCCGCTACTATGAATATTAGGAATTTTTTTTCTTTTCTGGTATTTGCACAAGTTACAAAATATGTTACAACACAGAATATAAACATGACACAGTAGAATTGATCATATTAGTCTCCAAATTCGAAATAGAGAACAAAGTTCAAACATTAGCCAAGCTTAGGTCTCGAGACATTAGCAAAGTTCATCATATTAGCCGAGTTTGTCGTCACATTACAAAGTCGATATCGATCATCTAAACTACCATCACATAGAAGAGGGTTGCGGTCACGATGAGCATCATCGCGATGAAACTGGTCTTCATCCGGTTCCTCCTCTCTCCCGCTAGATAGCGCACGTATCTAGCTTCCGCCTCCTCCCTAGTGGTGTACCCTTTGTTACTGTTACCGCTGAAACAGTGAACCTGTCTCTGACACTCCTCCCAATCTTCGTAGACTCCGGGAGCCTTACCCTTGTACACGACATACGACGGCATCTCTATGCACTAGACAAACAAAACGTTAGTAGCAATTCACAAATAATACATAAGCAATATATAAGTATGCAACAAAAGGATCGGAAGAGAAAAGCAACACATTAATAGCACGATTCATGGTCCTACTAATAAATAGCATAGATTACATATAAGTTGAACGACTGTCTAAACTAAAGAGACATACAAGTTCATTAAAGTTTAGTTACAACATGAGCTAGTCGATATTTCGGAACTACATAGCATCAATACTTTCGACTGGACTCAGGGACCGGAGCATGGATGAAGCCGCCGTCTTTCATGATGGTCATGAATGTGGAGTCGTTGTCAGCCTGCATTTGTAGTGTTGTTTCTATTTCACTGTTGGACGGTTGAAATTTGAGGTAGAACTTCCCTGAGGTACGAAGGACATCTTGATAGATGATTTCCGCAAACTCCGACTGGATGCGAAAGAATTCTTGTCTGATGTCCTCGTCCTGGATTGCCGACAAGCGTGCGGCCCAATCTTTGAGATTATTTGGTAGCATAAGGTGATTATGGTCCCGTACGATCGCCCACATGTGATGGAGGGCGTAGTAGGCATCCTTCTGACTGCCAGGCGGCTGCTTGACGCAGGGGAACGTCGTTACATGGGTGAACACGTGCTTGCTGTACCTACAAATTGGCCTCCTGAAGGTGCCTCCAGATTTAGCGTAGCCGGGGAGAGCATCATCAAGAACTTTATTGATATTTGTGTAGTCTTTCTTCGACTGACGGTCCGAGTCGAAATATGTGGCCATGGAATATTTTGGGCTTAAGAGGATGAGTGTGCAATGTGTGTCACTGCACAAAACACGGAATGTTACAAAAAAAACAATCAAAATCTAAGAAATCATATGTTACGGGGTAGTGAGGGGATGACTTACTCGGAAAAGTAAGGCACGAGGAAGTTATCCTTATCTGGGTTCGCCAGAATGACGCCTTCGAGGTATGAACTCGCGACTTGCCGGTCCCCAGCGCTGCCCAAGATCTTGGCACGCATGTAGAAGGGGTCAACTGTCGGGATGTTCGGGGTCTTGTCTCTAATGATCTGCATCTCCATATTGAGCGAAAATAGCCGAATGAAGGTGTAGTGCAGTGGATGAAGGTTAACCATAGCGAAGATGTCATCAAACCGCAGGACGATCATATGCCCGATGGTGCTATCGACAAAGCCCTTTCCCTATGGCACCTTGGCCACAAAAACCGTGTATGCCACATCATTCTCGGAGAGACGCCGCTTCTCCATAGAAAGAAAACTGTCATGCAGTCTCCGCATAGCACCGGTTGCAGCATTGAGCAGATTAGTCAGTAGCATCGGCCTACCCGCCACATGCACCCTCCTCGATATATCCATTGGTGAAGGTGGCCCGTCCTGAGCAAGGATCGTACTCGGTGCCGGCTGGCTCGCACCCTTGTTATTTTTTCTTTTTCGTCCCTTCTGCTTCTTCTACTGTAATAGGATCGAGTTCTGCTCAGAGACCACCTTCTTGAGTGTGTTGGGGCTGATAATATTTCACACCTCGGCTATTTGACTCTCGGAGAAGGTGGGAGCTAGAGGCGTCTCCTGAGAATTGAATGCCAGACGACGCCTGTTGCAATTGGGTTTCTCCATGGTACCAGCTAGATCGCGATCGTCTTTTGCAGGGTTGGGTACTTGAGAAGGAGGCCCCAAGAATTCGTCATCGTACCCATGTTCGTTGAAGTACTTATCGACATTAGAAAATGTACCGTCGTCGTCCAGATCCTGTGCCATATTGTAACACCCCAAAACTTTGACCTTGATTTACTAATTAAAATTTTGCCAGGAAATTAAAAAATTTATTTTCTGGTTTTATCTTTTAAATTCAGATCACTCTGCCCCTCTGAATTTTTGAGTTTTTCCCTTCTAGGTGGAAACTTTTCAAAAATGTTGTTGGACTTGTATACCCTCGCAAGAAACATTTTTTTATCAGTGGATTTATTTCTATAATTATTTTTCCTGAACTTTATTTCTTTAAAAAGGATTTTTCATAAGTTTTAGAGTCCATTTTTGCACTGCAACCCTTTCAAATACTTCTTTAAAGTGCCCACCAAAGCTTGGGAATGTCATGTGATGTTCCCACATCACTTTTATACAAAAATATCTTTTAGTCATTTGGAGATTTTGAGCCCTACCCCAAGTTTTCAAATCTGGTCCAATTTGTAGTTTGCACTACAACCTATTTAAATATTTCTTTAAAATTTCCACCAAAATTGGGGAATGTTATTAGGAGTATATATTCATTTATATGCAAAGACCCACTGGTGTTCTTTGAAAAATTTGAGCAAATCATCCTCTTTTGCTCCCTGGTCCAGTTTGGTATTTTCTACTGCAACCCCATTTTGTTTTGCTCTGTTGCCCATGATTCTTTTTCCTGCTTATTGACCACTCTACCAAACCCTTAAGTCCAGGAGATTGGACCCATTCGAGTATTGTTGGTCCATGCAATAATGCCCTTTGATTTCTGTCCAGATTTGGTTTTCTCAAAAACTTGCACTAACAAGTTTCTGGTCTTGCAAAACTAACCTTGCCACCCTCACCTACATCTAAAGAGACTATGATCTGGAGACTTTGGCCAGCAGTAGAGATGCCTAGATACCCTTGGCATTTCATCAAACAGGTTAGGAGCATGGCTAGTTTTGGCATGCTTTTAGACTTGCATTAGGAAGTTGCTCTAATGACCTTACCAGCATGTCTTTTAGCTCTCTCATAATCATTAGCCTAGTTATGTTTAGTTCGAGAGGCATCAGAGAGGCCTAGAACGCGTTGGCATTGCGTTGAGCACCTGGCGTGCGTGCTCTGGGCGCGCCCAGAGCGCACATTTTGCACGCGCACACACCGAGCCACCGCGTCTTGCCCCTGGCCTTCGCTCGCCCGCAGGGCCACGCCTCGTTCCTATCCACTCGCCAGAACCCTCCAAGCCACCCTGGCACCCTACAGCGCCGCCGTCAGAGCCCCCTTGGCGGCACGCCGGCGTCCACAGCACGCTCCTTCCATGGACGGCGCCTCCCGAGGCACAGCCGCGCGCCAACTCGCCCCTGAACAGCCCGAGCTCATCATCTCGCCCTGCCAGACCCCGCCAGCCATCGCCACGCGCCCCCTTGGTTACAGAACGGCGGTTCTCCGTTCCTATCCACTGCCGCCGTTGAACCGACCTCGACCGCCTATAAATAGGAGACCCCGAGCTCATCCAGACCCTCAGGCGACCTCAGACCAACCCTCTAGGGCCCCCACAGCCAGCAATCGACAGAGGGAGGCCGTCTTCCTCGTCTCCGGACAGTTCGGCCGCCACGACACTCCGGTCCCGTTCGTCGCGAGCAGGGCCTCCCCAGCCCATCCAGTGCCACCATCCCCTTCTCCTTGACGTTGCGAAGCCACCTCACCTCTCAAACCCGATCAAGAGCCACCGTAGCTCGAGACCCCAATCCTCCCGAAACCTCCGTCCGCCGTGGAGCTCGCCGCCGGTGACTCCCTTTGTCCCCACGACCCTCTCGGACATCGGGAGGACCGTCCTGTTGGGGAACGTAGTAATTTCAAAAATTTTCCTACGATCACGCAAGACCATGGTGATGGCATAGCAACGAGCGGGAAGAGTGTCCGTCCACGCCCTCGTGAGACCGAAGCGAAGCGTTATAACAACGCGGTTGATGTAGTCGACGTCTTCACGACCCGACCGATCCAAGCACCGAACGTCACGGCACCTCCGAGTTCTGCACACGTTCAGCCCGATGGCGATCCCGGACTCGATCCAGCAAAGTGTCGGGATGAGTTCCGTCAACACGACGGCGTGGTGATGATGATGATGCTCCACCGACGCAGGGCTTCGCCTAAGCTCATGACGATATGACTTCTCCAGCGCAGGCTTCGCCTAAGCTCATGACGATATGGTGAAGTGGAATATGGTGGAAGGGGCACCGCACAGCTAAGGAAATCAACTTGTGTGTCTTGGGGTGCTCCCTGCCCCGTATATAAAGGAGCCAAGGGGAGGTGGCCGCCAAGAGGAGGAGGCGCACCAAGGAGTCCTACTCCCTCCGAGTAGGACTCTCCCCAATCCTAGTTGGAATAGGATTCCCGGAGGGGAGAGAGAGAGGGGGCGGCCCACCTTTCCTAGTCCTAATAGGACTAGGGAAGGGGCGCGCCACCTAGGGCTGGCCCTTCTCCTTTCCTCCAAGGCCCACTATGGGCCCATGTAGTTCCCGGGGTTCCGTAACCTCCGGTACTCGATAAATTCGATTTCACTCGGAACCTTTCCGATGTCCAAATGTAGGCTTCAATATATCAATCTTTATGTCTCGACCATTTCGAGACTCCTCGTCATATCCGTGATCACATCCGGGACTCGAACAACCTTCGTGCATCAATACTTATAAACTCATTATGACCGTCATCGAAGCGTTAAGCGTGCGGACCCTACGGGTTCGAGAACTATGTAGACATGATCGAGACACCTCTCGGTCAATAACCAATAGCGGGACCTGGATGCCCATATTGGCTCCTACATATTCTACGAAGATCTTTTATCGGTCAGACCGCATAACAACATACGTTGTTCCTTTGTCATCGGTATGTTACTTGCCCGAGATTCGATCGTCGGTATCCAATACCTAGTTCAATCTCGTTCTTGGCAAGTCCTTTTCTCGTTCCGTAATACATCATCTCACAACTAACACATTTAGTTGCAATGCTTGCAAGGCTTATGTGATGTGCATTACCGAGAGGGCCCAGAGATACCTCTCCGACATTCGGAGTGACAAATCCTAATCTCAAATACGCCAACCCAACATCTGCCTTTGGAGACACCTGTAGTACTCCTTTATAATCACCCGATTACGTTGTGACGTTTGGTAGTACCAAAGTGTTCCTCCGTAAGCGGAGTTGCATAATCTCATAGTCATAGGAACATGTATAAGTCATGAAGAAAAGCACTAGCAACAAACTATACGATCAGGTGCTATGCTAATGGAATGGGTCATGTCAATCAGATCATTCAACCAATGATGTGATCCCGTTAATCAAATAACAACTCCTTGTTCATGGTTAGGAAACATAACCATCTTTGATTAACGAGCTAGTCAAGTAGAGGCATACTAGTGACACTCTGTTTGTCTATATATTCACACATGTATTATGTTTCCGGTTAATACAATTCTAGCATGAATAATAAACATTTATCATGATATAAGGAAATAAATAATAACTTTATTATTGCCTCTAGGGCATATTTCCTTCAGTCTCCCACTTGCACTAGAGTCAATAATCTAGTTCACATCGCCATGTGATTTAACATCGATAGTTCACATCATCATGTGATTAACACCCATAATTCACATCGCCATGTGACCAAGACCCAAAGGGTTTACTAGATTCAGTAATCTAGTTCACATCGCTATGTGATTAACACCCAAAGAGTACTATGGTGTGATCATGTTTTGCTTGTGAGATAATTTTAGTCAACGGGTCTGTCACATTCAGAGCCGTAAGTATTTTGCAAATTTCTATGTCTACAATGCTCTGCACGAAGCTACTCTAGCTAATTGCTCCCACTTTCAATATGTATCCAGATTGAGACTCAGAGTCATCTAGATTAGTGTTAAAACTTGCATCGGCGTAACCCTTTACGATTTAACCTTTTTCACTTCCATAATCGAGAAACATATCCTTACTCTACTAAGGATAATTTTGACCGCCGTCCATTGATCTACTCCTAGATCACTATTGCACTCCTTGCCAAGCTTAGTGGTAGGGTATGCAATAGATCAGTACACAGCATGACATACTTTATAGAACCTATGGCTGATGCATAGGGAATGACTTTCATTCTCTTTCTATCTTCTGCCGTGGTCGGGTTTTGAGTCTTACTCAATCTCACACCTTGTAACACAGGCAAGAACTCTTTCTTTGACTGTTCCATTTTGAACTACTTCAAAATCTTGTCAAGGTATGTACTCATTGAAAAACTTATCAAGCGTCTTGATCTATCTCTATAGATCTTAATGCTCAATATGTAAGCAGCTTCACCGAGGTCTTTCTTTGAAAAACTCCTTTGAAACACTCCTTTATGCTTTGCAGAATAATTCTACATTATTTCCGATCTACAATATGTCATTCACATATACTTATCAGAAATGCTGTAGTGCTCCCACTCACTTTCTTGTAAATACAGGCTTCACCGCAAGTCTGTATAAAACTATATGCTTTGATCACACTATCAAAGCGTTTATTCCAACTCGAGATGCTTGCACCAGTCCATAGATGGATCATTTGGAGCTTGCACATTTTGTTAGCTCCTTTAGGATTGACAAAACCTTCTGGTTGCATCATATACAACTCTTCTTTAATAAATCCATTAAAGAATGTAGTTTTGACATCCATTTGCCAGATTTCATAAAATGTGGCGATTGCTAACATGATTCGGACAGACATAAGCATCGCTACAGTTGAGTAAATCTCATTGTAGTCAACACCTTGAACTTGTCGAAAACCTTTTGCGACAAGTCGAGCTTTGTAGATAGTAATACTACTATCAGCATCTGTCTTCCTCTTGAAGATCCATTTATATAATATGGCTTGCCGATCATCGGGCAACTCCATCAAAGTCCACACTTTGTTCTCATATATGGATCCCATCTCAGATTTCATGGTCTCAAACCATTTCGCGGAATCTGGGCTCATCATCGCTTCCTCATAGTTCGTAGGTTCATCATGGTCTAGTAACATGACTTCTAGAATAGGATAACCGTACCACTCTGATGCGGATCTTACTCTGGAAGACCTACGAGGTTTGGTAGCAACTTGATCTGAAGTTTCATGATCATCATCATTAACTTCCTCACTAATTGGTGTAGGAATCACTGGAACTGATTCCTGTGATGAACTACTTTCCAATAAGGGAGAAGGTACAATTACCTCATCAAGTTCTACTTTCCTCCCACTCACTTCTTTCGAGAGAAACTTCTTCTCTAGAAAGGATCCATCTTAGCAACAAATATCTTGCTTTCGGATCTGTGATAGAAGGTGTACCCAATAGTTTCTTTTTGGGTATTCTATGAAGACGCACTTCTCCGATTTGGGTTCGAGCTTATCAGGTGAAAACCTTTTCACATAAGCATCCAAACTCCAAACTTTAAGAAACGACAGCTTAGGTTTACTGCTAAACCATAGTTCATACGGTGTCATCTCAACGGATTTAGATGGTTGCCCTATTAAACGTGAATGCAGCTGTCTTCTAATGCATAACCCCAAAACGATAGTGGTAAATCGGTAAGATACATCATAGATCGCACCATATCATAATAAAGTACGGTTACGACGTTCAGACACACCATAACGTTGTGGTGTTCCAGGTGGCGTGAGCTGTGAAACTATTCCACATTGTTTTCATTGAAGACCAAACTCGTAACTCGAATATTCATTTCCACGATCAGATCGCAGAAATTTTATTTTCTTGTTACGATGATTTTCCACTTCACTCTGAAATTCTTTGAACCTTTCAACTATTTCAGACTTTATGTTTCATCAAGTAGATATACCCATATCTTCTCAAATCATCTTGTGAAGGTCAGAAAATAACGATACTTGCCACGAGCATCAACACTTATTGGATCGCATACATCGGTATGTATTATTCCCAATAAGTCAGTAGCTTGTTCCATTGTTCTAGAGAACGGAGTTTTAGTCATCTTGCCCAAAAGGCACGGTTCGCAAGCATCAAATGATTCATAATCAAGTGATTCCAAAAGTCCATCAGCATGGAGTTTTCTTCATGCGCTTTACACCAATATGACCTAAACGGCAGTGCCACAAATAAGTTGCACTATCATTATTAACTTTGCATCTTTTGGTTTCAATATTATGAATATGTGTATCACTATGATCGAGATCCAATGAACCATTTTCATTGGGTGTGTAACCATATAAGGTTTTATTCATGTAAATGAACAACAATTTATTCTCTTTAAATTGAATAACAGTATTGCAATAAACATGATCAAATCATATTTATGCTCAACACCAAATAACACTTATTTAGGTTCCACACTAATCCCGAAAGTATAGGGAGTGTGTGATGATGATCATATCAATCTTGGAACTACTTCCAACACTCATCGTCACTTCCCTTCAACTAGTCTCTGTTTATTCAGTAACTCCTGTTTGAGTTACTAATCTTAGCAACCGAACGAGTATCAAATACTCAGGGCTACTATAAACACTAGTAAGGCACACATCAATAACCTGTATATCAAATATAACCTTGTTCACTTTGCCATCCTTCTTATCCACCAAATATTCAGGGGTAGTTCCGCTTCGGTGACCAGTTCCATTGCAGCAAAAGTACTCAGTCTCGGGCTTAGGTCTAGACTTGGGCTTCTTCACTCGAGCAGCAACTTGCTTGCCGTTCCTTTTGAAGTTCCCTTCTTCCTTTGCCATTTTCCTTGAGACTAGTGGTCTTGTCAACCATCAACACTTGATGTTTTCTTGATTTCTACCTTCGCCGATTTTAGCATCGCGAAGAGCTCGAGAATCTTTTTCGTCATCCCTTGCATACTATAGTTCATCACGAAGTTCTACTAACTTAGTGATGGTGACTAGAGAATTCTGTCAATCACTATCTTATCCGGAAGATTAACTCCCACTTGATTCAAGCGATTGAAGTACTCGGACAATCTGAGCACATGCTCACTAGTTGAGCGATTCTCCTCCATCTTTTAGCTATAGAACTTGTTGGAGACTTCATATCTCTCAACTCGGTATTTGCTTGAAATATTAACTTCAATTCCTGGAACATCTCATATGGTCCATGACGTTCAAAACGTCTTTGAAGTCCCGATTCTAAGCCGTTAAGCATGGTGCACTAAACTATCAAGTAGTCATCATATTGAGCTAGCCAAACGTTCATAACGTCTGCATCTGCTCCTGCAATAGGTCTGTCACCTAGCGGTGCATTAAGGACATAATTCTTCTGTGCAGCAATGAGGATAAACCTCAGATCACGGATCCAATCCGCATCATTGCTACTAACATCTTTCAATACAATTTTCTCTAGGAACACATATGAAAACATAGGGAAGCAACAACGCGAGCTATTGATCTACAACATAATTTGCAAAATACTACCAGGACTAAGTTCATGATAAATTAAAGTTCAATTAATCATATTACTTAAGAACTCCCACTTAGAAAAATATCCCTCCAATTCTCTAAGTGATTGCGTGATCCATATCAACTACACCATGACCGATCATCACGTGTGATGGAGTAGTTTCAATGGTGAACATCAATATGTTGATCATATCTACTATATGATTCACGCTCGACCTTTCGGTCTCCGTGTTCCGAGGTCATATCTTATATGCATAGCTCGTCAAGTATAACCTGAGTATTCCGCGTGCGCAACTGTTTTGCACCCGTTGTATTTGAACGTAGAGCCTATCACACCCGATCATCACGTGGTGTCTCAGCACGAAGAACTTTCGCAACGGTGCATACTCAGGGAGAACACTTCTTGATAATTTAATAAGGGATCATCTTATAATGCTACCGTCAATCAAAGCAAGATAAGATGCATAAAGGATTAACATCACATGCAATCAATATAAGTGATATGATATGGCCATCATCATCTTGTGCTTGTGATCTCCATCTCGAAGCACCGTCATGATCACCATCGTCACCGGGCGCGACACCTTGATCTCCATCGTAGCATCGTTGTCGTCTCGCCAACTATTGCTTCTACGACTATCGCTACTCCTTAGTGATAAAGTAAAGCAATTACATGGCGTTGCATTTCATACAATAAGCGACAACCATATGGCTCCTGCCATTGCCGATAACTCGGTTACAAAACATGATCATCTCATACAATAAAATATAGCATCACGTCTTGACCATATCACATCACAACATGCCCTGCAAAAACAAGTTAGGCGTCCTCTACTTTGTTGTTGCAAGTTTTACGTGGCTGCTACGGGCTGAGCAAGAACCGTTCTTATCTACGCATCAAAACCACAACGATACTTCGTCAAATAGACTCCGCTTTTAACCTTCTCAAGGACGGGCGTAGCCACACTCGGTTCAACTAAAGTGAGAGAGAGACACCCGCCGGTCACCTTTAAGCAACGAGTGCTCACAGCGGTGAAACCAGTCTCGCGTAAGCGTCACGCGTAATGTCGGTCCGGCCGCTTCATCTCACAATACCGCTGAACCAAAGTATGACATGCTGGTAGGTAGTATGACTTGTATCGCCCACAACTCACTTGTGTTCTACTCGTGCATATGACATCAACGCATAAAACCAGGCTCGGATGCCACTGTTGGGGAGCGAGTAATTTCAAAAATTTTCCTACGATCACGCAAGACCATGGTGATGGCATAGCAACGAGCGGGAAGAGTGTCCGCCCACGTACCCTCGTGAGACCGAAAGCGAAGCGTTATAACAACGCTGTTGATGTAGTCGATGCGTCTTCACGATCCGACCGATCCAAGCACCGAACGTACGGCACCTCCGAGTTCTGCACACGTTCAGCCCGATGACGATCCCCGGACTCCGATCCAGCAAAGTGTCGGGGATGAGTTCCGTCAGCACGACGGCGTGGTGATGATGATGATGCTCCACCGACGCAGGGCTTCGCTAAGCTCATGACGATATGACTTCTCCAGCGCAGGCTTCGCCTAAGCTCATGACGATATGACTGAAGTGGAATATGGTGGAAGGGGCACCGCACGGCTAAGGAAATCAACTTGTGTGTCTTGGGGTGCCCCTGCCCCGTGATATAAAGGAGCCAAGGGGAGGTGGCGGCCAAGAGGAGGAGGCGACGCAAGGAGTCCTACTCCCTCGGGAGTAGGACTCTCCCCAATCCTAGTTGGAATAGGATTCCCGGAGGGGAGAGAGAGAGAGGGGGCGGCCCACCTTTCCTAGTCCTAATAGGACTAGGGAAGGGGGCGCGCCACCTAGGGCTGGCCCTTCTCCTTTCCTCCAAGGCCCACTATGGGCCCATGTAGTTCCGGGGTTCCGGTAACCTCCGGTACTCGATAAATTCCGATTTCACTCGGAACCTTCCGATGTCCAAATGTAGGCTTCCAATATATCAATCTTTATGTCTCGACCATTTCGAGACTCCTCGTCATATCCGTGATCACATCCGGGACTCGAACAACCTTGGTGCATCAATACTTATAAACTCATTATGACCATCATCGAACGTTAAGCGTGCGGACCCTACGGGTTCGAGAACTATGTAGACATGATCGAGACACCTCTCTGGTCAATAACCAATAGCGGGACCTGGATGCCCATATTGGCTCCTACATATTCTCGAAGATCTTTATCGGTCAGACCGCATAACAACATCGTTGTTCCTTTGTCATCGGTATGTTACTTGCCCGAGATTCGATCGTCGGTATCCAATACCTAGTTCAATCTCGTTCTTCGCAAGTCCCTTTTCTCGTTCCGTAATACATCATCTCACAACTAACACATTTAGTTGCAATGCTTGCAAGGCTTATGTGATGTGCATTACCGAGAGGGCCAGAGATACCTCTCCGACATTCGGAGTGACAAATCCTAATCTCAAAATCGCCAACCCAACATCTGCCTTTGGAGACACCTGTAGTACTCCTTTATAATCACCCGATTACGTTGTGACGTTTGGTAGTACCAAAGTGTTCCTCCCAAACGGAGTTGCATAATCTCATAGTCATAGGAACATGTATAAGTCATGAAGAAAAGCACTAGCAACAAACTATACGATCGGTGCTATGCTAATGGAATGGGTCATGTCAATCAGATCATTCAACCAATGATGTGATCCCGTTAATCAAATAACAACTCCTTGTTCATGGTTAGGAAACATAACCATCTTTGATTAACGAGCTAGTCAAGTAGAGGCATACTAGTGACACTCTGTTTGTCTATATATTCACACATGTATTATGTTTCCGGTTAATACAATTCTAGCATGAATAATAAACATTTATCATGATATAAGGAAATAAATAATAACTTTATTATTGCCTCTAGGGCATATTTCCTTCACGTCCTGGACTGGCGGATCCATCCCCGCTCTCAGAAACCTGCGGGGAGCCGCCGTTCATCGACGGCGATCGCCGGAGCCCCGCCACCGTTCGGCCAGAGGAGAAGGAGGCGCGGGCGACTGGTCAAACATGACCAGTGGGCCCAAGGGACCCACTGTCAGTGACCCCGAGCCGGCCCGCGCCGGTTTAAGTGGAAGCATATTCCACCAAATACGCCTTCACTAGAGGGAAACGTAAGTGCTGCCGAACCGTTTTTCTTTTTCTGTTTTATTTAAAAACAGATTTTGACTAAACTTTGACTGGCTATAACTTTTAAAATACAAGTCCATTTGATTTGATTCTTTTTCTGTTGCTTCTCAAATTTTGTCTAGTTTATTTTCATATTTATTTGAAAATTTTCCAAACAACTTTTTTGTACTATTTTGAAACTATGTGTTAATTCAAATTTTCGTAAAATAGGATTTTGAAGAAGAAGGCAACTTTCAAAAAGTGCACCTCTTGCATACTCTTGAAGGCAAGCATTCTGAACCCCGGCATAATATTTGTTGTGTGTCGTTCTATGCATATACGACACCACCTTGACGCGAAGGATTCGATATTTTATGTAGTGCTATGACCATATTCATGAGTACATAATAATGATTCCTTGCTGTTGTAATTTGATATGCTTCTGATAGTAATCACCCTTGTACCTTTCATGCCTATCGGAAGGGATCCGGGAAAGTCTCTGTCTTGGGTAGACACGAGCTTGTCCCTAGTTCTTTGTCGAGATGGTTATGTCCGGTAAGGCATGATGAGGTATGATGAGTGGTGATTCTGTCTGATTGGTGTGAAATATATTTCTTATGCTTATCATGCAGGAAATGCTTTATCCTCCTGAGTCAACCGTAGATCAAGTCTAGTTCCAGTAACCCCCATACTTGTTTCTTACTACCACTTGTCCCTGCCATAGGTAAGGAACAGTTCAGTAAGTTGTCAACCCCTTCCTAGCACACACTGTATAGAGAGGCCATGGTGGAAGATACCGGCTGCATCTGGTAGACATGCCACCTGGTCCGGGGGCATGTGTGTTTCCGGTTGGAGCCGAGGGGGTAGCTCCCCTAGTTTGCGCATGTTATAAATTTTGTGATCCCATGCTAATCGAGGTTGTAGCCTCCCCACTTAGAGTTTCGCTTAACGGGTGTCGTGGGTGATTCCAGCCACCGGTAAGTTAGGCTGGTGTGTGCGGTCAAGTGTGTTTTCAATTAAAAGACCGTAGATGGAATTAGTCACGATGGACTAAAGGAATCCGTTACTCGTGGGTAAAGAGTACACCCTCTGCAGAGGTTATATCTATTCGAATAGCCGTGTTCGTTGTTAAGGACTACAGTCTGGGATGGGTCAAGTGTCGATCTTAGTGTCGGTCTTCGGAGGACAACTACTAAACCAGAACATGGAACATGACTTGTGACTTATGATGATGAGGATTATTATCATTATGGACTAACCATTTATATTATTTGAATTATCGAGTATCCCTGGGACGGTCCTACCTCCTGGATATTCACTGTGATTATTTACTTATAAGCCCTTTATGTGGTGTCGCACAGACGCCCGACTGTGGCATGCTTGATATTTGAGTTACTTATAAGCCCTTTATGTGGTGTCGCACAGACGCCCGACTGAGGCATGCTTTATATTATTATCCTTTCGAGGCGTCGCTTCAGACACCCGATAGGTGCATTCTATTTCTACTCCCTTATTGCATATTCATATGAATTACCCGCCTGCGTGCATCATGGATTTTTACTTTATTTCGTGAATGACATTGTGATCATAGAATATTTCAGAGCATGATTATCATTTGTTATATTATACCTGTGTTCATAATGTTTGCGAGTACATTCAAAAGTACTCACTGGCTTGTCCCTGGCTATTGTCTTGGCCAGATTTCTTGCATGCAGAGAGCGTTGCGATGACAGCCCCGGAACCCACGCAATGGTGACAGAAGCCTCGCGAAGATAGGAGTTACCCTGGTCAGCTGTTCCTGTGGGAAATGGAGTCCCATAGACGTAGATGAACCACAAACCGCTTCCGCCGTCAACCACTAGGAACCAATTGTTGTACTCATAGGCCAGAATGGTCTTGTACTACACATTTTGTATTTTGCTTGGAATTTTTGTATCAAGTTGGTGCCTCATCAGCTAACAGTAATCCTGGGGCTGGTGAGCACAAGGGCCATTTTCTGGGAAATTGATATCCCGAAAATCCGGTCCTGACAACCTTGGTATCAGAGCCAGGCTGACCATTGGCTAATCCTATCTTAGCCAGGTCGATAAACCTAGGTTAACCAACCCACCAGACCTTAAGCTAATCCCCAGCCAAGCTTCTCGTGTAAGATAGCCACACAGTGACCCGGACACCTTTTGGCAGTCGGTGCCCAACCTATCAGCCTAGCCTGTCGATCACGCGGCAGTGACCGACACCTAAATAGTCTCTTTCGTAAGCGTGCGAAGGAAGACTCCGTCCCCTTTTTCTATAAAAAGGGCACGCTAACCTCAACCCAGCACATCACACCTCTACCCCAAACCAAGCTATAATGCCTGGACCCATTGTTCACAATGAGACCACAGCAACCAACCTTGGAGGTTTTGTGACCGTGCTAGCAAACCTCACCCGCCGTGCCTTTGCATTAGAAGAGCCCCCAGAATATGTTGTGTACCAAGGGCCCATGAGCGGCGAGAGTCGTCAATTTTGGGCCACTGTGCACGTCTATGGTAGGGGTCTATCGCCAGAACGCCCCTACAGGTTCACCGGAAGGACAACTTCCTTTGAGCCACAAGCCATCCAACTAGCTGCTCGAGAGGCTATTGTTCAACTCCGGCACTTGTCGCCCAGAGTTAATTGTCGCTTGTTCTACTACTACCCTAGCCGTGACGGGTATGGTAGGCCACCCCAGATTGCCAACGGTGATCACGAGACAGATTGTGCATTGTTCCATCTAGCGCGCTATGTAAGTGCACTAGAGGAACTGTTCGATCAAATCACCCTTGATCTGATCGCAGCTCGTGGAGAACTGGTTCGCCGAGCCCCGGCAAGAGGAGAAGATGAGCCCGACACCGACAACCCAGACATGCTGTCCGGACAACCGATCGAGTCCTTGCGATCTTCCCCAGCCATCGACCAAAACGCTTTGGTGTCCCCAGAAGTGCTTCGTCGCCTTTTGGGAACACGCTCCAACAGGATTGTGGCCAACAACCCCCGCGATGGTAATCATCGCTACCCCGACCCTGCAGCCCCGCAGCGTCATCCAGCTAACCCCGACGGTGAAACCTGTGGAGAAGCCTCAACGTCCAAAAGGCACACCCGCTTAGATATTAACGAGGTAGACTAAGTCACTTGAGGAGTACCGAGCCTTAGTATTTCTACGCCCTGTAATTGTGTGATCCTGTATCGCCATAATTAATGCAGCCTGCTTGTGTGCCTCTGTTTTGAATAGTAACCATACACAAGTATGTTGGCGTGCGGTTGAATTTTTTTAAAAAAATTCTGGGCACAGATACCAAAAACTACCCCGACGACACCCACAGTAATACATCACTTTTGTGAGATATGTGTATCTGTAGCATTGACCCCAACCCCATAGGGCAGATTCGACAAACTAGTTGCCCCACACCATAATCGATGACCCAGCCCCAATGCTATAAAAGGCCACCCCCTGACCTTACCAGGTACCCCTCACCTTGTGCACAACACTCGCAGCCATTTCTTTGCCATGCCAAGCCTAATATTTATCTGAGAACCCCAGATGCCACCCCAGGTAGTTTTGTTAAATTATTATGGGACTTTACCTGCAGTACCATGAGTTCTATCCATCCACCCCAGTACAAGTTGCTCAAATCGACGATTACCCCATCCACCTCGAAATATTGGGCAGTGGTGCACATCCCTCCCGCAATCCCAAACCAAGACCCAACGGAAGTATCCTTCGTGGGGAAATCTATGCCGACTCCGCATATGGCCATAGAAGCTCCTGCGTACGAAGCACGTGCTCACCTTCAATTTGCGGTACCCTATGCCAGCGAACGAGGGTATTATTACTTCCCGAGTCGTGCAGCGCCCGGAGAAGTAGCATCTTTTCCCAGTGGACGAATTGAGAGAGACCCAGTACTGGCCAACCTTGCCCAGTATGTTATCGCTCAAGAGTGTTTGACCCAACGGATAATGGGTTATCTACAGAGCCTCGCAGATTTAAATCCTCGGATCGCCATCGGTAGACCACTGAGGCCCGACCAGGAGGGATGCATTCATCGGCTAGTCAATCCGCTTCCCCCGATAGAAGAGGAGTGTGCCCCGGTACCAGAGACGTTTTCTCAGGACCCTATCCATTTACCGTTTTCATTGTAGACGTCACTGCTATGTTCGTTGTCCCAACATTTATTTATGTGTTGCAACTTAAGCGTTGTGTCCTAAATTTGTGCGATTGATTAAATATTTGGTTTCAATTAATGTGAGTAGTTTGTACTGCTGTTAATTTTGATTAACTGTTTTCACTCTCGGTAAATTTTGAAGTGAGATTTTTTTTCCTGAGTTGTTGCAGCATACATCTCTTCACGACATAGATTTTTATTCACACAGCACCATAACAGCAGACTCACAACCACAACCCCTTGACCTCGTGCACTAATTGCAAAACCACGCACCCATGTTGCACCTAAGCGAGCAACTCCCTAGCACTCCACAGTCCCTGAAGGAGAGATTTGTCGGTAATTATTCGGGTGCAAGCTGCCTCCAGCACACTGACAACAGTTAGCACCCGACACCGCACTTAATCCTCATGATCACCGCCACCGCGGGGAGCCAACACCCGAGCGGCAGCATCGCGACGATCATCAAGGATCATCGTGCACAGGAGCACGGAGAACCCCAGCAATGCCGCCAACCCTCCGCACACCAGGATCGTGCACCAGTCCGGCATCACCTCCGCCATTAGAGCCTCGTCTTGAGCTCCTGGAAATAGAAATGGAGGAGAAGGAAGGAGAAGGAGAAGCGAGGCCAGATGTGAGGAAGAAGAGAGGAGCACCCTGGTCATTTTATAGCTCGAGGTCGGTGTACTGTGGGCGAGGTCCACCAGCGCCGCTCGTCGCTCGATCACCGGTGAACGGAGGCGAATCCGCGAGCAGTGCCAACAGCGCACTGGCTCGCGAGGTGAGTGCGCGCTGCACCGGCAGCTAGCATGCCGCGCACTACTGCAGTACGGCCTAGATGCTATGCGCGCTAGACGTCGTCGGTGGAGAAAGCACGGGAAAGCGCACAAGAGAGAAGAAGAAGAGAGAGCCAGAGGTAGAAGAAGAGACTGAAAGTGGGCCCCGGGTCCACCTGTCAGCCAGAGAGAGCACTGTGCTCTCGGGTGCGACCAGTGTATTTTAGTAATTTAGAATTTTATTCTAAATTCACTGTAACCAAAAGTGGAAGTATCTCGTTTTCCCAACCATAGATTTTTCCACGCAGCACCTGTACAACACACAGTAGTTTTACACCACTTAATTGCCCACTCACTGTAGCCACATTTTATTGCATGAATAGGATGATTATTTTTGTGATATTATTTTGTGATGGTAGGAGTAATATTTTCAAAACAACCCTTAGCAAATCTCGAGGACGAGATTTTTCTTAAGGGGGGTAGTGTTGTAACACCCCAAAATTTTGACCTTGATTTATTAATTAAAATTTTGCCAGGAAATTAAAAATTTTATTTTCTGGTTTTATCTTTTAATTTCATATCACTCTGTCCCTCTGAATTTTTGAGTTTTTCCCTTCTAGATGGAAACTTATCAAAAAAATTGTTGGACTTGTATACCCTCTCAAGAAGCATTTCTTTTATCAGTTGATTTATTTCTATAATTATTTTTCCTGAACTTTATTTCTTTAAAAACGATTTTTCATAAGTTTTAGAGTCCATTTTTGCACTGCAACCCTTTCAAATACTTCTTTAAAGTCCCCACCAAAGCTTGGGGATGTCACGTGATGTTCCCACAGCACTTTTATGCAAAAATATCTTTTAGTCATTTGGAGATTTTGAGCCCTACACCAAGTTTTCAAATCTGGTCCAGTTTGTACTTTGCACTACAACCTATTTAAATATTTCTTTAAAATTTCCACCAAAATTGGGGAATGTTAGTAGGAGTATATAATTCATTTATATGCAAAGACCCACTGGTGTTCTTTGAATTGAGCAAATTATCCTCTTTTGCTCTCTGGTCCAGTTTGGTTTTTTCTACTGCAACCCCATTTTGTTTTGCTCTGTTGCCCATGATTCTTTTTCCTGCTTATTGACCACTCTACCAAACCCTTAAGTCCAGGAGATTGGACCCAGTGGAGTATTGTTGGTCCATGCAATAATGCCCTTTGATTTCTATCCAGATTTGGTTTTCTCAAAAACTTGCACTAACAAGTTTCTGGTCTTGCCAAACTAACCATGCCACCCTCACCTACATCTAAAGAGACTCTGATCTGGAGACTTTGGCCAGCAGTCGAGATGCCTAGATACCCTTGGCATTTCATCAAACAGGTTAGGAGCATGGCCAGTTTTGGCATGCTTTTAGACTTGCATTTGGAAGTTTCTATAATGACCTTACCAGCATGTCTTTTAGTTCTCTCATAATCATTAGCCTAGTTCTGTTTAGTTGCAGAGGCATCAGAGAGGCCTAGAACGCGTTGGCACTGCATCGAGCACCTGGCGTGCATGCTCTGGGCGCGCCCAGAGTGCATGTTTTGCACGCACGCGCACCGAGCCGCCGCGTCTTGCCCCTGGCCTTCGCTCGCCCGTAGGGCCACGCCTCGTTCCTATCCACTCGCCAGAACCCTCCAAGCCACCCTGGCGCCCTACAGCGCCGCCGTCAGAGCCCCCTTGGCGGCACGCCGGGGTCCACAGCACGCTCCTGCCATGGATGGCACCGCCCGAGCCACTGCCGCGCGCCAGCTCGACCATGAACAGCTCGAGCTCATCCTCTCGACCTGCCAGACCCCGCCAGCCATCGCCACGCACCCCCTTGGTTACAAAACGGCGGTTCGCCGTTCCTATCCACTGCCTACCGTCGAACCGACCTCGACCGCCTATAAATAGGAGACCTCGAGCTCGTCCAGACCCTAAGGCGTCCTCAGACCAACCCTCTAGGGCCCCCACAGCCAGCAATCGAGGGAGGGTGAGGGAGTCCTGGATTAGGGGGTGTCCGGATGGCTGGACTATAACCTTTGGCCGGACTCCTGGATTATGAAGATACAAGATTCAAGACTTCGTCCCGTGTCTGGATGGGACTTTCCTTGGCGTGGAAGGTAAGCTTGGCGATATGGATATGTAGATCTCCTCCCATTTTAACCGACTCTGTGTAACCCTAGCCCTCTCCAGTGTCTATATAAATCGGAGGATTTTAGTCTGTAGGACGAACAACAATCATACCATAGGCTAGCTTCTAGGGTTTAGCCTCTCTGATCTCGTGGTAGATCTACTCTTGTACTACCCATATCATCAATATTAATCAAGGAGGAGTAGGGTGTTACCTCCATCGAGAGGGCTCGAACCTGGGTAAAAACATCGTGTCCCTTGTCTCCTGTTACCATCTGCCTAGGCCTTGATTCGGGACCCCCTACCCGAGATCCGCCGGTTTTGACACCGACATTGGTGCTTTCATTGAGAGTTCCTCTGTGTCGTCATGTTTAGGCCCGATGGCTCCTCCGATCATCAACATCACGCGGTCCAGGGTGAGACTTTTCTCCCCGGACAGATCTTCGTATTCGGCGGCTTTGCACTGTGGGCCAATTCGGTTGGCCATCTGGAGGAGATCGAAAGCTACACCCCTGGCCATCAGGTCAGATTTGGAAGGTTGAACTACACGGCTGACGTCCGCGGAGACTTGATCTTCGACGGGTTCGAGCCACAGCCGAGTGTGCCGCACTGTCACGATGGGCATGATCTAGCTCTGCCGCGAGCAGTGCCACGAAGGCGCGCCGATGTCGCTCCGACACTTAGCTCGAGCCATTGCATGTCGAGACAGGTGCACAGACACCGCCTCGGGGCTGCAATCTCTCTGGCGATCGAGCGAACACCAGCCTTGTCCTTTGTGAAGCTTCGTGACTCCAAGGTGCGGACTCCTCTCCGGACTCCGGACCTTCCGTGCCCCCTAATCGAATCCGATTGGCGCTGATCATGGAGTTCACCGCGGCGACATCTTCGAGGACTCGCCCTTGGCGACATTCTGAATTCACTAAAGTCTCTCTCTTTATCGGAGAGCCCTAGCGGACTATGGTCGGCAAGGTTGGGATGCGGACGACGAAGAAATTCAAAGCTCACCCACCACCCGCCTTCGTAGCCTTGTCGATGATTTAAGCGACATGCTCGACTTTGACTCGAAGAAACCGGCCAGTATGGGCCGATGCAGAGGCGACCAAGAACCGGTGCCTATAGGGCATTGGAAGGCCACCTCGTCGTATGACATATACATGGTGGACACCCCAAAAGAAGGGAAGGCGATGGAACAATGGAGGATGACCCTCCAAGAAGCAGCCTAAGCGCCCGGCGTCGTGGCGCCGCTCTAAATCCGCCAAAGAAAAAGCGGCGATTCGGCACGGTGATAATAACACCGGACGGTGCGAAGACAACCCCCTCCGGCAGGATTCAGCACGGGAGGATGGAGAAGCCAGCCCTCATGAGAGAGCGGCGAGCGAGAGAGGTAGAGGGCGATAATTACATGCCTCCCTCCGAAGGCGAGGAAAGCATCGGCGATGGCGAATTTGTCGTGCTGAGGATCCCGTCGAACAAAGCGTTTGAAACGCAGGCTTATGGCCACGGCGAGCAGCCTCAAGAAAAACAGCAACAACTTAGAGTGACCAAGACTTGCTAGCCGACGGATGGACTGAAGTCCTTGCGGCGAAAAGTCTGAACTCGAGCGCCCCTCAAGAGCTACCCAAAGCGCAGGCTGCTACCCGATTAGAGGAGGAAGCACCTAAACCTACATCACCAGCGCCGACGCAGCGGCCGACCGGCCACCTCGTGGCCGCGACAAAGAGGCCTCTTGGCCCTCCACTCAAGCCGCACCCCGGCGTCGCTCAAAGAATACCATGGCAGGGGAAAATGCGCCAGACCTGCGAGATATATTGGAGGACAATGCAAGGCAAACAAGATCGATCTATGGATCGGCGTGGGCGCCCGACGGCGATGTGACGATAACCGTCATGCGGATATGGCAATTCGGCCGGGCGAACACTGATGAACAAAGCTCATTTGAGCTACGTCGTGATATAGCCCGATCTGAGGCGCGCACACCCACTATGCTTCACGGATGAAGTAATGGATCATCAAATCCCCGAGGGTTTCAAACCCGTAAACATCGAATCATACGATGGCACAACAGATCCTGCGGTATGGATCGAGGATTATCTCCTTCATATCCACATGGCCCGCGGTAATGATCTAGACGCCATCAAATACCTCCCGCTCAAGCTTAAAGGACCAGCTCGGCATTGGCTTAACAGCTTGCCAGCAGAGTCAATTGGTTGTTGGGAGGACCTGGAAGCCGCATTCCCCGACAATTTCCAGGGCACCTATGTGCGACCACCAGACGCCGATGACCTAAGCCACATAATTCAGCAGCCGGAGGAATCGGCCAGACAAATCTGGTCACGGTTCCTAACTAAGAAAAATCAAATAGTCGACTGTCCGGACGCAGAGGCCCTCGCAGCCTTCAAACATAACATCCGTGACGAATGGCTTGCCCGGCACCTAGGACAGGAAAGGCCGAAATCCATGGCAGCCCTCACAACACTAATGACCCGCTTTTGTGCGGGAGAAGACAACTGGCTAACTCATAGTAATAACATGACCAAGAGCCCTGGTAATTCGGATACCAAGGATAGCAATGGCAGGTCACGTCGCAACAAGCACAAGCGCCGTATTAACGGCGACAATCTTTGAGATACGCGGTAAATGCGGATTCAGAGGCTCTAAACCGGTCGTGGAAAAAGCCATTTAAAAGAAATACTCCGGGCCCGTCCAGTTTGGACTGAATACTCGATCGCTCGTGCCAGATACACGGCACCCCTGAAAAACCAGCCAATCACACCAACATGGATTGTTGGATGTTCAAGCAGGCAGGCAAGTTAAGTGCCGAAAACATAGACAAGGGGCTGCATAGCGATGACGAGGAGGAGCCCCGGCCGCCGAACAATAGGGGACAGAAGGGCTTCCCCCCACAAGTGCGGACGGTGAACATCATATACGCAACCCACATACCCAAAAGGGGCGGAAGCTTGCACTCGAGGGGCGTATATGCGTTGGAGCCATCGCCCCAAAGTTCAACCCATGGTCCTCCTGCCCGATCACTTTTGATCGAAGGACCACCCCACTAGCATCCTCCATGGCGGATTCGCGCATTGGTTCTAGACCCAATCATTGGCGGATTTCACCTCACTAGAGTCCTTATGGGCTGGCAACAGCAGCCTGAACCTGCTTTATCGAGGATCTGATGCAAAAATGGGCATAGATCCTCAAGGATTAAACCCACAAAGCGAACTTTAAAGGCATCATACCAGGTGTAGAGGCCAAGCTGTATAGGCTCGATTACACTTGAGGTGGTTTCGGATCTCAAATAATTTCGAGCGAGGAGTTAATCTTGACATACTCCCGTTCATGATGGCTATCACGCCTTTGCTGGACGAACCGCATTTGCAAAGTTCAATGCGGTGCCACACTATGCATACCTCAAGCTCAAGATGCCAGGCCCTCGAGTCATTACGGTCAATGGAACACGAGCGCTCTCTCGAGCGGAGGAGCATACGGCAACCCTCACGGCAGAAGTACAAAGTAGGCTGAGGGAGTCTGGACTAGGGGTGTCCGGATAGCGAACTATCATCGCGGCGGACTCCAAGACTATCTGAATACAAGATTGAAGACTTCGTCCCGTGTCGGATGGGACTTTCCTTGGCGTGGAAGGCAAGCTTGGCGATCTTGATATGTAGATCTCCTACCATTGTAACCGACTACGTGTAACCCTAACCTATCCGGTGTCTATATAAACCGGAGGGTTTTAGTCCATAGGACGAACAACAATCATACCATAGGCTAGCTTCTAGGGTGTAGCCTCTACGATCTCGTGGTAGATCTACTCTTGTACTACCCATATCATCAATATTAATCAAGCGGGGTAGGGTATTACCTCCATCGAGAGGGCCCGGACCTGGGTAAAACATCGTGTCCCTTGTCTCTGTCACCATCCGCCTAGATGCACAGTTCGGGACCCCCTACCGAGATCCGCGGTTTGACACGACATTGGTGCTTTCATTGAGAGTTCCTCGTGTGCGTCACCTATAGGCCCGATGGCTCCTTCGATCATCAACAACGATGCGGTCCAGGGTGAGACTTTTCTCCCCGGACAGATCTTCGTATTCGGCGGCTTTGCACTGCGGGCCAATTCACTTGGCCATCTGGAGCAGATTGAAAGCTACGCCCCTAGCCATCAGGTCAGATTTGGAAGCTTGAATTATCGGCCGACATCCGCGGAGACTTGATCTTGACGGTTGAGCCACAGCCAAGCAGCGCCGCCTTGTCTCGATGGGCATGATCTAACTCTATCGCCGAACAGTGTCACGGAGGCGCACTAATGTCGCTCGAACATTGATTGGAGCCGATCTCGCCGATCGAGGACGGTTGGTTGGACACCACCTCGAAGGCTGAAATCTCTACGGCGATTGAGCCGAACACAAACCCTGTCCTTTGCGAAGACCGTGACTCCAAGGTGCCGGACTCCTCTCCGGACTCCGAACCCTCCGTGCCCCTACCAATCGAATCCGATTGGGCGCCGGTCATGGAGTTCACTACCTCGGACATCTTCCACCACTCGCCCTTTGGCGACATCCTGAATTCACTAAAGTCTCTCTCTTTTTCCGGAGAGCCCTGGCCGGACTACGGTCAGGAAGGTTGGGATGCGGACGACGAAGAAATTCAACGCCCACCCACCACCCACTTCAGTAGCCTTTGTTGAAAGCTTACACGGCGTGCTCGATTTCGACTCGAAGACATCGGCGGTATGGGCGGCGATGTAGGGACAACCATGAACCAGCGCCTACAGGACGCTGGACAACCACCTCATCCCATGATGTATACATGGTGGATACACCTAAAGGAAGTGACAACGAGGGACAACGGGACGCTACGAAGGATAAATCCCTCGAATAGCAGTAAAAACGGCAACGTAAACGCCGCACCAAGTCCCGCCTCAACAAAGACCCAGCCATAGAGCAGGGCGAACCGGTGGACGACGAACATGCTATCGAGCAACCATCCGAACAGGACAACTTGGATAAACAACCCGTCCCCGGCGAAGATAACAGTCCGGACGATCTCACGCCGGACAAATTGTTGGAGCAGAATAACCTCCACAAAAGGCTCGTCGCCACTGCGCGTAGCCAGAAAAAGCATAAGCGGAAGCTCAAAACAGCGGAAGATGCACTCAGAATCAGATGGAACAAAGTATTCAACACCATGAGACAAATATGGCGGCGATCGCCGAACAAAAAACTACCCAAAAGAAAGCTACTGCCCGAATTTGATGAGGAGGCGTGAAGCCCCACAATCAAAAGTAAGAAGGCCACCGGTCGGATGGGCGACCCCACGGCAAAAAGAAGGCGGCAAATGGCGCCGCACACAAGCGATCTGCGATCCACATAAGGATTCACATCAAAGGATGGCCCGATTAGGTCCATCTATGGGCGAAAAGCAAGCTCTTCAAAGCAATGCAACACGCCAAATATCCGAACATCACGGCACACCCAAATACAGGGCGCCGCATCCCCTATGTTTCACCGATGAGGTCTTTGGATCATGAATTTCAGCGGTATTCAAACCCGTAAACATAGAGGCATCTGACGGAACAACAGACCACAGGTGCGGATTGAGGATTACATCCTCCACATACACATGGCTAGAGGAGATGATCTCCATGCCATAAAATACTTACCCTCAAACTCAAAGGGCCAGCTCGGCATTGGCTTAAAAGCCTCCCGAAAATACCATTGGAAGCTGGGAAGAGCTCGAGGATGCGTTTAGGGCAAATTTTCGGGGGACCTATGTCCGCCCTCCGGATCAGGACGATCTAAGTCACATAACTCAACAACCGGAGAGTCAGCCGGAAATGCAGAACAGGTTCCTTACTAAAAGAACCAAATAGTCGACTATCCGGACGCCGAAGCCTTAGCAGCTTTCAAACACAACGTCCGAGACGAATGGCTCGCCAGATACCTCGGCCAAGAAAAGCCGAGAACAATGGCCACATTAACAAGCCTCATGACCCGCTTTTGCGCGGGAGAGGATAGCTGGCTAGCAAGATGCAGCACCAGCGACCCAAGTACATCCGAAGTCAGGGATGGAAATGGGAAATCACGGCGCAACAAGGACCAGCGCCGGATTAAAGGGAACGGTCCAAAGAGTGCGGCAGTCAACGCCGGATTCAAAAGCTCACGGCAGAACAATAAAAAACTTCCCCTTAAGGACAATAGCGATGAGCTATCCAACTTAAACAAAATCTTGGACAAGATATGTCAAATCCACAGTACTCCTGGGAAGCCTGCAAACCATACCCACAGAGATTGTTGGGTCTTCAAACAGTCCGGCAGACTCAACGCCGAACACAAGGGGCTCGACACGCCAAGTGAGGATGATGACAAACCCCACAAACAGAGCACCAGAAAACAAAATAATTTCCCACAAAAGGTTAAAACAGTAAACTCACTTCACGTGATAAAAGGAAAAAACAGAGCGGCGCCCACTAAAATGCGCGCCGCACATACTACCCTACCGGAGTACCAACATTGGTTGTCAAAACCAATCACCTTCGAACATCAGGACTACTCCGAAAGTATCCGGAACGCAGGATGGACTGCCTTGATATTGGATCCTATAATCAATGGATTCCAATTTACACAAGTCCTCATGGATGGCGGCAGTAACATAAACCTGATATATCAGGACACAATCCGCAGAATGGGGATAGACCCAACCAAAATTCGCCATAGCAACACCTCCTTTAAAGGGGTAATGCCACGCCCATATGCCCATTGTACGGGCTCCCTACTGCTAGAAGTTGTGTTCGGTTCATGCGACAACTTCCGTCGTGAAAAGTTAGTCTTCCATGTTGCCCCATTTAATAGTAGCCATCAAGCACTATTGGGACGTGAAGCTTTCGCCCGCTTTAACGCAATACCGCATTATGCATCTCTTACACTTAAAATGCCCGGTCCACGCGGCATCATCTCATTAAAAGGGAGTATTAAGTGTTATTCGAGCACGGAAGAATGCGAGGCTGCCTTGACAGCCCCACACCAATCTGGCTCCGCTAACCAAAGCACCTGAATAGGTAATTCGAACCCGGGACACGGCTAGACGAGTCCGGCGCCTACTAGCGGCATACCCCCATAGAAGGGGCTGCATGCATGTACAACAAGAGACAATAAAGCTCAATATTATTCACTTCTTCGAATTGTACTCTGTTTATTTAATATAAAGTACATCTTTCGCACGATCTTTTTTCTTTTAAACTAAGTTCCTCTGTTTTACAGATGAACAAACGTGCTACACCCGTCCAGGACACGGCACAACGGAGACACAGGCGCAGACGTGCAGTAGGGACCCGTTGCAAGGATTCTTTTCAGATTAAGACCATGCGTAAACCTTTCTTACTGTCTCTTGTTGATATACATCCCCCGGTTTCTTACTATAACCGAGGAGGAGTCTGGCATTTTGGCATTGGCCGCACCAGAATTTTTGCGCGTACCTGGACACCAGGGGCTTAGGGCATTATTGTACCCGTTTCTATAAAGACCGAATACCTTAGGGAGTATTCAGCGTCTCGAGTTAGGCCTTATATGCATCAGCTCTGAATCATGTCTTTGGTCAAATGTTGGGTTTGCCCGGCTCCTTTGTTTTGCTGCCTTACGTTCCGTTCTATCGGCTAACGCGGCACCAGGAGAACTACTGCGATTGTGCCCCTGTTCGGTGAGGCGAGCACCTCGATGAAAGCGGCTGGTGTCATGATATAGCGAGAGACTGGTCAACCACTGGATGACTCACCGGAATGTTTAGAATTCCTCCGCATTAACGAAGGACCGGTTTTCGGTCAGGCACATACACACCCCGAATTCGGGAGAGTGCGGTGCCCCCAGGGGCTATATAGTAGCCCCACCCTTGAATTCCTATGGCTAAGTGAAAGTGATAAAGCATTATAGTCCGGTTGCCTAGTTTGCTACGCTACCACCTCCTTAATAGGACCAAGACGTTGGATTAAGTGTGAAAAAGCGCCTTCTTTGCGAACACCCCCACACTATGTGCGTGGGGGCTGAAGCCAAGGACTGCCATCTTTCAGGTTATATATACATATACATCAACGGCCGCACAGGGAGTAGTTTACTACTTGAACGCACAAGTATAAAAAGCTCTTATATTATATTGAAACATTGTTTTCACAAATCATACATGTCATTTAAACATAATATCCTTGAGCTTTGCGTCTCTATTAAGCAGCGCCCGCGGGACTTCCTCAAAATAGTGCTTGGCAGGTACTCGGCTTCTGTCCGAATCTCGGGATGCAACGTCGGTGGCCTTCATCTCCGCCCAGTATGTCTTGACACGGGCCAGAGCCATCCGCGCTCACTCAATACACGCCAACCGCTTCATTGCGTCGATACGCGGTACCGCACCAAGGAACGGCTGCACTAAACCAAAATAACTCTTTGGCTAGGGTCCGCCTGGACACAAATGAGTCATGACATGCTTCATGGCAAGTCCGGATAATCGATTCAGCTCGGCCCATTCGGCCAACCGATCGGTCAACAGAAGAGGACGCTCCGGACTATGGAATTGTGACCAATATAGCTCTTCCCTTTTGTGCCCCTCCTGGCCTCGGAAGTGCTCAATCGCGTCCGCAGCGCTCGCCGCTAAGTCCAGATAAGCATCCTCCAAACTCCACAACTTGTCCAACTGAGCATACTTCGGATCCATATACTTCCTCCGCAGCAGAACTGGTTTTCCAGCCGTAATAGCCCCGGCCTGACTCAGCTCCTCCTTGGCAGCTCTCAAAGCGGAACGGGCTTCCTTGGATTCGGCGGTGGCCTTTTTCTGGCCCTCTTGCTCCGCTCGACGTTCTTTTTCAAGAACCTCGTAGCGGTCGGTAGTATTCTTCAACTTTATGGCCATATCGGCCATTTCTTCTTTGCTTCGGCAGTGAGCAGCCCGTTCGGCTTTTAGCTCTTTGGCCGCCCTTAAAGCGGCCGCATTACTATTTCTGGCTTGCTCTTTCGCTCAGGCAAGTTCCGCCCGCAGCTCCTCTACAGCAGCGGTACCACCTGCATTAAGCATACAAGTAGTAAGGCATGGGCGTCAAGCTCCCTTACCAGGTGCCCGCATAGAAGTCACATACCTTGTGACTCGTCAAATCGTTTATTGACCAGCGCGATGCCCGCATCCGCCTCGTCGAGTTGCCGCTTTAGTTCGGCATATTCATCAGTTCGGCTGGCCACCGGACGCCCCGCCACCTATTTAGGAGCGGCGATTTGTTATAACTGAGATTATGATCCTCGGCACGCTGTCAATTTTGACAACATACTGAGTCTCAGGGGCTACGATCTATACAGGGCGCATTCTATATGCACAACTGTCAGAAGGTACATCATTTTTGCGTACCTCAAACCCCGTCAGCAAGTTTCTGGCGGCTTCATGCAATCGGCTCTCAGTGGATGCAATTCTTTCAATCACCGTACCCATTAGAGCACGATGAACTTCTGAGATAGCCGCTCGCCCTTGAAGATCCTTCAGCTCCTCCGACCGCACGCCAGTTGGCGCCGGACCTTCCGGCCCCGCCGGACTCGAGGAAACCCTCCGCGACGACACCTCAGGGGCGTCCGCCTCACATGAAGGTGCGACCGGTGGAGGTGTTTCGCTCTCCATCATCTCCGGAAGAAGATCCCCCGAAGACGAGCTCTGCTGAGAAGGGCTGAGATCCGAACTACAAGGTACAATTTCGGTTATCTTCATAAATAAATGCAGGGATGTTCCTTATTTACAAGACCCCTTATTTTTACTTACGGCTCGCTGGAGGGCTGATCCCCTTGGGGAAATAGTGCGGCTGGGTTACTTCCCAGCGCCGGACTCTCTGACGAAGATTTATATCCCCTCTTTGAGGCCTTGACCTCTGGATCTTCCAAAGCGGTCCTCTTCTCTCCTTGGAGGGTGGGACTTTTGATCCCTCCTTTCTCAGAAGCCTCCTTCGAGGAGGCAGTTGCTTCCCTGCTCCCCCCTTCGCCTTCTTTAAAAGGCGCGGCCTTCAACATCTTGGTCAGCATGGGATCCGGCGTGGTCTCTGGGAGGGGAGCCGGACACCTTATCAACTTTGCCTTCGCTATCCACTCCTGTTCAAGAAACAGCTCCTTTAAAGGGCATACATATGATAAATGAATGAACAGCCTGTCCGGTTGCAGGACTACTTACTTGAGTATCTGGGTGATTGCAGCTTAGTCCTGCTTCCTCAGTCAGGTCCGGAAACTTCTCTTGTGATCCGAAGAACAGTTTATACATCTCCACGGGTGTCGTACCCATAAAATGTTGGAGAGCTTGTGGTCCCTCCGGATTGAATTCCCACAGATGGAGGGGCGACGTTTGCAGGGCAGGAGGCGCCGAATCAACATAACCTACGCCACTGCGACCAGATTGATCTCTCTTTCTTGGAGGTCTCAAATACGGCCCTGCAACAGAGGAACGTCCTTGGACGACCCCCAGTGGAGCCCCTTGTTGACCCATGACGCCAGCCGCTGTGGTGGACCTAAGCGAAAGGCGGGTGGCGCCACCCATTTGGTGCCCCTGGGAGCGGTGATATAAAACCACTCCCGTTGCCACAAACCAAGCTCCTCTTGAAAAGAGCCCTCGGGCCACGGAGCATCAGCACGCTTTCTTATGACCGCCCCTCCGCACTCTTCTTGTTGCCCCTCGATCATCTTTGGCTCCACCTTGAAGGTCTTGAGCCACAATCCAAAGTGAGGGGTAATATGGAGGAAGGCCTCACATACGACAATGAATGACAA
Source organism: Aegilops longissima (assembly GCA_021605205.1). Lineage (NCBI taxonomy): Eukaryota > Viridiplantae > Streptophyta > Magnoliopsida > Poales > Poaceae > Aegilops > Aegilops longissima. Next base: position 89,715,736 of record CM038681.1, read on the forward strand.
GATATGGAGGATGGACTCCGGATTCAAGTCATGGAAATCCAGCCCATAATAAAACATGAGCCCCCGCACAAAGGGATCTGTCGGGAAGCCTAAACCCCGAAGGAAGTGTGACACGAACACCACGCTCTCGCCGGGCTCGGGAGTGGGAATGACCTGCCCTGGAGCAGGCAGCCTATCACGAAATCTAGCGGTTAGATACTGGCGTCTCGCAGCTTTAGCACATCTTCTTACGTGACGGAAGAAGCCATCCATCGCCAAGCTGGTCGGAGCGGACATCGTCAAAGTCGAGCGCCTAAATCTGAAGCTTTGGGTGTTAGAACTCAAGCGTGAGGCGAACTCGATGGAGGTGTAAAAAAGAAGGGGGCCTTGGTCTCATTATAAAGAGGTTGAATACCAAGAGCCCTCCCCGTGGTCGATTAGGACTCGTCTTCGATAGAGGGGGCGTGCTGACGGGCACGGTTGGGTTACCCACGTCCGTATTGATGGGAATCCCGGAATAAGGGGGCGCGATCTATGCTTTGATAAGACGTGCCAGGGAAACCGCCTCGCTAAACGCGCTGAGGTGGAACCGTAAAAGACGATTCATATAAAGGCATGGCCGTGGTGTGATGTCATGCTGCGGAATACGTCAGCAGATCTGTGCAAAAATTATTCTCTCTACGGTGGTATGTGGAACTTGTTTTGCAGAGCCGGACACTATCCTTGTGTTCAAAACCTTCTATGAAGTATTCGGAGGAGGAACCCGCCTTGCAATGCCGAAGACAATATGCGCGCCGGACTCGTCGTCATTGAAGCCTGGTTCAGGGCTACTCTTGAGGAGTCTGGACTAGGGGTGTCCGGATAGCCGAACTATCATCGCGGCCGGACTCCAAGACTATGAAGATACAAGATTGAAGACTTTGTCCCGTGTCCGGATGGGACTTTCCTTGGCGTGGAAGGCAAGCTTGTCGATACGGATATGTAGATCTCCTACCATTGTAACCGACTCTGTGTAACCCTAACCTATCCGGTGTCTATATAAACCGGAGGGTTTTAGTCCGTAGGACGAACAACAATCATACCATAGGCTAGCTTCTAGGGTTTAGCCTCTACGATCTCATGGTAGATCTACTCTTGTACTACCCATATCATCAATATTAATCAAGCAGGAGTAGGGTATTACCTCCATCGAGAGGGCCCGAACCTGGGTAAAAACATCATGTCCCTTGTCTCCTGCTACCATCCGCCTAGACGCACAGTTCGGGACCCCCTACCCGAGATCCGCTAGTTTTGACACCGACAGTAGCCTCTCAAGGCAATTCTCGAGTCCGGCAATTAAACGTCCGTACACCGTCAAGCGCGCCCGGAGTAACCTATAACAAGACCGCCTGGCACGTTCTGAGCACGCATAGCAATGCGGCCCCAACCCCAGCCCTCGCGAAATTGCGAAACCAGTACTACGCGTACACAATTACGCTCTGGAAATACCATGGGCATAGGGGGACGGGCACGACCACGGCATGCCCAAAATGTGGCTCAACCGCACTAGGGGCTCCCAATTTTGTCATTCTTTTTTTTTCTTACTTTCAGGACTCCACTCTTCGGAAGGCCTGTCCGGCAGTACAATCGCCGAACACATGATGCAACAGCCAGGGAGGCAGAAAGCTATGTCGAGTGTCCAGGTGGTCTCTATAACGAGCAGTATACTTGTTTCACATATCATCCCGCAGCTCACCCCTGGAGGGGGACATGTCAAATAGTCACATCTCTTCCTTATCACACTATTTGTATAATTCTGCTTTTATCGCAGACTTCTCGAATAAACAATACATAGCTTTTGTCTATTATTGCATTCCTTTTTTATGTCAATATGTTCAATTATGACATTATGCAACCGTACACTTTGGTACGGCCAATACACCAGGGGCTCAAGTACCCCAGAATATGTTGTGAGAAGTCCGAACACTCTCACGAGTGCGGCACCCTGAACTTACAGCATTATATGCATCGGCTCTGAATCATGTCTTGGGTCAATAGTTGGGTTTGCCCGGCTCCCATGTGTTGGTACCTTACGTTCCGTTATATCGGCTAAGGTAGCGCTGAAAGAACTACTGCGATTGTGCCCCGTTGAGCTGGGTTAAGCACCTCAGTAGAGAAAGCTAAAACTGACCATCATGATAGGGCGAGAGCTCGTCGCTGTTCGAGAGGTTTCGAGACCCTAAAGACTTATGCCGCTTAGAGCGAGGAGTCGGCTTTGTCCGGCCTAGGCGTGGATAGCACCCCGAACTCGGTCTTCCGAATAGTAGGGGCTTCGCCGAAATTTAAAATTATAGAATTCTACGGCTAAGTGAGAGTGATAAAGCATTATAGTCCGATTGCCTTGTTACAGTTGTCTGGCGCCTCCTCGAAGGACCCAATAATGGGAACAAGGCGCTCATGTTTATCCGAACACCCGGCACTCGTGGCATGGGGGCAGAAGCCGACGACTCACCATCTCTCAGATTTAATAAACGGCCGCACAAAAGGTAATATTTTAAATTCAACAAGTGTTGCTTAGCGCGTATGAACAAGTTTTCAGCGCACAGGATAACACGAGCGAGTTTACTCAAAAATTACAACCTTGGAACATTCATCCGCCACAAGGCGGGCACCCTTCAGGATGCCCTCATAATATATCCCGGGCTTGCGATGCTCCTTGCCCTGCGGTGGCCTATCTGTCACCAGCTTCTCAGCATCCATCTTGCCCTAGTGCAGTTTAACACGGGCAAGGGCCCTACAGGCGCCTTCGATGCATACGGAGCGCTTGACGACTTCAAGTCGTGGACAGGCATCCGCCAGCCGCCTCACCAACGCAAAGTAGCTCCCAGGCATGACCTCCCTAGGCCATAGCCGGACTATAAGGCCCTTCATGGCCTGTTCGGCCACCTTATGGAGCTCGACCAGCTGCTTCAGCTGGTCGCTCATGGGCACCGGATGTCCGGCCTCAGCATACTGAGATCAGAACACCTTCTCCGTCGAGCTCCCCTCCTCGGCTCGGTAGAAGGCGGCAGCGTCGGACACACTGCAGGGCAGATCTACGAATGCTCCTGGAGAGCTCCGGACTCGGGAAGTAACAAGTAATTCACTTTCACGTGCTTCCTTTGCATAAAGAATGCCTTACCCTCCGCTATCTTCTTCATCGCCTCAATTTCCTGGAGGGCTTTTTGGGCTTCGGTCTTGGTAGATTTGGCGCTCTCAACGGCAGAGGCAAGCTGAGACTCTCGAGTCTTTGAGTCAAGCTCCAAACTCTCATGTTTTTTCACGAGAGCCCGGAGCTCTTGTTGCACCTCCAGGGTTGCATTTCTCGCTCGATACACACCACGGCCGCATTTTCTTCGGCCTTGGATAGCGCTTCCTTCAGGGTTGCCACCTAGGTTGTGGCCCCTGTAATACTCACGTTCGTCCTGTCATTTTTTGCAACCGCATCTTTTTTATATACTTACATAAGGTATTACTTACCTTCCTTGTCCTCGAGCTGCTTCTTGGCAAGGCGAGCTCGTTCTCGGACCGCTCAAGGCTCTGCTTCAATGCATCGACCTCTGCAGTCAGTGCGGCAGAGGTCAGCAGCGCAGCCTGCATTCCCATATTGACATACTTATGTTAGACTCCTGCGTATATATTTTTGATCCTCAGTTCGGCTTTTCTTTTCGAACACCAAACTAAGCATCAGGGGCTACTGTCTATGCGGTAATATTTTTACATATCTTAAATACATACCTCAAAGCCTGTTAGAAGGCTGGCACAGGTTTCAGTCAGCCCGCTCTTGGCGGACTGAACCTTCTGGATCACCACACTCATAATAGTGCGGTGCTCCTCGTCGATGGAGGCGTCATTAAGCACCTCCAGCAGTTTATCCGGTGCCTCCGATTGGACGGAGGTCACCAGCGTCGTAGGCTTGCCCTTCTTACTAGGGGGGCGTCTGCCGGACTTTGGAACCACTCAAGGTTCCAGTGCGGTGTCCGGCCCAGGGCCGGACTTGGAGCCCTTGGGGGTTTTGTCCCCTTTGCGCCTGGAGTCCAGGAGGTCGGCTTGCGGCGCCTCCGGGACCACCTCCTCCTGGCTTGGACCCTTTTGGGACTCCACCTCGGCATCATCCGCAGCGCGAGGGGAGGAGGCGGCGGAAGTGAAGTGCTATTCATATCCGACAAGCTTAAGGAGCCGCTCGGCGACACGCTGACCTGGGCTCGGGGCGGACTGCATGATTATATTCGGCGTCATAAGATACTGTGCAACAAAGGAATGCCATGAGTTATTCTGGTATCCGGATACTTACGATTTTGCCAGGGGCTTGGCCCTGGATGGGCACTCCTCTTCGCCGTCGGCGGCGTTGGTGGAGTAGTCCGGAGGAAGGGTCCTCCCCTTCTTGGACCCTCCGGCCCCCCCAGTTGCAGCGGCCTTCCTTTTCTCCTTTCCCACCGCTGGGGGAGAGACCTCTCTTTCCTCCTCCTCGTTTTCATGACAGGAGTCCGCCTCAGAGTCATCGGATGATGAGTCCGACACCACCAGGCGCCGGGAACTCTTTCGAGTTCTCGTGGCCTTCTTCTTGGCCTTCTTCTCCGGCACCACGTAAGGTGCCGGAACCAGCAGCCCCGTCAAGCGGGCGTCCGCTGAGTCTTCGGGCAAGGGAGCCGGACAGTTGATCTGCCCGGACGTCTTCTGCCAATCTTGTCAAAGGTAAGGGAGTTTAGATCCCGCACAGGGTCAAACTATGAAAAACAAGTATCCCGTAAAGGGTAAAACAGCTTACCGCGTTGGCTTGATGCTGTGTGCTGAATCCGCGATCCTCGGTAGCGGATGCGGGAGCCTCGGCGCCCTTGAACAGCACCTTCCAGGCATCTTCTTACGTAGTATCGGAGAGCCCGCTCAGGGTTCGGTGTTGTGCCGGATTAAACTCCCACAAGCTAAAAGCCCGTTGTTGGCATGGGAGGATCCGGCGGATGAGCATGACCTGGACTACGTTGACGAGTTTCAGCTTCTTGCTCGCCAGGTTTTGGACGCAGGTTTGGAGTCCGGTCAGCTCTTCCGAACTACCCCACGACAGGCCCTTCTCTTTCCAGGAGGTGAGCGTGGGGATGCCAGATCGAATTGGGGCGCTGCCCATTCAGGGTCACGTGGCTCGGTGATGTAGAACCACCCTGATTGCCACCCCTTTATGGTCTCTACGAAGGAGCCCTCGAGCCATAGGACGTTGGGCATATTGCCCACCATGGCACCTTCGCACTCTGCTTGGTGGCCGCCCACTACCTTCGGCTTGACATTGAAGGTCTTCAGGCATAAGCCGAAGTGGGGCTGGATGGAGAGGAAGGCCTCGCACACGACGATGAACACCGAGATGTTGAGGATGAAGTTCGGGGCCAGATCATGGAAATCCAGGCCATAGTAGAACATGAGTCCCCGGACAAATGGGTGAAGTGGGAAACCTAGTCCGCGGAGGAAATGGGTGAGGAACACCACCCTCTCATGGGGCCTGGGGGTGGGGATGAGCTGCCCCTTGTCTGGGAGCCGGTGCGCGATGTCATTGGACAAGTATACGGCTTTCCTCAGCTTCTTGATGTGTCCCTCCGTGATGGAGGAGACCATCCACTTGCCTCCCGCTCCGGACATGGCTGGAGAAGGTTGAGGTGGGATGTACGGACTAGGGCGCTGGAGCTCGAGTGCGCGAAAATGGATAAGCAAAGGAGGAAGAAGGCGTAGATGAAAAAGGTGGATCCTTATCCCCTTATATGGGCGGACGAGACTGCACGTCCCCACCCGCCTGGTAAAACTCGCTTATCTCCCAAGCGCCGTAATTAATGGCACGGTGGGGTTACCCACGCCCTTATTGATGAGAATCCCGAAATAAGGGGACACGATCTCTGCTTCAACAAGACGTGCCAAGGAAACCGCCTCGCTAAGTGCGCTGAGGTGGGGACGTAAAACGATTCGAATAAAGGCTTGGTCGTGGTGTGATGTCACGCTGCAGAATCGTCGTGATTGGATTTGTGTAAATATTATTCTCTCTATGGTGGTATGTGGAACTTATTTTGCAGAGCCGGACACTATCCTTGTGTTCAGTATCTTCTATGAAGTATTCGGAGGAGGAACCCGCCTTGCAATGCCGAAGACAATCTGCGCGCCGGACTCGTCATCCTTGAAGCCTGGTTCAGGGGCTACTGAGGGAGTCCTGGATTAGGGGGTGTCCGGATGGCTGGACTATAACCTTTGGCTGGACTCCAGGATTATGAAGATACAAGATTGAAGACTTCGTCCTGTGTCCGGATGGGACATTCCTTGGCGTGGAAGGCATGCTTGGCGATACGGATATGTAGATCTCCTCCCATTGTAACTGACTCTGTGTAACCCTAGCCCTCTCCGGTGTCTATATAAACTAGAGGCTTTTAGTCCGTAGGACGAACAACAATCATACCATAGGCTAGCATCTAGGGTTTAGCCTCTCTGATCTCGTGGTAGATCTACTCTTGTACTACCCATATCATCAATATTAATCAAGCAGGAGTAGGGTGTTACATCCATCGAGAGGGTCCGAACCTGGGTAAAAACATCGTGTCAATTGTCTCCTGTTACCATCCGCCTAGACGCACAGTTCGGGACCCCCTACCCGAGATCCGCCGGTTTTGACACCGACAGAGGGAGGCCGTCTTCCTTGTCTCCGGCAAGTTCGACTGCCACCACACTCCGGTCCCGTTCATCGCGAGCAGGGCCTCCCCAGCCCATCCAGTGCCACCATCCTCTTCTGCTTGACGTTGCGAAGCCACCTCACCTCTCAAACCCGATCAAGAGCCACCGTAGCTCGAGACCCCAATCCTCCCGAAACCTCTGTCCATCACGGAGCTCGCCGCCGGCGACTCCCTTTGTGCCCACGACCCTCTCGACCATTGGGAGGACCGCCCTGGACTGGCGGATCCATCCCCGCCCCCAGAACCCTGCGAGGAGCCGCCGTTCGTCGACGGCGACCGCCGGAGCCCCGCCACTACTCGGCCAGAGGAGAAGGAGGCACGGGCGACTGGTCAAACCTGACTAGTGGGACCAAGGGACCCACTATCAGTGACCCCGAGCCGGCCCGCGCCGGTTTAAGTGGAAGCGTATTCCACCAAATACGCCTTCGCTAGAGGGAAACGTAACTGCTGCCGAACCGTTTTTCTTTTTCTGTTTTATTTTAAAACAGATTTTGACTAAACTTTGGCTGGCTATTACTTTTAAAATACAAGTCCATTTGATTTGATTATTTATCTGTTGTTTCTCAAATTTTGTCTAGTTTATTTTCATATTTATTTGAAAATTTTCCAAACAACTTTTTTGTACTATTTTGAAACTATGTGTTAATTCAAATTTTCGTAAAATAGGATTTTGAAGAAGAAGGCAACTTTCAAAAAGTGCACCCCCTTGCAAACTCTTGAAGGCAAGCATTCTGAAACCCGGCATAATATTTGTTGTGTGTCGTTCGATGCATATACGACACCACCTTGACGTGAAGTATTCGGTATTTTATGTGGTGCTATGACTATATTCATGAGTACATAATAATGATTCCTTGCTGTTGGAATTTGATATGCTTCTGATAGTAATCACCCTCGTATGCCTTTCATGCCTATCGGAAGGGATCCGGGAAAGTCTCTGTCTTGGGTAGACACGAGCTTGTCCCTAGTTCTTCGTCGAGACGGTTATGTCCAGTAAGGCATGGTGAAGTATGATGAGTGGTGATTCTGTCTGATTGGTGTGAAATATATTTCTTATGCTTATCATGCAGGAAATGCATTAACCTCCTGAGTCAACCGTAGATCGAGTCTTGTTCCAGTAACCCCCATACTTGTTTCGTACTACCACTTGTCCCTGCCATAGGTAAGGTACGGTTCAGTAAGTTGTCAACCCCTTCCTAGCACACACCATACAGAGAGGCCATGGTGGAAGATACCGGCTGCATCCAGTAGACATGCCACCTGGTCCGGGGGCATGGTTGTTTCCGGTAGGAGCCGAGGGGGTAGCTCCCCTAGTTTGCGAGTGTTATAAATTTTGTGATCCCATGCTAATCGAGGTTGTAGCCTTCCCACTTAGAGTTTCGCTTAACGGGTGACATGGGTGATTCCAGACACCGGTAAGTTAGGCTGGTGTGTGCGGTCAGGTGTGTTTTCAATTAAAAGACCGTAGATGGAATTAGTCCCGATGGAATAAAGGAATCTGTTACTCGTGGGTAAAGAGTACACCCTCTGCAGAAGTTATATCTATTCAAATAGCCGTGTCCATGGTTAAGGACTATAGTCTGGGATGGGTCAAGTGTCGGTCTTAGTGTCGGTCTTCGGAGGACAACTACTTAACCAGAACATGGAACATGACTTGTGACTTATGATGATGAGGATTATTATCATTATGGACTAACCATTTATATTATTTGAATTATCGAGTATCCCTGGGACGGTTCTACCTCCTGAGGCATGCTTGATATTTGAGTTACTTATAAGCCCTTTATGTGGTCTCGCACAGACGCCCGACTAAGGCATGCTTTATATTACTATCCTTTCGAGGCGTCGCTTCAGACACCCGATATGTGCATTCTATTTCTACTCCCTTATTGCATATTCATATGAATAACCTGCCTGCGTGCATCATGGATTTGTACTTTATTTCGTGACTGACGTTGTGACCATAGAATATTTCAGAGCATGATTATCATTTTTTATATTATACATGTGTTCATAATGTTTGCGAGTACATTCAAAAGTACTCACTGGCTTCTCCCTGGCTATTGTCTTGGCCAGATTTCTTGCATGGAGAGGAGCGTTGCGATGACAGCCCCGGAACCCACGCAATGGTGACAGCAGCCTCGCGAATATAGGAGTTACCATAGACGCAGATGAACCACAAACCTCTTCCGCCATCAGCCACTAGGAACCAATTGTTGTACTCATAGGCCAGAATGGTCTTGTGCTACACATTTTGTATTTTGCTTGGAATTTTCGTATCAAGTTGGTGCCTCATCAGCTAACAGTAATCCTGGGGCTGGTGAGCACAAGGGCCATTTTCTGGGAAATTGATATCCCAAAAATCCGGTCCTGACACATATGCATGTCCGGATCAGCTGACGGCGGTAGCGTTGCGGCGGTCTTGCCATGGCTTGGCACCGGCACGACTGGCGGTGTTGTCTGTGGGGTGGTGTCCCCCGCCCCCAAACGAATCTGGCTCTTCGCCCAAAGCATGGACCGGCTTAAGCAGGCGCTGACGGTTATCACATAATCTTTGTCGGCCCTAGGGGGTCGATACGGAGGTAACAAGTCATCGCAGCCCCGCAGCACTCGAACCAGTTGAACCCTATATACGGTGGGTGGCATCGGATTACCGTGGAACACGCGGTTGCCCGGTGATGTCTACTACGCAACCTTCTCCTTGTAGACATTGTTGGGCCTCCAAGTGCAGAGGTTTGTAGGACAGTAGAAAGTTTCCCTCAAGTGGATGACCTAAGGTTTATCAATCCGTAGGAGGCGTAGGATGAAGATGGTCTCTCTCAAACAACCCTGCAACCAAATAACAAATAGTCTCTTGTGTCCCCAACACACCCAATACAATGGTAAATTGTATAGGTGCACTAGTTCGGCGAAGAGATGGTGATACAAGTGCAATATGGATGGTAGATATAGATTTTTTGTAATCTGAAAATATAAAAACAACAAGGTAACAAGTGGTAAAAATGAGCGTAAACGGTATTGCAATGCATTGAAATAAGGCCTAGGGTTCATACTTTCACTAGTGCAAGTTCTCTCAACAATAATAACATAACTGGATCATATAACTATCCCTCAACATGCAACAAAGAGTCACTCCAAAGTAACTAATAGCGGAGAACAAACGAAGAGATTATGGTAGGGTACGAAACCACCTCAAAGTTATTCTTTCCAATCAATCCGTTTGGCTATTCCTATAAGTGTCACAAACAGCCCTAGAGTTCATACTAGAATAACACCTTAAGACACAAATCAACCAAAACCCTAATGTCACCTAGATACTCCAATGTCACCTCAAGTATCCATGGGTATGATTATACGATATGCATCACACAATCTCAGATTCATCTATTCAACCAACACATAGAACCTCAAAGAGTGCCCCAAAGTTTCTACCAGAGAATCAAGACGAAAACGTGTGCCAACCCTTATGCATAGGTTCATGGGTGGAACCCGCAAGTTGATCGCCAAAACATACATCAAGTGAATCACGTGATATCCCATTGTCACCACAGATACGCACGGCAAGACATACATCAAGTGTTCTCAAATCATTAAAAACTCAATCCGATAAGATAACTTCAAAGGGAAAACTCAATCCATGACAAGAGAGTAGAGGGGGAGAAGCAAAATAAGATCCAACTATAATAACAAAGATCGCGGTACATCAAGATCGTGCCAAATCAAGAACACGAGAGAGAGAGAGATCAAACACAAAGCTACTGGTACATACCCTCAGCCTCGAGGGTGAACTACTCCCTCTTGTCATGGAGAGCACCAGGATGATGAAGATGGCCACAGGAGAGGGTTCCCCCCTCCGGCAGGGTGCCGGAACAGGGCCCCGATTGACTTTTGGTGGCTGAAGAGGCTTGCACTGGTGGAACTCCAGATCTATCCTCGTCTTTGGAAGTTTTAGGGTACGTGGGTATATATGGGTGAAAGAAGTACGTCGGTGGACCTCCGGGCTGTCCACGAGGTAGGGGGGCGCACCCTAGTGGGGTGGGCGCGCCCCCCACCCTCGTGGGCAGCCCGGGACTCCCCTGGTGAGCTTCTGGTACTCCGTGGGCTTGTTCTGGTCCAAAAATAAGTTCTGTGGAGTTTTAGGTCAGTTGGACTCCGTTTGATATTCCTTTTCTTCAAAACACTGAAATAGGCAAAAAACAGCAATTCTGGGCTGGGCCTCCGGTTAATAGGTTAGTCCCAAAAATAATATAAAAGTGGATAATAAATCCCAATATTGTCCAAAACAGTAGATAATATAGCATGAAGCAATCAAAAATTATAGATACTTTGGAGACGTATTACCCGGTTGAACGATTTTGGCCTTGGCGACAACGATCAACTCGCCATCCACGAAGTGCAGGAGAGTGCATGGAACATCGGCGGCGACCTGCGAAAACTTGTGGGGCGTCAGGGATGCCCAGTCAAAGGCAAGGAGATGAAGTCATCAGCCAAGGCTTAGTTACCGTGATGGCATCGAGCTCGGCTAATGTCGAGGCACTGCCAATGGCGGGCGTGCAAGTGACGGAGGGGCCGCTTGCTGCCGAGGTGCCGGCCGGCGTATTCTTCCCACACCCGGGTGCATTAAGCTCCAATGCTGGCGCCGACGTCGGAGACACCAATGGTGCCAGCGCGTTGTACGAGTTGCTGCCCCTGAAGCTGGGAATCGGGGGCGGCCCTTGTTGGCCGCCCGCAATCCACGCTTGCAGCCCCTCAAGCAAGATAGGCATAATGGCGGTGATCGTCGCTCCCAGTTGGTCTCGCACTTGCTCTTGGACTATCTCCAGAATTCGCACCACTTGTGCCTTGAGTTCTTTAACCTCGCGCTCCTGGCTTTCCGAGCTGGTCTTTCTCTCCTTTCGCCCAGCCTTATAGTATTCCGACCATTTCGTGGACAAGCCTTTGTCGGACACACGACCAGCTAACGACAGCTTACTGAACTTATCCTTGTGTTTCATTAGGTTCAACGCCCTATTTAAAGTGGTGTCCCAAGGGGAGCTCTGAGACCCAGCGCTACTGCTCTACCACCCAAGGATCGACCACGTCTATGTGTTGTAGCGTGAAACATGAGTTGTGCTCTTTGATTATATCTCCGTCCTTCCTCTGTTGGCCTTGGTCATTGTACGTCTTCTCAATAAAGGTTTTGTGCTCTACCACCCAAGGATCGACCACGTCTATGTGTTGTAGCGCGACTAGGTTTGCTCTTTCAAAGTCGGCGAGTCGAGCCTTGAAGTCGACATGCGTTTCGCAGCGACCCTCGCGGTGACCCCATACAGCGAGCCTACTGAGGTGCCTGTTGACGGGCAGACCAACAGGGTTCTCGATGCCTAGATAATTTGTGGAGTAGGAGATGCACTCTTCAGTCAGAAAGCCATTGGCTGTGCTTCCATCTGGACGTGCCCTGTTGTGAACGTATCCTTTGATGACACCATTCATCCTTTCGAACGGCATCATGCTGTGTAGGAACGTCGGCCCGAGTTGGATGATATCCCCCATGATATGGACCAGCAGATGCACCATAACGTCAAAGAATGCGGGCGGGAATTACATCTCAAGCTCGCATAGTATCACCACGATCTCTTCCTGTAGCCTTCTACATTGCCTCACGCCAACTGACTTCCGAGAGATGACGTCGAAAAAGTTTCATAGGCCAAATAGCGTTTCACGGACGTGCACGTCCATGATCCCACGGATTTCAACTGGAAGTATCTACGTCATCAGCATGTGACAGTCGTGAGACTTCATCCCACTGAACTTCTGCTTCGCTGAGTCTAGGTATCTGCTTATCTTCCCCGCGTAACCGTAAGGAAGTTTTACTTCTACGAGGCAGGTGAAAAACTGCTCGATCTCCTCCTGACTTAGAGTGAAGCACGCGGGAGGGCAGTCATATTCGATCTACTTGGCCTTTTACCTTTGCGACGACTTTCCGTGTCCTTCGCCTCATCATCATCATCATCATTAGGGCGTTTTGCGTGAAGCTCCTCCCTGATGCCCATTCATTGCAAGTCTGCCCTTGCTTTAGGCCCATCTTTGGTCCTCTCTAGCATGTTGAGCAGGGTACCAAGCAGACTCTCGCACACGTTCTTCGTGATATGCATGACATCAAGGCTGTGAGGCAGACGGAGGATCTTCCAGTACAGCAAGTCCCAGAAAACATACCTTGTTTTCCATACCTTCAGCAGCGGCTCTGGCGCCTTTCGCTTCTTTCCCGGCGGTGGGCACTCCATCCAATTTTTCAACAGCTCGTCTATTTCCTCGCCACTCCTCGTACGCGGGCGTCTTCGGGGTTCGGTTTCACCATCGAACAGATCCTTGCGTTTTCTCCATGAGTCATCATCGTGAAGCCACCTTCGATGTCCCATGAACAAGGTTTTCGAAGACCCGGGATCTCTAAATAGCTGGCGATACGTTGTGTCATCCATGCACCTGACGCATGCACAAAATCCGTGGACCACCTGCCCCACGACATATCCGTAACCGAGATAGTCGTGCACCATCGTGAGCAGTGCGGCTCTCATAGGGAAATATTCTTTATCTACGGCGTCCCATGTATTGGCTTGCGTTATCCACATCGTGTCTAGCTCCTCTTTCAGCAGCCCCAGATACAGATTCATGTCGTTCCCTGGTTGTTTCGACCCTTCAATTAGCATACTCATGTGAATGTACTTCCTCTTCATGCACATCCAGGGGGGAAGGTTGTACATCCACACAAACACAGGCCAAGTGCTATGTGTGCTTCTCTGGCTGCCAAACGGATTAACTCCATCAGTGCTATGTTCCTTGGATCGTCCCCAAATTCTGGGTGTTTGAAGTTCAATGCTTGCCACTGGCTCGCATCCTTAGGGTGACTCGGCATCTTGTCTTTTTTATTTATCTCCAGATCATTTCCGTCATCTTCTCGCTTCTTCTCCTCCCTATCCGCGTGCCAACGCAGGAGCTTCGCTAGCTTAGGATCCGCGAAATACCGCTTCAGACAAGGAGTGATCGGAATGTACCACACCACTTTTCGAGGAGCTTTCTTCCTCTTCTTGTATCGAGTGACGCCACACACCGGACATATGGTAGACTCTGCGTGCTCGTCCCGATAAATGATGCAATCGTTCATGCACACATGGTATTTCACGTGCGGTAAATCCAGAGGACACACAATTTTCTTCGCCTCCTCGAAACTGGTCGGGCACTTGTTCCCCTTGGGAAGTAGTTCGTGCCAGAATGACATGTTATCGTCGAAGCATGCGTCGGTCATTTTGTGTTTTACCTTCATCTCCAGAGCCATGAGCATAACTTTTAGGCGGGTATCCTCAGCTTGCATCCTTCATAAAATGGAGTAACCGCGTCTATCTCCAGTTGATCCAGCTTGGCTTTCTCACGGGCGGCAGCTCTTGCATTACCCTCTGCTTGAGAAGCAGCTCTTGAATATGAGGGTCCTGCACCCAGCCCATCGATGGTCCATCATTGTCTGCTCCGGCATCTTCATCTTCATGATCATGCCCTTCGTCTTGATTTTCCTCATCATCATGTTCGGCATCTTCTACATGATGACCGTGTCCTGCATCTACTTCGTTATCATGTCCTGGAGATTCTTCGTCTTCTCGCCTGCCCTTGCCGCTATTGTCTTGCCGCCCTTCCTTATTTCTTGCCTGGACCCCATGGACGACTTCATAATCATCTTCATCACCTTGCCACCGATAGCCATCCATGAAACCACGCACGAGCAGGTGGTCCCGCAACTGTCTGGAATCTGGGTCCATAAGGCTCTTCAGCTTGCATCTTTGACACGGACATCTTATCTCCATCTCGTTCTTTTGAAGCATCTCGGCCTTCGCGGAGCTCAAAAACCTATTCACGATGCCTTCGGTCATCGTGCGGACCATGGTCGCCTGCAGGGTAGAGCAAAACGATATTTTAGAACCAAAATTTTTTTTGGCATGACTTTGCCTAAAAATAGGACCAAAAAGAATGCATAGTGCCAAATTCTCGCCGAAACGGAAATGAATCAACATTCCGGCAAAATATTGGCAACTATCGCATTTCAAATACCAGTACCTGCAAACAAAAACATATGCAACACCACAAACATACGTAGATCTAGGCCATAAACGTTGTTGGAGGGAGAAAAAAGTAGATCTAGAACATAAAGAAAGCTTTCCCCTTACTTACCAAAAAAAAAGGAAATTTAACCACTTAATTTGGGTCAATCTATGGTGCAAATGAGGTGAGGAGGAGGAGGCAGCCGAGACCAAGCTTGGTAGAGGTGGAGAGAATGAAGTGGGGAAAGTGAGTGTGGTAGGTGGCCGTAAAAAATATCTAGCTGCTCTCAAGTTACCAATGGCGCACCTCCTAAGAGTGCGCCATTGGTAACCAGGGTTACTAATGGCGCACCTGGTGTGTGGTGCGCCATTACTAGTTTTGAAAAAAAAAGTTAAAAAAATTGTTAGTAGTGGCGCACGCTGGGTGTGGTGCGCCATTACTAGTTAAAACTAGTAATGGTGCACTATCCCCTGGTGCGCCACTGCTAAGTCTGGGAAGGGGTGTGGGGCCAGGACAAAACTAGTAATGGCGCACCACATACCAGGTGCGCCATTAGTAATATGGTCATTAATGGCGCACCTATATCCGGTGGAAGTGGCGCACCACATACATGTTGCGCCATTAATGTCCATATTAGCTATGGCCGTTTTTCTAGTATTGTCACCACGTTCATCAAGTCTTACAGTAGCAACGATTGTAAATCCATGGTTTGTGCGCAGTATGACATTCGTGGAGCCTTGATGTATGTAAAGGGAAAAATTGTGCACTACATTGTCTGTTGAATAGCGAGGGATGTCCTGCAGAAAATGGTAGGGTTGTTAAAGAAAATATGGTAACATGCAAATATGGGCCCAAATTGAAAGAACTGTACAGCAGTTGAAATCGAAGGACAAAAGTCTATAATTAAACAGATAGGGTAAACATGATGTCATGGAAATATGAGAGTAATCAAAAGAACAATACATCATTAATTCGCCTAATATAGAAAGAAGAGGGGGAAAATCCCCTTTGACGTATATGGTGCATGTGGCACCTTTTATCCAAATGTAGCAATATTTAGAATATGTTCAGGAAAGTAGGCCATGCCAACCGATTTAGGGTGAGATTGAGCATACTGTGCGCGTCCTCAAGTCATCTGGTACGATGAGATGGAATCTCTGGCGGCAGTCGCCAAGTCCTGAAGTATCGGCACATTGTACATTCTATGAATGAAAGAAAATCCTCAGATCAGCTCGAATAAAAATGAATTCATGGTGATTTCCCCTGGGTGATTAAAGGAGGCAGATGAACTGGGATAAGAGATGAGATAATATCTCGTTAAATTAGTTACCTTGCCGTCCATGAGAAAGAACCCTCAGTACGGCAGATTCCCCAACCGAGCGAAGCTGGGTCGACCGCAAGTAGCATCGAGAAAGTCGATGGGGTAGGCGATGTCAAGCGGAAGTGGCGAAATGCGGTGGGCTTTGCCGGCAGCCTGGCGGTGGTGGCAGGCGTCGAGCTAAGTGTTTACTGCCGCGATAGGCGGTGCCATGGCATAGACGCGGAGGAGCTTGTGCAGGTGTGAATGTGGAACGTACCAGAGGGGCCGAGGGGGTGGCGGGCGGGGTGAGGGTTTTCTGTCCCACAAAGAGTTTTGGGGGCGACGGTTTGCTAGAGCGAACCGTGTGTGATTGACGCAGCAGGCAAAATGATAGTCATTGCACACGGTTCCAATTTTGGGAACCGTGTGTGATTGACGTACTACCTCCGTCCTGGTTTATTGGTCCCCCGTTGTAATTTTTACCAAAATTTGGCAAAATATTTAACATACTCAGACATAGATAATAAGCGTACACGTACATAAGCATAGTTCAACCATAAGTACATAGTTCAACCATCATTAAGCATACTCAAGCGTACATAGTTCGATCCATCCCACATCTCCTGCGAGAATACTTCTGCTTGAAGGAGCCAACGGCCCGTCCTCTTGCATGCGCCAAAACACATAGATACGCGTCATGAATCTTGTGGTTGCAAAATGGGCATCCATAGCCGTCGTTCCAGGTCCTAATATTCCTGTTATGCATTCCCGCATAAAGCTCCCTCAGGATTTGCCTCTTGTGTCTCCTCTGGGCATCTTCATCCTCGCTGTCCACATTGTCAGACAACACCTATACATATAGTAAAACAAATTTGGCATCAAATAACTGATTACATGCCGTGAAGTAGTATTATGAATTTATGGCTATTTATTTGTACATATTCATAGATTATGGTTCGATTTTTAAGCACAGTTGTCTATTTACGGACCAATCTTGAAGAAAATAACGGCACAAACATATGTAGGTCATTCAAAATCAATTGTCAAGTCCTGGCTAGGAATTATTAGCACGAACACTAACCCTAGTCGGATTACTAGCAGAAATCATTTGCACAGATGAAACAACTAATCACTTATCACCTGTACCATTCAAACAATCAATACACTACATGGATCTAATGAAACTTACTCAGATTTCATGGATTGGGAGAAAATAACCACAAGATTTCTATTCCAAAAAGGGGGAGGCAAGAGTAACCAGAGAAACCCTATGATCTATTTGACACAAAAATGGGTATAGATGACTAACCAGCTGTCCGTCGTCGTCGGAGTCGTCGCCGGAGTGGTCGTCAGAGTCGGTGTGGAACTCCGCCTCCGGCTGCGGAAGCTCGACGCCGTCGACGACATCAGGGTGCAGCGATAACTCACCGGCGGTGATGGCAACCTCTGTCTCCATCTACACGCCGTGCTCCGGTGCTTTAGCAGCCCCGGTGTCGCCACTCCCTCTGATGGGGCGCTTCGGCGGCATCCTCATACAATGACGGCTTTGAGGACAGAGAGCAACGTCGAGGATGCAAGCGGAGAGAGAGGATTGTGTGTGCGTAGCGAGGATGGGGGTGCGGCCGCTCAGGCGCACCATTAATATGGAGTAGTAGGAGTTGTGGGAGAGAGGCGGACGTCGGTCAAACCAATGGCTCGCCTCCCGATGAGCCTGCGCACCGGACTGCTGTCATGCATACCAAAGTTTCACACAGCTACTCACACGCCTCCCGATGACACTGTGCAGCGAGCATGCCTCCTTCAATTCACACACCTGCACGCACGCCTCCCCGTCTGCCTGCGCGGCGGGCTGCTCGCACGCGTCCCGTCAACTCACGCCTGCTCGCACGCCACACGGGTCGCGCGGCGGCATGTATATTGTTTTTCTATTTGGATGATCAATGCTGCCGCTTTATTGCTTAACCGAAGCATGGCACGTATCCATTCTTGGTCTAACGCTCACGGGTCGAATAAATAATCCATTTGGGATATTGGTTCCCAATTATTAATAATCTCCCGTCTGTAATTAGATATATATTACATCAAAATGGTCTCAAATTTGACAAAAAAAGTACAATGCCACTTTGTATTGGTGTCCATATTACAACACGATAAGTTTCATGAACTTCAAATAAGTTTTGGATGTACTAGAATTTAAAAATCAAGATTCTCAACGTTTGAAATTTGTTGCACGGGGAGAACATGCACCCAGTGAGACACATGTGTTTTTGCAATCCATTTAGGTGCACTGTCACGTGTGCACGTAGCTCAAATTTGATTTTTGCACATTATACTCGTAGAATATCAATCAATCAGTGTACTAAAACGTCTTAATGATCTCTGTGATTTTTTTTGAAATTAAAACATCCCTCCTTTGGTAACATGTATGTTCACCGTGGGATAATTAATTTAACATGCATCGTAGTTGCGGTGGATTCGCAGTGTGTGTGGGTGTGTGCGTTTGGGGGTGGCGGGTGGCTAGCAGTACACTATGAGTTGTGAGCCACCGTGTGGGTTGGCCGTTTTGTTAGGCAGGCTGGTGCCACATCAGAGTCGTGAAATCGTTACTTAAAACATTACACAACCCTTTCATACATAAATGTTTTGGCCTCATGCAGTCGATGGTTGTCCTACATGACACTCGATACTCGCGTGTGACACTTTCTGTGGGCCCGCGAGGTCGTTGTCCATCACTTTGACGAACAGCCGGCAGTGAGGTTAATTTAACCAGCAAGGTAGAATCTTTTTTGTTTGTGTTATGGTGTTATATAGTACGCGTCGAAGAGGTGGGAGGGGACTAGCATATATACTATACGTATGCATCCGAGAACAAGTACACATCACTCAGTGTCGGGACTTTTTGGTTACCGAGGCACGTGCAACATCAAAATTGTGAAATTGATTATTCAAACATCACACAACACCTTTTTCAGCCACATGCATATATATCCTAGCTAGGACACTCACGTGTGACGCTTCCATCTGTGGGCCCACGAGGCCATTGTCGATGCATGCATGCATGCATCACTTTGACCTACATCGGGAGAGGTTAATTAATTTCACCATCAATGAGGATTCTTTTGGGTTGTACATATATTATGGAAGGAGCATATAATATGCGGTGAAGAGGGGGGAAGGGGACCATCATATGTAGTACGGTTGATATGAACCTCGCTCTGTGTGGGTGCATGGTTTATGGTTTTTGAGGCATGTGGCACATCAAAGTTGTGCATTTTGGGTATTCAACATATATGTTTGGCCCACATGCAAAGCATTGGTGGTTGTCCTCTCACACCCACTTAAGTGGTTATCAGCGATATCGTTGCTTTCCATCTATTGGCCCGCTTGGTCCATCACTTCTTTTTGCCTGACAAAAAGAGAGGCTAATTTGACTTAGGAGGGGATTATTATTTTTTCTCTGGGATGACATGCATGATACACTTTGAGCACACACACATGCATGTGTACGCATGAATCCCTCACATCGAGTCGAAGTGGCCAGTACAACGACACCATCATGAACCGGTCTCGCTCTGTGTGGGGAGCTAGTGTACTATTTTTGACACACGCGCCAGATCAATGTTGTGTATTCAAACATGCATGCATGCTTGCATCTCCTCCATACATATGCATGTAGTGGTTGCCTTCGAACGATACACTCGCCAAGTGAGTGTGGGCGATAGGGGGGGTCCTTCCCTCACGACCGAGAAACCGTCGGGGATATGCCCTCCTAGCACACACGTTCAGAAAAATGAGGTCGTGTGCGACCGGCGAGCGCGCAAACACGGAAATACGTACAGTATAGCTAAAACAAATATAATTATACGGCAAAATTGTTCTCGGTCGCAAGTACATCCCACACAGTCAGTCCCCCTAAACGTTTCTATTTGTATGTACATCCCACACAGTCGCTCCAAGGAAAACGTTTGCGCAAGGTGGCGTAACGCAAACAGTTTTGAAGAGAATGTCGTGTGTGATTGTTCATTGATCCAACACGGTTTATTCCTAGAAACTGTGTGTGTTGCCTGAGTTCATCGCCCACGGTGGTTTCTCATTAACCGTTTGCAATAGGAAAACCCAATTAGCGGGCTAATTGTCCTATTATTAATAATCCATTTACTAATCTAATTGACATTCATATTAAGCACATAATATATTCCATTTCCATATTAAGGAAGCAGGATTTCATAATTGAAATACATCAGAGTACAACATGATATAGCTTCAGCACTCAGCTACCCCATTACACAACTGCACCAGCAGCAAGTTTCACATGCAACATCTAGAACCTTTCGAAATTAGCATCTTAGACGGTACATAGAGAGATGCATCTCATCTGGAAAATTGCTGAAGTGGAAGGCGAATATTGAGCCTTCATTCATGTTGAAGGTCTTTGCAACTTTAGGCCAGTGCCTGTGGATGATTGACCGTCCATCCTTCGACACCTACAGGAACACTTCAATATTGAACCGTGGGTGTTGTATGAAAACTTTCCTCGCCTCCTGACCACAGTGGTGGTTTGACAGGTAATCATCAGTGAAGCCTGAAAACAAGGATATGCATAAATATCTTCTCTATATTGGAAATGGGGCAAAGGAATTCAAAAAGGCAAGGTATAATAGTTAGTACCATCTTGTAAACCTCAGTGCTTCCCATTGTTTCCCTGCAACACATATAAGGTAGTTAGTCATCGGGTTAAGTAAGGGTTCGCATGCTATTAGTAAAATATGTTGATGATAAATAAGAACATTGCAGATTCATCATATTAATTCAAGCCACATGGAAAACCCATTTATCAAAACCAAGAATGATTAAGAACTAGGAAATATAGCACTTGTATATGTTTATCATGTATTAAGTGCAGCCAAATTCGATTTATTTCTCACATGGTATACAATAACAGAATGCAGCCACAACAATTGAACATCGCATTGCAGAACTGAACCAAGCAGTTAACTAAACACCACAACAAATGAACCAAACGTTAACTGAGCACCGCATTGCACAATATAACATACTCCTAATAGAAGATCAGACAGTTAACCAAACCAAGCATGCTTAACAACTTGGAAATATAGCAATTGTGTTTGTTTCTCATGTATTTAGTACAGGCAAATTCGATTTATTCCTCACATGGTATACAATAACAGAATGCAGCCACAACAATTGAACATCGCAATGCCGAATTGAACCAAGCAGTTAACTAAACACCACAACAAGTGAACCTAGCCACAACAAATGAACCAAGCAGTTAAGTAAACACCAATTGAACAATATAACATACTCCTAATAGAAGATCAGACAGTTAACCAAACCAAGCATGCTTAACAACTTGGAAATATTGCACCCTAAAGTATAGAACATCACATTTGCAGAATTGAACCAAGCAGTTAATTGAACACCACATTGCACGACATATGGAACATATACACTATAGCAGAAGATTGCATGGTAAAAGTAGATAGCACAGTTCACTAGAATTTGTTAAGGCAGTAGCTAGCAAGCTGAACATGGGTCCTTATAGTGAGCTAATAAGACATGCTACTCCTCATTGTCGGAGATATCGATGATGATTGGCTCCTTGGACATGGAAGAGGGCGAGGCCTCCGCATCATGGGTGCCCTCGTTGTAGTGGTGAGTTGCCTGAGCCGCTCCGGGCACCAACCTGCTGGCTCTCGAGATGAGGTAAGCACGTGCACGCTGAGAAAACACCATGTAGTCTTTGTCGAAGGCACCGATGGTGGCATCGAGAAAACGCCACGAACTATCATTTAAAGCAGCCAACCACGTCGCGGCATCGGCGCGCGAGGCATCAACGGTGGCCTCGACGGCGAGGTGCTCCTCCAAGATCTGGGGGTCGGCACGAATGGCATCCATCGCGACCTCATCCGCGCGTGTGGCCGCGATTTGATTCTCCTCGGCCAAATGCTCCTTGAGGTCCTGGCTATACTGCGTGCACCATGGCTTAGGCTAGCGCTTATTTGGTGGAGGGGTCGGTGATTTAGGTGGAAGGTGTCGCGCTCGCGCCAGCGGTCGGGCCATGTGGGATGTGGAAGCAGGAGGAGGATGGGGGTCTGGTGTGGATTACCTGCCTGGATAGGCGAGGCCGAGCAGCGTGAAGGAGGGTCACTGGCAAGGAGGCGGTGGCGCTGCAAGCAAGGAGTGTAGGTTTCAACATGGAAAGTGTCGGTTTTGTCACGGCAGATGTCCTAGTAAAAGGACTTAGTCGTGGAGCCTCGCGATGGGTTAGCTTAAAGGGCTTAAAGCGGACAAAGGACGCAGAGAGTTTATATTGGTTCGTCCCATTGTGGTGAAGGTAAAAGCCTATGATCCAGTTGTTGTGGAATTGTTGGGGTTTCGATGACCAGGGAGCGAATCCGCTTTGCCTGGTTCTCGAGTTGTCGTTTGTTGTCCCTAAACCGCCGCCGGGTCGTCCCCTTATATACATGGGTTGACGCCCATCCGTTTACAGGATCCCGAGGCCAGCTCATAAACGTGTCCGGCCCAGTCTCTGCTCTTTCTATCTTACAACACAAGTTACACATTATTGTCGGTTTACGTCTACAGGCCTTAACCCGCCTTTGGGCCATGGGCCTCCATAAAGCGCCATCGTCTTCATCTCCTTGGGCTTCAAATAAATATAACTTGTCATGGGGGTAACCCGGCCTCTCCTGGCCGGTTTACGCCCAGTAGTAATATCCCCAACATTAGGCCCGGGATTGATTTGAACTAGTTCATATCAATCTTCAATAATTAAGAAAATTTCTTCTTTAGCACTTTCGCATAAATCTTGTAAACCGCCCTGACGTCATCTTCTAGTTTCATGATAAACCACCATGACATCATCTATTATTAATAATTGCATATAAATCACCTTCATTAATGAGCCTCTGACAATCGAGGCGACAGCTCCGCCACATATCCAGCTTTTGGGCTCCTCGATTTTTGCACCTATCACTTATCCATTCACCTTATAAATAAAGCCGAGGGGTCCTCTTCTTTTTTTCCCTTCGTTCCCCTTCACTTCGTCCTCTTCCTCGCAACGCTCGACCATTGGAGCTCTGCTACCGCCATCGACCTTCGCTTTCGCCCCAACATTGGCCGCTGCATCAACCTGACCGTACCAGAGAAACGCGGCGCTCCTCCGATGCTCTGTCAGCTTCAGTAACTTCCTCCTTTCCTTGCTTTTAGATCCACCATTAGGGTTTCGGTGTTCATCATAGTTCATTAGAGATTCAGCGCCGTTCTTCCCTGTTCTTCTTAGTAGCATCATTAGGTAGTTTGGATCTGATTACTTCTTGTGCGGCCGTAGCCATAATCCCCTTTTTCCTCATTAGAACATCTCCATTATAGAGGAAAACTCATCTGAACTTGATGAAATGCTTAAGCACCTGAAGGTTAGGTCTGGATATACTCCAGCTTTCGGTCATACTGCAGATCTGAAATTATCATGCCAACTTGTGAAACTTGTTTTTCCCTCACTTAAGTATTTTTAGATCTGTACCTTTCATACCAATATAGTCGGTTTATCTTTTTGAAAAATGATAATCCGGTAGGTACCGTTAGCCCCCTCTTAAACCGCCGATTCATTTATATCTGCACCTTCTCCATTATCAGACTTCGGTTTAGTAATATGAAACTCTGGTTTAACAATATGCATATACCTCTGTGTCTGCTTATCTTGCATTGCTATATGCTTGTCCCTTATAAATCTTAAACCGGCAATAACTATGTTTCAGCTTTCCATTGAAATGGCCAGACAATTTTATGAGTGCAACTGGGTTCCCTCCCGGGTTACGGAAGCACAGCTAGAAGGATGTGTCGCCACTGGCGCTTTAGCGAAGAAAGAAGTTATTCAGTGGAGGGTTCCTGGTCCGGAGAATCCTCCTGAACCTAAGGACGGATAAGTAGTCATTTTTGTTGACCATCTGGGTCGAGGCTTTAGTCCTCCCGGTTCAAAAAATTTCCGAGACGTGCTTGCCAGCTTTCAACACCACCCTCAGGACATCGGCCCAAATTTCGTGTCCAACATCTGCCATTTCCAAGTCCTTTGTGAGGCTTATCTTCAAGAGGAACCCACAGTTGAATTGTTTAGGGATTTCTTCTATTTAAACCGTCACACAGAGTTCACAGATGGACCCAGTACTGAACTCGGTAGAATGGCGATTCAAAAGAGGAAGGATGTCAGCTTTCCTCACTCCAAGCTTCACAATCACCCCAAGGAGTGGAACCAGACTTGGTTTTATTGCAAAGACACATCTCCAACTGATGAAAATCCTTTGTCGGGTTACCGCCCTCGCCGTCTTAGCAATACACATCCCTTTCCTCAGAGGTTAACTACAAAGGAAAGGTCCAACTATGCTCCAAAACTGTCAGAGCTTAGAGCCTTTATGGTGAATGGTTTAACAGGTGTTGATTTTGCTCACTGTTGGATAACTTGGAGCATTTTGCCCTTTAGCCGACGCCCCGGTTTAACGTGTGAATATACCGGGAGTTTGAAAGACCCTCAACGACACGTTGATATTCAGCTAACATAGGCTGAAGTTACTGAGGTTGTGAAGAAAATACTGAATGAACCGGAGGCTGTCTGTAACCAGACCGGATTAAGTCCTTTCTGCGCTTCCAACAAACCGCCAACTGTAAGGATCACATAAAAAAAATTCTCTAACTTTCTTCTTTCAAATATTCTCAAAAAATTTGTCCATTTTTAACAGGGCGATGATCCGTTCTAGAAGAAAAAACCACAGGATAAACCGGCCAAGTCACCTCGTCCCAAGACCAAGGTTGTTAAAAAACCTGCCAAGAAAAGGACCACTGCATCTTCCGAGCCAAATGCTGATGCTGATTTGGCTAATCCAGACTCAGAGGTAGAACTTGATTCTCTTGGTTCATTTCTCATACACCTCATTGACAATGACTATTATCAGGACGACGCTGAAGGCAGCCAAGCTGAGGATGCAGAGGTAATTATTCTTTCCTCCGGTTCAGATCCTCTGCCAACACGAACAATCCGTCAAGCAAACCGGAAAGTAAAATTTTCTCACCCCCTTGCTCACTTGGACCCCAACTTTATCTTGAAGAAGCAGAAACACGAAGCCCGTCGCACAACCCGACACAGTGGCCAGATAGTTACCTCAACCGGTTTACCGAACACTCCGGTTCGAAAACGTCGATCAGAGGTCTCTTATACTCTTGACACTTCTTGCCCCAAGGCGGGTTGTTTCCGGCAGCCTCTTAATCCGTCTGATTCTAATTATTAGGGAACACCTCACTCATCCTCTGGCGAGTCAACAGCCACACAGCTTCCACCCCTCAAGACAGTTCCTGGGTGAGTCATACCTTTACATTTAGTTTCAATGTTGTATGCTTTACACAATATATTGACCTTTATATTTGTTCTTCTCAGTGCCAAACCAAGACCTAGCAAGAAAGCTCGATTAAACAAACCGTCAGACAAAAATGTGGTTATTGAAACGGAGAAAACCCCAGATCCAGTAGATACCAATGCTGACACTCTGCTTGATGATCCGCCTCCACAAGATTATGACTTCGTTGTTGAATGAGTAGAAGTTGACACCACAGGTCACACTGACAATCCGACTAGTCCGCCTCACACGGATGATAAAGCGGCCAGTCCAGCTAAGGCTACTGATAAGCCGTCCACTCCAGTGAAGGCTAATGATGATAAAGAAAACGACATTATGATTACTGGTGTCAGCCACGCTGCTCCTAGTAACCCGGTTGCTTTATCCAAGCATAGCGCCAAGGATGAGCTTTTCGCTATGGGCAAGGGTAAATGGAACACTGATTTGTCCAGCTAAGCCGATCTCAACGCCCAAGACATTCACTCTGGCTTCTTGAACCGTCTGTATACTAGCCGCGACTATGAACCCGGTTTAGTAAATCTGATGAAGGAGCGATATGAGGTAACCACACAATTGTTTCTCTTATGTCCAATTTCCAATGTCAACTCCAGTAGCCCCCAAGGGCCAGTTTATGATGTTAACCTAAACCAGGACTTTGTAATATTTTAACTTTGCATGCTTAGCCTCCAGGGACCGGGTTATCTCTTTAAGACGAACCGGTACTTTAGAATTTTAATATTGTATCTTTCGCTGGTATAGTCCCCAAGGGCCAGTTTAACTTATGAAGATGAACCGGGACTTTTGAAGAATACCCATACCTTTTAATTTGAGAAAACATACATTAACCCCCAAGTGCCTAGAGTAATACTTGTATTGCGCGTGGGACTTGTCGAAATTTCTGACAACAAGAAAATAGGCATTAGCCCCCAAGTATCATGTGCATAACTTGTTATGTGCTTGATACTTCAAATATGTACTGGGTACTCATGATATCTCTGTCTTTATAGGCTGAGCTGAGCAAGAAGGAAACTCAAATCTCTGATCTGCAAGAAAGCATCAAGTCCCAGCAAGCAGAAACCTCTAAGGCAAAAGATGAGCTGACCAGTGCCCTAGCCGCCATGGAAAAACTGAAGGAGAGTTTCAACAAGGAACGGGCGGATTGGGACACAGAAAAATCCGCATTGCAAAAAAAAAGCCGAAGACGCAGTAACAGCTCTTAAACCGGTGGTAGAAGAGCTGAGTGGGGTGAAGCGGCAAGTTCATGCCATGACTGCTGCTGTGTTCGGTAAATATCCTGGCTTTAAATTTTATCATATCATCCCAAGTATTGCAGGTTTACTGATGTTTGTAATGATACAGGAACTTGCATTAGCCATCTGGGCTCTGATGTGCAGAAGAAGTTGAAGGCTGCCTATACTCTGAAAGGGCAATTATATACCGGTGTGCAATGGATCATTTGTGTTGCTTCTCACAACAAGCCACCCCCAACCTTAATCAAGGAGACTTTAGAGAGGTTGTCAATGCTACCTGCCCGGGTAGAAGAGCTGAAAAGATCTGCTACGAGAGCTGGTGCTCTGACCGCGCTAACCCGGGCAAAAGCATGGGTGCCTGATCTTGATCCGGAAGATGTCAAAGGCTATCCGAGCTTAAAAGAAGACGGATCATAATTTGGCAATGATGACCTTAGCCATAAACTAGGAAGTACGTCCAGTGGCTTGCCAATTAGCTGAAGAAGCTGATCTTTCACATTATCAGGCGACCTATGACGTCAACAACAAACGGGTTGCTGCACCAACTCCTGAGGTTCAAAATCTCATCCCGCCAATTCGTAAGCACACCTATGCCCCTTACATTGAACCGTCCACCCTTATAAGCGACGAAGCTGTGTTCCAAGCCCTAACTGGGATCGACTTGGCAACTGTTGACTTCAAGCCACTTGGTAGAGATGAGGAAGATGAACCGGTGCAAGATGATCCGCAGCTGTCAAGTCAACCTGGTGACGAATCATAATCCGGCGGCCGGGTTAGCCTTCTGTGAATCGCAATACTTTCTGAAAAAAACCATTATTCTTTCGGGCACTGAAACCCTTGTAATAGGCTAGCTCAAACACTTGGTCTGTTATGCCTTCGTGCATATTTATTTTGCGTGATACTTGTTAATTTGCCATGCTTAAGATATATAACACTCATAATCCGTAGCTGCTCCTACATACAATAAGTTGAAAGTGTCATGGCGGTTTACCACCGGACGGGTCATGATGCCCAAGTATATAGCCACCGTTTATAACCAAGGCTGTAATAAGATGATCAAATATGAAAATAAATGATACATGTGAGGGTGATAACCCCCATCTTGAGTAATGATAACTCCTTTCATATTGTGCCGGTTTATGATAAAACCATACTGGGTTGTGATAAACATCAGATTAACCATTCATAATATTGGCTACTTATAGTCAAAACCAGACTGGGTTAAGAAACACCGGTTATAAGTAATCACGTTCTAACAACTTGTAGTTGATAGTCGATCCAGGTTAATGATTGCCGGTTTACCGAAAACATCATAAATCTCAATAATGGAGAAAAACTTTGGCAAATAAAAGCATATAGAAACTTGTAGTCGAGGCTTTTCACGGGCTGCCAGGCCCCAAATTCGAGGCTTTTCATGGGCTGCCAGGCCACTGAGTTAAACCATTTACAAAGCTTTTAAAGATGGACCTCAATCTTTAACCAATCGCCGTTTTAACTTGGCAAGTTCAGGGCCTTATGAGGTTGACTTGTCAAAGTTCGACGGGTCATACCAGGTTTACCTGGACAGAGTGACTTACTTAAAAAGGCAGGCTAACCAGGGGTTTTAGGTGTATACACCAGGCTTCCAAGCCCTGGCTTGATAGCCTATTACAAGTGTAGATTCTTTGTTCATTGCAATAGCAAAGAATCCCCAAGCAATATTTTGAGTTGTGCTCAGTGGGTGCCTATGTTTGAGTTGTTCTTTTGCAACACTCTCTTTGGCCCCTAAATAGTTTTCTGGCGTAGCTATGGTTCGGACACGACCAAACCCCCAAGTGATTTTTCTGGTGGCCTTGCGCCGATCAAGAGGTGTAGATATGGTTCGAGTACGACCAAGCCCCCAAGTGATTTTTCTTTATATAAAGCTTTATAAGCTGAATCAAGGGGTAAACCGGACGCCGCTTTATAAACAGAAGCCCCCATGTAACCACACATCATGTAAAAAACAACAGATACCCCGCTTTAGCTGAGGCTCCAGTTTATTATATTGATCATAATATATACATTGTCATAACTATGTACATGAGCAAAGCCTGTGGCTTAAGTATAGTAAGGCCGAAGATGAGCAATATTCCACGGCCTGTGGGTCTCCTCCTCTGATTTACGTGAGTCTTTCTGCTCTCGAACATCTATAAGGTAGTATGACCCATTAGGCAGATTCTTGCTGACCACAGAGGGTCCTTCCCAAGGTGGGGATAACTTGTGCATATTCGTCTGATCCTGTATGAGTCTCTAACCCGGCGGCTGTGATAACGACGCAGATCTTGTTGATAAATCACCGAACGGGCTGCTGTAATGTCACGCTCCTCATCTAACAGGTCAAGTGCTTCTTGTCGTGCCTTCTCATTGTCAGCTTCAACATACGCCGCCACACGAGGTGAGTCATGACGGATGTCACTAGGGAGAACCGCCTCCGCTCCATAAACCATGAAAAAAGGCGTGTAACCCGTCGACCTGTTGGGTGTGGTATTGATGCTCCATAACATAGAAGGTAACTCCTCTACCCAACAACCCGGCGTCCGTTGTAAAGGAACCATAAGCCGGGGCTTGATGCCTCTCAAGATATCTTGATTGGCCCTCTCCGCTTGACCATTGGACTGGGGGTGAGCCACTGATGATACGTCAAGCCGGATGTGCTCACGTTGACAGAACTCCTTCAAAGCACCTTTTGACAGATTGGTACCATTATCTGTTATAATGTTGTGTGGAAAACCAAACCGGAAAATCACCTTCTTGACGAACTGAACCGCCGTAGTTGCATCACACTTACTGACTGGCTCTGCCTCCACCCACTTCGTGAACTTATCAACCACCACCAAAAGGTGGGTCTTCTTGTCCTTGGATCTCTTAAAGGGCCCAACCATATCCAGCCCCCAAGTTGCAAATGTCCAAGTGATTGGAATCATCCTCAATTCCTGGGCCGGCACTTGGGCTCGGCTTGAAAATTTCTGACAACCTCCGCACTTTTTCCCCAAGTCTTCTGTATCAGCATGAGCCGTCAGCCAATAGAAGCCATGAAGAAAAGCTTTAGCCACCAGGAATTTTGAACCGGCTTGATGACCACAATCTCCTTCGTGAATCTCCCGCAGAATATCATGGCCTTCTTCAGGAGATACGCACCGCTGAAACGCCCCTGTCACACTGCAATGATGTAACTCTCCATTGACAATAGTCATGGACTTGGACCGCCGGATTATCTGCCTGGCCAAGGTTTCATCCTCCGGTAACTCGCCCCGATTCATATATACCAAGTACGGGACCGTCCAATCCGGGTTAACGTGAAGCGCCGCCACCAACTGAGCCTCCGGGTCAGGAACAGCCAAATCCTCTTCTATTGGGAGCTTGACCGACGGTTTATGTACCACATTGAGAAAGACATTGGGTGGAACCGGTTTACGTTGAGAACCCAGGCGACTTAAAGCGTCCGTCGCTTCATTCTTCCGCTGGTCCACATGATCGACCTTATAACCTTTGAAGTGACCTGCAATAATATCCACCTCTCAACGATATGCTGCCATGAGTGGGTCCTTGGAATCCCAAGTACCAGACACTTGTTGAGCCACCAGGTCTGAGTCACCGAAGCACTTAACTCGGCTTAAATTCATCTCCTTAGCCATCCGAAGACCGTGGAGTAAAGCCTCATATTCAGCTACATTGTTAGTGCAAGAGAACATTAAACGGAGAACATAACAAAACTTTTCACCTCGTGGGGAAGTTAATACGACTCCAGCCCCCGAGCCCTCCAATTGCCTGGACCCATGAAAGTGAATAGTCCAATAAGTATGATCCTGCTTCTCTTCTGGCGCATGTAACTCTGTCCAGTCATTGATGAAATCCACCAATGCTTGGGACTTGATCGCCGTCCGAGGCATATACTTTAACCCGTGAGGCCCAAGCTCAATAGCCCACTTGGCAATTCGGCCAGTCGCTTCCCTGTTCTGGATTATATCCCCCAAAGGAGCAGAGCTGACCATAGTGATTGGGTGACCCTGGAAATATTGCTTAAGCTTGCAGCTCGCCATAAAAACTCCATACACCAGCTTATGCCAATGCGGGTACCTTTGCTTGGACTCAATAAGTACCTCACTGATGTAATAAACTAGCCTTTGAACCGGATACTCCTTCCCAGCCTCCTTGCGCTCCATCAAAATAGCCACGCTAACAGCCCGAGCATTAGCAGCCACATATAACAACAAGGGCTCTTTATCGACAGGAGCAGCAAGGAAGGCGGATTAGCCAGCTACCGCTTTAGATCCTCAAATGCTTCATTGGCAGCGTCGCTCCAGACAAAGTTATCAGTCTTTTTCAGCATCTGGTACAATGGGATGGCCTTCTCCCCAAGGCGACTGATAAACCGGCTTAAAGCTGCAATCCGGCCTGCTGGGCGGTGGACATCATTGATACACTTCGGTTTGGCCAAGGAAGTAATAGCCTTGATCTTCTCCGGATTAGCTTCAATGCCCCTGTTAGATACTAGAAAGCCCAAGAGTTTGCCAGCCGGTACACCAAAGACACACTTGGACGGATTAAGCATCATTTTATAAATCCGGAGGTTATCAAAAGTCTCCTGCAAGTCATCTATCAATGTCCCCCCCTTTCTGGATTTCACCACAATAGCATCCACATAGGCATGAACATTGCGGCCGATCTGATTATGAAGAAAATTCTGTACACAGCGCTGATAAGTCGCCTGGGCACTTTTGAGCCCGAAAGGCATAGATACATAGTAGAAGGCTCCAAAAGGAGTTATAAACGTTGTCTTCTCCTGGTCCTTAACTGCCATTTTGATCTGATGGTAACCAGAATATGCATCCAAAAAGCTCAAATGCTCACAACCCGCCGTAGCATCAATGATTTGATCAATACGAGGGAGAGCAAAAGGATCTGCCGGACAAGCCTTGTTCAAATCTGTGTAATCCACACACATATGCCAAGTGTCGTTCCTTTTTAGCACCAGCACCGGATTAGCCAACCATTCAGGATGAAATACTTCAACGATGAACCCAGCCGACAAGAGCCTGGCCACCTCCTCACCAATCGCCTTACGCCTTTCTTCATTGAACCGGTGAAGGAACTGCTTGACCGGTTTATACTTGGGATCAACATTAAGAGTGTGCTCAGCGAATTCTCTCAGTACACCTGGCATGTCAGAAGGCTTCCATGTGAAGATGTCCCGATTCTCACGGATGAACTCGATGAGCGCGCTTTCCTATTTTGGATCCAAGTTAGTGCTGATGATAAACTGCTTGGATGAATCGCCAGGAACAAAATCAACAAGCTTGGTCTCATCAGCTGATTTAAACTTCACGCCAGATCATTCTCTGTAGTTGGCTTCTTCAATGAAGTCATATCCGCCGGATCAACATTGTCCTTGTAGAACTTCAACTCTTCTGTTGCGCAAACCGACTCAGCATAAGCCGCATCACCCTCTTCACATTCCAAAGAGATCTTACGGCTTCCGTGTACTGTGATGGTTCCCTTGTGACCCGGCATCTTGAGATGGAGATAAACATAACAGGGCCTTGCCATGAACTTAGCATAAGCCGGCCGTCCAAACAGGGCATGATATGGGCTCTTGATTTTCACCACCTCAAAGTTCAATGTTTGTGATCTTGAATCATGCTCATCACCAAAAGCAACCTCCAGAGCTATCTTACCAACTAGATACGCCGATTTACCAGGTACCACACCATGGAAGACCGTGTTGGACGGTTTAAGATTTTTATCTATTAATCCCATGCGACAGAAGCTTTCATAATAAAGGATATTGATACTACTCCCCCATCCATGAGTACCTTGGTGAACTTATAACCTCCAACCTGAGGTGCCACCACCAATGCCAGATGACCCGGATTATCAACCCGAGGTGGATGATCCTCTCGACTCCACACAATGGGATGTTTAGACCAACGTAAGTAACGGGGCACCACCGGTTCAACAGAGTTCACTGCCCTTTTGTGCAGCTTCTGATCACGCTTGCACAGGCTCGTGGTGAAGACATGGTACTGTCCACTATTCAACTGCTTCGGGTTGCTCTGATAACCCAACTGCTGCTGTTGCTGCTGACTCCCCTGATGATTATAACCACCTTGGTTGCCTTGATTGCCATGTCCGCCTTGATTACCGTGAAATCCTGAACCGGAACTACCTCCACTGTAACCCGGCCCATGAGATTCGGGGCCTGAACCGCCGCCCGGTCCATGGTCATACCGAAAAAAATCTGAATTTTTTAACTCCTGCATAATATAACAATCCTTCCAAAGGTGCGTGGCCGGCTTATCCCGCGACCTGTGTTTCGGGGAAGGCTGGTTTAACAGGTGAGACAGGTGCTCCGGATTGGGACTTGGTATTCCACCATGCAGGGACGGTTTACCCTTACGACGCTGGCCCTTGTCCTGCACGTTGGTGTTAGCCACAAAATTGAAACTGTTATCCGCTTTCCATGACCCGCCGGGTTATGCTGCTGCCCTTTGGTGCTGCCGCTCTTCTTTCCCTTCCCTATCTTGTCATCATCGGATTCAGGATCCTTGGAACTATCAGAATCGGCATACTTCACCAAGGTTGCCATAAGCGTCCCCATGTCGTTGCACTGACGTTTGAGCCGTCCCAATTTCAACTTCAGAGGTGTAAACCGGCAATTGCCTTCCAATGTTAAAACTACGGTATCAGCGTTGATGTGGTTTGATGAATGCAAAATTTCCGAAACCCGGCGCACCCAATGGGTTGTTGATTCTCCTTCCTCCTGAACGCAGGCAGCTAAGTCCACAATTGACATGGGCTGCTTGCACGTGTCTTTGAAATTTTGAATAAACCGGGCCCTTAACTCGGCCCATGACCCAATGGAGTTAGCTGGCAAGTTCTTCAGCCAAATGTGAGTTGTTCCTTCCAACATCATGGTGAAGTACTTAGCACACGCCGCATCATACACATCCAGCATCTCCATCACCATCTCATAACTTTTGACCCTTGACTCGGGGGATAAATCGGCAGTATAATTCGGCACCTTACATGGGCCCTTGAAATCCTTAGGCAGCCGCACATTGCGCAGCGCTGGGACGAGACATGGCACCCCCAAAGAGCTGTAAGTAACCCTGGTTCCACTGATGTGGTTGGACGAACCGGAGTAAGTTGGCGGGCTTCATGCTACGCCGCTAACTCTGCCTCTCGACGTGCCCTAGCAGGATCTACCACATCCTAAGCATCACCACCGCCACCCGCTGGGTTATGGCCACGGGGCGGATTACGGTCTCGCGCAATGCTGGACACGGCCGGTTCATCCATATGCCTGTTGTAACTCTGGCCCGGGCGTGGAGTAGAATGGATCCTATCACGGCTATACGAATAAGCCTGCTGCTGAGTCAAAGCTGTCTGAATGAGCTCCCTTGCCCGTCGCCTCTCAACCGCTACTGGGGACTCGCCTTTGATTGGGAGAGCCGCCAGTCGTGAAGCGGTAGCGACAATGTTATCCATCGGGTTAGAGTAATGACCCGGTGGTGTTCGGACGTGCTGTGATGGAAGGTTGTTCTGACGAGGCGGATCCGTTGGACGCGGCCGAACCTACGCCCCCGTTCCAGGTGCTTCTGCCCGGTTTACCACTGGCGGATTACTGGTCCCTGCTCCTGGGGTATTAAAGAGGTTCCTGGCCTCATAAACCGGCGGTAGGTGAGACCGGTATCTTCTCCTCATGACATCGTTTGACGCGCTCTGATCCAACATAAGCCGGTAAGCCTGTGCATCCAATGCGGCTCGTTCCGCAGCCATCCTGGTATCCTCAGCTGCCAGGTCAGCCTTGGCCTGAGTTATCTGATCCTTCAGCTTTGCGATTTCCACATTATGCGCCTCCTGATTCACCGGATTAACTTCTGCTAGCAACGTTGCCAAAGTGTCAAATATGTCGGACAAAACCCGAGCCGGCAGTCGCATAGGGCCTCCTGCCCCGGCTGCCGTCGCCGCTGCTGATCCAGAAATCATCGTTGCGGCCGTCGAGGAGTGCGGTGCAGGCTATGTCCCGGCCATGAAGATTGCAACCCAATTTGGCGGATCAAAGGGGTCCAGAATACTGTCGCCATCGGAACAGCCCCCAAACCGGCCATCTTGTAGCTGATACAACGACTCGATCTCTCCGGTTGATGACTCGTCACCGGAATAAACGATGGTCTCATCACCAGACGCTGATCTATCCTCAGATTTCGCTCCATGGTTGACTCCCACAAAGGCACGCTTCACGGCAGGCCGAATCCGGGCAGGTCTCGCACGCTGAGCCGTCTCGATGATGTCGGTGCAGTTGTCTGGCTCAGGGCCCGGTTCACCGATCTTGCCAATGAAAACGTGGATGCCACCGAAGGGGACCCGGTACCCGTACTCGATTGAGCCGGCCTCGGGGCCCCAGCCTGCGTCATCGATGTAGAGCTTGCCGCGACGACTCTTAGTCATCCGGCCCATTGTGTATCCCTTGATCCCTTCGAAGCAGCCCTCTAAGAACTCGAAACCATCGTGCAATTGCCCCACTGTGGGCGCCAACTGTCGTGGTTTTGTCACGGCAGATGTCCTAGTGAAAGGACTTAGTCGTGGAGCCATCGCGGCAAGTTAGCTTAAAGGGGTTAAAGAGGACAAAGGACGCAGAGAGTTTATACTGGTTCGGCCCCTTGCGGTGAAGGTAAAAGCTTATGATCCAGTTGTTGTGGAATTGCTCGGGTTTCGATGACCAGGGAGCGAATCCGCTTTGCCTGGTTCTTGAGTTGCCCTTTATTGTCCCTAAACCTCCGCTGGGTCGTCCCCTTATATACATGGGTTGACGCCCGTCCGTTTACAGGATCCCGAGGCCGGCTCATAAATGTGTCCGGCCCGGTCTCTGCTCTTTCTATCTTACAACACAATTTACACATTATTGTCAGTTTACGTCTACAGGCCTTAACCCGCCTTTGGGCCATGGGCCTCCATAAAGCACCATCGTCTTAATCTCCTTGGGCTTCAAATATAGATAACTTGTCATCGGGGTAACCCGGCCTCTCCTAGACGGTTTACGCCAAGTAGTAATATCCCCAACAGAAAGGAAGGCAGAAAGAGGGGAAATGTGGCTTTTGGTAAGGGGGAGGGGACAGGGAGGTAGATATTTTCGCGGAAGACGAAAATTTGGAATCACTTCAGCCAAAAAACTGGCACGCAAAGTGTCATCAGTCACGTCCCTTATTCAGACACGGTCCGAGGATATTTTGTGCTGCATCTCACACGGTTGGTTATAATAAACTAGGTGGGATCTACTTGATTTTTTGTCTTGATTTGAATTACATAATGGGGTCACAGTGGCCAGGGACGGTGTTTGAATTGCTAGACCTTTTATCTGCTATGATCATAAAAGAATTGGAATTATTCAGGGTTCGTTTGGACATTTTTATGCATTAAGTGAGTTTTCAATGCATTTATGTGCATATTTCAAATTTGAACTACATGTGCATGCTCTGGTGCATATAAATTCATTGAAAAATCAAATCTTTGTCCTTGGGTGCATGCTTAGGTCCCATGCAAGAAATGGGAATGAATTTCAAACACCATGGCACCATTGATTGCCGGCAAAATAGTGAGATGCCTGGTTTTTAAATTATAGTAAATCCAAAACTCGTCTGAAATTCATGAAACTTGGCATGCTATCATGGAGCGGCATCAACATGCCGTGGTACAAATTTTGTCCCATTTGGGGCAGGTTTGGGTATATGCTTCTCACAAACCGGAGATTCTCACAACAAGCATGACGGTTTTCGGTAGGGAACCTCCCACCTTTGGGGACGAAACCGTATCCATTGCCTCTTATTGCTTTCAAGTTTTTTTCTCGTGTCAACATAGAACAACGGGAGTGTTGTGTCATTTTTTGTGCTTTTCGGGGTTCGTTTGGACATTTTATGCATTAACTGAGTTTTCAATGCATTTATGTGCATAATTCAAATTTGAACTACATGCGCATGCTCCAATGCATATAAATTCGTTGAAAAATCAAATCTTTGTCCTTGGGTGCATGCTTAGGTCCCATGCAAGAAATGAGAATGAATTTCAAACACCATGGCACCATTGATTGCCGGCAAAACAGTGAGATGCCTTGTTTTTGAATTCTAGTAAATCCAAACCTCGTCTGAAATTCATGAAACTTGGCATGCTATCATGGAGCGGCATCAACATGCCGTGGTACAAATTGTTTCCCATTTGGGGCAGGTTTGGGTATATGCTTCTCACAAACTGGAGCTTCTCACAAAAAGCATGATGGTTTTCGGTAGGGAACGTCCTACCTTTGGGGACGAAAGGATATCCATTGCATCTTATTGCTTTCAAGTTTTTTTCTCGTGTCAACATAGAACAACAGGAGTGTTGTGTGAATTTTTGTGATTTTTTGGGGTTCGTTTGGACATTTTTATGCATTAATTGAGTTTTCAATTCATTTATGTGCATAATTCAAATTTGAACTACATGCGCATGCTCCAATGCATATAAATTTACTGAAAAATCAAATCTGTGTCCCCGGGTGCATGCTTAGGTCCCATCCACGAAATGGGAATGAATTTCAAACACCAGGGCACCATTGATTACCGGCAAAATAGTGAGATGCCTGGTTTTTAAATTCTAGTAAATCCAAAACTCGTCTGAAATTCATGAAACTTGGCATGCTAGCATGGAGCGGCATCAACATGCCGTGGTACAAATTTTGTCCCATTTGGGGCAGGTTTGGTTATATGCTTCTCACAAAGCAGAGCTTCTCACAACAAGCATGATGGTTTTGTAGGGAACGTCCCACCTTTGGGGACGAAACGATATACATTGCCTCTTATTGCTTTCAAGTTGTTTTCTCATGTCAACATAAAACAACAGGAGTGTTGTGTGAATTTTTGTGAATTTTTGGGGTTCGTTTGGACATTTTTATGCATTAACTGAGTTTTCAATGCATTTATGTGCATAATTCAAATTTGAACTACATGCACATGCTCCAGTGCATATAAATTGGTTGAAAAATCAAATATGTGTCCTTGGGTGCATGCTTAGGTCCCATGCAAGAAATGGGAATGAATTTCAAACACCATGACATCGTTGATTGCCGGCAAAACAATGAGATGCCTGGTTTTTAAATTCTAGTAATCCAAAACTCGTCTGAAATTCATGAAACTTGGCATGATATCATGGAAGGGCACCCGACATGCTGTGGTATTTTTCGTGTCCATTTTGAGAGAAGGCGCACTCGAATAATGACAGCCAACAAAGGCATTTCGAAAGAAAATAGCTGCCACTTTAATATTTCAAACGTTTGTATAATTCAAACTGTGTGCGTTCGGTTAACCATTCACGTGACGCCATGTGTCTTGGGTTTAATGGCTATAGAAGGTGTCGTGTGGATAGCTCCTTGACTGAACGGGAGGCGTGCGACCGCAGTCCGGTGCGCAGGCTCACCAGGAAGCGTACAAGTTGTTCAGCGTAGGATCTGTGCATCTCTTCAATGCAAACGGTTCAGATTACGGTATGCAAATTAAAGCCAGACTTCGGCGCTAAGCCAAGAGACACTGTGATTTGTCAAAGTATGCAGCTAAAAATAAATATCACCATCTATTTTTTTACCAGGTATCACCATCTATTTTTTGCAACTAAAATTCAGTAACTAAGCATATATTTCATTCATAGTAGAGATTAAGCAGTCGTTTATACCGGGAAGCGAGACAGCCTTGGTCCGACGCCCGCCTCACTCCCACTAGTCTATATTAATGGCGCCACCGAGCGGCCGCACCCCCCCCCAATCCTCGCCACACACACAATTCCTCTCTCTCCGCCCGCATCCTCGACGCCGCTCTGAGTCCTCAAAGCCGTCAGTGTACGAGGATGCCGCCGAAGTGCCCCATCGGAGGGAGTGGGCTGTTGAAGCACCGGAGCACGACGTGAATATGGAGACAGAGGTTCCCGTCCTCGCCGACGAGGTGGAGAACGAGGCTGCCAACAAGCGGAGGCGAGTCGAGAAAGAACCGCAAGCGACTCCAGTAGGCCTAGTGTCGGTGTCAAAACCGGCGGATCTCGGGTAGGGGGTCCTGAACTGTGCGTCTAGGCGGATGGTAACAGGAGACAAGGGACATGATGTTTTTACCCAAGTTCGGGCCCTCTCGATGGAGGTAAAACCCTACTCCTGCTTGATTAATATTGATGATATGGGTAGTACAAGAGTAGATCTACCACGAGATCAGAGAGGCTAAACCCTAGAAGCTAGCCTATGCTATGATTGTTGTTCGTCCTACGTACTAAAACCCTTTGGTTTATATAGACATCGGAGAGGGCTAGGGTTACACAGAGTCCGTTATAATGGGAGGAGATCTACATATCCGTATCGCCAAGCTTGCCTTCCACGCCAAGGAAAGTCCCATCCGGACACGGGACGAAGTCTTCAATCTTGTATCTTCATAATCCAGGAGTCCGGCCAAAGGTTATAGTCCGGCTATCCGGACACCCCCTAATCCAGGATTCCCTCAGTAGCCCCCGAACCAGGCTTCAATGACGATGAGTCCGGCGCACAGATTGTCTTCGGCATTGCAAGGCGGGTTCTTCTCCAAATTCCGTGTACCTGTTGAATAGTGTCTAGCTTCTCATGAATATTGCGCTCCTTGGCTTCCACGCCCAATAATGGCCATCTTCCACGTGTCAGACGAATGCGAAAAGCAAGGATGTTTTTACATTTACCCCCCTAGCTGTGTAAATGAGCTGCCTTTTAGAGAGACGAGGATCTAGATCCAAATCACACCATCTTCCCTTCGCGAGCATTCATCGGAGCGCATCCAACAGAGATCCATTCCATCATGGCCAGTCGGCGCAGCTCCTCCTCTCGCCCTCCCAGCCCTCAGCCTAGAGACTGGGAGAGATGCTTAAATCCCACACAGCGAGCTAGTGACGCCCAAGCCAAGGGTTTCTCCCCAGCCTACATGGTCCCGGTTCGAGCCGGGCTTGCCACCTGTAATGGTCGAGAGCAAGCGGAGGCGTCCCCAATCCCTCAAAGGAGGCGGGTCTGCCTTGTCCCTTATTTGATAAGAGGGCTCAGATTTCCAATTCATCCGTTTCTCGGGGCTCACGGAGTTCTCGGCCTCGGTTGCACAACCTTACGCCTGCCTCCATATTGCATATTGCGGGCTTCGTAGCCCTTTGTGAGCTGTTTTTGGGCATCGAGGCTCATTTCACGCTGTGGAAGAAGCTGTTCTGCCTTGTGCCCCATTCTCAGGAGGGGTCAATATATCGAGTGGGCGGAGCCAAAGTGTGGCGCATCGCCGGGACCGGATATCTATCCGGAACCCCAAAGAAGGCGTCCGAAGACTGGCCTTCAGAATGGTTTTACATAGAAGATGTCCCCCTGCCGGATCCTATTTGGATCGGCCTCTCTGAGTTTGATAATGCTCCCTTGAAGAAGCGCCTGAGTTGGCGTCCACGGAGCCCTCAGAAGGAAAATGACAAGGACGTTCTTTATCTGATGAGCCGGATAAGGCTATTAGCTCATTCCGGACTGACCATGATCGAGGTCATGGCCACATGCATTATGCGGGGGGTGCAGCCGCTTCAGTATAGAGGCCACCCCATGTGGGATTTTAACGGGGAGGATGATGCCACCCGCTGCGGCCGTAAGGGGCCGGAATCGGTTGCCGCTCTGACGAAGATCTTGTCCGCATTGTACAAGGGAGAAGAGGAGGAATTCCTCCGCGTCAATTCTCAGGGCGGATTTTCTATGTACAATCCTCCAAGCTAGGTAAGCGGACACTTCTTTTTGCCCATCCGTTCCATATTCCCATAGTCAAGTACCTTATCTTGTGATTTCGACGCAGGAATTGCGCCTGGCCGTAAAGGATATAAACAACCCTCCTCCACAACTCGAGGATCCGGAACGGTCCCTCGATCCGGCCTCCCAAGAGGATCCGGACATATCCGTGGAGCTGATCAATGGGGTATTTTACCAACTGAGCATCGATAATGCCTTGGTGGCTATTACAACCGATTATCCTGGACTGCTCCCCGCCTCATAAGTAATCGAGATCGAAGTCCTAATACTTCGAAGATGATCCATCCGTGCTTATTTTTGATCACCGCATACCAATGGTGTTTCGCAAGGGGGGATCTTGAGACGGAATGCCGAACCTGCAGCGACTAGCCAACAAGGGACCGCGAGGGCGGGTAGGCTAAAGAGACGCGTAGTCCGGGACGAGGCACCGGCGCAGCAGTAAGGCGCGCTGCCTTATTCCAAGGTATTATTCTTACGATGCATACTAACGCCCGTGCTCTCCTTTTTTAGGAAAAAGAGGGCTCGCCGGACTATATCGGGA
Organism: Aegilops longissima; assembly: GCA_021605205.1. Taxonomy (NCBI): domain Eukaryota; kingdom Viridiplantae; phylum Streptophyta; class Magnoliopsida; order Poales; family Poaceae; genus Aegilops; species Aegilops longissima. The sequence continues at coordinate 89,756,809 of CM038681.1, forward strand.
GAGATTTCCAATCGCGCCTCCACCAGCCAGGCTCCAAAGCCAGGTCCAGAAGCAGAGGCGGACACGAGGCGTGCGTCGGACACTCCTCCGACAGAGGATGCAGACAGACTGTCCGCCACCAATTCCGAGGTGGAGAGTGCCATGAATCACAGGCGTCCCGGACAGTTCTTCGCAACGCTTGTTTCTCCCAAGAGGCATTGGACGCCCTCAATTCGGGAGATGCGTACCTCCGTTCCGCTCAAAATGGTCTAGCCAGAGCCACGGAGCAGTATGTGAAAGACATACGGGTAAGAAAATTTGATGGTTATATATGTCAGTAGCCCCCGAGACTTGAAATAGTTAGAATAACTGATTTAAGGATCATTTGTGATGCAGGATCTTACGGAAAAGAATACCCAACTGTCCCAGGACCTGGAAGAGTGCAAAGCCCAACTTGAGGCCGCACTAGCCGCGACAGGGGAGGCCAAGGGGACCCCCTCTGGTAATATATGCTTCGAAAGATAAGTATGTTGTGAAGTGCGGCGTGTGTGCAAATCTGATAATAACATTGCAGATGGCGCCGGAGTAGATCCGGACAAGCAGCAACTCTTGCGCCGGTTAAAGGCCGGCGAGAGCATGCTTACAAAGGTGAGGCAGGAGAAGAATAATCTCCAAGATGCCAACACCCAGCTGGGCGAGGAACTAAAGGATGTTCGTGCCCAGCTGTCGGACTCCGTGAAGGAGAATAGGCGGCTTCGGTGCGGCATGTTTATTAAGTGCTTGAATGAACTTTGAAAAAGATTTCGGCAAGGAAGTCGACTAATAGAGTTATGTCTGTAGGTATGCTCACAGGTCGTCCTGCAGAGGAAATGCCCGGTTCTACGGGTGACCTTCTTCCCGAGCTCTTACAACTGCATGAACGAGTTCGGTAGGTGATGAAAGGCGTCGCCCAGGCTTTGTGGCCATCTGTCTCCATGCCCGAAGGCCTTGGAGAACTTGCAGAGAGGCTTAAGGGAGCGCGGCGGCTCTTCCGATTATGGAAGATATCAGCCTGCCGTCAAGGCGCCAGGGAGGCCTGGGCCATGGTAAAGACGCAGTACACGAAGGCTGACCCAAACCACATGGCCGAGGTCGGACCTGTGGGGGCCGATGGGAAGGAGATCCCTGTGAGCTTAGTGAATGGCCAAGTAGAGTTGGCCGCCAAATATTCCCAACAGGACTGTAAACTAGACAGCATGTTGGATGGTATTGAAGAGGAATATGCCCAGTCCAATTGACCATGTAATTTAAGATGACATGTAATATGCCTTCTAGCCGGATTGTAGGTGGTTTGTCATGGCGGACCTTTTCGCTTCAACCTCGGGACCCGATAGTCCGGAGTGTGTCCGAATACCCTCTCGGTTATGTAAGAACCGGGGCATGCATGGAGACCAGGCGTAGGGTTCATTCGTGCTTGAACAGACAAGTGCCCAACTAGTTATGTTATATTACATGGTTAGTAAGAAACATCTTCCAGGGAGAATAGTTCCGTTAGGGGTTCCTTTCCCTAGGAGGCATGCCCTAAAGTGCATGTCCGGACTGCGAAAAAAGCAAAAAAGCATCTAGGGGCAGATAAATAAACAAGTGAGAAATCATCTTTAGTTCATCGACCGAATATTCCCTTAAGAACGCTAGCTTTCGACTTCACCCAGTCTGAGGTACACATCCAGCTGACCCGGCAGTAACAATCGCAGAGGTGCTCCCTTTACCGCCTAGCCGAACAATCAGGAACATAGGGGTAAGCACAGGAGCCAGGCAACCCATCTTGGCCAAAACTTAAGTCATGTCGATGCACATAATGGTGAATAAAAGGTACATGCGGAAGTATGACACATGTGTTGGGCATGAAGCCCGTATAAATAAGCTTCTGTTAAAGAAGCCCCCAGGTATAATGAGCGCGGATAGCGCGTCGGTTAATGTCTTGAACAAAGGCGCGAACGAGCCCTTAAGGCTGTAAGGGAAAGGGAGGGAGAAGGATAGAAATATAAGACAGCTAATGTGTAAAAAATAGACAGAGGAAGGAGACGAACACAGAGTCCGGCGCTAGGCGTAGAATCTTCGGAGACGGGCTGTGTTCCATGGGTTCGGCTCGAGTCGGTTATCCGATGCATCTCGCAGACGGTATTCTCCACCAGTCAGGACTTGGTCGATAATAAAGGGACCTTCCCATTTGGGCTTGAGTTTGTCCTTTTTCTTGTCCGGCAGGTGTAGAACTAACTCCCCAACATTGTAAGTTTTGGCCCGTACTTCTCTGCTTTGATATCTTCGAGCCTGCTGTTATTAGAATGCGGAACGGGCTTTTGCCACGTCACCCTCGTCCTCCAAGGCATCCAAACTGTCTTGCCGATTGAGTTCGGCTTCTCTTTCTTCGTACATGCGCACGCGAGGTGAGTCATGAATTATGTCGCAGGGCAGAACCGCCTCTGCGCCGTATACCATAAAGAATTGTGTGTATCCAGTGGTGCGATTCGGCGTGGTCCGCAGCCCCCAGAGTACGGAGTCGAGCTCCTCTACCCAGTGCATGTTGGATTCCTTGTGGGAACGCACTAATCTGGGTTTAATGCTGCTCATGATTAGACCATTTGCTCGCTCGAGCTGACCGTTAGTTTGTGGGTGATAGACTGAAGCATAGTGGATCTTGATGCCCATGTTTTTGCACCAGAGTTTGACCTCGTCGGCCGTAAAGTTTGTGTCATTATCAGTGATGATGCTGTGGGGGACGCCGTAACAGTGTACGACCCCTAATATGAAGTCTATCACCGGTCCGGATTCGGCCGTCTTAACAGGCTTGGCCTCTATCCATTTGGTGAATTTATCCACCATGACCAGTAGGTATTTTTGCTTGTGGGTTCCTCCTTTAAAGGGTCCAAACATTTCAATCCCCCAGACCGCGAAGGGTCAGGTGATGGGTATAGTTTGGAGGGCGGTGGGTGGCATATGGCTTTGGTTAGCAAAGAGCTGGCAACCCACACATCGTTGGACTAAGTCCTGAGCATCTTCCCAGGCCGTCGGCCAATAAAATCCTGTACGGAAGACCTTGCTTACAAGGGCCCGGGCTGCGGCGTGGTGCCCGTCGAGTCCAGCATGGATTTCAGCCAGAAGATTCCGCCCTTCCTCTTCGGAGATACACCTTTGAAGGACTCTGGTGGTGCTTTTCTTATAAAGCTCTCCCTCATGGACTTTATAGGCTTTAGATCGCCGCACTATGCAGCGTGCCTCGTTTTGGTCCTTGGGAAGTTCCTGCCTGGTTAGGTAGGCTAGGAATGGTTCTGTCCACTGGGAAATGGCTGCCATTATTACGTGGGCTGAAGATGTTACTTCGTTGGCAGAGCCTCCCGTTGTGTCAGAATGTTCGGTGTCGGGCAGTGCGGTTGGGCACGGGCTGTTATTTCCGGACTCCCCTTCCCATAATACGGATGGCTTGAATAGCCTCTCCAAGAAAATATTGGGGGGGACGGCATCGCGCTTTACGCCAATGCGTGCCAAGACGTCTGCTGCCTGATTGTTTTCCCGAGCTATATGGTGAAATTCGAGCCCTTTGAACCGAGCTGACATTTTTAGGACGGCATTGCGATAAGCTGCCATTTCCAGATCCTTGGCATCAAAGTCTCCATTTATTTGGGATATCGCGAGGTTCGAATCCCCGCGCACCTCTAGGCGTTGAATGCCCATGGAGACTGCCATCCGGAGACCATGTAGAAGGGCCTCGTATTCGGCTGCGTTGTTGGAGTCCGTATACATTATCTGGAGTACGTATTGAACTGTATCTCCTATTGGGGACGTCAGAACGACGCCAGCCCCCAGAACAGCCAACATTTTGGAGCCGCCGAAGTGCATGATCCAGTTGGAATATGTGCCGTACTCTTTACGGAGTTCGGCTTCAGTCCATTCGGCGACGAAGTCGGCCAAAACTTGCGACCTAATAGCTCGCCGTGGCTTATAGGTTATGTAGAACGAAAAGAGCTCAATGGCCCATTTGGCAATCCGGCCCGTCGCGTCACGGTTGTTTATAATATCGTTAAGAGGTACTTCAGAGGCTACTGTTATCGAACACTCTTGAAAGTAGTGTTGCAGCTTTCGAGATGCCATAAATACCGCGTACGCTATCTTTTGATAATGAGGGTACCGTGACTTGCATGGAGTGAGGACAGTGGACATGTAGTAAACTGGCTTTTGAAGGGGGAATTTGTGTCTGCCCGTTTCACGTTCGACGACGAGCACTGCGCTTACAAGTTGATGAGTTTCCGCGATGTATAATAGCATTGGTTCGCCCATGTTAGGCGCGGCCAGGACCGGGTTTGTTACCAATATGGATTTTATTTCTTCGAGTCCGGCCGTGGCGGCATCCGTCCACTCGAAGTGTTTGGTGCGCCGGAGGAGGCGATAAAGAGGTAATGCCTTTTCTCCCAAGCGGGAGATAAAGCGGCTTAGAGCCGCCACGCATCCGGTCAATTTTTGTATTTGCTTGAGGTCCTTTGGGATATCCAATTGTGACAGAGCTCGGATCTTGGCTGGGTTTGCTTCTATTCCTCTACCGGATACTATGAAGCCTAAGAGCTTTCCGGCTGGTACGCCGAAAGTACATTTTTCCGGGTTAAGCTTGATGTCATATGTTCGGAGGTTGTCGAATGTGAGCCTCAAGTCGTCTACTAGAGTTTCGACATGCTTGGTTTTCACGACCACGTCATCTACGTATGTGATACGTCTCCAACGTATCTATAATTTTTGATTGCTCCATTCTACTTTATCTCCTATTTTGGACTATATTGGGCTTTATTTTCCACTTTTATATTACTTTTGGGACTAACCTATTAACCGGAGGCCCAGCCCAGAATTGCAGTTTTTTGCCTATTTCAGTGTTTCGAAGAAACGGAATATCAAACGGAGTCCAAACGGAATGAAACCTTGAGGCGTGATCTTCTCACGAGCGTGATCCGGAGACTTGGACCCTACTCCAAGAAGTGCGAGGCGGTCACGATGGTGGGCGCCCCCAGGCACGCCCCTACCTCGTGGGCCCCCTGACGCTCCACCGACGTACTCCTTCCTCCTATATATACCTACGTATTCCCAAACGATCAGAAGAGGAGCCAAAAACCTAATTCCACTATCGTACCTTCCTGTATCCACGAGATCCCATCTTGGGGCCAGTTCCGGAGCTCCGCCGGAGGGGGCATCCACCATGGAGGGCTTCTACATCAACACCATAGCCCCTCCAATGAAGTGTGAGTAGTTTACTTCAGACCTTCGGGTCCATAGCTAGTAGCTAGATGACTTCTTCTGTCTTTTTGGATCTGAATACAATGTTCTTCCCCTCTTTCGTGGATATCTATTCGATGTAATCTTCTTTTTGCGGTATGTTTGTTGAGACCGATGAATTGTGGGTTTATGATCCAGCTTATCTATGAATAATATTTGAATCTTATCTGAATTCTTTTATGTATGATTGAGTTATCTTTTAAAGTCTCTTCGAATTATCCGTATGGTTTGGCCAACTAGATTGGTAGTTCTTGCAAAGGGGAGAAGTGCTTAGCTTTGGGTTCAATCTCGTTATGTCCTTACCCAGTGACAGAAAGGGTTGCAAGGCACGTATTGTATTGTTGCCATCGAGGATAACAAGATGGGGTATTTATCATATTGCATGAATTTATTCCTCTACATCATGTCATCTTGCTTAAGGCCTTACTCTGTTTTTAACTTAATACTCTAGATGCATGCTGGATAGCGGTCGGTGAGTGGAGTAATAGTAGTAGATGCAGAACCGTTTCGATGTACTTGTCTCGGACGTGATGCCTATATACATGATCATACCTAGATAACCTCATAACTATGCTCAAATCTGTCAATTGTTCAACAATAATTTGTTCACCCACCTTAGAATATCTATGCTCTTGAGAGAAGCCACTAGTGAAACCTATGGCCCCCGGGTCTATCCTCATCATATCTATCTCTATCACTTTTATACTTGCTTTGTTTTTACTTTGCTTTTACTTTTTACTTTGCATCTTTATACCAAAAATACCAAAAATATTATCTCCATCAGATCTCACTCTCGTAAGTGACCATGAAGGGATTGACAACCCCTAACCGCGTTGGTTGCGAGTAGCTATCGTTTTGTGCAGGTACGAGGGACTTGCGCGTGGCCTCCTACTGGATTGATACCTTGATTCTCAAAAACTGAGGGAAATACTTACGCTACTGTGTTGCATCATCCTCTCCTCTTCAGGGAAAACCAACGCAAGCTCAAGACGTAGCAAGAAGGATTTCTGGCGCCGTTGCCGGGGAGGCTTACGCAAAGTCAAGTGAAGATTTGGACTCCCGACAACGAGCCATTTCTGGCGCCGTTGCCGGGGAGTTCTACGCAAAAGTCAACATACCAAGTAACCATCACAATCCCTATCTCTCGCATTACATTATTTTCCATTTTCCTCTCATATTCCTCTCCCCCACGTCACCTTTGCCGTTTTATTTGCCCTCTCTTTCCCAATCTCCTCCTCCTTTTTCCTTTTCCTTTTTCCTCGTCCGTTTGTTTGCTCGTGTGTTAGTTTGCTTGCTTGTCATGATTACTAGTCTCTTATCTTCTCCGTTATCTCCCGAGAATGAAGTTCTAAATTTTAAGCAAAGGGAGGGAGAAAATCTAAAAGATGCTTGGTATAGAATTTGCAATGCTCAAAATAGATCTACCAGGAAGCAATCTACTTCGGTTCTTCTTCGTAATATTTACGTAGGTGCTAATCCTTGGTCTAGATATATCCTTGATACCATTACCGGAGGGAATTTCTTGGGTAGCCATACTTTTGATTCTTATAATGCTTTAATAGATTTATTTGGCTCACCTCCTCTTTTGGTTAATGGAACTATGTTAACTTTGGAGCATGTTATGCAAAGGCTTGAAATTATTGAAAACAAAGTTGCTACCATTGAATCCATTGAAAATCTAGATAAAAAGATCCATAATCAAATTACTCAATATGGATCTAAGGTAGGAATGACTTTGAAAAATATTAAGGAGAAGGAACCCATGGTTAATGAGAAAATAAATCTAGATTCTACTCGAATCGATAAACTTGAGGGTATCATTACCAACTTGGTAACCGCCTTTTCTTCCGTAAAGAATAATACTAGTCCTCCCACTAAAATTGCCAAGCTTATGTATGTTCCTAAAAATAAGGGTGAGTCATCTAGTAAGGAAAATGCGGATCTTAAATCTATAAGTATTCATCCCGGTCTTTTTACTATCATTAAGGAACCATTTGCTACGAATGAATTTTTCGATCTTGTGCCTAAAAGTTTGATAATTAGAAAGAAAGAAAATTTTAAAGGAGGTAGATGCCTCGTTGAAGAATTTCCTACCAAAGATGGCAATACCTAGATCTATCCTTGCTTTTATGCCTAGCTAGGGGCGTTAAACGATAGCGCTTGTTGGGAGGCAACCCAATTTTATTTTTAATTTTTTTGTTTTTGCTTCTGTTTAGGAATAAATAATACATAGCCTCTGTTTAGATGTGGTTTTATCTTTTAATTAGTGTTTGTGCCAAGTTAAACCTAATAGATCTTCTTGGGAGATAGTTATTTGATCTTGCTGTAATTTCCAGAATCTTTGCGCTCAGTGCCCTAATTGTTAAAAATCACCAGATAGTGATAAAATAGTGATTCTAATTGGTGCTGATCAATAAACAAATTTTACATGTCTTCTAATTTTGGTAGAATTTTTTTGGTTCCATAAGTTTGCGTTAGTTACAGATTACTACAGACTGTTCTGTTTTTGACAGATTCTGTTTTGCGTGTGTTGTTTAATTATTTTGATGAATCTATGGCTAGTAAAATAGTTTATAATCCATAGAGAAGTTGGAATACAGTAAGTTTAACACCAATATAAATAAAGAATGAGTTCATTACAGTACCTTAAAGTAGTCTTTTGTTTTCTTTCTCTAACGGAGCTCACGAGATTTCTATTGAGTTTTGTGTTGTGAAGTTTTCAAGTTTTGGGTGAATTCTTTTGATGGATTATGGAACAAGGAGTGGCAAGAGCCTAAGCTTGGGGATGCCCATGGCACCCCAAGATAATCAAGGACACCAAAAGTCAAAGCTTGGGGATGCCCGGAAGGCATCCCTCTTTAAATCTACTTCCATCGGTAATTTACTTGGAGCTATATTTTTATTCACCAACATGATATGTGTTTTGCTTGGAGCGTCTTGCATTATTTGAGTCTTTGCTTGTTAATACCACAATCATCCTTGCTGTACACACCTTTTGAGAGAGCCATACATGATTTGGAATTTGTTAGAATACTCTATGTGTTTCACTTATATCTTTTGAGCTTGATAGTTTTGCTCATAGTGCTTCACTTATATCTTTTGAGCGTGATAATTTTTGCTCTAGTGCTTCACTTAGATCTTTTAGAGCATGGTGGTGGATTTTTTTTAAGAAACTTGATCTCTCATGCTTCACTTAGATTATTTTGTGAGTCGTTAATAGCATGGTAATTTGCTTAATGTTAATATACTTGGTGTTCAAGATATGTGAAACTTTCTTTTGAGTGAATTGAATACTAAGATAAATTTAATGCTTAATAATTGTTTTGAGATATGGAGGTAATAATATCAAAGTCATGCTAGTTGATAATTGTGAATTTGAGAAATACTTGTGTTGAAGTTTGGAAGTCCCGTAGCATGCACGTATGGGTAAAGTTGTGTAACAAATTTGAAACATGAAGTGTACCTGGCTTGTGCATCCTTATGAGTGGCGGTCAGGGACGAGCGATGGTCTTTTCCTACCAATCTATACCCCTAGGAGCATTGCGCGTAGTACTTGATTTTTGATGGCTTCTAAAAATTTTCAATAAGTATATGAGTTATTTTGACTAATGTTGAGTCCATGGATTATACGCACTTTTACCTTTCCGCATTTGCTAGCCTCTTCGGTACCGTGCATTGCCCTTTCTCACCTTGAGAGTTGGTGCAAACTTCGCCGGTGCATCCAAACCCTGTGATATGATACACTCTTTCACACATAAACCTCCTTATATCTTCCTCAAAACAGCCACCACACCTACCTATCATGGCATTTCCATAGCCATTCCGAGATATATTGCCATGCAACTTCCATCATCATTATTATGACATACATTACTTTTTTCAAATTGCCATTGCATGATCATGTAGTTGACATCGTATTTGTGGCAAAGCCACCATGCATTATTTTCCATACATGTCACTCTTGATTCATTGCACCATCCCGGTACATCGCCGGAGGCATTCATATAGAGTCATATTTTGTTCTAAGTTTCGAGTTGTAATTGTTGAGTTGTAATAGAAATAAAAGTGTGATGATCATCATTATTAGAGCATTGTCCCAAGTGAGGAAAGGATGATGGAGACTATGATTCCCCCGTAAGTCAGGATGAGACTCCGGACGAAAAAAAAGAAGAGGCCAAAAAATAGAGAGAAAAGGCCCAAATAAGAAAAATGAGAGAAAAAGAGAGAAGGGACAAGGCTACTATCCTTTTACCACACTTGTGCTTCAAAGTAGCACCTTGTTCTTCATGTAGTGAGTCTCATATATTGTGCTTCAAAATAGCACTAAGATCTTCATGATAGAGAGTCTCTCATTTTCTCACTTTCATATACTAGTGGGAATTTTTCATTATAGAACTTGGCTTGTATATTCCAATGATGGGCTTCCTCAAAGTGCCCCAGGTCTTCGTGAGCAAGCAAGTTGGATGCACACCCACTTAGTTTCTTTTTTAGAGCTTTCATATACTTATAGCTCTAGTGCATCCGTTGCATGGCAATCCCTACTCCTCATGTTGACATCAATTGATGGGCATCTCCATAGCCCGTTGATTATCTTCGTCGATATGAAATTTTCTTGTTTTTTGTCTTCTCCACACAATCCCATCATCATATTCTATTCCACCCATAGTGCTATACCCATGGCTCGCGCTCATGTATTGCGTAAAGGTTGAAAGAGTTTGAGATTATTTGAGTATGAAACAATTGCTTGGCTTGTCATCGGGGGTATAGAAGTTGGGAACATCTTTGTGTGACGAAAATGAAGCATAGCCTAACTATATGATTTTGTAGGGATGAACTTTCTTTTGCCATGTTATTTTGAGAAGACATGATTGCTTTGATTAGTACGCTTGAAGTATTATTATTTTTATGTCAATATGAACTTTTGTCTTAAATCTTTCGGATCTGAATATTCATATCACAAGTAAGAAGATTTATATTGAAATTATGCCAAAGTATCCTCCGCATCAAAAATTCTCTTTTATCATTTACCTACTCGAGGGCGAGCAGGAATTAAGCTTGGGGATGCATGATACGTCTCCAACGTATCTATAATTTTTTATTGCTCCATGCTACTTTATCTACTGTTTTGGACTATATTGGGCTTTATTTTCCACTTTTGTATCACTTTTGGGACTAACCTATTAACCGGAGGCCCAACCCAGAATTGATGTTTTTTGCCTATTTCAGTGTTTCGAAGAAACGGAATATCAAATGGAGTCCAAACGGGAACGTGATCCAGGAGACTTGGACCCTACTCCAAGAAGTACCAGAGGCGGTCACGAGGGTGGAGGGCGCCCCCCTGGGCGCGCCCCCATACCTCGTGGGCCCCCTGACGCTCCACCGACGTACTCCTTCCTCCTATATATACCTATGTATCCCCAAACGATCAGAAGAGGAGCCAAAAACCTAATTCCACCGTCGTACCTTCCTGTATCCACGAGATCCCATCTTAGGGCCTGTTTTGGAGCTCCGCCGGAGGGGGCATCCACCACGGAGGGCTTCTACATCAACACCATAGCCCCTCTGATGAAGTGTGAGTAGTTTACTTCAGACCTTCGGGTCCATAGCTAGTAGCTAGATGGCTTCTTGTCTCTTTTTGGATCTCAATACAATGTTCTGCCCCTCTTTCGTGGAGATCTATTCGATGTAATCTTCTTTTTGCGGTGTGTTTGTTGAGACCGATGAATTGTGGGTTTATGATCCAGCTTATCTATGAATAATATTTGAATCTTCTTTGAATTATTTTATGTATGATTGAGTTATCTTTGCAAGTCTCTTTGAATTATCCGTTTGGTTTGGCCAACTAGATTGGCAAAGGGGAGAAGTGCTTAGCTTTGGGTTCAATCTTGAGGTGTCCTTACCCAGTGACAGAAAGGGTTGCAAGGCACATATTGTATTGTTGCCATCGAGGATAACAAGATGGGGTATTTATCATATTGCATGAATTTATTCCTCTACATCATGTCATCTTGCTTAAGGCGTTACTCTGTTTTTAACTTAATACTCTATATGCATGATGGATAGCGGTCGATGAGTGGAGTAATAGTAGTAGATGCAGAATCATTTCGATCTACTTGTCTCGGACGTGATGCCTATATACATGATCATACCTAGATAACCTCATAACTATGCTCAATTTTGTCAATTGCTCAACAGTAATTTGTTCACCCACCGTAGAATATGTATGCTCTTGAGAGAAGCCACTAGTGAAACCTATGGCCCCCGGGTCTATTCTCATCATATCAATCTCTATCACTTTTATACTTGCTTTGTTTTTACTTTGCTTTTACTTTTTACTTTGCATCTTTATACCAAAAATACCAAAAATATTATCTCTATCAGATCTCACTCTCGTAAGTGACCGTGAAGGGATTGACAACCCCTAATCGCGTTGGTTGCGAGTAGCTATTGTTTTGTGCAGGTACGAGGAACTTGTGTGTGGCCTCCTACTGGATTGATACCTTGGTTCTCAAAAACTGAGGGAAATACTTACGCTACTGTGCTGCATCATCCTCTCCTCTTCGAGGAAAACCAACGCGAGCTCAAGACGTAGCAGTATGCTTCAACTGTTTTGCCGATCTGGTTTGCCAGACATGTCTGAATCATGCGCTGATATGTTGCGCCGACGTTTTTGAGCCCGAAGGGCATTGTGTTGAAGCAGAATGGGACGTATGGGGTGATGAATGCCGTTGCGGCTTGGTCTGGCTCTGCCATCTTAATTCGATGGTAGACGGAGTATGCTCGAGGAAACACAATGATTCGTGTCCTACGGTAGCGTCGATAATTTGATCAATGCGGGGGAGGGGGAAGGGATCCTTTGGGCAAGCCTTGTTGAGGTCCTTGAAATCGACGCATAGGCGCCAGGATTTGTCCCTCTTTGGTACCATCACCAGGTTTGCTAGCCAGTCCGGATGTTTTATATCTCGATGAATCCGGCCTCGATGGTTTGGCTAGCTCCTCTCCCATGGCTTGTCTCTTAGGTTCGGGAAACGCCAAGGGCCTGCTTGACTGGCTTGAATCCTTTTAGGATGTTTAGGCTGTGCTCGGCCAGCGGCGTGGGATTCTGGCATGTCGAAGGGTGCCGAGCAAAATGTCCCAATTTTCCGTAGGAATTCTCGTCTTCTGGCGTCTACATCAGGGTTTAATTGCGCCCCGATGGAGGCCGTTTTTGTAGGGTCCGTTGGATGGACTTGGAATTTGACTATTTCGTCCGCCGGTTTAAAGGAGGTGGACTTGGATCTTTTATCGAGTATCACATCGTCCGCTAGGGCTTCGGATAGTGCCGCAAGGGCCAGTGCGACTGCCTTATTTTCAGCGCGGAGTGCTATGTCCGGGTCACTAGCAAGAGTGATGATACCGTTGGGCCCGGGAATTTTGAGCTTCATGTACCCGTAATGGGGTATAGCTTGATAAATTGTGAATGCCTCTCGCCCTAATAGAGCGTGATATCCGCTACTGAACGGGGCCACTTGGAACATGACCTCCTCTGACCTGTAATTATCCGGCGTACCGAACACCACATCCAGTGTGATTTTTCCTGTACAACACGCTTCCCGACTGGGGATTATTCCTCTAAAGGTTGTGATGCTTCGCTCAATGCTGCTCCAGTCTATTTCCATTTTTCAAAGGGTTTCCTCGTAAATGAGGTTCAATCCGCTGCCACCGTCCATGAGTACCTTGGTAAGGCGAAAGCCGTCCACTATTGGACTGAGGACCAATGCTGCTGGTGCTCGGGCTGTTCGGAATTTAGGTTCATCACGGGCATTAAAGGTAATAGCCGTGTCACTCCATGGGTTTATTGTCGCTACTTGGTAGACTTCGGTAAGGCTGCGGAGTGTTCGTTTCCGCATATTATTTGATGCGAAAGTCTCGAACTTTATTAATACCGTCTTGGTATCTGGGCTGGTGCTCGTGGATTACGGGTTAGAAGCTCTTCGCCACTTCCGGCCACTGCGGAGTATCCAACATGCTCTAAGGCTATGAGTTGGTGTGGCGCCCTCTGTACTATGAATTTTACAAGGTCCGTTGAGCCATCCCTCGATGCGGTTCCATGCCCTATAGAGGTTTTTCTTTTGGTGTTTAACCCGGTGCTGGCGATAATGCACCCTTTTATTTCGGATGAGGTTGTATTGAGGGCGGATTGTCCCAAATTTTATTTCGGTTTTCAGCGCTTTCCATCGTGACTTGTACTTTCGTACTATGGACGCCAAGTCAGCGAAGCGTGTAATTTCACGGCGACTTATGGTGTTGAGGATTCCGTTGTCCGTGCAATTATTGCAGAAGAATGAAATTGCATCCTCCTCGCGGCAGTCCTTTATCCTGTTCATGACCAGGAGGAATCTGGCCCAGTAATGGTGTACTGTTTCTGCGGGCTCTTGCCGAATTTGGGATAGATCGCTTATGTTTGGGTGGGCGGGTGGAATTAAATCCGGAACCTCGCCCAATCTGAGACTCAGGGGCCAAGGAGTTTCCGAACTCGGAAGCTTGGGTTCTTGGATGTTGTCCAATGAATCTAGCCCGCTGCCTGACTTTAGGTTCGGGGCTTGAGTGACGCCCTCCCCTCCGCGGGTATCCGGCTTGGAGGGATCGCGAATCCGGACATAACTAGTCCTTAAGATAGATGAAGGCTTGCCGCATTGTTCCTCCACCACTACAACGTGATGGGTGGCCTAGGGAGAGTTAATCTCTCTCGGATCGGGTTTAGGCCCAATCTGATCATAGTCTGTAGCGACTCCGAGGGCGGCGATGCGATCCAAGAGCTCATTTAAGGAAGAGATCTCCATCAGATCTAACTGCTCGGTGAGTTCCGAGTTGACGTGAAGATTGCTTTTGATGACCCGAGAAGTCATCGTCGGCGCGGCGGCCGAACAGGCGATCATAAGAAAACGCCTAGCCGGAGAGTTTGGCCAATAGCCAAAGCTCCTTTAGCAACAGTGCCGTCTTTAAAGACGGGATGAGGCATCCTTCCTGATGGCGACGGCACATAAGAACTCTCAATGAAAGCACCATTATCGGTGTCAAAACCGGCGGATCTCGGGTAGGGGGTCCCGAACTGTGCGTCTAGGAGGATGGTAATAGGAGACAAGGGAGACGATGTTTTTACCCAGGTTCGGGCCCTCTCGATGGAGGTAAAACCCTACTCCTGCTTGATTAATATTGATGATATGGGTAGTACAAGAGTAGATCTACCACGAGATCAGAGAGGCTAAACCCTAGAAGCTAGCCTATGGTATGATGGTTGTTCGTCCTACGGACTAAAACCCTCCGGTTTATATAGACAATGGAGAGGGCTAGGGTTACATAGAGTCGGTTACAATGGGAGGAGATCTACATATCCGTATCGCCAAGCTTGCCTTCCACGCCAAGGAAAGTCCCATCCGGACACGGGACGAAGTCTTCAATCTTGTATCTTCATAATCCAGGAGTCCGGCCAAACGTTATAATCCGGCCAAAGATTCATGAGTGTTGTGAGGGCTGCCATGGATTTCGGCTTTTCCTGTCCTAGGTGCTGGGCAAGCCACTTTTCACGGATGTTATGCTTGAAGGCTGCAAGGGCCTCTACGTCCGGACAGTCAACTATTTGATTTTTCTTGGTTAGGAACCGTGTCCAGAATTGTCTGGCCGACTCCTCTGGTGCTGAATTATGTGGCTAAGGTCATCGGCCTCTGGTGGTCGCACATAGGTGCCCTGGAAGATGTCGAGGAATGCGGCTTCCAGGTCCTCCCAACAACCAATTGATTCTGCTGGCAAGCTGTTAAGCCAATGCCGAGCTGGTCCTTTAAGCTTGAGTGGGAGGTATTTGATGGCGTGTAGATCATCACCGCGGGCCATGTGGATATGAAGGAGATAATCCTCGATCCATACTGTCGGATCTGTTGTGCCATCGTATGATTCGATGTTTACGGGTTTGAAACCCTCGGGGATTTGATGATCCATTACTTCATCTGTGAAGCATAGTCGGTTGTGGCGCCTCTGTATTGGGCTATATCACGACGTAGCTCAAATGAGCTTTGTCTACTGTGTTCGGCCCGGCCGGATTTACCATATCCGGCATGACGGTTATCGTCACGTGTCATGGGGCGCCCACACGATCCATAGATCGATCTTGTTTGCCTTGCCCTATCCTCCAATATATCTCGCAGGTCTGGCGCATTTCCCCGTGCTTGGTATTCTTTGAGCGACGCCGGGGTGCGGCTTGAGTGGAGGGCCGAGAGGCCTGACGGTGTCCTGGACAAGGGGGTACTCACCACGTCATCTCCCGATCTGTTAAATTGGGCTGAGGACCCCCATGGTCGTATACTCATGGGCCAGTCCGGACAGCTGCCGCATACAAGGAAGATTCCACAAGACTTGGCGATCAAGACAAGGACTCCTCCCCACCGGCGTATTCGGCTAGGACTCTTGTTATCCTAGGCCTCTGGTGCATTATATAAACCGAGGCCAGGCTAGTCGATAGATATATACAACAATCATACCATAGGCTAGCTTCTAGGGTTTAGCCTCTACGATCTCGTGGTATATCAACTCTTGTAATACTCATATCATCAAGATCAATCAAGCAGGAAGTAGGGTATTACCTCCATAGAGAGGGCCCGAACCTGGGTAAACATCGTGTCCCCTGTCTCCTGTTACCATCCGCCTTAGATGCACAATTCGGGACCCCCTACCCGAGATCCGCCGGTTTTGACACCGACATTGGTGCTTTCATTGAGAGTTCTGTTGTGTGTTTGGCAAAAGGTCGATGGCTCGCCTGCAGATCAACTGCGACTTCGGCATCTTCGTCACCAGCTCGAATGGTCACCTTGGTTCAACCAAGGCCTGCGCCCTACCTCAAATCGTCATGTTCGGATGACGGCCTTCATCAACATCAGCTCCGATCTCTATCAAGATCATGGAGGAATCATCCAGGGAGCCCGGGGGCTCAACATCAACATTGCCCTCGGGCGACCGTGCTGTTATTCTGGACAGGGAACTTGTATCCGCTGTCACCGCCTCCTCGAGTGTCGGTTTGACGATTGCTTCGGTGGAATAGTGCGGAATTACATCTGCAACAGCCACGCTAAATTTCATCGAGTTCCGATGGAGGAATCTCCGACAATCTACGATATACCGGAGCCCTGTCAAAACTGGACGAGAATCTGGACGAGTTTAGGGCATGGTGTCCAGCTTCTAGCTCGGACCTCCTTTGGAAGATCCAACCATTGATCGACTGCGGATTTCCTATATGTACCACCCCTCAAAATTTCAGCTCAATCCGACCGTCCAAACTTCGGGAACCTTCAGATTAGTGCATTACTTTTCGGATCTGTTTTCTGCGCGAAAACAAATCCGACCCTAGTTCGTCCTTTTTATGTACGGGATTTCGGACATCCTTTTTGAAGGAAGTTTTGTATGGGGTATTGTGTTTTGTTCCCGAACACATCCCACTAACTTTAAAATCTTTTGAACATGATCTTCAATATCATGCTGGTGTCAAACCAGTCCGGCAATATTGCTCCACGGCTGCCGACCTGCGCTGAACCGTCGTCACTTTGTTGAGCCGAGCTCAGCTTCTTGGATCATCATCTCGGCAAGCGAACAAGAGTCCGGCATCGCGAAGGATAAATCATCACCAACATCGCCGTCCCACGGATTACGAGCAGGCATACCGGCATCGCCCTGCGGTCGCTTCATCAAGCGGCATCGACAACGTCACGACCTGCATCGGCAGGGCGCACTATTGCTTCTTCAAGCTGGTGTCCATCACGCCGACCTACTTCGACATCTCGGCTGGACCGGGGGTTTCGCCGTCTCTTCATCAACCTACCCCGGACACTTCAGCGTCGCTAGCCGACAAACCCCGTCACGTTAGCTGGACCGAGGGCTTTGCCTCGGTGAGCCAACCTTTGCCAGCATTGCCATGCCGTCGTTTTATCACCCATCAGGAAATGGGCGCGCGGATTGAGTCCCAATTTTGGGAATCACCTTCCTTCGGATTGCTACAACAAATAAACCAGGTGCTATTCATCCCAATAGTTTTTGCTTGTTTGGGTTCATTTTTCCCAAGGAATTATAACTCTGGTTTGTCCATCATATGTACACAGGTCTATGAAATGGTGGCGCGTGCGACGGTCGCATGGTGGTTCGGTCAGTTTCCGTACATAGTCCGGCGAACGCCGCATCTGGAGCTCGGACCGACCTGTGAATTCAGGCTTTGCCATGCCTTTACTGCATCACGCCGACGCCCTGCATCGACATTGACTTCGGCGCCACGCCATATTTATTTTATTACTCACTTTGCATAAATTATTTTAATTATGCAATGATTTTTTTAATTATCATTATTCCTATTATCTCTGGTTTGCACCATTTTTTGTGCATAGGAAAATGATCTGGGGACTTCGGCGTCACTCTGCCGGTCTGCATTGACCGTGCTATGTCACCACTTTGGCGTGTCGAGCTCTCCGCTCCGCCACCTCGGGACCGGCTTGGGGGATGGAACCTTGTCCCGTATCAAGCTCAGACTGCGTCGTCAATACCGAACACATTAACTAGCTAAGTCGCTTTCATGCTCAAAGCTTTAATTTCTAACTTGTGTTCGGTTCGACCAAGCATTATACTTTTTTGGAAAAATGTTGCTTGTAAAAAAATATCTTGTCCAAACTTTGTTTGTGACGCGTAAATTCAAATACCCAATTCATTTGGGGGCTTCCTTCGTGAAGCTTTTCCTCTTGCAAATGATTATACTTGTAGGGCTTCGTTCCTTGTTCGTGTATTACGCCACAATATGCACCTTATTGACTTAAGCGATTTGCAAGCTGGGTTGCCTCGCTCCTGTGTTTAACCCTACATTCCCGATTGTTAGGCTAGGGAGTAAAGGGAGCACCTCTGCGATTGTCACGATCGGGTCATCCAAGCCGGACCTCAGACTGGGTGAAGCCGAAAGCTAGCGCTCTTATAGTTTTCAATGATGGTCGGCACACAACGGAACTCATGAGTACAAAAAAATATTGCACAAGTCTCATAATAACAATGAGCACCGAAGAAAGGTATTGGTGGGGTACTATTTTCTTGAAGATGCTTCTTACACTTCGATAATATAGCATAAGTTATTTGGCGCTTTATGCTGTTACAGCCTTATGGCCTGATTGCTGGTTATTGGAAACACCGTCGATATTTTCGACAGATGGAGTACATAACACTTTTCGGTCCTTCACCGAAGAGGGAGAAGCCGACGGTCGGTTAAGACGCGTTTAAAGTTCGGTTGAACATAGATATGATATAAGTACTTCGGTACATGCAATCATTCTTTTACCCAAGTCACTTGGGTGCTCTTAAATTTATATGAGCCATTTTATGATAAGTGTTCTTCTTCTTAGTCGTTGAAAAGTTTTATTATTATTATTATCTTCACTCCTTTTTTTGACACGAGCGTGTGGTCACTAGCCGGGGAGCCTAATTTCTCTCTCAAAGCCGCTAGAGTTTAGTTTGCTAAACTGGCCTAATGAGAAGTACTCCGCCCTCGGGATAGGAGGTTGAAGCCGTTGGCTGACCCGCTTGAAGTCTTGAGATAGGATGTATCATGTTAAAGCACGACAGAAGCACTTCTTTTGCTAAGGCCAATTTTCAGATTGGCACCGAACACTTGATCTCGTTCGGACGTCAAGTTTTCTTGGCGTTTTTGGTTTTCAAGTTTATGGCACTTTTAAACTATTTGTGTGTTTTCAGCACAAGTCTCGCGATCTGCTGCGCGGACACCTTTAGAGATTCGGCAAAAACATTCTCGGATATTGCTATATATGCATCGGTTTCGAATTGTGTCTTTGGTCAATAGTTGGGTTGCCCGGCTCCTGCGCTTGCCTCCTACGTTCCGCTTTGTTCAGCTAGGTGTGCAAAGGGAGAACCACTGCGATTGTGCTTCTAGCTCACATGGTTAAGCACCTCAGTGGAGAAAGCCGACAACTGACTGCCACAATAAGCGTAAACTGGTCAGCGATCCGATGATGGTGTTATACGACGGGCCATTCATAACAATGGCCGAAGTGTTTATGGCTTTACCTCGAGTGTCGCCGAACACTACCGGGGGCTATTAACCGGCCTCCCAAACTAAATCCTCGATATTTTGCTCTTACATTGGAGCTGAGGTTTCATGATCATGCTTAGCATGACAACCCAAAGAAAGGAACCGATAGCGGGACTATTTTCTTTGGAAGACATTTCTTCTGTTAAACAGTAATATAACATATCTCTCCGCGTACCTTTGTCTATAAAACTGTATGGCCGAATTGCCTTGTTTGCCATAAATCTTTGCCCTCATAAAGGCTTTATAAAGTAGGACAAACACTCCTCGGCTGCTGGTCGCGGAGGTGGAAGCCGATGGTCGGTCAACAAAGTTTTGTACAATGCGGATCCGAGCATTAATGATATAAAGTACTTGGATACATAGAGTCATTACATATAATTTGTGATTTTACTATGGATATCGATCCTTAATTTGGCCTCCCGTGCCTGCATTCGGGGGATACTGGGCTTCGGGCTTATTATTTACAAATATTAAAGGGGCACATCGATCCCCTGATCTGGTGTTGCCACCCGACCAGTGTCTCGGGGTTTACTGCATCGCCTGTCCAATGCAGAAAATTTTAAATGTAATACAGTCTCCGAGGAGATTTTGATCCTTAGGTTGGTCGGCCGCACCCAACCTGAGTCTTGAGGACTGAGAGCGCCGCTTTTGTGTCCGAAAGTATTCGCGAGCTAGGACTTGATCCTCGGACCGATTTTGCAAATCAACTTTGAGTCTCGGCAGCTACGGGGATCAGCGTTCTTATGTCATCCTTCATGTGCATCTCGGGTTTTAGACCGATACCCACCTTGAGGGCTACTGGCTATCTATCTTGGTAGAGAATAAATTGCACCAATCAAAAATATTGACAAAAATCGGCCCACATTCGGGTGGTGCACCACCTCGAGCGATCGGCATAAAGCTCGGGCGCTAGTGGCTGGCTCCATAGAGGCATTTCGGCATTAAGCTCGGCTAAACTCCTTCAAACTTCTTTGAACCAAGGTGATTTACGACACCTCAGATACAGTCCGGCGTTGGAGCTCGGATACATAGTCCGGCGTTGGATCTCGGATACATAGTCCGGCGATAGAGCTGGGAAGCAGTCCGACATTGGTGCTCGGCTGCAAAAGATACCTCGAATGCAGTCCGGCGTTGGAGCTCGGACACAAGAGGACGCTGCCGCCCGGAACAACCTCAAACCGGGGTGTGGCATAAAAATAACAAGCAGCGATAAAGGCGGAAACTTAAAGGGCTCCTCGGATACCCGCGTGTAAACTCGTCGAATGCATTTGGCGATCCTCAAGATCGAAGATGAGAAGATTTGTTGAACCAGTTTTCAAGACCGGCGGCGAAGATGAAGAAGCGGTTCGAAAGAATCGAGGCGTCCATAACGAAGACCGGTTCAGGGGGCTACTGACGGTGTCTTGGACTAGGGGGTACTCACCACGTCATCTCCCGATCTGTTAAATTGGGCCGAGGACCCCCATGGCCGTATATTCATGGGCCAGTCCGGACAGCTGCCGCATACAAGGAATATTCCGCAAGGTTTGGCGATCAAGACAAGGACTCCTCCCCCACCGGCGTATTCAGCTAGGACTCTTGTTATCCTAGGCCTCTGGTGCATTATATAAACCGAGGCCAGGCTAGTCGATAGATATATACAACAATCATACCATAGGCTAGCTTCTAGGGTTTAGCCTCTACGATCTCGTGGTAGATCAACTCTTATAATACTCATATCATCAAGATCAATCAAGCAGGAAGTAGGGTATTACCTCCATAGAGAGGGCCCGAACCTGGATAAACATCGTGTCCCCTGTCTCCTGTTACCATCCGCCTTAGATGCACAGTTCGGGACCCCCTACCCGAGATCCGCCGGTTTTGACACTGACAAGGCCTCTCCGTCGCGGCCACGAGCTGGCCGGTCGGCCGCATCATGCGCTGGTGATGTAGGTCTTTGTGCTTCCTCCTCTAATCGGGGTAGCAGCCTGCGTTTTGGGTAGCTCTTGGAGGGGTGTTCGAGTTCGTACTCTTCAGCCGAAAGGACATCCGTCCATCTGTCGGCTAGCAAGTCTTGGTCAGCTCTAAGCTGTTGCTGTTATTTCTTGAGGCTGCTCGTCATGGCCATAAGCCTGCAAACGCTCTTATTCGACGGGATCCTCAGGCACGACAAATTCGTCGTCGTCGAGGCTTGCCTCGTCTTCGGAGGGAGGCATGTAATTATCGTCCTCTACCTCTCTCTGCCGCTCTCTCATGAGGGCTGGCTTGTCCATCCTCCTGCGCTGAATCCTGCTTTGGAGGGATTGTCTTCGCCTTGTCCGGGGTGTTATTATCTCCCGTCTTTGGAATAGCCGTTTTTCTTTGTGGCGGGATTTAGAACAGCGCCCGGCGCTGCGTTTAGGCTGTTTCTTGGAGGGGTCATCCTCCGTTGTTTCATCGCCGTTCCCTTCTTTTGGGGTGTCCACCATGTATATGTCATACGACGAGGTGGCCTTCCAGTGCCCTATAGGCGCTGGTTCTTGCTCGTCTCCTGCATCGGCGTCCATACCGTCGATGTCTTCGGAGTCGAAGTCGAGCATGTCGGTTAAATCATCGACAGTGTCTACGAAGTGGGTGGTGGGTGGGCTTTGTATTTCTTCGTCGTCCGCATCCCAACCTTGCTGACCGTAGTTCGGCCAGGGCTCTCCTGATAAAGAAAGAGACTTTAGTGAATTCAGAATGTCGCCGAAAGGAGAGTCTTGAAAGATGTCATGCGATGAACTCCATGATCGGCGCCCAATCGGATTCGATTGGCGGGCGCGTAAGGTTGAGTCGGAGAGGAGTCCGGCACCTTGGAGTCACGAGCTTCGCAAAGGACAGGTATGGTGTTCGGCTCGATCGCGGTGTCCAGCCACCCGTCCTCGATTAGCGCGATCGGCTCGAGCTAAGGGTCGGGCGGACACTGAAGTGCGACCTCCGGGGCACTGTTCGTGGCGAGCTAGATCATGCCCATTGTGACGGTCTTGGTGGCGCTTGGATGTGGCTCGAACTCGTCGAAGATCAAGTCTCCAGGACGTCGGCCGTGTAGTTCAAACTTCCAAATCTGACCTGATGGCGGGCGTAGCTTCGATCTGCTCCGGATGGCCAGCGAATTGGCGCGATGCAAAGCCGCCGAATCTGAAGATCTGTCCGGGAGAAAAGTCTGCCACAATAGCCGTGGTTTTGTCGCGGCAGATGTCCTCATGAAAGGACTTAGTCGCGGAGCCATCGCTACGGGTTAACTTGGAAGGGTTAAAGCGGACGCAAAGACACGAGAGTTATACTAGTTCGGCCCCTTCTATGAAGGTAAAAGCCTACGTCTAGTTTGTGATGGGATTGATGTGGTCTCGATGACTAGGGAGCAAATAGCTTCGCCTAGGCCTCGAGTTGTTGTTCTCTGTCCTTGAACCTTGGGTCGCCCCTTATATACGGTTGGCCCGTCACTCGAGAGTCCCAACCTCCGGTTCATATTAGTATCGGGTTGGTCTCTCTCTCTATTCTAACACAATACAAGTTTATACCTCGGGCGGTTTACGGCTCTGAGTTCTGAACCGACTACAGGCCTTGGGCCCTTACACTCGTGCTGTTGGGCTTTTACACCATTGAACTCTTGATGAAGTTAACCCGGCCCGATAGGCGGTTTCATCGATAGTAACATCTAACATTAGGCCCAGATTGATTTGAACAGGTTCATGTCAATCCTTAAAAAACCTTTATCTTCAATGCCTTCTTAAAATCGTTGAACCGCCGTGATGTCACTTTTCTCCGGTGCTGTAAACCGGTCTGACGTCCTCAGAAAGACAGCATCCGCGATATCTTCTTTGTTTTAATAGATCCGCAATAATCAAGGCAACAGCTCCGCTTTCTAGGGTTATGGTTCCTTGATTCCCGCGCCTGATACGGGTATCCTGCCTTATAAATAGGCCCGAAGGGTCATCCCTTCTCTTCCCTTCGTCCCCCTTTCTCTTCGTCTTCCTTGCGTCGCTGGCCTCAGAGCTCCGCCACCGCCGTCGACCTCTGCACTGTCTTGGGCCGCTGGATCGACCTGAACGCACCAGAGAAACGAAGATTCTTTCACCTCCCCTCTACTCAGGTAGGTCCTTGGTTCCCTTTTGACCTAGATCCATTCTAGGGTGTCCTGTCCTTGCCGTACTCCATGAACTGTTCCTGTTCATAACAGACTCTTGAACATATCTGTGATACTTTCCGCTGATTAGCAGCAACTTTTACGCTCCGCCTATAGTCTCGTGTGTGCATCCAAAGATCTCGTGCATCCTCTCTACTCATTGTATCAATACTGCTCTACTGTCTTCCTTTTTTGAATATTTTCTTATTTTTCGATCGACTTGAGATCCCGTTGTAGAAAAAACTTGCGAAACCTGTTTCTGCGCACTTAGCCATTCACAGCCTCCATTGCTTTCAATATTTAGACCTTAGACCAGGCGGTTTAACTTAACATAGAAAAAATTAGACAAACCGGTACACACCATTAGCCCTCTTGTTGAACCGCCACAATTTACGGAGCGAATCTTGTCGCTTCATAAACCTCGGTTTAGCATTGTACACGGTTCTCTCTTTATCCCACCATATTTCTTTGAACGGTTTATATATCTTTTGTAGATGGCCAAACAAGTGTATGAGTGCAAGCTGGGCTCCTTCCGTGTCCTTTGAGACTCAATTAAACAACCTGGTCTGGTGGCGCTTTAGCCAGCAAAATAACATCCATTGGAGGGTCCACGGCAAAGAATGTCCACCCACCCCTCGGGAAGGAGAGGTTGTAGTGTTCATGAATCACCTAGATCGGGGCTTCAATCCATGGGTTCAAAATTTTGTCGAGATGTGCTAGCCAATTTTCAACTCCGTCCACAAGATCTGAGCCCCAATTACATTACCAATATCTGCCACTTCCAAGTGCTCTGTGAGGCATACTTTCAAGAAGAACCCACAGTGGAGCTGTTTAGAGACTGCTTCCATATAAACCGCCGCACTGAATTCATTGACGGGCCTAACACGGAATTAGGTGGCGTGGCAATTCAGAAAAGAAAGGAGGTCACTTATCCTCATGTCAAACTGCACAGCCACCCCAAGGAATGGAATCAAACATGGTTTTATTGCAAAGATACTTCACCTGCCAATGAGAATCCCTTGCCTGGTTTTCGTCCGGAGTGACTCGGCAACACACATCCCTTTCCACAAAGATTAACTGCCAGTGAGAGAAGTAAATATGCTCCTCAACTCTCCAAGCCCAGAGCCTTCATGGCTAACGGTTTAACCGGAATTGACCTTGCGCGCTGTTGGATATCATGGAGCATCTGCCCCTCTCCAGCGCTCGGTTTAATGTCGCGAGTACACTGGTAGTGTCGACGACCCCTCGACACATTAACATCCAGCTTACCGATGGCGAGGTCACCGAGGCGGTGAAGAAGATCTGAGCGAACCGGAAAATCTACGTGCGGACGGTCTGCTCCCCTTCTGCGCTACCAACAAACCGCCATCTGTAAGATTTCTTATTAATTTTTACTGAATATATTATCGCCATCTCGGTATAACTTTTAACACCGACTGTTGCTGAACCAGGGCGATGATCCGTTCTGGAGCAAGAAACGCCTGCAAGAGAAACCGGAGAAACCAGATAAACCGGAAAAACCACTTAGGCAAAAGACAAAAGCTGTTAAGAAGACTGCTCATTAGAGAAAAACCACTGCCTCCTCTGATCCGGCTGCGGATGATGATGTGGGTAATCCGGACCTTGAGGTAGAATTTGATTCACTTGGTTTACCTTTCACACGCCTAATTAATGATGATGTTTGTCAAGATGATGCTGAAGCCAGTAACGGTGATGTTATAGAGGTAACCGTTCTCTCCTCTGACTCAAATCCTTTGCCTTCGCTAAAAAACCGTCAGGCAAACCGGAAAATTAAATTTTCTCATCCCCTTGCTTACTTGGATCCCAAATTTCTTATGAAGACCCAACAACATGAAGCTCGCCGCACAACTCGGCACAGCGGCCAGGTAGTTACCTCCACCGGTTTACCAAACAGTCCGGTTCGGAAACGCCGTTCAGAGGTCTCTAATTTGCTTGTCAGTGCTCCTCCTAAAGCAGGCTGGTTTCGTCAACCCCTTAATCCGTCTGATCCTGATTATCAGGTCACTTCCCACTCCTCATCTGGCGAGTCATCGGCCACTCGCTGCCGCCGCTAAAAACGGTGCTTGGGTAAGTTATACTTTTCATATTCCTTCTACTGCATCATTGTGTGGCATATGCCGTATTTAACTCTTGTTGTGCTTTTTCAGGGCCAAGCCTAGGCCGAGCAAAAAGGCTCGTCTGGGCAAAGCGGCCGACGAAGAAACTGCCCCTGAATCGGGGAGCACCCCAAACCTTGAAGCGGATATCTGTGAAGACACACTCAATGATCCCCCACAACAAAATGACGATCTTGTTACTGAAGAAAGGCCTACTTACACCGCCCTTCCTGCTGATCAGCCTAGAAGCCCAACCCGGATTGAAAAATCCACCAGTCCATTTCGGCCTGCTGACCAAACGACAGTTCCTGGTCAAACTGGCGGCTCCAAGGACGACAACGTCGTAATTACTGGTTTTGGCCACAGCGAACCGGGCAATCCAGTTGCTTTATCTAAACATTCTGCCAAGGAGGAGTTTGCCACTATGAGCAAGGGCAAGTGGGATGTTGATCTGGCAACTTATGCCGCTTTGAACCCTCAAGACCTTCACTCCGGCTACTTGAACCAGCTATATACCAGCCGTGACTATGAAGCTGGCCTGGTGAAAATGATGAAAGAGAAACTTGAGGTAACCTCCATGTTCTTTTCTTGCCTGAATATTTCCATTTTTGTTAACTCTCCTAGTTCCCAAGGGCCGGTTCAACTTAGCATAGTTAAACCGGGACTTAATATAAACTCAATGCTTGAGAATCCTCGATGTAGCCCCCAAGAGCAGTTCAACTTAGCATAGTTAAACGGGACTGTATTTTATATCGCCACATCAGTACATGTTTGAATAAATAGCCATTAGCCCCCAAGTGCCAAGTTGAATACTTGTATTGAGCTTGGGACTTTGTGATTGCATTAACAGATGAAGATTAAATATGCATTAGCCCCCAAGTGCCAAGCGTATAACAGGTTATGCACTGGGGACTTGAAATGATGATATGTAACATGCTCCCTTGTTGTTGCAGAGTGAGAAACGTCAACAAGCCTCACAAATCCAGGACCTCCAAGAAAATCTGAAATCTCAACAATCAGAAACCTCCAAGGCCAAGGATGAGCTAAAAACCGCGTTAACTACTATGGAGCAACTCAAGGAGTGGTTCAAGTCTGAGCGGGCCGGCTGGGATACTGAAAAGGCCGCTTTGACCAAAAAGGTTGAAAATGTTGAGGCTGCCCTTAAACCGGTGGTAGATGAGCTGACCAGCGTGAAGCGGCAAGTGCATTCCATGACTGCTGCCATCTTTGGTAAGTTTCCTTTGGATTCTATGATAATCTTGACCTTTCTTATGATATTCCGGTTTGTAATCTCTCTTGCAATGCTGTAGGCACATGCATTGGTCACTTGGGGTCAGATGTTCGGAACAAACTGAAGGCTGCCTATACCTTAATAGAGCAGCTGTATACTGGAGCGCAGCGAATCATCTCCACCGCATCTCATAACAATCCGGCACCTTCCTTAATTCAGGATACCCTTAAAAGGTTGTCCATGCTTCCCGCCCGGATTGAAGAGCTGAAGAAATCTGCTGCACGAACCAGCGCCATCAACGCCTTAATCCGGGCCAAAGCATGGGTGCGATTTCGATCCCATTAAGCGGCTCGAGGCTATCGGTCTGAAGGAAGACGGCTCAGAATTCAACAAAGATGACTTGAGAGCAATAAACCGGGCCGGTCGCCCTTTGGCTTGCCAATTAGCTGAAGAAGCCAACTTGTCGCATTATCAAGCTCAGTATGATGATCAGAACAAGCGGTGGCTGCACCTATTCTGAAGCGGAGAACCTGATCCCTCAATCCGTAAGCATACTTATGCTCCTGATATTGACCCAACTTCCTGATCCATGAAGAGGCTGTCTTTCAAGCTTTAATGGGAATCGTTGGACCCTTGTTGATTTCAGCAGCTGAGTAGAGAGGAAGAGGCTGAAGCGGCGGGGCGACCCACAACCATCAAACCGGGAACGCGAGCAAGCATGAACCGGAAGCGGTTTGAAGAGCTGCTTTATTATATTCCGCCCAAAAACAACGATCTTATTTGGGCACCATGTTGCCTTGTAATAGGATAGCCAACACTCTTGCTTTGAACATGCCTTCGTGCATGGGTCTTTGATACTCTTGTTTGAATGATCAAAACTTTTCATCTTATATTGCTGCAGCTACAAAATCTTAAACCGCCCGGCGGTTTATACGCCAATGGTTTGTGATATTCATGTATACATATAATGGGATATTTAAGGCATAAAATCAAAATTTATGATATCAAATACCTGCCATTGCTGGGCATAAGGTGGGCTTAGCCAATCTTGAAGCGGAGGTTGTATAAACCCTTACCGTCAAAGGAGAAAACAGCTCCTGTCATTTATACTGCCGGTTTACCATGTAAACCATGCCGGGTCATAATAAGCCCCCCTGTTACTCCATAATAGGATGTTAACAGAAAAGACATCAAACCGGTGAAATTATCGCCGGATTAAAAATTTGACCGAATTCCATCAACTGATAGTTTTGAAAACTGTTTAAAAATGTTGCCGGTTTAAGAAGCGCTACAAAAATTAAATAACAGTGATGAAAAAAATATGGAAGCAAAGGCAATGATAAAACTATTTGAAAAAAGAGGCTTTACCGAGCCGCTCAGATGGTGTTACCATGGTCAGACAAGACCAAGCTCCCAATAAGGTGTAGCTATGGTTCAAGTCAGCCAGGTCCCCAACTGAAACCGTGGCATTATGCCGATCAAGTGGCGTGGCAATGGTTGGGTTCGACCAAGCCCCAAGTGACTCTATGGCCTTAGGCGATCAAGAAGCGTGTTGGTTCAGACTTGACCATGTCCCCAAGTGATCTGGTGGCTTTCGCCTATCAAAAGGTGTTGCATTGGTTCGGATCGACCAAGCCCCAAGTGATATCACAAAGCTTTTGAAAAGCAAACTCAAGGGGTAAACGGAGGCTGCTTTAAGACAGAACAACTCCATGTAACCACGCATGATGTATGAGCGGATACCCGCTTTAGCGAGGCTCGGTTTATTGCTTTATTCATAATATATACTTGTCATAATATGTACATAAGTAGAGCCGATGGCTCGGTATAATAAGGCGAAGATGAGCTATGTTCCACGGCCTGTTGGTCTCCTCTTCGGCGTCGTGAGTCTTTATGCTGTCGAACATCGATCAGATAGTACGACCCGTTGTGCAGATTCTTGCTGACCACGAAAGGTCCCTCCCAAGGTGGGGATAGCTTGTGCATATCCGTCTGGTCTTGAATGAGCCGAAGCACCAAATATCCTTCTTGAAAGGTTCTGGTTCTGACCCGGCGACTATGATAACGACGAAGATCCTGCTGGTAAATCGCCGAGCGAGCAGCTGCTATGTCTCGTTCTTCATCCAGCCGATCCAAAGTATCTTGTCTTGTTGTCTCGTTATCTGCTTCAACATAGGCTGCCACACGAGGTGAGTCATGACGGACGTCGCTGGGGAGAACCGCCTCCGCTCCATAAACCATAAAGAATGGCGTGTATCCAGTGGATCTATTAGGTGTAGTATTTATACTCCATAACACAGACGGTAGCTCTTCGACCCAACAACCCGGCGTCCTCTGCAAAGGGACCATAAGCCGGGGCTTGATGCCTCTCAGGATCTCTTGATTGGCTCTTTCTGCTTGACCATTGGACTGTGGGTGAGCTACTAAAGAAACGTCAAGCCGGATGTGCTCACGTTCGCAGAACTCCTTCATGGCACCTTTGGCCAAATTGGTACCATTATCGTAATGATCTTGTGTGGAAAACCAAACCGGAAAATCACCCTTTTGATGGCCCGAACCGTCGTGGCGCATCACACTTGCCAACAGGTTCGCCTCTACCCACTTTGTAAATTTGTCAACCGCCACCAACAGGTGTGTCTTCTTTTCCTTGGACCTTTTGAAAGGTCCAACCATATCCAACCCCAAGTGCATAAGCGGCCAAGTAATTGGAATCATCCTCAATTCTTGGGCGGTACATGAGCACGTCTGGAAAACTTTTGGCAACCATCACATCGTCGACCAGATCTTCCGCATCGGCATGGGCAGTCAACTAATAGAAACCGTGGCGAGGCGCCTTAGCCACCAAGGATTTTGAACCGCGTGGTGACCACGGTCTCCCGTGGATCTCACGCAATATTTCACAGCCTTCCTCGGGGACACACAGCGTTGAAGCATACGACACCTGCAATGATGCAACTTCGCCATTAACAACGGTCATAGACTTAGACCGCCGAACTATCTGTCGGGCCAACATCTCATCTTCGGTAACTTCGCCCGTTTATATCGCCAAATAAGGGGCGTCAATCCGGAATGACATGCGAGCTGCCACCAACCGAGCCTCCGGATCAAGAATAGCCAAATCTGCTTCATCGGGGAGCTTGGTGCCGGATTATGCGAGACGTCGAGAAAAACATTGGCGGGATCGGTTTGCGTTGAGAGCCCAACCGGCTCAAAGTCGCCGCTTCATTCTTCCGGCGATCCACGTGGTCCACGATAGCCTTTAAAATGACCTGCGACAACATCCACCTCACGACGATATGCAGCCATGAGTGGGTCCTTGGAATCCCAAGTGCCAGACACCTGTTGAGCCACTAGGTCCGAGTCACCGAAGCACTTAACCCGGCTTAGATTCATCTCCTTAGCCATCCGAAGACCATGGAGCAAGGCTTCATACTCAGCTGCATTGTTAGTACAAGGGAACATTAAGCGGAGGACGTAACAAAACTTGTCACCTCGTGGGGAAGTTAATACGACTCCAGCCCCCGAGCCCTCCAACTGCCTGGATCCGTCAAAATGGATGGTCCAATAGGTATGATCCGGCTTTTCTTCAGGCGCTTGTAACTCCGTCCAATCATTAATGAAATCCACAAGTGCTTGAGACTTCACTACCGTTCGAGGTACATACTTCAAACCGTGCGGCCCAAGCTCTATAGCCCACTTGGCAATCCAGCCAGTCGCCTCCCGGTTCTGTATGATATCACCTAAGGGAGTTGAACTGACCACCGTGATGGGGTGCCCCTGGAAATACTGCTTCACTTCCGACTTGCCATAAAACTCCATACACTAGCTTCGCCAATGCGGATATCTTTGCTTAGACTCAATAAGCACCTCGCTGATATAATAAACCGGACGTTGAACGGATGCTCCTTCCTGCCTCCTTCCGCTCTACCACAATGGCCACGCTAACGCCTGGCGTTAGCACAACATCTGCGAAGCGGCTCGTTGTCGATGGGAGCGGCGAACACAGGCGGGTTGGCCAATTGCGCTTTAAGTCCTCAACGCTTCATCGTGGCTGAACTCGAACAAATTGATATGTCTTCTTGACATCTGGTACAAAGGATGGCCTTCTCTCGAGGCGGTGATAAACCGGCTCGGTAGCGGCAATCCGCCCGCCAAACGCTGGACATCATTAATACACTTTGCTTTAGCCAAGGAGGTGATAGCCGTAATCTTCTCCGGATTAGCTTCAATCCCCCTGTTGGACACAAGAAAACCCAATAACTTGCCTGCCGGAACACGAAAAACACATTTGGCCGGGTTGAGCATCATCTTGTAAACCCACAGGTTGTCAAAGGTTTCTTGCAAGTCATCAATCAGTGTTTCCTTCATCCTTGACGTAACCACAATATCATCCACATAGGCATGCACATTACGGCCGATCTGCTTATGCAAGCAAATCTGCACTAGCGATAAGTTGCTTGGCGCTCTTGAGCCCAAAGGCATAGACACATAGCGAAGGCTCAAAGGGAGTGATAAATGCCGTTTTCTCATCGTCCTTAACGCCATCTTTATCGATGATATCGAATCGCATCAAAAAGCTCAAGCGCTCACAACTGCGGTGGCATCAATAATCTGGTCAATGCGGGGAGGCAAAAGGATCTGTTGGACAATCCTTGTTAAGATCGTGTAATCCACACACATCGTCAAGTGCCGTTTTCTTAAGGACTAGCACGGATTAGCAAGCCACTCTGGATGGAAAACTTCAACAATAAAACCCGCTGCTAAGAGCACAGCAACCTCCTCTCCAATGGCCTTCGCCTCTCCTCGTTAAACGGCGGGAAACTGTTTTACCGGTTTGTACTTGGGATCAACATTTAGAGTGTGCTCAGCGAGCTCCCTCGGTACACCTCGCATGTCAGAAGGCTTCCATGCAAAAATGTCCCGATTCTCACGGATGAACTCGATGAGCGCATTTTCCTATTTTGGATCCAAGTTGGCACTGATGCTGAACTGCTTGGACGAATCGCCAGGTACAAAGTCAACAAGCTTAGTCTCAGCTGCCGATTTAAACTTTAGGGCCGGATCGTGCTCTGTAGTTGGCTTCTTTAATGGAGTCATGTCCACCGGATCAACATTATCCTTATAATACGTCAGCTCCTCGGTGGCACAAACGGACTCTGCGTAAGCCGCATCACCTTCCTCACACTCCAAAGCGATCTTGCGGCTCCCATGAACCGTTATTGTCCCCTTGTGACCCGACATCTTGAGCTGCAAATAGATATAACAAGGTCGTGCCATGAACTTGGCATAAGCCGGCCGCCCAAACAGGGCGTGATAAGGAATTTGAATTTTCACCACTTCAAGCGTCGCGTTTACGATGCGAGTCATGTTCATCCCCGAAGGCCACCTCCAGAGCTATTTTACCAACCGGATATGCTGACTTGCTAGGCACCACACCATGGAACACTGTATTGGACGGTTTGAGATGTTTATCTATTAACCCCATACGACGGAAGATCTCGTAGTATAGGATGTTGATGCTGCTCCCTCCGTCCATAAGAACCTTGGTGAACTTATAACCTCCCACCTGAGGTGCCACCACCAGGGCTAGCTGACCCGGATTGTCAACCCGGGGAGGATGATCCTCTCTACTCCACACAATGGGCTGCTCTGACCAGCGTAAGTAATGAGACACGGCCGGTTCAACAACGTTGTTGCCGCTCTGAAGCTTCGGTCTCGCTTGTCTAAGCTGGTGGTGAAGGCGTGGTACTGCCCACCATTCAAGCTGCTTTGGGTTGCTCTGATAGCCCGACTGCTGCTGCTGATTGTAACCACCCTGGTTATTCTGATTGTTCTGATTGTTATGTCCGGCCGGATTATCATTAAACCCTGGACCGGAATTTCCTCCACCGTAACCGGGCGGACCACGAACCGCCGCGGAACCTTGATCATACCGGAAAGCATGAGAACTTTTGAACTCCTGCATAATGTAACAATCCTTCGGAGGTGATTTCTTGGCGCCTCCTTCGTCCCATGCTTGGACGGGGTTGATTCAGCAGATAGTTCAAGCGGTCCGGATTGGGATTAGGCGCTCCACCTCGATTCGGCTGTTTACCCTTGCGCGGCTGGCCCTTGTCCTGCAGCGTTGGTGTTAACTCTGAAGTCCATGTTGCCGTTTGCTTTATGCTTACTTCCACCATTACCTGCCGAGTGATGCTGCTCGCCTTTGGAGTTGTTGTTCTTCTTTCCCTTCCCTGTCTCATCATCATCATCAGTGTCGGGATCCTTGGTACTATCAGAATCAGCATACTTCACTAAAACGCCCATGAGAGTGCCCATGTCATTGCAAAACCGCTTCATGCGTTCCAGCTTCAACTTTAAAGGTTTAAACCGGCAGTTGCCCTCTAGGGTCAAGATCGCAGAATCAGCGTTGATCCGGTCTAAAGAATGTAAAACTTCCGAAACGCGGCGTACCAAATGGGTTGTTGATTCCCCCTTAGCCTGGACACAAGCCGCCAAGTCCACCACAGACATGGGCTGCTTACAGGTATCTTTGAAATTCTGAATGAACCGGGTCCGCAACTGGGCTCATGAACTGATGGAATTGGGTGGCAAGTTTTTCAACCAAGTATGGGTCGTGCCCTCGAGCATCATGGTGAAGTACTTCACACACGCGGCTTCATGCACATCCAGCATCTCCATGGCCATCTCATAACTCTCTATCCATGCTTCTGGAGCCAGATCGGTGGCGTAATTTGGCACCTTGCGCGGCCCCTTGAAATCCTTGTGCAAGCGTACATTGCGTAAAGCGGGGACGAGGCAAGGCACCCCCAAAGAGCTAGAGGTAACTCCAGGCTCAAAGATGGTCGAGGCGAACGGCGTAAGCTGATAATCGATCTTTGTGCTGCTAACTTCGGCCTCCCTCGTGCCCAAGCCGGTCCACCACCTCTGGCGTTATCGAAACCACCCGCCGGGTTGTTGCCACAGGCGCACAGCGCCGTGCATTACCAATATGGCGGTTCATCCCGCGTCTGCTATAGCTCCGGCTTGGGTGGGGGTAGAGTGGATCGATCGCGGTTGTCTGAATATGCTTCTGTTGGACGAGCTGTCCTAAGGAGTTCCTTGACCAGCGGCGTCTCTACGCTTTGTGGTGAATCGCCTTCAATTGGAATCGCCTCCAACCGTGCCGCAGCTGCAACAAGGTTATCCATCGGGTTGGAGTAGTGACCTGGAGGTGTTTGCACAACCTGAGGCGTGCCGGTATGATGGCGAGGTAGATCTATTACGCGGGGCTAAACCGGCGCGCCCGGCCCAGGTGCTTCCGCTCGGTTTACCACCGGCGGATTACTGGTCCCTGCTCCTGGGGTGTTGAAGAGATCTCTTCCCTCGAAAACTGAAGGCAAACGGGATCTGTATTTCCTCTTCATGACTTCATGCGACGCGTTCGGATCCAGCATGAGCCTATAAACTTGCGCATCCAGCGGCCCGCTCTGCCGCCATCTGGCGTCTCTGACTGCGGATCCGCTTTGCTTTGGTGATTTGTTCTTTCACCTTTGCAATCTCCGCATTATGAATGTCCTGGTCCGCTGGGTTAGCCTCTGCCATGAGCACAGCCAACGCATCGAATAGTTCTGATAAAACTTGAGCCGGCGGGCGCACAGGGCCTCCTGCCCCGGCTGCCATCGCCGCTGTTGAACCGGCGACCATTGTTGCAGCGGTCGAAGAGTGAAGCATTGCTTGTGTACCGGCCATGAATATTCCAACCCGGTTGGGCATATCAAAGGGGTCCAGAATACTGCCAACGTCGGAACAGGCCCCAATCTGGCCATCTTGCAGTTTCTCCGGTCGACGACTCGTCATCAGAGTAGACGACGGTTTCACCACCAGATGCTGATCCGTCCTCATAATTTCCTCGTGGATGACTCCCGCAAAGCACGCAGCGGCCGGTTTAACTGGGCAGGTCTCATACGCTGAGCCGTCTCGGCGAGTCGGTGCGAGATGTCGGCTCGGAGCCCTGGCTCACCGATCTTGCCGATGAAAGCGTGTATGCCACCAAAGGGACCGGTACCCGTACTCAATCGAGCCGCCTCGGGGCCCCAGCCTGCATCGTCGATGTAGAGCTTACCGCCATGACTCTTGGTCATCCGCCCACTGGCGTAGCCTTGAGTCCTTGAGCTTGCCCTCCAAGATCATCAAACCATCGTGCGATAGCCCACGGTGGGCGCCAAGCTGTCGTGGTTTTGTCACGGCGAGATGTCCTCATGAAAGGACTTAGTCGGCGGAGCCATCGCCACTGGTTAACTTGGAAGGGTTAAAGTGGGCGCAAAGACACGAGAGTTATACTAGTTGGCCCCTTGATGAAGGTAAAAGCCTACGTCTAGTTTGTGATGGGATTGATGTGGTCTCGATGACTAGGGAGCAAATAGCTTCGCCTAGGCCTCGAGCTGTTGTTCTCTGTCCTTGAACCGCCCTGGTCGCCCCTTATATACGGGTGGCCCGTCGGCTCGAAGAGTCCCAACCTCAGGTACATATTCGTATCCGGGTTGGTCTCTCTCTCTATTCCTAACTTACAATACAAGTTTATACCTCAGGCCGGTTTACGGCTACAGGTTCTGAACCGACTACAGGCCTTGGGCCCTTACACTCGTGCCTCTTGGGCTTTTACACCATTGAACTACTGATGAAGTTAACCCGGCCCAGATAGGCCGGTTTACACCCGGTAGTAACATCCCCAACACCCTGGACCGCATCGTTGTTGACAATTGGAGGAGCCATCGGGCCTAAAGATGACGACACAGAGGAACTCTCAATGAAAGCACCAATGTCGGTGTCAAAACCGGCGGATCTCGGGTAGGGGGTCCCGAACTGTCGCGTCTAGGCGGATGGTAACGGAGACAAGGGACACGATGTTTTACCAGGTTCGGGCCCTCTCGATGGAGGTAAAACCCTACTCCTGCTTGATTAATATTGATGATATGGGAAGTACAAGAGTAGATCTACCACGAGATCAGAGAGGCTAAACCCTAGAAGCTGGCCTATGGTATGATTGTTGTTCGTCCTACGGACTAAAACCCTACGGTTTATATAGACATCAGAGAGGGTTAGGGTTACATAGAGTCGGTTACAATGGGAGGAGATCTACATATCCGTATCGCCAAGCTTGCCTTCCACGTCAAGGAAAGTCCCATCCGGACACGGGACGAAGTCTTCAGTCTTGTATCTTCATAGTCCAGGAGTCCGGCCAAAGGTCATAGTCCGGCCATCCGGACACCCCCTAATCCAGGACTCCCTCAACGGGTTTTTTACACCACTGTTTGCGATTATTGCATCGCACACATTTTCGTCGAAGGGTCTCTGATCATAGTGTCGCGTTAGCAGCATCCTGCAGTAGTGTCCCTCGCGTGGTTATCGGTGACAAGCCTATATTTTCGTGGACCCACGCGGAGATCCATGATCACCTTGACCAACAACAAGATAGGTTACCATGGCAGATTCTTCATTTGGTTCGTTTTATCGTAGTATAGGTCATGGTGAGATTCATACCTAATTAAGTTTGAGCGCACATACTATGCACGCATGCATGCATATATGGTTCCCCATCGTTGGCTTGAAGTGTGGTGTAACATACATATATATGCATCGTCAACCTAACCCTCACTTAGTGTGGGGATTTCTAGTTCGAAATCACGGTGTCACATCAAAGATTTTCATTGTTACTCAAAAACACACCTCTCCATACATATGTTTGGGCCACACGCATGCAGTGGTTGTCTTCGGAGACTATCTACTTGCGTGATTATTGGCGAGCTAGCCCATCTCCGGGGTCGCATGCATGGCCATCACTTTGACCAACAACAAGAGAGGTTGTACGACCAAGGTGGATTATTCTTGGTCCGTTTTACGATCCATCTTGGTGAGATATATGCCTCTCTGGCCCGCCGACTGAAAGTGTGTGTGTGTGGGGGGGGGGGGGTTGCTACACAGCACACTTTGCTAGGTGAACCTCAGTTGGCACTACAAAAAAAAGACACATCTGTGACATTTTGGGCCGAACGAAAAAAAATTATGTCATACATATGACACTTCTATGACGATAATTGTGACAAAACCCGGTATCATCATAGATGTGGTGGGCTCCTACTTCTATGACAAAAACTCAAGACAGAAAATGGGCTTTCGTCCTGGGCAGGCCGGAGATGCAGCTGCATGACATTCTTTGGGCCGTCCATGACGGAAAAAACCGTGGTAGAAGCGAGGGCGAGGAAAATTTCGGGGAGTTACCGGTTATGGTGGGAGGTCGGGGGCTAAGCGATGCGCGTTTCTCTCATACACATGCTGGCGTGTGTGCGGCGTTAGCTCTAAGCGAACTGGCGGCGAGGCGCTCTAACGAACCCGGCGATTGCTTTGCGAGCTACGCATTAGTGAACGGGCGATCGATTGATGGCTATTAACTAAACCGGTCGGCGATTCCTTCACTCTGCTGCTAAGCGAAGCCGATCGATGCTGCCTCGGGATGAAAAGTGGCGTTGCGGGGGCATGGATCAGCGGTGGCGGTGGCGTTTGCCTCGGATGAACAGGACCCGTGGTGTGGAGGGCTGGATGAGCAGTGAGCGGTGGAGGGGTTCCGTGGAGGGTGGTTGAGCAGAACCCGTGGTGTGGAGGGCTGGATGAGCAGTGAAGCGGTGTAGGGGTGGTTGAGCAGTGAGTCGGTGGAGTAGCGTGCGGTGGAGGCTGGATGAGCGAGGGCCCGTGGAGGCTGGAGGAGGTCGACGGTAGCCCGTGGAGGCTGGAGGAGGTCGACGGTGGAGATGAACAATATCCCGTGGAGTCCCGTTTTGCGGTACGCCACACCCCTCCCGATGAACAGGACCCCTGTTTCGACCGTAGCGCTCCAACACAAGTCCGTTTCGTCCATTTGGCGGTACACCACACCCCTCCCGATCAACAGGACCGCCGTTTTGACCGTAGGAGGTCCGTTTCGTCCGTTTTGCGGTACGCCACACCCCTCCCGATCAACAGGACCCCCATTTCGACCGAAGGAGGTCTGTTTCCTCCGTTTTGTGGTACGCCACACCCCTCCCGATTAACAGGACCCTGTTCCGAATGTGGCCGGTCGAACATAAGGCCGTTTCCTCCGTTCTGCGGTACGCCAGGCCTCGTTTCCATCGCCTGTTCCGTCCAAGCCGGTTGGCTCCCACGCGTTTCATTGCTTCCCGATGAACACGACGCATTCCGTTGCCTCCCCATGAACACGACGCATTCCGTTGCCTCCCCATGAACACGACGACGACGTTGTTTCTCCATTCCGACCCAGCCATGTACACGAGCCATGGCGTGCGTATCTTGTGTAGGCGTTCAAGACCCGCCCGTATGTACACATACGTGGCGTATTTTCTTTCTTGCACCCGGCGGCTGACGCGTGCGTGTACATGCTACGTCGGCGCCTCTACTATGACACGTCGCGCGACTCTACTACAACACGTGCGCACCTCTACATCGACCGGTATATGCGTACACATTCGCGACCAGGATGACAACGCTATGTATGCTTTGACCAGGTGGGTCCCGGTATCGAGCACTTCCTTACTGCGAAGATGTAGCTGGTGGGTCCCAGCAGTCAGGGGGGCGAATCATTTTTTTTTGGCCGGACGCACTTCCTTGCGTGCGAAGATGAAGCTGGTGGGTCCCAGCAGTCAGGGGGAAACGTTTTTTCTGCGAAATACAGTGGCCCATCTGGTGGGTCCCAGCTGTCAGGTGGTGGAATCATTATTTTCCGCAAAATAAGGAGGCACTTCCTTGCTGCGGCCGTGGACCCAGCTGTCAGCCTCTCCACGTAAAGTCCACGTCCGATGGAAGTCGTTCCTTGACCACGTTGACCAGGCCGCGCCGAGAGCACCACGGCGGTGGACGACGGCGAGGCCTAGGAAGGGGACGACATGGAGCCGGGAAAGACGCGGCAGTGGAAGCCCGCGGAGAGGAATCTGAGGTTCTTGGTTTAGCTGTGTTGTGAGGCTGCCGTCGCGCAGGGCTGGCCGCGGTGGGAATAGTAGGCGGTGAGGCCTCGTGGCAGCACACCCGCCACGGAGGCGGGAGCATCTTGACACGACCGGGCGCTGCTTTGGGCGGGTGGAGCAAGAAGACTAGAGGTTGAAGAAGCACTGCGGCCGTTGGATGGACATCGTCACGGTCCTTGGAGCTAAATTGTTCATATCGACAAAGTTGACAAAGCCCTCCGTCCCGTCAACAGTTGGCCCTAAGTCATCCTCCACTATGGTGGGTCCCAGCTAGCGAGGGTGGATATTCATTTTTTTGTGCGTAATAAGGAGGCACTTCCTTGTGTGTGAAGATATAGCTGGTGGGTCCGACATGTCGGTGGGGAGCGTTTTTTCAGGAAATCTGAGGCCCTTCCGGTGGGTCCCGGTGTCGGTGGAGGAATCATTATTTTGCGCATACAGTCCACGGCCGATGGATGTCGTTCGTTGACCACGTTGACCAGGCAGCGCCGAGAGCACCATGGCGGTGGATGACGGAGACCTAGGAAGGAGCGACACGGAGCCGGGAAGACTTCGGCAATGGTTGCCACGCGGTGGGAGTACGAGGTTTCTTGGTCCCTCTGTCGCGGAAAATAACAGGAGGTGTGGGTGAGTAGAGGAATGGCCTGGCCAGCAATGAAGTAGGGTGGGGCGGTGCGGTGCGTGCGGCAAGACAGCCCGCCACCGGAGGCGGAGCGAGCAGTCCCACCGGAGCTGGTTTGGGCGGCTGGAGCAAGATCAGATATTGAAGAAGTAGCACGGCCGTTGGATTAACATCCAACGATCACTGCTGGTAGAATCGTTTGTGGACTAAGTTGACAAAGCCAAAGTACACGGCAACCTAGTAGACCCACAAGTCAGCCTCCAAATCTGTCCCAAACAGCATACAGCCCAAAATTTCTAGCCAGATTCAAATTAATTTTAAATCTAAATATACCACAATTTAAATTCAATGAAATTTTACCCGCACAAAAACAATGAAATTTAAAATATCAAAATCCGAAAGAAAATAGTATTTTGGAGCTAATTGCATGTTTGCTGTATTTTTTCATTTTACAGCCCATTTCTTATTACTTATAGCCCATTTCTTATTACTTATATCCCATTTTCTAGGCAAAGTGCATCCCTCCTACTCTTGAAAGATTTCCGGCCCAGCAGGGCGTAGAAAAGCAAGTAGGCCTATGTTGGTTATTCTGCAAAAAACAAAATAGTTGGCTAGCCATTTTTCAGAAAGGAAAAAACAAACTGGGCTGGTCATGTGCTAAACATATGAAACAAAATCCTAGGCTAGACGGGCCATGGGTCCCGCACAACCCAGTTGATACCCTTCTCCGTCCCGAAAAAAAAATTTACTGCGCGCGCTGCTGGGTCCCTACTGTCATACTCACCATGTACACTCATCTCCTTATTCCTCTCGGTTGTTGACCATGTTGATAACACCGGAGGGCGGCGCCGCGGTGACCGAACCAAGGCGGAGGACGATGGTGAGGCCTCGGACGGGAACGAACAGGAGCCGGGGAAGATCACAGCCAGCCGTGGGAGACGGGAGCGAGGCGGTCCCTTGGCGCTGGTTTGGCTTTGGCGGCTCGAGGAAGAAGAGACCGAAGAAACGTGACATATGTTGAATGTCAATCCGACGGTCAAGGTTGGCACAATCGTTTTTTGACTAAGCGGACACCAAGTAGCATACTTTTTTATATATAGGAAGAAAACTGCGAGGAAAATGCGTTAAATCTGCGTCCTCCTCATAGGGAACGTTCGCCACATAAGTGACTAGCACCCTTGGTTTTCAACCGAGAGGTCTTGGGTTCGAGTCTGAGGAACTCTCAATTTTGTCCTCCTTCCTTCCTTGCAAAAAAAAGGGAAAGAAAATCAAAGAC
The DNA here is from genome assembly GCA_021605205.1 of Aegilops longissima. Lineage (NCBI taxonomy): Eukaryota > Viridiplantae > Streptophyta > Magnoliopsida > Poales > Poaceae > Aegilops > Aegilops longissima. The sequence goes on from CM038681.1 coordinate 89,797,546, forward strand.
TTGGGAAGACGTACAGAACAAGCTAGTGTACTAGTAAAGAGACATTGCCGAGTTTTAGAAAAAAGAAAGGCATGCTCCTGTAGCTGGTTCCAATCCAAACCTTGACTATGACTATATATGGTGCTATGCTACTATGCAAGTAATGAAACTGACATATCCAATGTTCGCTTCTCCTCTTCTCTACTTACTCGCCTAGCATCGAAGCTCGCCGCAGACAACCATGTCCGCTGCTGCTCGTCCACCGCTCTTCAGCGAGCAACAACAAGATATCGCCAAGTCGCCACCTATACCATCGCTGTGGGTCTCATCACACCCGCCGCACACGCACCTTGATCGATTGCTCATCGCAACCCGCTACCGTTGGTGTGGTGCCATTGTTGGGGAACGAGTAATTTCAAAAAATTCCCTACGCACACGCAAGACCATGGTGATGGCATAGCAACGAGAGGAGAGTGTACGTCCACGTACCCTCGTGAGACCGAAAGCGGGAGCTTTATAACAACGCGGTTGATGTAGTAAATGCGTCTTCACGATCCGACCGATCCAAGTACCGAACGCACGGCACCTCCGAGTTCGCACCGTTCAACTCGATGGCGATCCCGGGCTCCGATCCAGCAAAGCGTCGGGGATGAGTTCGTCAAGACGATGGCGTGGTGGCGATGATGATGCTCCACCGACAGCGGGCTTCGCCTAAGCTCCGCGATGATATGACTTCACCGGCGCAGGCTTCGCTTAAGCTCATGACGATATGACCGAAGTGGAATATGGTGGAGGGGGCACCGCACACGGCTAAACGATCCGTAGATCAACTTGTGTTTCTTGGGGTGCCCCTGCCCCGTATATAAAGGAGCAAGGGGGTGCGGCCAGCCCTAGGGGCGCGCTGGAGGAGTCCTACTCCCACGGGATTAGGACTCCCCTTCTCCTAGTTGGAATAGGACTTGGGAGGGGAAAGGGAAGAGGCGCCCCCTCTCCTGTCCTATTCGGACTAGAGGGGGGGCGTGCGGCCTGCCCTGGCGGCCCTTCCTCTTATCCTTTATGGCCCATCAAGGCCCATTGACCCCGGGGTTCCGTAACCCGGTGTTCGATAACGTCTGTTTTCATCCGGAACCTTTCAAGTCAAACATAGGCTTCCAATATATCAATCTTTATGTCTCGACCATTTGAGACTCCTCGTCATGTCCGTGATCACATCCGGGACTCGAACAACCTTGGTACATCAAAACTTATAAACTCATAATGAACTGTCATCAAAAGCGTTAAGCGTGCGGACCCTACGGGTTCGAGAACTATGTAGACATGACCTAGAACCATTCTCGGTCAATAACCAATAGCGGAACCTGGATGCCCATATTGGTTCCTACATATTCTCTGAAGATCTTTATTGGTCAAACCGCATAACGACATCGTTGTTCCCTTTGTCATCGGTGTGTTACTTACCCGAGATTCGATCATCGGTATCCAATACCTTGTTCAATCTCGTTGCAGTGAAATCTCTTTACTCGTTCCGTAATACATCATCTCACAACTAACTCATTAGTTGCAATGCTTGCAAGGCTTATGTGATGTGTATTACCGAGAAGGCCCAGAGATACCTCTCCGACAATCGGAGTGACAAAACCTAATCTCGAAATCGCCAACCCAACATGTACCTTTGGAGACACCTGTAGTACTCCTTTATAATCACCCGATTCGTTGTGACGTTTGGTAGTACCAAAGTGTTCCCCGTAAACGGAGTTGCATAATCTCATAGTTACAGGAACATGTATAGGTCATGAAGAAAGCAATAGCAATATACTAAGCGATCAAGTGCTAAGCTAACGGAATGGGTCATGTCAATCACATCATTCTCCTAATGATGTGATCCCATTAATCAAATGACAACACATGTCTATGGTTAGGAAACATAACCATCTTGATTAATGAGCTAGTTTAGTAGAGCCATACTAGTGACTATACATTTGTCTATGTATTCACACATGTATTATGTTTCCGGTTAATACAATTCTAGCATGAATAATAAACATTTATCATGATATAAGGAAATAAATAATAACTTTATTATTGCCTCTAGGGCACATTTCCTTCAGCCACTACTGCAAATCACGCAGAGTCATCCGTCGCGTCTCAACCACAATCCACAACCCTGGCCGAGTCTTCTACAAATGCCCTAATCATGGGGTAATAATATGTTTAAGTGTTGTTTTGCTGCTTTCAGTTGCTGATTTTTTTAATAGTTTGGTTGATGATCTTCCAATTTGATTCATGCAGAAAAGGGAAGATTCGTGTGATTTGTATTTCTAGGAAGTTGTTGATGTGGGGGAATGCAACTATGCTGATAATTTGGTTAGCCGAGGAATCCCAATACCAGCAGGTTGGGGTGTTGGACAAGTAACTGAAGGAACGGAAGAAGAGGAAGATGCAGAGCAGAAGGTTAAAGATGCAGTTCCTCTGATCATGGCCAAGCAACAGTTGCTGAACGGCCTTGACAGCAATGAGGAGATGAAAGAGCTTGTGAAGATAATGGGAAAAATCGATGTGCTCTGTAGGATGATTGTCTCTTTATTTGTAGTGTATATAGCACCCGTGATGTATTCAGTGGCTACGACATGAGAACTTTGCTGAAACTAGTAATGAATGAAACCTGTGTAGCAAGCTGGGTGTAGTGTTGTGAACAGCTAATGATTTCTATTAACAAAAATCAGGGGGTATCCTGTTTTGCTCATATAAATAAATAAAAAGCAGAGGCCCTGTCGGGTCAGCTTTGTTCTCATTCGAAGACGTCGAGCAAATTGCAGTCCAACAGCAAACCATGTCATCAAATTCAAGTTTCACATCCAAATATGAGTACAAGTAAACAACAATGTCATCACGTTTTAGTTGTCATACAATCACCAAACACAAATCAGCATAGATAACAAGTGATGTTCTCACAGGAAAATACTAAACAACATGTTCATGAGGTTTCAGTTGTCATAGCAAACACAATTTCACATAGTAGATAAAAAAACGTCTTCTGACAGGCAAATACGATAAAAGCAATGTAATCATCATCCGCAGCAGCAGCGTCAACATCTTTGCCATGTGTATCAGTCTGAATCATAATTCCCCACGGTGTCATCTTCTTCTTCGTCCTCAATGTCCTCGAACGTTGGCTTCTTCTTGATCAACTTTTGTATGTCCACAGCACGATAGGCAATCTTTTCACTGGCGTCATTGACGTGATCGTTCTCAAAGACATTAGGAACATCTGTGTTATCTTGTACATCAGGAGCAGTGTAAGCATCATCTTGTTGTGCAACTTCATTAAACGAATTCCTCTGCTCAAAACTTTGCAATACTCTCCAGTCATCGCTATGTGCAAATGTGTCTTCCAAGAAAAATATCTATGTTGATTGATTTGCCAAAATAAAAGGTTCGTTGGTCTGGTACACCGCCTTGACATTGATGGATTTGAAATAATCATCAGCTCTGGGTTTTGTGATCCTGGAAAACAGGTTATACCAACGACAACACAACAGAACCACACACCGATGATCCTTGAAACTAGAGATATACTGCAACTGAACAATGTCTGTTATGTTAGCATACATTTCAGTTGTCTCTTTGTCATACGTATCCGTGCTCATGATGGCACTGTTTTGTGTCTTCCTGCCTTCGTCTCGTGCAAGGGTGTTGTAGCGCACATCTCCAACAACGCAAGGTTCATAATGTCTTACCCGAGTATCAGGACCCATTGCTAGTGAGTAAAGGGCATCATCAATTGCCTGTCCATCCTCCTACATCTTCTTAACCTATGGTTAGAAAATAGACAAGCTGATCATCTTATGTACTCAATATATTAGAAAAACTGACAGTGCACTTCAAAAGCTTACATGGTTCTTGAACCATTTCGCAAATCCTGCAGTAACTCCTCTTTGTTGATGCTGCACAACATAGTGATCGCGTCAAACATCTAAATATATAAGAATGTGCTGCAAGTTTAGTAGATTACGATGTATAAGCTCCAGTACTGCACTTACTTGATAAAAGGTAGTATCTCAGGACAGTTATTCAACACATACCAAACCATTTTGTCCAAATCTTTAGGTTTGTCCTCTTGTCGACTCTTCCCTGTAACTCGAACAGAATAATCGAAAACATTGAGGCCGGGATTGTCTTCACCCACCTCTTTGCTAAGCTGATCAGCTGTTTCAATGTATTTTGAGCAGAATGTCAACGCTTTTGTAGCAATGTAGGCCTCTGCAATGGAACCCTCGGGTCTAGCTCTGTTCCTAACATAGCCCTTGAAAGTTCCTAGCCGCCTTTCAATAGGGTACATCCAGCCGTACTGTACTGGACCTCTAAGTAGTGCCTCATCAGGTAGATGAACAGCCAAATGCACCATCACATCAAAGAAGGCTGGAGGATATATCTTCTCAAGGTCGCATAGGATAGTTGGTATCTTGTCTCTAAGACGCTCCAAAGCATCTATCCTGATATTTCTACTGCAGAGTTCCCTGATGAATTGTCCCAACTCTGCAACTGCTCTGTATAAGTCATGGCGGCCCAATCCTCTAAGGATAATAGGTAAAACCCTTTGAAGTAGGACGTGGCAGTCATGAGTTTTCAACCTTGTACCTTGTTTCCATCTGCACTGACTCTCCTTTCAGGGTTGGAAGCAAATCCATGTGGGAATCTCACACGTGACAGGACCTCGCAGAATTCTTTTCTTTTTACCTTGTCCAAGACGTACACAGCTGGTGCCATACCTCGTGGTTTACCTTCATCTTGCACCTGCAAATCCTTTCTGATAGCCAAGTGTGTCAAATCAATCCTAGATTTTAAGGTATCGTTCGTCTTGCCTTCAATGTTAAGAAGTGTGCCGATAATGCTGTCACATATATTTTTATCGATGTGCATCACATCAAGATTATGCCGCAGATCCAAATCTTTCCAATACTCCAAGTCCCACAAAATGGACATGCGGGTAAACAATAATCTCTCTTCTACCGTGCCACGCTTCCTTTTCCCGCTACCATTACCAGGATGGTTTCCTGGTGTAATATGCCCGACCTTCTCTAATTCCACTTGCAACTCATCGGCGGTGAGCCTCTTTGGCGCATCACGGTTTTCATGCTTTGCATTGAACACATGTCTTCGGTATTTTCTAGGATGCGGCTTGTCCTTGGGAAGGAAACGGCGGTGTCCAATGTAACAGCTCTTGCTAAGTATTGCGTATGACAGATGATTCCTGTCACATCGAACACATGCATTGTAACCATGTGTCGTTCTCCCTGACATAGTGCCCAAAGCCGAATAATCATGGATGCACCAAATTACAACAGCACGCAGAAAGAAATCAGCTGGTGGGCTGCTATATAGGTCTCGAGTGAGAACACCCTTCCATAGCTGTTGAAGTTCCTCCACAAGAGGCTCCATGAACAAATCAAAATCCTTTCCAGGACTTTTTGGACCTGGGATGAGCAAGGCCATCATGTAGTTTGATTCTTTGGTGCAGACATTTGGAGGCATTTTGTAAGGGATAACAAGCACTAGCCACATGCTATATGTGGCGCTCTGGTGGCCAAATGGGTTAAATCCATCTGAAGCTAAGCCAAGTCTAATGTTTTTCGGGTCAGCAGCAAACTCTTTGTGTTTATCATTGAAGCTTTTCCACTCACTACCATGAGATGGATGGCTCATTACATTCTGATCTCTGTACTCCTGGTTCCTAGAATGCCACAGTACATCCTCTCTTGTTTCAGCATCATGAAACAACCTCTGCAATCTTGGTGTAATTGGAAATTGTCTCAGAACATTATGAGGAATCCTCTTCACAGCATCGTCATCTTTCCATCTTGATGATTTGCATTTTGGGCATTCACTTAAGTTGGCATAATCCTTCCGGAACAGAACACAATTATTCTTACAAACATGGATCATATCATATCCAATTCCAACTGCACGAAGGAAATTCTTCATTTTACTGTAGGTGTGTGGCAGCTCAGACGCATCTGGGAAAGATTTGCGGAAAGCAGCCAACATCTCATCGAATGATTTCTTGGTGATCCGCTAAGATGTCTTCACCTGAAGAAAGGTGACCATAGCTGAGAATACTGACAGCTTATTTCCTGGGGTGACAGCAATGTTGCATTGTTCCAACATGCGGGCCCACCATTTTTCTTCTGCAGGTGAAAGTTCACGGAATGCACGAGCATTTCGTAGCATTGTTTCAATGTTGGTCAAACTCACTGGCTCCGTCACCACCACCTCCTCCTCCTCTTGCACCTGAGCATCAGGCAGATCAAGATGGTGATCTGCTGCTTCCACGTAGTCAATAACATTGACGTTCACAGCTTCACCATGATGAACCCAGCTAGTATATGTGACCGACATCCCATACAAGTGTAGATGATTTTGCACAGTTGACTAGGGTCTTGTAACTGAATTCATACAACTGCTACACGGGCAGAGCACATCTGATTTCGGACCACCGTACTCAGCTCTGATAAAGGTCACGAAGTTTTCAACCCCCTTGACATATGCAGCGGAGAATCTTCGAGCAGAAGTTATCCAAGTCTTGTCCATCTGTTAGACATACAAATTAGTTCTTCTACTAGATATTATGGGAAAAACATATATGCTTTTTTATGAAGTCCAGAAAAAAAATACCTAGGTCGGTGTCTAAAGCTATGGCAAGATATTTGCACGAGCAGATCTAAGTAACGAAATATATGTAAAGCTAATTCAGCAAACATATTTGAGTGCTAAATTATGGCAGGCTATTTCAGCAGTCAATGAGGTCGAGCACACAGCCATTGAACTATCGAAGGCCATCGTAGCAAAAAAGATCGAGTATAAAACGGTGTAGAGCTATTTCACCTAACAGATTGGCTACTAGACCAAGGCAATCTATGTCACAATAAATATATGGCAAGATATTTTAGCAACTAATCGGCCTTGGCATGCCATCTCAGCTAAGCAGATTGAGTGCAGAACAGGGCAAGGAAGCTTCTTAAGCAGAGCATATTGACAGTAAACTACTTCGGCAAACAGTGAGATTAACAGCGTCTATCAGCTAACATTCAGCGCTACACCGACATGAACTGGATCTCGGTCTAGAGTGCGCATACCGTGGGAGAAGCTGACCGCCGTGCGTCTCCACACAAACGTCGCCAGCGGTGGCGACGCTGACCGCCGTGCGCCTCCACAAGAATGTAGCCAGAGGTGGCGGCGCGGCTAGAGGACGGCAGTCTACGAGAGCGTACTGTGGGAGCGAGAGGATCGTCGTGCATCCCCTCGATGAACCGCGGCAACGACGTATCGGGACGGCGGGGAGGGCGGCTTTGGCGGAGCGAATGGAGTGGAGGGGGGACGGGCGGGGAGGGGGGTTTGGGGAATATTTGGCCGAAGGGCAGTTGCATCGGATTTGGTGGGAATTTTTGTGTGGGGGGGGGGGGGAGGATTTTCACGCGGTGGGCGGGGGGAGTTTAGTGCATGGTCAGTTTCTCCAAGTGCAGTCCCACGTGTCAGTGAAGAGGCAAGCCGAAGCGCGTTCCGTTTGCGTGATCCGTGTGTAAGACCGAACGTGTGTGGGGTGCAATGCGACTGCGACAGGAGTGTTGTGAGTGTACCGCCTTTTTTCCTTTTAAACTAGTAGGTGCTTCGCCCCCTCAAAAAAATTGTTGCTTCACGCGATCCATCGATACTACTACTAGTAATCCAGTAAACCCGACTAAAATGGCGCGGCCGGGTCTTTTCCCGCGAGATATGCTGGGAGGTTGGCTTAGTTTGGTTTTTTTTAGATTTGTCTCGGTTCAATAAAAAGCAGAGTTGGTGATGATGGTGTGCCTTTCATCCTGCAATATATGCCGTCCGATCTATATCTAACGGATAGGAAGGAAACTATGACAATTTACTCGCACTCCTCTCCACATTTGCAGATAAGGCTTTCCCTCGTTCATCCTTTTCTCCCACAAGATCTTGATCTTCCATGCAACGCACGGGCATCTTGCTAGTACTCCCACAATATGTATATTATTGTGAAAGTTCATATACACCGGCCGAGATTAATGCAAACACGACAGATTTTCATTACATTTCCAACTATTATAGGACAGAAAAATAAAAGAAACCCAACCCTAAACCTATTCTACGGCGGCGACCAACGTCCTCCATCTCCGATCTCTATGTACGGGGGCGGGGTTCAAGACCCGTGAAGTGAAGGTGCGGTCTCCGGCGAGGAAGAGTTGTGACACTCAAAAAAATTTATTTGGTTTTCAACAAAAACTTGTTGGATTTGAAGAAGGTCATTTAAAATTCTTCCAAAAACTTATCTCTCAAAACTTTTTCCCTTGGCAAGGATTTTATCTTTGTATCTTCTTCAACCCTGGTGTTTGGTTAATGAGAACCTTCCTTCTGATTGTTCCCACCTCAAATATATTTTCTTGGAAATTATTTTCTTTTTAAATAAAAAAAACCCTATGAGTTTTGGGGCTTCTTTCATTTTGAAACCACCCATGGTTTTACCATGCCTCATGTGGTAAAACCTCCCAAAACCCCTCCTTCCTCTTTGGAGCAATATAAACTTTCTGTTCCAACAAGTCCAACCCATTTTTGGATTTTATTTCATTTATTTTTATTTCCCAAAACAATTCTGTCATTTATTTTAAGCCTAGGTGATTTACAAAGCAAGTACCTAATTCCCTTTGAGTTTTGATCTCAAACCAACTCCTCTGGATAGTCTTTGGCACCCCCAACCTAGATCCATCAAGATCCACTCTTCCTTTTTTCAAAATTTTCAAGTTTCATCCTCTGCAAGTTTGGACCAGATTTGTCAAATTTGGTGAAATTCATATTTCCTCTTCCCCAAAAATTCTACCAAAATTCAGGCAGCCCCAGATGCAATGAGAGGCCACCCACCAAAAATCAGCTCAAGGAAAATTCCCCACATGCCAAAATCATTTCGTCGAACACGGCCGCAGCCTTGTTCTGTGCACTTTCAGAAAGTTCAGAGTTTCAGAGAGTGCAGTGTCGTTTCTTCGTCAGAGTGTTGTCATCGATCACCCGTGCGCCCTGGCGCGTTGCGCACGGCCCCTTCTCCTTGACCTGAGCACAGCACGCCCTCTCGGACGGACGCAGATGTCGGTGGCGGCGAGCATCGCCAACGCAGCAGCCTCTGCGGTGGCAGAGCTACCCGTGGCGGCCAACGGAGCCAGCGCCGGCTCGCTACGCCATTCTGCACCGCCCAACGCCCCTAGCCCTCCGCGTGGCCTCATGCATGCCAGCGCACCCCCGCAGCACCGTCGTCGTGGCCCGGCAAGCACAGGGCGCGCCCTCTGCCGCCAACGGGCCCGCGCCGCCCGGTTCCGTCGCAGCCACCCAGGGAGCCTAATCCAAACTTGGTTAGCACCTAAATGGAACCGGTGAGCCTCCACGCTGACGCCTGAACTGCCCGACCAAGCACTGCGCCGCCGTAACCATCGCCGATGATCCCCGTTTGCGGCCACTGCCTCGGATCGCCTATAAAAAGGGGCCCCGAGCTCGCTCTCGAGCATGCACCACCACTGCACCTCGCCAACACCACGCCAAGCCACTCGGAGGACCTCGAGGAGGTCTCCTCCCCCAACTCCGGCCGCCCCAATCCGCCTCGGCCACCAGCTCGAATCACTCCGATGAGGCCATCCCCGACGCCCAAACCTCGTAAGTAACCTCCTCGAGCACCCAGTGAGCTGACCCAAGCTTCGATTTGAACTTCGCAGCCCTCCCCCGGCGAGATCCAACTCCACCCGAGCCGCTGTCCGCTGGAGCAAGGGCCGCCGTCGACGTAGTGCTCGCCGACGACCACCACCACGACCCACCGACACGGAAGGATACGCTGAACACGCAGGTATCGCCCGATCCCCCTGCCTCGCCGTGGATCACCGCCGCCACCACGCAGCTCGGGCGCCGTGGCTCTGTTCTTCCCGTTTGAATTTTCAAACCTGGACGGGTGGGACCCGCTGTCAGCCTCTCTTTTCTTTTAAGCGAACCGTTTTCTAAAAGCGTATTCGGGCAAATCGCTTTCGATCTGAAGCGTTTTTCTGGTCTTTTCTGTTCAGCCCCTCGAGAAGTTTACGTTTCATTACGTAAAGGTCCTGGATTAAAACCATTATAACTTTTAAACAGAAAAGGATTTTTGATTGATTCTTTTTCTGTCCTCTTGAAAATTTTGTCTAGTTTTTTACCAGATTTATTTGAAAAATATTTGGAACACTTTTCTGTGCACTCACGGTATTTACGATAAGTACGTATTTTCTGATACCGTAGATACCGAGGAGGTGACGGAACCGGGAACTTCACCGAGCTAGGCTCCGACTACTCCGAACCAGGCAAGCATGTTTGAACTTTTGATATGATGAGTGTCTTTGTCATGTTTGCATTAAGTAGTTCATGGCATGTTTATGAGCATCTCGATGAATGTCATATTTCATGCAAAGTTGAGGCAAGTGAGTTTCGATAATCCATAAGTTGTTGGATGTGAGTTGGCATGGCCATGTGATGGCATGAGGATGGGTAAGATGGCAGTGTTGTAGCATGCTAGTCTTATGCCGGACTATTTGACTCAAGTGTCAACATGAATCAGTCCGATTTCGTCCGTTTTCCCTACTGTACTACCACATGTTTTCCATAAGGAATATGGCTTAGTAAGTTGCAAACCACTTTCTGGTACACACCAAATAGAGAGGCGGGATGAGGTTCATGGCCCAGGATTAAAGCCCGTCATCCGTCAGGGGCATGGGTGTTTCGGTTGGGACCGAGAGGGGCACCCTTAGAGCGCCACAGATATAAATTTGATCCCATGCTATTTGAGGTTGTGATCTCCCGTCTCAAAGTTTTTCTTGAGCGTTGTCTAGGGTGATTCCTGGCATCGTGAGGTGGGATGGGTGTGTACTGGTTAGATGTGTTTCTACCAAAATACCGTAAACGGAACTAGTCCTCGCGACTACGGAAATCCGTTGGCTGTGGATAATTAGTACAAGCTCTACAGAGTCAAAATCCTTTGAAACAATCTCATCTATGTCTGAGTTCTATGTTCAACTTATCTTATCAGCATCAGTCTCAGTGGCAAAACTCCGGTAAACCACATGAGTGATAAGTCCGGTTAAATGTTTATTCCTGTGGATGGACTAACCCGTTTATTATTGTGTGTTGAATATTTCTTATGAGTATTATACCCTTGTGAATTTATCAGACATGAATGATGGAATATAAGCCCTTTCTCACTACAAGAAATATGCTATCTTGTGACCTCCACTATTGGTCACTGAAAGGTCATAGTTTTTCATGTGCGACCTTTTTGTGACCAAAAACAGAAGGTCAAAAGCAGAGGGTCGTAATCTGACTATAGCGACCTTCTCTGTGAGAAGGTCGTGGACGTTTATGACCAAAATATTCCTACTGTGGCGTTTTGGTCACTAGCAACCTCCCCAGTCCACGTAGGCATCCAGCGTGGCAAGCTGATGTGGCACAAGATTCAGCCAGGTCCAATTCGGTTTTCTACATGGGCCGAGCCCATTAATTCGGCCTTTTTAATATTTATTTTTCCTATTAATTTTTGCTAGCTACATGGGCTGGCCCAGCAATTCGGCCTTTTTATTTCTAGATGCGGCCTTTTACAGCGTATAATCTTTTATTTTTTGCCATTTTATTTTCCACTGTTTTACATTTGTCCCAAGAGTTTCAGTTTTTCTTTTTCTTAGAAGATTGGTCCCACTTGTCAGTTTCTAGTAATGGGACCCGCTTGTCACGGTCAAGTTCTTTAGATTTCACTTCATAGTAAATAAGTAACCAATATCTAAATCAGCACTAGCAAAATACACTGCTTGAAATAGTAGCCAGAATGGCAATCACGGTATTACAACATGAATACATTTTTTTGTGGGTAAACACGGATACATCATACAATACAAATACAATGGCAATGACCAGCGGCGTAGCTGGGGCTGTGGCTGCCTGGCCGTGGCTTTGAGGCGTGAAGAGAAACTCTTCAGTATAATGCAGCTACTGATCGACCTTGTAGCTAGAGTACGCATCAGTAGCAACACCGCTGGCACAGGGTGTAGGGATTTCACAGCTACTGACCGGCAATGACATTATTTCTGCTTCTATCGACCTTCACCATGGACCTCCTTCGGTCCTTCTATAGCAGACACAAACTCTCCTTCTCCTTTCAACCTTCTGTGAGAGGAAATCTACAGTTAAGAACAAAATACGTATATAAGCAGTTGGGTACATATCACTTTGGAAAGAACAAAATACGTATATAAGCAGGTGGGTTTTGACAGATTTGATGGGGGCAGGTGGTGCAGACGTCTTCACAATAATGTCTCTAGTTTTGTTCTTGACAATTTAGGCAAAAGGTTAGCAAAATGCTACTGCTGCAGCACACTGAAGCACAAGATTTTTCACTAACAAAAGCATTTACAAACACAGAATTGACAGTGAATAAAGCACGAACTGAATTTTAGCCCTATTGTAATGTATCCAGTTTCCAGTAGTAGTTAATTTAGCTTCTGAACTCAACATGATATAGTTAATTAGTCCTATTGGCCATTACCCGATTGGGACCAATCACTTCCGACATTTAACCAGCCAAGAACTTGAACTAGTTAATTTGACTATTGTAGTGGATTCAAAACTAGTGATTTTAGTTGAACTAGTCAATTGGCCTCATCACATGAAAACTTTAACTAGAGAAGAAAAATATAGATCGTGGTAATGCTGGAAGGAACCAATCAATCGGAAGCATCCAACCGACTGGAATATGGAGCGACAGGGGACAGAGGGAGCGGGAGTGGACCTGGATGGTGTTGCTGCTGAAGACGAACACAGGGCCAACGCCGCTTGCAGGATGGCCGACCGCCACCGACCACGTCTGGAACTTGCGCGACTGCTTCCCGATGTACCGCCCCGTCTTGCCATCGTAGTACACGGGGAAGTCGTCCTTGGCCAGACGCCTCTCCATCACCTCCACCGCGTTGCGGGCGATGTGGGGCCGCCCCAGCTTCACGCTCACCGCCACCAGGAGCCACAGCAGCACTGCAGTTTGCACGCGCACGACAACTTAGAACACATGTGTAAAGCACATTGGCATATAGAAATGTAGTGCATATATGGAAATAAGAGAATACAATGCATGGGCACAGATCCAAGGAGATAATACTGAACCAACATAGATATGGCGATAAACAGCAGCGACATGCATCAAACAACTGAAGCTGTTCACTATAAGATCATCTATATGAGCTAAACTACCAATTTCCTATGCTATGAGGGTTATCTGATTTCAGGTACTTCATATATACACCATGGACAGGTATAAAACCGAACAGAAAAGTAAAATACCACCACACAACACAGGTGTGCCCTCAAGTCCTGAACCAGTAAGTAGACTAACACTGACCACATGTATAAAGCAGAACAGCAAAGTGAATACTAAGTATTCTGCAAAAATAAATAAAAAGTGAATACTAACAACTAACGCATGTGTGTCCTTAAGCCAAAAACCAGTAACCACGAAGGGAAAAGGTAAAACAAATTCATGTGTTTTAGGGGGGCATCCAGTACAAGCATATGTTAGATGCATAGTTTGTTTATCTCATACAGCAGTGCAACGTGCAACGTAGATTACGAGTGGTAAGACAAATTGGTACTGAACTGAAAGCAATCAAGTAGTTCGATGCAGTGCGCAAAAGGAATCCTTGTAAAATAGACAAGGCATCCATTAAAAGCCTTACATTGAGATGCCTCACGATGTAAGCGAGAAGCAGTTCTTGAGCACCTATGCTAATGCTGCCCCTATACATGATTTAACTCTTACTGGTTCATACTTTTAGGAGTACTAAATTTACATAGTCTGGGTCAGTTCAATAGAAAAAAACGTGAAGCAAATATCATCTTCAGTTGAGCAACAGGTTGTACCACTTACAGTATGAGCAACACTAGAAAGTAAAAACAGTGAGGAAAGGTCAAATTAGTTGCTTTAACTCTTAGAATAGTTCATAATAAATAGGCAATAAAAAAAGGCGAGCAAGAGGCAAAATCGGTTGCTATCTCAGACCGAAAGATGGACAAAATCAGTCGCATCTCACAGCAAAAGGAAAATTAGCCGCGCAAGGGACGAAATAGAAACCGTGTGTATGCAAAAATCACAAGAAACAGGTGCATTCATTCATTATAAGAATTTCCCCCAAAAGCTTGGTACAGATCAGGCAAGCTAGCAGGACGAGATGGACGGACAGATGGATACCTCCGCGCAGGCATCGGCGTACTTGACCTCGGGGAGGTGGGTGAGCCTGCGGGACCTCCTCGGCGGTGACGGGACGGGGGTCGCCGCGTGGATGATCCTGCGCCGCTTGTGCTTCTGCTCAGGAGCGAAAACAAGAAAGGGAAATGCTCGATTAATGGCAGCGAGCGACCGATTCGGCGAACAGGACGGCTGGAGCAGAAATAGAGGGCGGCAAGGAGGGAGGTACCATGGGGGAGGGGGTCTTGGGGGCGTAGGTGGCGACGGCGGCGGAGAGGTGGCGCAGGTTGAGCGCCTCCATCTTGCGCGTGTTCTCCTCCACCGTCCTCTCCCGCTCCGCCTCGTACGCCGACATCCCCTTCTTCTCAATCGCCATCGCCGCCGCGCGCGCCTCGATCCCGGAGCAGCTGCAGCAGCAGCAGCAAGTGGTGGTGGGATTTGGTTTCTTGGAGGCCGAGGCTGGATCGCGTTGGATCTCCCTCCCTCGCGTGGGGGTGGCGGAGGTGGGCGGCGGTTGGTGGATCTAAATCGCGTGCGTTGGGGTGCGGGGAGGGGAGGGGACGGGAATTGGCTCGCGAGATTTGGTTGCGAGGGGGCGACTCGGACAGGAGGAGTGGTGGAAGGGAGGATGGCCGGAGCTGGGGGCGATGAGGAGGTCGTCGGCGGTGGGGATGGGGGAGGCCGGCGACGGGGTTGGGATGGCAGAGAGAGGGAGGTCGGGGAGAGGAGAGATCTGGGAGGAGGTGGCGGCGGCGAGGAGCTGAGGGAGGAGAGGTGGACGGGGGCGGGTTAGGGTTTGGGCTGCGGATGGATGGCTGGTTGGAGAGGTGGAGAGTTGGACGGATGGATGGGCGGCCATGTCATCGATCCGTGTGACAACTAAACCAACTAATGAGAATAGAGCACATATAATTGTGTTTTTTCTTTTGTTTTTCTTCTACTTTTACACATGAAAAAAATCAAAAAAATGGTCTCACATTGTGCACAAGTTTGTATCTTGAATGACAAACAATGTTGACTAAAGAATTTTTCATGTTCTTTGCATGGAAAATTCATTTTGCATTTTCCAAGTGCCCGAAATGAGGGTTTTTTGTGAAGAATCTACCATATAATTATTACAAAATTGGACCAAATCATTTTTCTAGAATACTAGGCCATATTTAATGCACAATTGACCAAATGGTTGGGTGTAAAAAGTTTTGATCCACCTTTGGTGAAAAACACAAATTCCCGCCGATTCAGCTGGAAGTGGGTCAAATTTGAAATGCAGCTGCCTCATAGTTTGCTATTTATTTTTTCCAAAAATCATTTCTAGGTACATAAGTATCTATTTAATCAGAGAAACACCAAAAGTTTTCCAAGATTCAACCACTAGCTAGGAACGGTCATTCCCGCAGTTTTGACCACATTCTGAAACGGGCATAAAAATAAAAAAATAAAAAAATTGGAAAACCTTCGCATTGTGTCATTATATGTGACCAAGTTTCCAGGAAAAAAAATAAACTTGTAATACCGAAATTATTTTAGAAAAGTGTTCTCAGAAATGAGCTATCAAGTGTGAAGATTCATGGCTTTCAAGCCAAATGATCAATCTTATGGCCACATTCATGGCATAGTTTGTTCAAATGATCTTATATTGTGCACAAGGGTGCATCTTGGAATTCCAAACAATGTTGCCTCAGGAAGTTTTCATTTTCTTTGCACGGAAAATTCATTTTCCATTTTTCGAGTGCCCGAAAGGAGGTTTTTTTGTGAAGGACCTACCAAATAATTGTTGCAAAATTGGACCTAATCAATTTTATAAAATACTAGGCCATATTTAATACAAAATTGACCAAATGGTTGGGTGTAAAAAGTTTTGATCCACCTCTGGTGAAAAAGACAAATTCCCGCCGATTCAGTTGGAAGCGGGTCAAATTTGAACTGAAGCTGCCTCATAGTTTGCTATTTATTTTTTCCAGAAATCATTTCTAGTTACATAAGTACCTATTTAATCAGAGAAACGCCAAAAAAATTCGAAGATTCAACCACTAGCTAGGAACGGTCATTCCCGCCGTTTTGACCGCATTTTGAAACGGGCATAAAAAAATCAAAAAAATCAAAAAATTGGGAAACCTTCGCATTGTGTCATTATATGTGGCCAAGTTACCAGGAAAAATAATAAACTTGTAATACGACAATTATTTTAAAAAAGTGTTCTCGAAATGAGCTATCATCTCGAAGATTCATGGCTTTCAAGCCAAATGATCAATCTTATGGCCACATTCGTGGCATAGTTTGTTCAAATGATCTCATATTGTGCACAAGGGTGCATATTGGAATGGCAAAAAATGTTGCCTAAGGAAGTTTTCATTTTCTTTGGACGAAAAAACCATTTTTCATTTTCCGAGTGCCCAAAAGGAGGTTTTTTTGTGAAGGAACTACCAAATAATTGTTGCAAAATTGGACCAAATCAATTTTCTAAAATACAAGGACATATTTAATGCACAATTGACAAAATGGTTGGGTGCAAAAAGTTTTGATCCACCTCTCGTGAAAAAGACAAATTTCCGCCGATTCAGCTCGAAGTGGGTCAAATTTGAACTGCAGCTGCCTCATAGTTTGCTATTTATTTTTTCCAAAAATCATTTCTAGTTACATAAGTACCTATTTAATCATAAATACATGGTTTGGTGGCGATACGTCGAGGTTTGGGCGGTGGCCGAGGGCCCCAACTCTAGAGCGCCAGAACTTCGCATGCCTGGCCAAGCGTGGTCACCAGCGTGACCGTGGCGTTGCCATGTGTTCTGGGCGGCCTAGGTATGTCTAGTGGGTTGGGCACTCCCCAGGTAGGTGCTAGGAAGAAAATCACAACATAAGATTCTCACGTGGAGACCGATCGATGCTCAAACATGAATAAGCAGCCAAGTGTTTGATTTATGTACGGAAATGCACATGGCTAATGGGCGTGAGTTTTGGCTGAGGATGATCAGTTACTAAGAAGACCGTCTTCACAAATTTTCAGCTCAAAAGGAGGAGCCTATGTGGTACTTGCTTTGCAAACTACCACACAGGACATAAATAAGAATGTTGAAGCTCGGCTCAAAATAATGAATGGATTGAGCTGGCATTTGGTGGAGGATGGTTATTTGGGCATATAAAAGCATTGTAGAAAATGGATACTATTTGGACATGCCAACGTGGTACTTCCTTCACAAACTGTTGTTCTGAACAGAATAGGAAAATGAATATTTTTGAATTATTTTTGAACTAGGCAAGGAAGGTTTTTACATATTTGATGAAGATATGACCCAAAGAATTTATGAGATTTTTTGGGAATTTTGGGAATGACAGAAATATAGGTTGCTTCACAACCTAGGGAAAAAAACTGCCACATGGACATGACACATAGGCAAAACTGATGAGGTGGCGCCTAGTCATAGCAACCCACCACAATTTACAAGGCTATGACCATCTATATTGGTCGTTAACAACTAGAAATAAGGAAGCGGACTAGCGCTGTTTGCTTTATGACCTTTTCGTGTAAGGAAATTACGACCTTTCTGACCAAAATGGTCGCAATGGTTTAGGGTTTGGAGCCCCTCGAACAGCTTTTGACCAATTGGTCTGAAATGGTCATAGATCTATGACCAATTCTTACAGGGTCACTGACAGAAGGTCACTAGTTGACATATTTCTTGTAGTGTCTGCGATGTCGCTCAGACGTCCGACTGTGGCACACTTGTTGTTTACTTTTGATATAAGCCCTTTCTGCGATGTCGCTCAAACGTCCGACTGTGGCACAATTGTTATTTACTTTTGAATATAAGCCCTTTCTGCGATGTCGCTCCGACGTCCGACTGTGGCACGCTTGTTATTTTACTTTCGATATAAGCCCTTTATGCGATGTCGCTCCGATGTCCGACAGTGGCACTCTTGTTATTTTACTTTCGATATAAGCCCTTTCTGCGATGTCGCTCAGACGTCCGACTGTGGCATGTATGTATTTTATTTTCAATATAAGCCCTTTATGTGGTGTCGCTTAGACGCCCGACTGCAGCATGTTTATTTACTCGTTTACCCATCGAGGCGTCGCTCCAGACACCCGATCGGTTTTTCATTTATTTTGTTGGGATTTCGGGAGGACTACCGCTCGACTTCCTTTTTACTTATCATGTTGTGCATATATTTATTATTTGAATGTGCATTGTTATTTGCTCATGACGCATTCATGCATGCATTTGTTATATCTTATGTCCGAACTGTCTTGCGAGTACTTTCAAAGTACTCACCTGGCTTGTTGATTTGGCCAGATGTTGATGAAGGCGATCTCATGGATGAAGAGTTCGATAGCGAGTCCGACGCCTAGAGGAGTCCCAGTCAGTCTCGTGCGACCCTGGATTGGTCATTGTATTATATCCGCTTCCGCTACCCAAATAAATTCATCGAGCCTCACCTTGACGCTCGATGAGCTGCCAGTTTAGGAGCTACCTTACCCACTCCACTGTGTTATTCCACTACCACTTTATTCTCGAGTCAGTAGTAAGCCACCCCACACCATTGTGTCATATCTGCCATTGTGTATTATTACTGGCGTGCTTGTAATAATTTGTTGAGCAGCCTCAGCTCAACCCTGTAATATATATAACGCTACAGACTTTCTGTATCAAGATTTGTCTACCAGTACGGAGGATTTTCCTCATGCTGGACTCAAAAGATCGGTTCTCAATAATCTTTTTATTGAAAAACCGGTCGTGACAAGAGTAGAACATGGGATACGGACCGGCCAGTTGGCACACCATGCCCTGCCGCCTCCCATGCCCTACTCATCCTCGGAGGAGCCCCCGACCTCGGCGGTGCCGGACGTTGGACGGCGGCAAGTAGGATGCGTGGCTGAGGGTGCTCCCGTCGTCGGCCGCCATAGATGCTTTGCATGCCAGCGGTCGCGTCCGCGTCGGCCACGCCGCTATTGCGTCGCGAGAGGCGACTTGAGCGAGGGCGGCAACCTCGAGCTTCATCCCCGAAGACAGGCTCTCCCGCAGAGCGTTCGCACTTGCGGTCATGGCGGATGTGGTGTCAGGTAGGAGGATGATGCGCTATGGTGTGGAGGTTAGCTGGGTGTTGCTGCTTTAAGTAGCGCATTCCGGTGAGCCCAAGCGTCCGGGTGCGTCATTAAGTCGCCGGAGTTGGTTCCTCGGGCACCGAGCCTCTTAACGACGACATCTGAGCGGATGGCATGAATGCGGCAGCTGGCGCGGCTGGGAACACACCGCGAAGGCACGAGGGACGATGGCCGGTGTGCGGGGTAGTCAGCAGCAGTCGTGGCAACGTTGGAGATGCCCTTTGCTCAAATGCGATCCCCGCATGTCATTGAAAAAGCGAGACGACCCGGCATGGTCTCAGGTCCAGAGGATGCAGTTGGCCACGCTACACCACTCCGCGGACGCGTCGCGGCGCCCCGTGCATCCTCGACGAGCGGGTGTTGGGGTGTGTTTGGATTGTGGCCAAAGTGCACCTTACCAAAATTTTGGTCATACCCAAAGATTGGTCTTTGTTTGGATGGTTGCCATTTTTTGGCATGCCAATGAACTCTAGCCAACTCTAGTTCATTTTTCTTGCCAATGTCGGCCAAATCATGGGCAACCAATACCTCAACCAAAATTTTGGTCATGACCCAAAGATTGGTCTTTGTTTGGATGGTTGCCATTTCTTAGGCATGCCAATGAATTCTAGCCAACTCTAGTTCATTTTTCTTGCCAATGTCGGCCAAATCATGGGCAACCAATACCTCAACCAAAATTTTGGTCATGACCCAAAGATTGGTCTTTGTTTGGATGGTTGCCATTTCTTTGGCATGCCAATGAACTCTAGCCAACTCTAGTTCATTTTTCTTGCCAATGTCGGCCAAATCATGGGAAACTAATACCTCAACCAAAATTTTGGCTACCCAATGCTTTGATGGGGCAAGCTTGGGCACAAACCAAACATACCGTTGGTCGTGCCACAACACTAACGCCACCCTCGGCACACTGAACCCGACCGTGTCTAGCAACGATATGAGTGTGTCGCTCACCGCGGTCGCCGTGTCCAGAGGCGGTGCTGGAGCTGCGCCCCGTTGTTGGCCCCAACGACCCACATGAACGGTTGTCGGTGGCGAGGATGTCATGGGCCAGCCCCTCCATTGGACTAGTCTGCACTACGTCGTCCCGACGGGTGTGCCCCACATGTCGGTTTCCCTGTTTTCCCGGCCATATTCGAGCGTCAGTGCTCCGTGTTGCGCATTAGGCCTTTCACTATGTAGGCCAAGAGAGACAACTTATTGTTTATTTGAGTCGTTCAAGTGTAATCATGTGGCGTTTGCTTATTTCTCATTCCTCTCCAACCCTCTTCTCCATCGATCATGTTGCCCTCCAGTCGAGTCCATCCTCCCGCATGCCTCATTTTAACATTCCGTCGAGTATCATTCGCATGTACCCACCCTAGTCCTCTTTCAATAGATCTCTGGACCCTGAGATGAAATCGAGAGGGAACGAGTGGGGGCACGTGATACCTAAGGCGGATTCAAATTTTTGAACCGGTGATCATAGCATCCACAAATCATATATAAAGGGTATTCAATGTTTGTTTCGTTTTTGAACGTACAATATACTCCCTCCTATCCTTTCTACTCTACATATAAGTTTTATGTGTAGTCAAAGTATCTCTACTATGATCAAAAAGGTATGATCATTCAACAACGCCCAATCAATATTGTTAGATTCGTACATACTCCTAGATTTGTACTCGAGATGGTTTCCAATTTGACTATTGACAAGATTAATAGTACATGAGATGTATAATGTGAAAATTATATCATTGGAAACTCCTTTCACATACAAAATTGACCGTATGTTTTGTGTAAGTTGCATGTCATATATTATTACTCTAACATTTGGTCAAAGTTAGCCTCAAAAACGCATTAGACCCTGTATGCTTTGTGTAAGTTGCATGTCATATATAATTACTCTAACATTTGTGTAAGTTGCATGTCATATATTATTACTCTAACATTTGGTGAAAGTAGTATAGTGGAAGTGTATCCTCTGACGTAGGTATCCCTGCCTTACCCTCCCTTTCGGTCACTTACTGGCGGACCCCATGCTTGCTAGGCCTTGTATGTCAGTTACTCAATGGGTTCGGCCACGTTAGGGGATCCTCATCCGTAGTATACTCCCTCTGTTTTTATTTACTCCGCATAAAACGGAGGGAGTGGTGGTATAATAAATGACGTGGGCGGGGGAGAGGGAGGGACATCGGTTTGCTCTCAACTGCGGTCCCACAAACGAGCGAAAACGCAAGACGAAGCGCGTTCCATTCGGTGAGCGACGTGGAGGGTCCAGCGTGCCGGGCTGCAACGCGAATGCGACAAGAGCGATGTACAGTCAAAACCGATTGACCGGTCGTCACCGGAACCACTATTCACACCAGAACCTTCGCTGCTCGGCCTACGCTAGCCACTGCCCTACAACCACACCAAATCTCCAGCCCATTCCCCCACCTTTTGATCCCCAAGCCCCCATCAAGCGTCCCCTAGTTCACCGGAAAGCCATGGTGCGCCGCAAGATCACTTACTACAAGATGCTGACGCTGGAGCGCCGCGTAGAAATCACGGCGGCGGTCGGCGCCACAGACCTCCGTTCCCAAGCTCGCATTGCGGCGGGCCAATCCCCGAGTTCTCTGGAGCCAAGCTACGAGGAGGAGGAAGCCGAACCAATGTTCACTGCGGAGGTCGCGGCGCAGAAGGCCCCTGATGGGTATGAGATGATGGACGTCGACTTCGTGCCGGCGTCCGAGTCCCCCATGGTGCAGGCGGACCAGCGGTTCAACATGGCGATAATAAAGGAGGACCGGGAGGCAGAGGCTCAAGTCGACGCGGAGCGCGCGCATGCTGCTTCCATCGAGGCTCTCCTGCAGGCAGAACCGGATGTCATGGACGTGAACCGGGCGGCGGAGGCTCAACTTGAGGCGGAGCAGGCGGATGCCGCTGCCATAGAGGCCCTCCTGCAGGCGGAACCAGACGTCCTGGACATGAACCGGGTGGCAGAGGCTCAACTCGACGCAGAGCGCACGGATGCCGCTCTGATCGACGCCCTCCTGCAGGCAGAACCGGACGTCCTGGACTTGAACCGGGCGGCGGAGTGCGCGGATGCCGCTGCCATTGAGGCCCTCCTACAGGCGGAACCGACCGTCCTCGACTTGAACCGGGCTGTGCTCTCATCCGTGCAGAGCGTCCGCATGCTCCGCTTGAACGAGTAGCTGGAGGTCGAGGACAACCACGGTGCGGAGACACACGTCGGTAGCAACGGCTGGTTCGCGCCGGCAGCCAAAGATGACGAGGCCGTCTCTTTTCGCGAGCAGTGATAGTTTTTCTTTATGTTGTTTTTTTTATGGATCTTTTGCTGTGTAAAAACATACTGTACTATATTTGTTATGCAAGTCGCCTGACTTGGGCCAGTCTACCATTTCAGGCGGTTGGATGAATATCCTACGTCTCCTAACCCTTCTTTCCTACTTCCTCACCTCTTCTTCTCCCCCAACAGACCACCGCACGGGCCTTACGGATACTCCCCAACATGCGGTTGGATAAACATACTCTATGAACGAAAATTATGTGTCAGCGATAGGATGGCTGAGTTTGGTTTGTTCACATGCGACAACACGTGTCGCTGAGGGTGCGTTCCTTGGTTGGGTTTGCGGCATGCGGGAGCGACTATGTGAGGGTGCGGTGCGACATGGCGTGCATGAGCGACCGTGAGGGTGCGGTGCATCGCGACAGCCGTCGGCGCAAGTGTACCTCCTTTTCATTTTGAAAACTTTAGGCAAGCTTGGCAAAAATGTGTGGCGAAGTTTGGCAATGCAAGGCCTAGACCCAAACAGGATAAGTACGTACGTACTAGGAGTACTAGTGTTAAAAAGAAAGGCGGGATTTTCCTTTGCGGGATTTAATCGATACAAATCCTCGTTTCACGTGTCAATTAATGCGTATTTTTTCGAAAGACCAAAGAGCTAACCATCTCACTCCTCATCGCTTGATTAATGCAGCGCCATGCAAACCAACCTTCTCACTTCCGCATGCATGCAGGGGATATTAATGTCCTTGGTTGCTAACCCCATCAATTTTGCATTGATTAGTGTTAGTGGCCCTTTGCAAATTGTAATTTTGATAATACTGGCCTTGTGTACAAAAAATGGAGGTAGTAACTATATTTGACTTCTTTCCCCATTGCGGTGACGTTGATGATTTTTTTTGTGGTTTGGCGAAGTGCGTTCGACGGAGAACACCATTGAGGGAGACCACGGTAAGTCGTTCGCAAGTGCCGCCTGCAAGCCGAGACAACCGCCTTATTTGCATCCAGGAAGTCCTTTACTAGTACTACTACTAGGAGTACTAGTGCAGTGAGATGGTTTCTCGAAGAAGACGATGGAGAAGCGGAGTCAGCGAAGAGCGAAATGATGGTTGCTTCGTCCGTGCTTTGCGATTTGACGCCTCACTGCTTTGGTATTTGTGATAGAAGGGATAGGGGAGTAGACTCTATGCTCTATACTGTACTACATGCGTCCAAGCATGGGAGAAAGAGGAGAGACGTTGCATTTTTCTATTCCTTCAATCAATCAATCAGGGAGCTTCGGTTCTATCTTTTTGGCTTTGGCAACACAGTCCACAATGGTTCCCACGATGCCAAAAGCTATTTTCACATTTGGCTACACATTGTGGATGCCCTTAACCGTACCACTTGGTTTTGCTCCTGTGTGCTATCTATACAAATCTCAGTTATATTGATCTAAAAAATTATAGAATCAACATTAGTAAAAAGGAGGTGATTTTGCTGCGCGGATGGCGGTTTGCTAGCATGCGGTCCCACGTGTCAGTGCTTTACCAAGCCGATTCGCGTCCCACATGAGGCAGAACAACGGCAGAAGCAACACGTGGTTAAGTTGAAGAAGATGAGGGAGAAGCGGATTTAGCAACGAGTGAAATGATGGTTGCTTCATCCCTCCAACTTCTTTTTTTAGCATTATTACTTCGTCCCTCCAACTTAACTGCGGGGAAGGTGCAGCTTTGTGATTTGACGCCTCATTGCTCATTACTACGTCGGCACCATGACTGGGGTGCTTCAGCCCAGCTGCTCTGCACTGTATTCCGGTATGGCACATGGACCTGGTAGCTTGATGTCCCACATGTCGGCGAAAGGGACTAGAGGATTTATGAAAGCGAGCGCTCCACTCTTACAACGGAGGAGGAGTAGACGACACGACGGCCCAGTGAACTGTCACTTGTACTGTATAGTACTATAGTTTTGCTGTTTCGCACAATCCATCGATACAAACCCGATTAAGCAGGAAAGGGCGGATTTTTCCCGCAGTAGATGATAATCGCCATACATTTCAAAGGCAATTTTAATGTATGCAAACTGAATAATTATAAGTAACAATATGATATCTAGTAAAACTAAAAACACATAAGATTTATTGTGTTAGAGTGTAGTAGTAGTGCTGTATTGCATACTTGTTAGATGTAACATGCGAGAACGTGTAGAGATGTAGTTTTGGAGGGCCTACAGAGAGAAAAGCGTAATACGGTCACCGAACTTCAGAATAAGCTGATTACGGTCACTATATACGTTTTGCGGTGAATATCCGGTCACTTGCTCACAGTTCAGCATCGGATTGCACTCTGTTGACCGGCCTAATATTCTGCGTGGCGCCATGTTGACTAGTTAAATTGACCACGTCCCTCATGGGTCCCACCTGTCAGTTCGCATAGGGAAAAGGTCAGATAAACACAAATTTACCCAGGCGCGACAAGGCTCCAACCCGTGCGCGGGAATCACCTGGTTGTGTATGTGTCTATCAGGGCTTGATGTGTGTGCATGCACGTGTAGGTTGAGCACTTGAGCGTGAGAGTGTGTGTTGGTCATGTGGTGTACTGGTGTGTGCATGCATGCATGTGTGTGTGCGTGTGAGTGTTGCGTGCGTGCGTGGCTGCGTGTGTATGTGTGAGTGTTGCGTGCGTGCGTGGGTGCATGTGTTTGTGTGAGTGTTGTGTGGATGCAGTTCGTGTGCATGCGTGCGTGTGTGTATAATCACCACACCAGCTCCTGTGTGTTAAAACAGACGTCTTAGCATATCAATACAAGGCCACCTTGTCCGCTGTGGCCGCGGTCATAACTTCAAACCACCGTCAAAATATTTTTTTGTCGTTTGTTTTCATCCTTACTAGCAAGATGCCCGTGCGTTGCACGTAACATCAAGATGCATTTGTATGACTTGTTTATCTTGTGAGAGAAAATGATGAACGAGGGAAGGCCTTATTTGCAAATGTGGAGAGGTGTGCGGGTACCTTTTTGCAAAATTGCCATAGTTTCTTTCCTATCCGTCAGATATAAATCGTATGGCCTATATTGCAGGATGGCAGGCACACCATCATCGCCAACTTTGTTTTTTATAGGAGTGTATTTTATGTATTTTATAAGAGTGTAGATGTAGAGTAGATACAAGTCGACAGGTGGGCACGATGGTAGTGAGATAATGTGATGCAACACTAGAGGTGCCACGTGGAGCGTTTAACTGGTCAACTAGTCATGTCATGAGAAAATACAGAGTTGTACGGTGAGCCCGTGACTGTATAATAACCACTAAACGTAAACGGTGACCTAATGAGTGGATTATGAAGTCCAATGTATGTATCGTGCTTTCGCTTCAAATACAATGATCGCCACTGCATATATCGTGAGAGAAAGATGAAACACGCGTGAATTTTCTGGGGGGCTTACTTTTAGAGGACCTGGAGATAGTTTTGTGTGCATACGTGAAAGGGGCATACAGGGGGGGTCTATGCGATGGAGAGAGAGATGCTCTTCGTTTCTCTTTATTATGACTAACTTTGTATATAATATAAAGATATACAAATTCACAGTGCGGAATAAATATCATTTTGGCCACACTTTATTCAAAAGGAATGTTGTATGCAAAATAAACGTGAAGAGAGGGCTCTTAGATTAATGGGGTACGTGATGTAACATGTGTGAATGTGTAGTTGATGCATTTGGCGGGGCCTAGAGAGGTATGTGTGTGTATTACGTATTCGAGAGAGGCATGGATAGAGGGGCCGACGGGGGCGTGGGAGACATAGCACGAGAAATGAGAGTGGTCTAGAGAGAGAGAGACACGAATATGACATCACGACAAGAGATTCCATTCCCTTGAGTGTGTATATGCAAGGGGGAGGGAATAGAGGCACCAGGAGAAATTTTCTGTGTGTGTGGTGTTTGTGTTGGTATGTGTGGGTGTGAGAAGATAATGAGACGTGGGGGCAGAGGGTGTGTCACCGTGAGGTCCGGTGGGTCGAGGTGAGGCCCTTCATTCGGTTCCGTCCTGCGCCACATTGGTCGGCCCATGACACATTTAGGAAGACCCATGGATGACTAGTCGTACAAGACAAAGATAGCAGAATTGTGAAGGACTCTGTGTCCACTGACAAAGCCGTCTAGGATTTGTAACCCTAGGTTCTCGGACTAAGGTAACCCCTTTATCTCTGATATTACTATTCATCCAACCTAACTTTAAGGGGCATCCTACAGAATGCGTGAGAGATAAAGGGGTGTGAGACAATGCGTGAGAGACAGGCGTAAAGATAATGTGCGTACATGAGACACGTAGGCAGGTCCATGTATATAGAAAGGGTTGATGAGGATTTTGTGTGTGTATGTTTGTGAGAGGAAGAGTGCTTGTGATAAAGGTTAGTGAAAACAGTTGTAAATGGTTACGAGAGGGAGGGAGGGTTATATCTAGAGCATGTGTGCGAGAAAGACACCTCGGGAGAGAGTGTGTGAGCATGTGTGAGAGATCACCAATGGAGAGTGAAACTACACGTAAAAGACTGCTCTACACATTGATTAAAGATATAAATTGTATCCAAATATTAGGATGGGATCATGATATTTGCAATTCGCGTAAGGAGCGGTCATTGATCCATCAGACATCTAGATTCTATCGAATTTGAGCATGTCTATGTTATTATACAACACAATTGATCCACATAGTTAGTATTTTGAACTCCAGACAATGCATCGCTTTAGCAATCGAATATAAATGTGAGTATAGTTCATGTTGTGTGTGTAAAGCACATTATACATAATGAAAGTTACACAATGGACATTATAAATAGCTACATATGAACTAGCATACATTTGAATTCAACTTAAGGTGGTTTAAAAAATCGAATTCAACATGAAGTCCATTCAATTATTTGAATTTGATATCATGGCATTTGTAAACCATACCTAAATTATGGGGGCACCAATCTTTGCTCTCATTTTGCACATAATAGCATATGTAGTCGTGTACAAAATAGATTCAAATTTAGCTCCTCCATTCCAAAATAATCGTAGTTATAGGATTTTCAAGTGTCAAAATTTCAAAAAGAAGCGGATAATTTAATGAGGTTTTCAAACATACAAGGTCAAATATAACGTTGTCTATTTAGGTCAATCCTCATAGTTCAAGAGTACTCTAAACGTGAATGCTTGTGTTTCAAAATTTCGAATGAAGCGCCAAAAGAGTCGCTACTCGCCCGAAACCGCGTGAGACCAATGTTTGGTAGTACAAGGAAATTTCTTTTCTAATAACTCCGACCCGTGAAACCCGCTGGTCCGATGTCCAAAGGTCTAAACCGGGGTAGGTTTGTAGCTTCATCTAGACGCCACGCAACCGCCTCCGAAAAACATTCATACACAATGGCCGCCTAAGCACACATGCGCGCGGAAGAAATCGCTCCCGCCCACTATTTGGGACACTGGGATTACCATCCTACCCCGACCATGAGAGGTCCGAATTTAAGAGGGGGCAAATTTTGTACTTTCCCCAAATTTCAAACAAGCGCGTCCCATCTTCTGTTCAAAAAAAGCCAAAAACAAGCGCGTCCCAGACCGAATCATGGCTCCCCCTCACTCGTCTGATTCCCCATTCGTACTCCGTGGGCGCCAAAACTACCTCTCCACCAGCCGCGAAACCCCGGCGTCCTTCGTCCGCCACCCCATCCACCCATCAACCGCCGCCCTCCTCCATCACGCCGGAGCCGATACCCCGACGTCGTCGTCCACCGCAACCTCAACCACAACGCCCTCCACGGCTAGTAGTTGAAGCCGAGGCCGAGCCGTCCGTACCCGAGCCAGTTCAACCACGCCGTCCTGCGCCTCACCGCTGTCGCTCCAACTTCGCCACCCTCCACCGCACCGGAGTTGTTCCTGCTACGCCGTCTTTCACCGCCTCGGGTTTGCTTCCCCTCAGCCGACATACGGCCACGGCAACGCAGTCAACAATTTGGCCATGGGTTCGTCCAAGCCTGCACCCTCCAGAACATCGGTTTCCCCGGTAAAAAGAAGAAGATCGGCGTGACATATGGAGGTGACCACACCGGCAACCGAAGAAAGTACTCCTCTTCCCTTATTCGTGCAAATCTTACGTCTCTGCTTGCATGGTATTCATCCCAAAGAAGACACTAGTTGACCGCTTCTTCTTGATACTAGATGTTCCTAGTAACTCGCGATGCACAAGGTTTCTCCTCATATACTATTTCACCTTAGCTAGAGGTCCGTCGCCCCCCTGAATTTCAATTTCTGGCCAGTTGATTCCCAATTAACGGAAGCATTCCCCAGCGTAAGAGGCGCTAGTACGACTATTACGCCGGGGAAGCAACGCCTTGGTGTTTAATCTTAGGGGCGTGTGCGGCCTAGAGCTACTGGCGCCTGATCTGGAGGTCGTCCGGGATTAAAAGGATGGCCTGGGGGCGCTGCCAAGCACGGCGGTGGTGTGAGGTCGATGGGAGGGCGGGGCGGCGGAGGCAGGGGTCCGGGCCGGTGGTCGCTGGCGGTTCGAGAAAGATCATCAACAGTCATTGGCGGGAGGTAGACGAAGGCCATCTGCCCATTCCTTATAGATCGGACGGTTCATAAAAAGTCGACTGACTATTTAATTTCAGTTGACTGTTATCTTGATAGGACCACATGTGGTGGTGTGCTGGAGGAGTACCTGCATTTCATGTGCTCATATATTACAAAATCATACGGAGTAGAATCTAATTTTGTTTGCCATGCAATATTGTAAAGCTATCATATGTCTCCTGTCATTTATTTTTCAGCCACCTGCTATCTGCTACTTTTACAAAGGCACTACTGCACACACTTCACCCTTACTCTCACTATTGTGTTTTTATGCAAGGGTATTTCAGACCCTGCCTTCACGAAGCAGGAAAGAGAAGAGAGAAGTCGCCCAGCGTGGTATGCGGCTAGGCTGACACGCTTCAAGACTTTAAAGGGTGTAGTGTCGCAGATGGAGACGGGAACGAGCTCGAGTTGATGATCTCGCCGCCGTGAACCACCATCCCTGTGTGCTTGCTTTAACTTCACGGTGTCATATGTGGTTGCATGTTGCATATGCTCTCTAGCTTGTATTCGAAAGGCCGAAGTCAGTCTTTATCAAGATAAGCAAAGATATTTTTTACATGAACCACCATCCTGGGAGCACCAGAAGACAAATAGCTAGTCAGGGCACTGGCCGAGCCAGTGACAAGCCTAGCAAAGATAGGCATCACCTGGAAGCCAACTAAAAAGCTGCGATGGTGGCGAAGCAGCCCGCCTCCCACCAGGCTCTCAGGTCCTAGATGATCATGCTCACCACTCCAGTCGGATGTCTAGCTTGTATTGCTTCCAATTTGGTTAAATTGCATCTGCTTAGCTTACACATTATACTTTTGAATATGACATGCTTTTTTGTTTTTAGTACATACTAGTACATCTGTGTATTAACCATGTTCTTACATCAAACTAATGTTCTTGTGTATCCCTCATCAATCTTATGATGAGGCAGGCAGGCAAGGGGACTACTCATTTAAAGAATGCAGCGTCAGCCTCCCGACATGATTCTCAAGAAACAGAAATGCTAGATGAAGATAGTGAACGTAGCTCTGTAGTTGATTACAGCATTTTCCCTACACTAGCATCACAGGTGCTTGCTCTAACTTGGCAGCGTGATATGTGGTTCCATGTTGCATATGGTGTCTAGATTGTAATTCTTCCAATCAGGTTAAACGGCATGTGCTAGTCTTCTTAGCTTGTAGTACATTATACCTGTTAATGTGACATGCCTTCCCGTATTTAGTACATAGTACATCTGTCTATTAAGCATGTCCTCACATAAAACTATTGTTTTTTTGTATCCCGCATCAATCAATATGACGAGACACCTTTAGTATATGCAGTGCGATATTAGTTGCATCTTTCATATGATTTATAGCATGCGCTGCTTCTAATTTGTTGAAATTCCATTTATGATGGGACGCTTTTAACTTGGCAGAGTCATATTGGTTGCATCTTTCATGTGGTGTCTAGCTTGCATTGCTTCTTATTTGCTGGAATGGTTTCTACTTAGTTTACACAAACAGTTGTGAACATGCCATGCCGTCTTGTTTTTCGTACATATTTCATCCTGGTATCATGTGTTTGCCTTACATAAAAGTAGTGATTGTCAGTATCATGCATGAATGAGTTCTGAAGAGAGAATTTTATTGCTTTCTCTTGTCGGTTTTACTTGACAATTCAAAATCAATAAAGCGGAAGGAAGTTAGCAAGGCAGCGGATAAAGGTGCTCCTTCCGAACGGAGGGCCTCTACAGTTTCTACCCCTCCACACCCCCAAGATGATTTCCAAGACAACACATGCATAGACACTCAACAAAGCTGTGTTTATGATGAGCACGTCTCCCCTAGTGCAGCATCACTAGTGCTCCCTCTAACTTGACACTATTATATGTGGTTGCATGTTATGTGTGATGTCTAGCTTGTATTGCTTCTAATTTTGTTGAATTCCATCTGCTTACTTTACACATTATACTTGAATAAGACACGTGTTCCTGTTTCTAGAACATACAATATATGTCTATCACACCATGTTCTTACATCAAATTACTACTGTTGTGTAACCTACAACAATCACTTATCATAAGACACATTTGACTTCAGAGTGTGATATAGGTTACATCTTGTCGGCGTTCTGGGAATGGGGGTCCCCAGACTTGCCTGCCTCCGGCCTGCGACGTGGCGCAAAGGAGGCCCAGGACAGCCCATCTTCATCAACGCAGCTCAAGACCTCGCGAGGGGCAAGCCTCATGAGGCGGACGACCAGGAGCTTCCTCAGGCGCGGCCTCGTCAGGCTGGCTCATGAGGAGGCGGAGAGTTCAAGGCAGGGTACCTCACGAGGTGCCCGTGACGCAAGCCATGACGACCAAGGGCGCCTGTCGAGGCGCCAGCCCAAGAAAGGCCCTCCTTTCCTCTTTGGTGCAAAGGGAGCAAGCGCAGGCGAGAGCATCAAGCAAAGGCATCCGTTTCAGTGCAACAAGACCAAGACCAGCCCCAACGGCTGGAAGGGAGTCATCGTGGAGCCCAAGCAAAGGCGTCACCACCAGAGCCTTTGGCAAGCGAGGACCAACTTTAGTCAGGATAAGTGTACCCGCTGTTCCCCTTCAAAATGGCCAATTGTTGGCGCCCTTCCCGCTCAATATTTGGGAAGAGGCCCAGGGCCTTTGCCTATAAATAGGAGTAGCCACACTCAGAGTAGGGGACGATTAGATCGAGGGATCCGACATTTGGAATCCAGAGAGAGATAAAGAGACCCGACCCTCCAGCCAGAGCGGCGGGACACCACTTAGCAGTTCATCACAACCACTAAGAACAGACCCTCGCGAGGCTGTTCTTCTCTGTACTGTTCTTCATCAGCCCCAGAGGCAATCCACCACACCACAAACTAGAGTAGGATAATACACCACAACGGTGGCCCGAACTAGTATAAATCTTGCGTCTCTTGTGTTGTTCTTGCTAGTAGTTTAGGTCCCTGCGATTCGGCGAGGTACGAGACGGTGGAGGGCTGGATCTCCGTGCGCACCCCAGAGTTCGAACCTCAAGGGTCTGCCGGAACCCGAAATCCGACATTTGGCGCACCAGGTAGGGGTGCGCCGGAATCTGCCTTTCGTTGCCTCGTTCTTCCCCGACCACCGCAACCATGTCCGACGCTCGTCGGGCCCGCGCCGAGCGCCGAGCTGCCCTTGCCTCCCATGTCGCCCAGACGGCTCCCGTCAGCGGGCGCCCTCGCTGCTCTCGTCACACTGTTGTCAACGCCGCCACCGCCCGGCGGGAACGAGCAGCAAGCGCCGCCCCAAAGACCCGCCCATGAGGCGGACGGCCGCACCGCCACGCTTTCGCCACCCCGCTGGTTCATCGTCACGCGCGCTTCGCTGCCATGGAGGCCCGAGCTGCACTCATCACGGCAACGAGCTCCTGCGCTACCGCCCCATCGACGACGTTCACGAAGAATGGCTCGACCGTGTCGCTGAAGCTCGTCCAGCGCTGCGGGAGGCGACCAAGGCCGCCGTCCGTCTCGCTGCACCGCACCCGCCGCTGGCGATGAAGCTCCGGGGCGCCGGCCGCCTCCTCCTCAAGATGGCGCCTGGCCCCCAAAGCGCGCGGCCCTGGCGGAACCTGCTCGCCAGCGCCGCGCTGCAAGAGCAGAGCTGCCAAGAAGTTCTCGCCCGCAAGAAGCTGCCCGGCGCTCCCGCTCCAAAGACGTCAAGACCTGCGTTGCCCCCAGCCAAGGGCGCAGGGAGGCCTGCAAGACCAAGCTCTCGCCGTCCGAGGCCCCAGCTGCCACGGCGGGCTGCCGCGCCTTCACCACCGAGCTGCGCAGCGTCGCGTGGCCCGCCAAGTTCAAGCCAGACCTGCCTCCACGCTACGACGGAACGGCTGAACCTACGGAGTTCCTCCAGCTATACGAGCTGGGCATCGAGGCCGCCAACGGGGACGAAAGGGTCATGGCGAACAGGTTTTCCCTGGCGCTCAAGGACGGAGCCCGCACCTGGCTCATGAATCTGGCCCCAGGCACGATCTCTTCCTGGGCCGAGATGCGCACCCGCTTCATCGCCAACTTCCAAGGTACTCGCGACCGGCCACCCGCCGGAGCGACATGCGCCGGATCACACCACCAGGGAAACCCCGCAAAAAGTACATCCAGCGCTTCAACAACGCTACCAAGATCCCTTTGGTAACCGAGGAGGCCATCATCTCTGCCTTCTCCGACGGCGTGCGCGACGTCAAGATGAAGGAGGAGCTGTCGATGCATGAAGATCTGTGCACCTCCCTGGAGCTGTTCAACTTGGCGACCAAGTGCAACAGGGCTGAGGAGGGGCGCCTCTCCCTCCTCGAGCTGCCTGCCACGGATCCCGAAGAGAAGAAGTCCAAGGCGAAGGACGTGAAACGCAAGGGGGCTGCCGTGCTTGCGGCCGAACCAGACACCAAGCGAGGCAGAGATCAGCCAAAAGAGTCCTCTAAGGGCAGCCGGTACTGCGTGTACCACGACCTCCACACCCACAACACCAATGAATGTCAAGAGCTCCGGGCCGTGCGCGAAGGGAGGGTCGGCAGACGCCCCGAGCGCAGCGACCGGGGCTACGGCCGAGGAGGAGGAAGGAATGCAGGACGCTGGGAAGACCGCGGTCCGCGCCAAGGGTGGTACGACCAACCTCGCGAGGACCGCTGGCAAGACCCACCTCACGAGGGGGGCTGGAGGGATCAGCCTCGTGAGGATCGTCCGCAAGGGAACACAGGCCTCCCTCCGCTGCCGCCGCCACCAAGGAGAGTCCAAGACCGTCATCAGGACGAGGGGGCTGGGGGCTTCCAGGAAGCGCGTGCGATCGCCTGCATCCTGGGCGGAGCTCAAGCCCCAGCCTCTCACAGCATCTTCAAGCAGTTCGCCCGTGAAGTGAATGCAGTCCTCCCAAGCTCGAGTCCGCGCCCTCTCGGGTGGTCGGCGCGGCGCCATCACGCTCAGCTCAGCGGATCAGCTCTGGCGCGCAGCCACAGCCGGAGTTCTTCCGATGCTTTGCTCCCCAATCATCGAGAATGTGCTAGTCACCAAGACCCTCATCGACGGCGGAGCAGGGCTCAACGTCCTGTCCGTGGAGGTATTCAACAATATTCAAGTGCCTTACAGTCAGCTCCAGCCAAACAAGCCTTTCTCCGGAGTCACCGACGGCTCCACGGTCCCGATCGGGGAGGTCCGCCTTCCTGTCACCTTCGGGGCCCGCGACAACTACCACACCGAGCTCATCGACTTCGACGTCGCCCACATTCGCCTGCCGTACAACGCCATCCTCGGGTACCCAGCGTTGGCCAAATTCATGGCTGTAACCCACCATGGCTACAACATCCTCAAGATGCCAGGGAGCGGCGGAGTCATCACGGTGCCCTGTGAAGAGAGAGATGCAGTGTGCTCCCTGGAGCGAGCTTTTCAGGCCGCATCGCTGGAAGATCCAGACCACAGCAGCAGGATGCCTCCCGAGGCAGCACCCAAGAAGAAGAAGACATCGACCGGCCCGGCTCTTCAAGACAGGCCCCTCAGGGTCCACACCGGGCCAGGGGGAGCCTCCTTCCATCGCATAGGAAAGCGCGCCCAGCGCCCTCCTCAGGCAGGGCTCGGGGGCTCTCCCCTGGAGGGCCACCGACCTCACCAAGGTCTCGAGGGGGGCGCTTGGGCACCACATGGAGGCGTGTTTCCAAGCACGTCTCAAGCAAGCAGGAGCAAGACCAGGAGGACGGAACCCTCACGAGTTCATCAGCAAGGACATTCAGGAGCTACAGGAGTCAAGGGTCATGAGGGGCAGCCGCCGCCTACCCGCTGTGGCCCCCCATCCAGGCGAGGATGGTGGGCTGCGCGTCTGCATCGACATACCAGGGCTCAACCGAGCCGCATCTCAAGAGCGCCTTTGGCCCTCGCGAGTGGGACGTTGCGAGGGTCCGCCCCACAGCTACGTACGCATGCCTTATGGCCTGCCAAACGCGGCTGCCGCATACCAGCGTCTCATGAGGACCATCCTGGAGGCTCAAGAGGTCAGGCACGCCGCAGCCCTGGCGGAGATGGAGATGGCCCATGAGGAGCCGCCAGCGCCTCCGGAGCCTCCCGAGGCCCCCGGGCCTGGGGGCTCGTGAGGATCGGCTCCCGCAGCCCACCGAGTCTGCTACATCAACAACCCTTCATCCCCAACATCACCAGGTGACATCTTTAAGTTTTATTTCCGACTGGGAGCGCCTTCAGGGCCGCATTATTCCCAGGCCGCGTGGGTCCGTCCCTGCGGCATGTATCCCTTTTATTTCATGTCTTTAGCTTATCCTGTTGGGGGCGCCCCTCGGGCTGCATCATCCCCAAGCCGCTCGGGCCAGTCCCAGCGGCATGTATCCTTCATGCGTTTTCCTTAGGATTATGCTCTCGCTCCACCATGCTTGTTATTTGGTGCCTTCTCCTGGGTGGCGAAATCTTGCACGTTAAAGGGGGGGTGCCTGAGCATCGCGACTCAGGGCTCCTACCGCTGTCCGCCCTCACCCTCTGGTCTTGTCCATGGCATCGCGACCTGGCTTATGAGCGACGGCCGAGACCAGCCCGAGAGCCGGACCAAGACGAGAGCACCGGCATCCGCCAAATTTGCAGGAACGCACCCGAAGATAAGGCCCAGAGCCAGGCACAACCCGCCTTGAGGTAGGGCCTCGTGAGTCCCGCGCTGGCTCACGGGTGCCCCGACACACCTCGCGAGGCCTCTCGTGCCTCTCCCAAGAAACTAACGGCAGGACTAACGATCGCCACGGCGAGCTCTTGCTCCTTTTGTGGTGAACCTTGTCACGCCCAATATGCAACCCTATCCAAAAGGAACTCGACGGTCCCACCAAGGATAGACCCGCATATTGAAACACTTTTGCAAGGTGGATATCATTACATCAACATTACATAATAGATGGGGATATAACATAAGGCACAAATGCCACAAGAATACATCAACATCATATACAAGATCAACATCCGACTACGGATGAAACATAAACAGAAACTCAAACGACATCCACCCTGCTAGCCCAGGCTGCCGACCGAACCTATCCCCGATCAAGAAGCGTAAGAAGAACTCCAACACAAGCAAACATCGCTCTCGCGTCATGATCATCGCAACACTGCACTGCAACAGTTGTTGTAGTAATCTGTGAGCCACGAGGACTCAAAGAATCCCATTACCATGGGTATCAAGACTAGCAAAGCTTAAAGGGAAAGGAAGGGGTAAAGTGGTGAGGTTGCAGCAGCGACTAAGCATGATATGGTGGCTAACATACGCAAATGAGAGCGAGAAGAGAAACAAAGGAACGGTCGTCAACTAGTAATGATCAAGAAGTGATCCTGAACTCCTACTTACGCCAAACATAACTCGAAACCGTGTTCTCCTCTCGATCAACCCGAAAAGAGACACTCACGTTACGCTTTACGGTTGGTGTATTTTAGAAGAGTTTGATTCAAGTTTACTACAACCGGATATTAACAAATTCCCATCTGCCACATAACCATGGCACGGCTCTCGAAAGTTTATACCTGCAGGGTGTCCCAACTTAGCCCATGATAAGCTCTCGCGATCAACAAAGGATATTCCTTCTCCTCGGGAAGACCCGATCAGTCTCGTAATCCGGCTACAAGACATTTCGACAAGAATAAAACAAGACCAGCAAAGCCGCCCGATGCACCGACAATCCCGATAGGAGCTGCACATATCTCGTTCTCAGGGCAACACCGGATGAGACTAGCTACGAGTAAAACCAGACCTCGAGTTGCTCGAGGGGGCCCCGCAGGCAGCTCGGTTCAGGCCAGCACTTAGAGAAGCACTGGCCCGGGGGGGGGGGCTAAAATAAAGATGACCCTTGGGCTCCGGAAACCCAAGGGAAAAAGGGCTAGGTGAGGCAAATGGTAAAACCAATGTTGGGCCTTGTTGGAGGAGTCTTATTCAAAGCGAACTGTCAAGGGGGTCCCATAAATCACCCGACCGCGTTAGGGACGCAAAATCCGGGAACATAACACCGATATGACGGAAACTAGGGCGGCAAGAGTGGAACAAAACACCAGGCATAAGGCCGAGCCTTCCACCCTTTACCAAGTATATAGATGCATTAATTAAATAAGATATATTGTGATATCCCAACAAGTAAACATGTTCCAACAAGGAATAACATCTCCATGTTCCAACAAGGAACAAACTTCATCTTCACCTGCAACTAACAATGCTATAAGAGGGGCTGAGCAAAGCGGTAACATAGCCAAACAATGGTTTGCTAGGAAGGGTGCAAAAGGTTAGAGGCTGACATGGCAATTTGGGATGGCTTGATAAACAGGTAATAGGTAGCGCAACATAGCGGTAGAACGAAGCAACTAGCATAGCAATGATAGTAGTGAGATCCAGGGTAGCGGTCATCTTGCCTGAAATCCCGCAAGGAAGAAGAACGAGTCCATGAAGAAGATGAAGCCACGAAGTCGAACCAAGCGTAGACGAACGAATCCTCACGATCGCAACGAAACAGGAACTAACAAGAAGAAGCACACAGCATGGTAAACACACCACACATAGACAAGACATGATGCACAACACGCATGATGCATGACAAAGCTACATGAAGCTACTCATGGCAAGAGATGATGCAAAACAAGAACAACACATCAAGGCAAGTTTAAATGAGGCCGGAAACAACTTAGAACAATTCCGGTAAGTCCTCATATGCAAATTTCGAAATTGGTCCATATCTGAATAAACCTTATGTTCAAGTTGTTAAACAGCAAGTTAAGATGCACCACGATGATCTACACGAAATTCTAGTCAACTTACATATAAAGTTCATTAGATTCGGAGCTACGGCCTAGAAGATATGAGCAAAACAAGATAAGCATGGCATTGATGCAAAATGCATACAAACATCAAGCAAACACCTCAAATCATGGATGCAACATGATAATATTAAGCTACTTGCAAAATCAAGCAAGTTTCATATAGAGCACACTCAAAACGGAGCAACGGTTCAACACATACACCCTATACAAGTTAAAGCACCAATCTGTCCAAAACAGCAACTAGGCATATTGCAAGCATCAAAACAACATGCTATAGGATCACAAAATGATAAAAAAAGGCATGGACATGATGTACAGGTAAAGCATAACAAAACATGAACACTGAGCTATCTCCAGAAATCACTAGAACATGCTCAAACACACATGGCAAGATTGCAAATAATAACAGTTTCAGACTTTAGCAGAAATAACATCAGGTTGCAATGTTTAGAGCTATCAAACAACATGCTACATGAACTTATCATGGCAAACAAGAGCATGGAATGAATCTACTAATTGAATAGAACAAATGTCCCTTACTGACCATGAGCCAAAAAGGATCAGAAGATATGATGGCACCCATGTAAACATGGCAAGTTATATTACAGATTCATACATGGCAGGAACAACAATAAGTAGGCATGTTGGTGAGCTTGAATCACTCACCACAGAGCAATACATGGCATGGCAAGGCAACCAACAGTAAGAAGACATGGCATAGAAGCTATACATGGTAAGAACAACATCATAGGGTGCATGGATCAACTACAGCAACCTTGGCAAAATTGAATAACATGTAAACAATCTGCCAGGAACATTTTATAGCAAACGTGGAGCTCGATTGACTCAAGCTATGGCACTCCATAATTGCAACCAAGGGAATGGATGGATAGAGCATAACCATATGTTCAAAACATCCTTAATGAAGTAACTCAAAATAAGCATGGATCTCTCTATAACATCAAGTTTACATGGCATAAAAATATCAGCAAAACAGGTCTGAAATCAGCAACATCATGAAGCCTAGTTTGCATGCTTGTTCTAGTCACCACAGAGATCACAAAAATACATGGCATACACCCCTATAAAGATGGCATGGCATATTACAAAACACATGTAGGAATCAAGTTCATAGGGTGCACACATCAATCA
Organism: Aegilops longissima; assembly: GCA_021605205.1. Lineage (NCBI taxonomy): Eukaryota > Viridiplantae > Streptophyta > Magnoliopsida > Poales > Poaceae > Aegilops > Aegilops longissima. The sequence continues at coordinate 89,836,711 of CM038681.1, forward strand.
TGGCAAAAATGACAAAAGTGCATGTTCTGTTAAGAAACAGAAACTAACATCACATAGCCCTCTTCCAACAGCATTTCAGGCATCAAGATGAGCTCAAATGTAAATGATGCAATGAGATGAAATGATGTACTCGTCGATACGAACAATTTGACATATTACACGCGCAAAACGGAGCTACGGATGCAGAGTTATGGCATGATGAAAATGCACGAAAATAACAGCAGATCCGGGACTTAGCAGTTTTTACCCTCTCGAAAAGTCAACGGGACGGAGTGGTTCGGGACGGAGAGATCCAGGGCAGGGACGGGGCGTTTGGTACGAGGAGGTGGCGGATCTGGTCCACCTCCAGATCCGGCGACGGAGGATGACGCCGGCGAGGACTCCGGCGATGGCCGGCGACGATGAGGTGAGCTGGGCGGCGGCCATGGCGGTGGGACGGCGTGGGGCACCGTGGGCGGCGGGGGCTCCGGGCCATGGGCAAGACGGGAGGCGGGCAGCAGCGCATGGAGAGGCGATCGGGAGGGAGGCGGAGCAGGCCGGGCGGCGATGGTGGCCGGAGCTCGGGATGCCGCGCGAGGCGGCGGCGATCCGGGGCCGGGCGAGGGCGCGGCGGCCGGCGGCGGCGGCGGTCGCCGGCGAGGCGCGTGATCTGCCGGGCGAAGGACGCGCCGGCGAAGGCGGCGGGCGACGGCGAAGCGCGGGCTGGGAGGTGCGGGCGCGGGCCCGGTGGCGTGGGGCGCGGGCGGGCGGCGGTGCGCGGTGGCCGTGGCCACGTGGCAGGCGCGATTCGCCGGCAGGCGCGCGGCTGGATATGTCGGCGCGACGCGGACATGTCCGGCGGCGGGAGGAGGACGAAAGCTGCGGTTTCGGGGGAGTTTGACCGCGAATTTCGGAGGGGGAGGTGTATTTATAGGTAGAGGGAGCTAGGAGTGTCCAAATGAGGTGCGGTTTTCGCCCACACGATCGTGATCGAACGACCGAGAGCATGGAGGGGAGTTAGATGGATTTTGGGCCACTTTGAAAGGGGTGTTGGGCTGCAATACAAAAGAGGCTTTTACGGTTACCCGGTTAACCGTTGGAGTATCAAACGACCTCCAAATGGCACGAAACTTGACAGGCGGTCTACCGGTGCTATACCAAGGCCGCTTGACAAACCTCGGTCCATTCCGAGACCGTTTAACACCCGCACACGAAAAGAGGTAAAAGGGGGCGCCGGGGAACATAGAGTGCCGGATTGCAAAACGGACAACGGGGAAAATGCTCGGATGCATGAGACGAACACGTATGCAAAATGAAATGCACATGATGACATGATATGAAATGCATATGATGACATGGCAAAGTGCAACACGCAAGCACATGACATGGCAATGACAGCGAAAAACTGGAAGACACCTGGCGCATCGAATCCGGGGCGTTACAACACTCCTCCACTAACAAGAGATCTCGTCCCGAGATCTTAGGCCCGAGACGGAAGAGAAAAAAATGATGAGGTGAAACAAGAAATCAAGAGAAGAACCAAAGAATCGAGAGCACTCGAGAAGAAGAGAGAAACGACGAGAATGACGAGAATTGAAAGCTCACGGTATCAGATAGACTCTGAACGCACTCGTTCTAACCGGAGTGGTTAGAATGAGAAAAGAAACGAATAAGACTGAAAGGATTTAGGCAGCACACCAGTTGAACAAGGAAAGAATAGAACATGAGCTTCAGAAGATGGAATGACACTTGACGACATAAGCAATGCAATGCCTCCGGAAGAATTGAAAGAATTGAATGGAAAAAACATAGAAGGAAGGATTGAACAGAGTTGTTGAGAAAATCAACAACGAAAAGAAATAAGCTTGTTGTGGGCTTATGGAAAACATCTCAAAATTATGAGGTGATAGCCAACCACAAGCGGAAAAGATTGAATAGCTGAGAGGAACGAAGAAATGCAAAACTCCACTTCAAAAGAATACGGAGAATTAATTGCACTTTGATATGCAAGAAGAAAGATACTTGAGCTCCTCCAAAAGAGCATAGATGAACTCTTGAAGAATGAATTAAATCAAGAAGAACCACCGTGAAGAACTCCGGTAACAAAAGGATGACGAGATAAAATGAAGGATGAAAGAATAGATGAGCGTTGCGATGATCCAGATGAAGGTTCCCACGAAATGGCCGGGGAAACTGAACTCCGGATAAGAAAAGATGAAAACACTTGGAACTAGAATTTATTCCTCAAGAACAAACTCCGAAGGAAAGGATTACTCACTTGGATGAAGTAAGAGTAAGATTTATTGTATGCTTATCCTTCATCAAATTAAATTGATGAGAAGCAATGGATTTCGCATCTTACTTATTCTCCTTGAAAAAAAAAGGATTGAGAAGGGATAGCACAAAACTTGAGAAAGTCTTCATGAACCACCGGTAGGATTGGAAAGAACGAATGAATTAATATGATAAACAAGGAAAAAGAATCTTGAATGAACCACCGGAAGAATTCGGAAATGACTGACGAACGAGAATGAATCACCGGGAAGAATTAGAAGAACCAATAAGCTAGAGGGGATTTAGATTCAAAAGAACAAAGAGATCATGAGCTGATTAATGAATGCTTGAACGCAGCACCGAAAGAATATTGAGACGAACGAAGGGGCACGGATATAGAATAGTTAGAGAACGAATCTGAAAACTTAGAATGATGAAATCTTCCGAAAAGATGGCCCCCGGATGAAAAGAAATAGAAAACAACTTCTGAAATACTCCGGATGGGTAGGAAAAAGGAATATCTGACAAACTGAAATAAATCGAGAGGATAACATGAAGCTAGAACCACGAATCTTCGGTAAAACGGGCAAGATTTAGAGAAAAAATTCTCTTCAATCTTCAAATGATGAGGAGAAACACCACCAAAATTAATGAGATACTCCGGAAGAAAGAAAAACAGAGAGGTTGAGCCAATAATGAAATGATTTTAAATAGATCTTGGAAAAGGCATGTGACTGATGAAATACATACTTACGTCAAACTCCGAAAAGAATTGAGAATACCTCCGGGGAAAATTAGAAGAGTCAGGTAAGATCCTGGGAAAAGACCTGTGGGTTAGGGCCCACTGAATAGATAACACCGTCGGAAAAGGATGTTGAACAGATAGATGATGCACCAGAACGATTGAAATATTTGAATGAGGTGACAACCTCGAATTAATTAGAACACAGACGAATATCCTGAGATTTCTTAAGCACTCCGGAAGGATAAACTGGCAAGAGGAGAACGAGCAGGAAAACATTTCGAGGAAAAGAATATGATCAACCTCAAAACTTGAATTGAGTCCACCGGAGAAGAAAAGAGATGAAGAATGACGAACGAGACAAGAATTCACCGGTTGAAATAATTGAGGGAAGACTGAAGAGGCTCCACACGAATGAAATTGATGGTCGAAAGAGACTCGGGCTCCGGGAAGAAGAGGGTGGGAGGGCGGGAAAACACAGAGGCAACTTGGAAGGGGAAACCGACGAATAGCTTGAAGAGAAAACACCAGTTGAAAGAAAGCAAAAGCTTCACACGAGTAGGGTGGATACTCGATTACGGGCTCCGGTTCCGAGAAGAAAAAGGGGTGGGCGAGTGGAAAAAAAACAGCTGAGGATTGAACGCAAAGATGAAGAGGCTCGAGTCAACTTGATGAGAAATGCACCAAATGAAAAGAGCTGAGGGCCAACGAATGGAAAACCAACTGCGTGATCCTACAGAAAATTTGAAGGGGAAGAGGAGTAATTCAAAACACCTACGTCAAGATTCCTCACCAGAGCGACGAAGGGGCTGAGGAGTAAAAAGAATTCCTACTCTCTAATATAACTAGACTCCGAAAACAGTTTTCTTCTAGACTCAACAACGGCCAAACTACACGATCAATCAAGGGGGCTCCTAGGGTCGGTCGAGGCTCTGATACCAACTTGTCACGCCCATTATGCAACCCTATCCAAAAGGAACTCGACGGTCCCACCAAGGATAGACCCGCATATTGAAACACTTTTGCAAGGTGGATATCATTACATCAACATTACATAATAGATGGGGATACATACATAAGGAACAAATGCCACAAGAATACATCAACATCATATACAAGATCAACATCCGACTACGGATGAAACATAAACAGAAACTCAAACGACATCCACCCTGCTAGCCCAGGCTGCCGACCTAGAACCTATCCCCTGATCGAAGAAGCAGAAGAAGAACTCCAACACAAGCAAACATCGCTCTCGCGTCATGATCATCGCAACACTGTACCTGCAACTGTTGTTGTAGTAATCTGTGAGCCACGAGGACTCAGAAATCCCATTACCATGGGTATCAAGACTAGCAAAGCTTAAAGGGAAAGGAAGGGGTAAAGTGGTGAGGTTGCAGCAGCGACTAAGCATGATATGGTGGCTAACATACGCAAATGAGAGCGAGAAGAGAAACAAAGGAACGGTCGTCAACTAGTAATGATCAAGAAGTGATCCTGAACTCCTACTTACGTCAAACATAACTCAGAAACCGTGTTCTCCTCTCGATCAACCCCGAAAAGAGACACTCACGGTTACGCACACGGTTGGTCTATTTTAGAAGAGTTTGCTTCAAGTTTACTACAACCGAATATTAACAAATTCCCATCTGCCACATAACCGCGGGCACGGCTCTCGAAAGTTTATACCCTGCAGGGGTGTCCCAACTTAGCCCATGATAAGCTCTCGCGATCAACGAAGGATATTCCTTCTCCCGGAAGACCCGATCAGTCTCGAATCCCGCCACAAGACATTTCGACAAGAATAAAACAAGACCAGCAAAGCCGCCCGATGCGCCGACAATCCCGATAGGAGCTGCACATATGTCGCTCTCGTGGCAACACCGGATGAGACTAGCTACGAGTAAAACCAGACCTCGAAGTTGCTCGAGGGGCCCCGCAGTAGCTCGGTTCAGGCCAACACTTAGAGAAGCACTGGCCCGGGGGGGCTAAAATAAAGATGACCCTTGGGCTCCGGAAACCCAAGGGGAAAAGGGCTAGGTGAGGCAAATGGTAAAACCAATGTTGGGCCTTCTTTGGAGGAGTCTTATTCAAAGCGAACTGTCAAGGGGTCCCATAAATCACCCGACCGCGTTAGGGACGCAAAATCCGGGAACATAACACCGATATGACGGAAACTAGGGCGGCAAGAGTGGAACAAAACACCAGGCATAAGGCCGAGCCTTCCGCCCTTTACCAAGTATATAGATGCATTAATTAAATAAGATATATTGTGATATCCCAACAAGTAAACATGTTCCAACAAGGAATAACATCTCCATGTTCCAACAAGGAACAAACTTCATCTTCACCTGCAACTAACAACGCTATAAGAGGGGCTGAGCAAAGCGGTAACATAGCCAAACAACGGTTTGCTAGGAAGGGTGCAAAAGGTTAGAGGCTGACATGGCAATTTGGGATGGCTTGATAAACAGGTAATAGGTAGCGCAACATAGCGGTAGAACGAAGCAACTAGCATAGCAATGATAGTAGTGAGATCCAGGGTAGCGGTCATCTTGCCTGAAATCCCGCAAGGAAGAAGAACGAGTCCATGAAGAAGATGAAGCCACGAAGTCGAACCAAGCGTAGACGAACGAATCCTCACGATCGCAACGAAACAGGAACTAACAAGAAGAAGCACACAGCATGGTAAACACACCACACATAGACAAGACATGATGCACAACACGCATGATGCATGAGAAAGCTACATGAAGCTACTCATGGCAAGAGATGATGCAAAACAAGAACAACACATCAAGGCAAGTTTAAATGAGGCCGGAAACAACTTAGAACAATTCCGGTAAGTCCTCATATGCAAATTTCGAAATTGGTCCAGATCAGAATAAACCTTATGTTCAAGTTGTTAAACAGCAAGTTAAGATGCACCACGATGATCTACACGAAATTCTAGTCAACTTACATATAAAGTTCATTAGATTCGGAGCTACGGCCTAGAAGATATGAGCAAAACAAGATAAGCATGGAATTGATGCAAAATGCATACAAACATCAAGCAAACACCTCAAATCATGGATGCAACATGATAATATTAAGCTACTTGCAAAATCAAGCAAGTTTCATATAGAGCACACTTAAAACGGAGCAACGGTTCAACACATACACCCTATACAAGTTAAAGCACCAATCTGTCCAAAACAGCAACTAGGCATATTGCAAGCATCAAAACAACATGCTACAGGATCACAAAATGATAACAAAAGGCATGGACATGATGTACAGGTAAAGCATAACAAAACATGAACACTGAGCTATCTCCAGAAATCACTAGAACATGCTCAAACACACATGGCAAGATTGCAAATAATAACAGTTTCAGACTTTAGCAGAAATAACATCAGGTTGCAATGTTTAGAGCTATCAAACAACATGCTACATGAACTTATCATGGCAAACAAGAGCATGGAATGAATCTACTAATTGAATAGAACAAATGTCCCTTACTGACCATGAGCCAAAAAGGATCAAGATATGATGGCACCCATGTAAACATGGCAAGTTATATTACAGATTCATACATGGCAGGAACAACAATAAGTAGGCATGTTGGTGAGCTTGAATCACTCACCACAGAGCAATACATGGCATGGCAAGGCAACCAACAGTAAGAAGACATGGCATAGAAGCTATACATGGTAAGAACAACATCATAGGGTGCATGGATCAACTACAGCAACCTTGGCAAAATTTAATAACATGTAAATAATCCGCCAGGAACATTTTATAGCAAAAGTGGAGCTCGATTGACTCAAGCTATGGCACTCCATAATTTCAAAAAAGGGAATGTATGGATAGAACATAACCATATGTTCAAAACATCCTTACTTAAGTAACTCAAAATAAGCATGGATCTCTCTGTAGCATCAAGTTTACATGGCATAAAAATATCAGCAAAACAGGGCTGAAATCAGCAACATCATGAACCCTAGTTTGCATGATTGTGCTAGTCACCACAGAGATCACAAAAATAAATGGCATACACCCCTCTAAAGATGGCATGGCATATTACAAAACACATGTAGGAATCAAGTTCATAGGGTGCACACATCAATCATGGCAAAAATGACAAAAGTGCATGTTCTGTTAAGAAACAGAAACTAACATCACATAGCCCTCTTCCAACAGCATTTCGGGCATCAATATGAGCTCAAATGTAAATGATGCAATGAGATGAAATGATGTACTCGTCGAGGCGAACAATTTTACATATTACACGCGCAAAACGGAGCTACGGATGCAGAGTTATGGCATGATGAAAATGCATGAAAATAACAGCAGATCCGGGACTTAGCAGTTTTTACCCTCTCGAAAAGTCAACTGGACGGAGTGGTTCGGGACGGAGAGATCCAGGGCAGGGACGGGGCGTTTGGTACGAGGAGGTGGTGGATCTGGTCCACCTCCAGATCCGGCGACGGAGGATGACGCCGGCGAGGACTCGGCGATGGCGGGCGACGGCGAGGTGAGCTGGGCGGCGTTATGGCGTGGGACGGCGCGGGCACCGTGGGCGGCGGGCTCGGCGCCCAAGCGCGATGTGGAGGCGCTGCAGCGCACGGAGAGGCGATCGGGAGGGAGGCGGAGCGGGCCGACGGCGATGGTGGCCGGAGTTCGGGATGCCGCGGCGAGGCGGCGGTTTCGCAGCGGGCGCGCTGGAAGCGGGCGTAGGCGGCGGCGATCCGGGCCGGGCCGGGCGAGGGCGCGCGGGCGGGCGGCGGCGGCGGTCGCTGGCGAGGCGCGGTCCGCCGGGCGAAGCGGACGGCGGCGAAGCGCTGGCTCGGAGCGGGCGCGGCCTGGTGGCGGGCGCGCGGCGGCGGCGCGCGGTGGCCGTGGCCACATGGCAGGGGCGGATTCGCCGGGGCGCGGCGGCTGGACATGTCCGGCGCGACGCGGACATGTCCGGCGGCGGGAGGAGGACGAAAGCTACGGTTTCGGGGGAGTTAGACCGCGAATTTCGGAGGGGGAGGTGTATTTATAGGTAGAGGGAGCTAGGAGTGTCCAAATGAGGTGCAGTTTTTGCCCACACGATCGTGATCGAACGACTGAGAGCATGGAGGGGAGTTAGATGGATTTTGGGCCACTTTGAAAGGGGTGTTGGGCTGCAATACAAAAGAGGCTTTTACGGTTACCCGGTTAACCGTTGGAGTATCAAACGACCTCCAAATGGCACGGAACTTGACAGGCGGTCTACCGGTGCTATACCAAGGCCGCTGGACAAACCTCGGTCCATTCCGAGACCGTTTAACACCCGCACACGAAAAGAGGTAAAAGGGGGCGCCGGGGAACATAGGAGTGCCGGATTGCAAAACGGACAACGGGGAAAATGCTCGGATGCATGAGACGAACACGTATGCAAAATGAAATGCACATGATGACATGATATGAAATGCATATGATGACATGGAAAAGTGCAACACGCAAGAACATGACATGGCAATGACAGGGAAAAACTGGAAGACACCTGGCGCATCGAATCCGGGGCGTTACAAACCTGCAGGGTCTCTCCAAGGAGCATGAAACGACCTCGCCATGCAATCTCTCGTCGGCCAGGGCACGGACCTGGCGCCGCACCAGGAGGCATTGTCCTAAACCCCGAGATAAGTCACCCTCCAGTCCACACTGTCATCGCAACACCATCCCCACACTCAATGCAACTCCGTGTTAGCAACGTCGCTCTCCTTTCTCACCGAATGATGGCTGCTTGAGCACCAAGGGGGACCCCTTGAGCATCGCGACTCAGAGGCTCTTACCGGACCTAGGGCCGCTCACGTCCTGGCCTTGACCACGGCATCGCGACCTGGCATACCAGCGACGGCTGAAGCCGCCTTGGGACTGGGACCTGTCGGCGCAGAGCACCAAGCCCTCACGAGGTCCGAAAGGAAGAAACTGAGCTAGAACGGAATGAGCATCCCGCATTGCCTCATAATAAGGATCATATTGACAAACGAAGCTACAAACATCTTACAAGCCCCCGCGGGGTACATTCTTGGCTCCTTGCAGGAACAAAATACGCGAATCCTAAGGAGTCCTATCTACAGGGACCACGGCGGCAGGCGCCGTCATCAACAGTGGGCCACCCGGTCCGGAGCCAACCCCATCCAGATCAGGGGCGGCGACGACCTGACGAGCTCGCCCTGCTCCGGGAGCGGCGCATGTTGGGGAACGTTGCAGAAAATTAAAAATTTTCCTATGGTTTCAGCAAGATCCATCTATGAGTTCATCTAAGCAACGAGTCAAGGGAGTGAGTTTGCATCTACATACCACTTGTAGATCGAAAAGGAAGCGCTCAAGGGGATGGTGATGATGGAGTCGTACTCGGATCACCAATGACCAAGTGCTGAACGGACAGCACCTCCGCGTTCAACACACGTACGGTACGGACGACGTCTCCTCCATCTTGATCCAGCAAGGAGGAAGGAGAGGTTGAGGAAGACAGCTCCAACGGCAGCACGACGGCGTGGTGTTGTTGGTGCAGCAGTAATCCGACAGAGCTTCGCCAAGCACGTACGGAGGAGGAGAGGTGTTGGGGAGGGGAGGGGCTACGCCTTAACTTGTGTTTGCAGCCATCCCCTCACCCCTCTATTTATAGGGGGAAAAGGGCAAGGGGGGCGGCCCCTCTAGATGGGAATCTAGAGGGGGGCGGCGGCCAGGGAGGGGTGGCTTGCCCCCCAAGCAAGGGGGGCGCCCCATCTAGGGTTCCCCTCAAACCCTAGGCGCAAGGGCCCAAGGGGGGGTGCGCCCAGCCCACCAGGGGCTGGCTCCTTCCCCACGCAGCCCATGTGGCCCCCGGAGGGGTGGCCCTCCCGTGGACCTCCGAACCCTTCCGTGGCCCCAGACAATACCGATATGCCCCAAACTTTTCCTGTCCGCTTGACAACTTCCCATATATAAATCTTTACCTCCCGACCCTTCCGAACTCCTCGTGACGTCCGGGATCTCATCCGGACCAACAACATTTGGTAATCACATACAAGTCTTCCTAATAACCCTAGCGCCACCGAACCTTATGTGGAGACCCTCACGGTTCGGGAGACATGCGATATGACCGAGACGGCTCGTGTCAATAACCAACAGCGGATCTGGATACCCATGTTGGCTCCTACATGCTCCTCGATGATGTCATCGGATGAACCATGATGTCAAGGATTCAAGCAACCCCAGATACTATTCCCTTTGTCGACGGTATGTTACTTGCCCGAGACTCGATCGTCGGTATCCCAATACCACGCTCAGTCTCACACGGCAAGTCACTTTACTCGCACAGAATGCATGATCCCGTGACCAGACACTTGGTCACTTTGAGCTCATTATGATGATGCACTACCGAGTGGGGCCAGTGATACCTCTCGCCATCACGGAGTGACAAATCCTGCCTCGATCCGTGTCAACCCAACAGACACTTTCGGAGATACCGTAGTGCACCTTTATAGTCACCCGCCACGTTGTGACGTTTGGTACACCCAAGGCACTCCTACGGTATCCGGAGTTACACGATCTCATGGTCTAAGGAAGAGATACTTGACATTGAAAAGCTCTAGCAAAATGAACTACACGATCTTGTGCTATGCTTAGGATTGTCTTGTCCATCACGCCATTCTCCTAATGACGTGATCCCGCTTGTCAATGACATCGATGTCCATAGTCGAAACCATGACTATCTGTTGACCAACGAGCTAGTCAACTAGAGGCTTACTAGGACGATTGTAGTCTATGTATTCACACGTGTATTACGATTTCCGGATAATACAATTATAGCATGAATAAAAGACAATTATCATGAACAAGGAAATATAATAATAATGCTTTTATTATTGCCTCTAGGGCATATTTCCAACAGTCTCCCACTTGCACTAGAGTCAATAATCTAGTTACATTGTGATGAATCGAACACCCATAGAGTTCTGGTGTTGATCATGTTTTGCCCGCGGAAGAGGTTTAGTCAACGGATCTGCGACATTCAGATCTGTATGCACTTTGCAAATTTCTATGTCTCCATCTTGAACATTTTCACGGATGGAGTTGAAGTGACGCTTGATGTGCCTGGTCTTCTTGTGAAACCTGGGCTCCTTGGCAAGTGCAATAGCTCCCGGTGTTGTCACAGAAGAGTTTGATCGCCCCGACGCTTTGGGTATGACTCTAGGTCGGTGATGAACTCCTTCATCCAAATTGCTTCATGCGCTGCCTCCGAGGCTGCCATGTACTCCGCTTCACATGTAGATCCCGCCACGACGCTTTGCTTGCAGCTGCACCAGCCATCGCTCCACCATTCAACATATACATGTATCCGGTTTGTGACTTAGAGTCATCCAGATCTGTGTCGAAGCTAGCGTCGACGTAACCCTTTACGACGAGCTCTTCATCACCTCCATAAACGAGAAGCATGTCCTTCATCCTTTTCAGGTACTTTAGGATATTCTTGACCGCTGTCCAGTGTTCCTTGCCGGGATTACTTTGGTACCTTCCTACCAAACTTACGACAAGGTTTACATCAGGTCTGGTACACAGCATGGCATACATAATAGATCCAATGGCTGAAGCATAGGGGATGCCACTCATCTCTTCTTTATCTTTTGCCGTGGTCGGGCATTAAGCCGAGCTCAATCTCACACCTTGCAATACAGGCAAGAACCCCTTCTTAGACTGATCCATTTTGAACTTCTTCAAAATCTTATCAAGGTATGTGCTTTGTGAAAGACCTATGAGGCGTCTCGATCTATCTCTATAGATCTTGATGCCTAATATATAAGCAGCTTCTCCAAGGTCCTTCATTGAAAAACACTTATTCAAGTAGGCCTTAATGTTGTCCAAGAATTCTATATCATTTCCCATCAAAAGTGTGTCATCTACATATAATATGAGAAATGCTACAGAGCTCCCACTCACTTTCTTGTAAACGCAGGCTTCTCCATAAGTCTGCATAAACCCAAACGCTTTAATCATCTCATCAAAGTTAATGTTCCAACTCCGAGATGCTTGCACCAGCCCATAAATGGATCGCTGGAGCTTGCATACTTTGTTAGCATTCTTAAGATCGACAAAACCTTCCGGCTGCATCATATACAGCTCTTCCTTAAGATAACCGTTAATGAACGCTGTTTTGACGCCCATCCGCCATATCTCATAATCATAGTATGCGGCAATTGCTAACATGATTCGGACGGACTTAAGCTTCGCCACGGAGAGAAAGTCTCATCGTAGTCAATCCCTTGAACTTGCCGATAACCCTTAGCGACAAGTCGAGCTTTATAGATGGTGACATTACCATCCGCGTCCGCCTTCTTCTTAAAGATCCATTTGTTTTCTATCGTCGCCGATCATCGGGCAAGTCACCAAAGTCCATATTTTGTTTTCATACATGGATTCTATCTCGGATTTCATGGCTTCAAGCCATTTGTTGGAATCTGGGCCCGCCATCGCTTCTTCATAGTTCAAGGTTCACCGTTGTTCAACAACATGATTTCCGTGACAGGGTTGCGTACGCACTCACTGTGCGGAACGTGTCCTTGTGGACCCACGAGTTCAGAGCAACTTGATCCAAGTACCTTGATCATCATCATTATTTTCCTCTTGGTTGGCCATGTAGGCATCACAGAACATTTTCCTGAACTGCACTACTTTCCGCTCAAGAGGTAGTACTTCATCGAAGTTCTACTTTCCTCCCACTTACTTCTTTCGAGAGAAACTCTTTTTCCGTAAAGGATCCGTTTGGCAACAAAGATCTTGCCTCGGATCTTAAGTAGAAGGTATACCCAATGGTTTCTTTAGGGTATCCTATGAAGACGATTTTCCGACTTGGGTTCGAGCTTTTCAGGTTGAAGTTTCTTGACATAAGCATCGCATCCCCAAACTTTTAGAAACGACAGCTTAGGTTTCTTCCAAAACCATAATTCATACGGTGTCGTCTCAACGGATTTAGACGGTGCCCTATTTAAAGTGAATGTAGCTGTCTCCAGAGCGTATCCCCAAAATGAAAGCGGTAAATCGGTAAGAGACATCATAGACCGCACCATATCCAATAGAGTGTGATTACGACGTTCGGACACACCGTTATGCTGAGGTGTTCCAGGCGGCGTGAGTTGTGAAACGATTCCACATTTCCTTAAGTGTGTACCAAATTCATGACTTAAGTATTCTCCTCCACGATCTGATCGTAGGAATTTTATCTTTCGGTCACGTTGATTCTCTACCTCATTCTGAAATTCCTTGAACTTTTCAAAGGTCTCAGACTTGTGTTTCATTAAGTAGACATACCCATATCTATTCAAGTCATCTGTGAGAGTGAGAACATAACGATATCCTCCGCGAGCCTCAACACTCATTGGACCGCACATATCGGTATGTATAATTTCCATCAAGTTGGTTGCTCGCTCCATTGTTCCGGAGAACGGAGTCTTGGTCATTTTGCCCATGAGGCATGGTTCGCATGTGTCAAATGATTCATAATCTAGAGACTCCAAAAGTCCATCAGCATGGAGCTTCTTCATGCGCTTGACACCAATGTGACCAAGGCGGCAGTGCCACAAGTATGTGGGACTATCGTTATCAACTTTACATCTTTTGGTATTCACGCTATGAATATGTGTAACACTACGCCGAGATTCATTAAGAATAAACCATTGACCATTGAGCATGACCATAAAACATATCTCTCATATAAATAGAACAACCATTATTCTCGGATTTAAATGAGTAGCCATCTCGCATTAAACGAGATCCAGATACAATGTTCATGCTCAAACTTGGCACCAAATAACAATTATTAAGGTTCAAAACTAATCCCGAGGTAAATGTAGAGGTAGCGTGCGACGGTGATCACATCGACTGAACTATTCCCGACGCGGATCGTCACCTCGCCCTTCGCCAGCCTCCGCTTATTCCGCAGCTCCCGCCGTGAGTTACAAATATGATCAACGGCACCGTATCAAATACCCAGGAGTTACTACGAGTAATCGGTAAGGTACACATCAATTACATGTATATCAAATATACCTTTGGTGTTCCCGCCTTCTTATCCGCTAAGTATTTGGGGCAGTTCCGCTTCAAAGGACCCTTCCCTTGCAATAAAAGCACACGCCTCGTGCTTGGGCCCATTCTTTGACTTCTTCCCGGCAACTTGCTTACCGGGCGCGGCAACATCTTTGCCGTCCTTCTTGAAGTTCTTCTTACCCTTGCCCTTCTTGAACTTAGTGGTCTTATTGACCATCAACACTTGATGTTCTTTCTTGATTTCAACCTCTGCTGACTTCAGCATTGAGAATACTTCGGGAATGGTCTTCACCATCCCCTGCATATTGTAGTTCATCACGAAGCTCTTGTAGCTTGGTGGGAGCGATCAAGGATTCTGTCAATGACCGCCTTGTCCGGAGGTTTATGTCCACTGGGACAAAGCGGTTGTGCAACCTGCATATTTTGAGTATGTGCTCTCCGACGTAACTGTTTTCCTCCATCTTACAACTATAGAACTTGTCGGAGACTTCATATCTCTCGACCGGGCATGAGCTTGAAAACTAGTTTCAGCTCCTCGAACATCTCATATGCTCCGTGTTGCTCAAAACGCTTTTGGAGCCCCGGTTCTAAGCTGTAAAGCATGCCGCACTGAACGAGGGAGTAATCATCAAGACGAGACTGCCAAGCATTCATAATGTCTTGGTTCTTCGGGACGGAGCGCCACCTAACGGTCCTTCTAGGACATATTGTTTCTGGCAGCTATGAGGATGATCCTCGGTTTTGGACCCAGTCCGTATAGTTGCTTGACGCCATCTTTCAGCTTGGTTTTCTAGGAACGCGTTGAAGTTCAAGTTGACATGAGCGCTGGCCATTTGATCTACAAGACATATTATGCAAAAGTTTTAGACTAAGTTCATGATAATTAAGTTCATCTAATCAAATTATTTCAATGAACTCCCACTTAGATTAGACATCCTCTAGTCATCTAAGTGTTACACGATCCGAGTCGACTAGGCCGTGTCCGATCATCACGTGAGACGGACTAGTCATCGCCGGTGAACATTCTCATGTTGATCGATCTTCCATACGACTCGTGTTCGACCTTTCGGTCTCCGTGTTCCGAGGCCATGTCTGTACATGCTAGGCTCGCAAGTTAACCCTAAGTGTTTTGCATGTGTAAAACTGTCTTACACCCGTTGTATGTGAACGTAAGGATCTATCACACCCGATCATCACGTGGTGCTTCGAAACGACGAACTTTAGCAACGGTGCACAGTTAGGGGAGAACACTTCTTGAAATTACTACCGTCGTTCTAAGTAAACAAGATGCATAAAACATAATAAACATCACATGCAATTATATAGTAGTGACATGGTATGGCCAATATCATAAAACTCCATTGATCTCCATCTTCGGGGCTCCATGATCATCTTGTCACCGGCATGACACCATGATCTCCATCATCATGATCTCCATCATCATGATCTCCATCATCGTGTCTTCATGAAGTTGTCACGCCAACGACTACTTCTACTTCTATGGCTAACGTGTTTAGCAATAAAGTAAAGTAATTTACATGGCGTTCTTCAATGACACGCAGGTCATACAAAAATAAAGACAACTCCTATGGCTCCTGCCGGTTGTCATACTCATCGACATGCAAGTCGTGATTCCTATTACAAGAACCTGATCTCATACATCACAATATGTCATTCATCATTCATCACAACTTGGCCATATCACATCACATGACAATTGCTGCAAAAACAAGTTAGACGTCCTCTAATTGTTGTTGCATCTTTTACGTGGCTGCAATTGGGTTCTAGCAAGAATGTTTTCTTACCTACGAATAACCACAACGTGATCTTGTCAACTTCTATTTACCCTTCATAAGGACCCTTTTATCGAATCCGATCCAACTAAAGTGGGAGAGACAGACACCCGCCAGCCACCTTATGCAACTAGTGCATGTTAGTCGGTGGAACCGGTCTCACGTAAGCGTACGTGTAAGGTTGGTCCGGGCCGCTTCATCCCACAATACCGCGGAAGCAAGATAAGACTAGTAGTGGCAAGCAAGTTGACAAGATCTACGCCCACAACAAAATTGTGTTCTACTCGTGCAATAGAGAACTACGCATAGACCTAGCTCATGATGCCACTGTTGGGGAACGTTGCAGAAAATTAAAATTTTTCCTACGGTTTCACAAAGATCCATCTATGAGTTCATCTAAGCAGCGAGTCAAGGGAGTGAGTTTGCATCTACATACCACTTGTAGATCAAGTGCGGAAGCGTTCAAGGGGATGGTGATGATGGAGTCGTACTCGGATCACCGATGACCAAGTGCTGAACGGACAGCACCTCCGCGTTCAACACACGTACGGTACAGACGACGACTCCTCCGTCTTGATCCAGCAAGGAGGAAGGAGAGGTTGAGGAAGACAGCTCCAACGGCAGCACGATGGCGTGGTGTTGTTGGTGCAGCAGTAATCCGACAGAGCTTCGCCAAGAACGTACGGAGGAGGAGAGGTGTTGGGGAGGGGAGGGGCTGCGCCTTAACTTGTGTTTGCAGCCATCCCCTCACCCCTCTATTTATAGGGGGAAAAGGGCAAGGGGGGCGGCCCCTCTATATGGGAATCTAGAGGGGGGCGGCGGCCAGGGAGGGGTGGCTTGCCCCCCAAGCAAGGGGGGCGCCCCCTCTAGGGTTCCCCCCAAACCCTAGGCGCAAGGGCCCAAGGGGGGGTGCGCCCAGCCCACCAAGGGCTGGCTCCTTCCCCCACGCAGCCCATGTGGCCCCCCGGGAGGGGTGGCCCCTCCCGGTTGACCTCTGGAACCCTTCCGGTGACCCCGGTACAATACCGATATGCCCCGAAACTTTTCCGGTGTCCGTTTGACAACTTCCCATATATAAATCTTTACCTCCGACCCTTCCGAACTCCTCGTGACATCCCGGATCTCATACGGACTCAACAACATTCGTAATCACATACAAGTCTTCCTCATAACCCTAGCGCCACCGAACCTTATGTGTAGACCCTACGGGTTCGGAGACATGCGATATGACCGAGACGGCTCTCAGTCAATAACCAACAGCGGATCTGGATACCCATGTTGGCTCCTACATGCTCCTCGATGATGTCATCGGATGAACCATGATGTCAAGGATTCAAGCAACCCAGATACTATTCCCTTTGTTAGACGGTATGTTACTTGCCCGAGACTCGATCGTCGGTATCCCAATACCTAGTTCAGTCTCGTTATCGCAAGTCACTTTACTCGCATCAGAATGCATGATCCCGTGACCAGATACTTGGTCACTTTGAGCTCATTATGATGATGCACTACCGAGTGGGCCTCAGGATACCTCTCCGTCATACACGGAGTGACAAACTCGTCTCGATCCGTGTCAACCCAACAGACACTTTCGGAGATACCTGTAGTGCACCTTTATAGTCACCCGCCACGTTGTGACGCTTGGTACACCCAAGGCACTCCTACGGTATCCGGAGTTACACGATCTCATGGTCTAAGGAAGAGATACTTGACATTGAAAAGCTCTAGCAAAACAACTACACGATCTTGTGCTATGCTTAGGATTGTCTTGTCCATCACGCCATTCTCCTAATGACGTGATCCCGTTGTCAATGACATCGATGTCCATAGTCGAAACCATGACTATCTGTTGACCAATGAGCTAGTCAACTAGAGGCTTACTAGGACGATTGTAGTCTATGTATTCACACGTGTATTACGATTTCGGATAATACAATTATAGCATGAATAAAAGACAATAATCATGAACAAGGAAATATAATAATAATGCTTTTATTATTGCCTCTAGGGCATATTTCCAACAGCGCAGGCTCGGGGCTCAGAGCTGCCGCCGCCGCCTCCGGCGCCGCGAGGAGCTCGGCGGAGTCGCTGATCCCCGGCGCCTTTCGTCGCTCGAGAAGCTGCCAAGGAGTGGTCGGTCGGCCTCCGCCTCATCACAGAGGGTTTCACCGCCTCCCGGCAGCACTCCAGCCGCGACCCTCGCGTCGAAGAGCTTGAAGGATATCACCAAGCACCGTCGCACTCCAGGTGGATCGTGAGGGCGCCGCCCTGTGAGAACCTGGCGACTCGCCCCAGCCTCGAGTCATGAAGACTCGCCGGGCAACTATCGCGACCTCGCCCCTGTCGCGAGGGTGCCGCAGCCGCATGCTGCAGCCAAAGTCCTGTGGGCTCCTTCGCCGGACGACGGAGGCGAAGAAAGAAGGAAGGCGAATCCAATACTTAGGAGGCGCGGCGACGCTGGCACGAATCTTCGGCAGAGCCTCGGCGTGGACTCTGTGGGGAAGACGACACCTTCGTGACCCGCCAGCGTCGCCGGCGGCGCGCTGTGGCGCCCGCGCCACCTCCTTCAGGCCACCAATTTGCGCTGCATAAGGGAAGAGGAAACCCTGGTGGCGGCCGCACGCACCAGGGCACGGGCCCTCGCAAGGCGCTCCTGCCTCGACACCGAGAGCAAGCCGCTTTGGGGGGAGCGGTCAGATCCTCTTGAGGAGCCTTCCCTTTCTCTTCCTCGAGAACCGCGGATCGGAGCCATGGCAGCCGACGAGACGAGGAAGAGGAGAAGTAGAAGGATAGACTGGAAGGGCGCACGCCGTTCCATACTTATAGCCGGCAGAGGCCAACCGTCGGCCTCCACGATCACCAGCCAACATGCCCAGCTCTGCATGTAGGGACCTGTCGAATCCGGGCGGTTACCAAGGCGTCGTGGGGAGCAGGCTCACGTCCAATCAACCGCCACGCTGGCGCCTAAGCCGCAGGCTGTTAGGGCCCACGACGTTGCAGACTTGCCCTTTCGCCTCTCTCTCGCCGCTGTTCGGGCGCCAGGCCCTGGGGGCTCTGTCGGCGTTCGGGAACGGGGTCCCAGACTTGCTCGCTCTGCTGCGCGACGTGGCTCAAAGGAGGCCCAGACAGCCCATCTTCATCATCGCAAGCTCAAGACCTCGTGAGGGGCTGAGCCTCATGGGCGGACGATCAGAGCTTCTCAGCGCGCCTCGTCAGCTGGCTCATGAGGAGGTGGAGAGTTCAAGGCAGGGTACTCGCGAGGTGCTCGTGATGCAAGCCATGACGACCAAGGGCGCGGGCCGGGCGCCAGCCCAAGCAGGTCCTCCTTTCCTCTTTGGTGCAAAGGAGCAAGCGCAGCGAGAGCATCAAGCAAAGACATCCGCTTCGTGCAACAAGGCCAAGACCAGCCCTAACGGCTGGAAGGAGTCATCGTGGAGCCCAAGCAAAGGCCATCACCAGAGCCTTTGGCAAAGCGAGGACCAACTTTAGTCAGGATAAGTGTACCCGCTGTTCCCCTTCAAAATGGCCAATTGTTGGCGCCCTTCCCGCTCCATATTTGGGAAGAGGCCCAGGGCCTTCGCCTATAAATAGGAGTCGCCACACTCAGAGTAGGGGATGATCAGATCGAGGGATCCGACATTTGGAATCCAGAGAGAGATAGAGACCCGACCCTCGAGCCAGAGCAGCGGGACACCACTTAGCAGTTCATCACAACCACCAATAGCAGACCCTCGCGAGGCTGTTCTTCTCTGTACTGTTCTTCATCAGCCCCAGAGGCAATCCACCACACCACAAACTAGAGTAGGGTATTACACCACAACGGTGGCCCGAACTAGTATAAATCTTGCGTCTCTTGTGCTGTTCTTGCTAGTAGTTTAGGTCCCTGCGATTCGGCGAGGTACGAGACGGTGGAGGGCTGGATCTCCGCGCGCACCCCAGAGTTCGAACCTCAAGGGTCTGCCGGAACCCGAAATCCGACACATCTCACATTCTTTTCTAGCTTGTACTACTAATTTGTTGAAATGGCACTTATGACGAGACAGTTTTAACTTGGTAGAGTGATATTCGTTGCATCTTTCATATTGTGTCTAGCTTTCGTTGCTTCTAATTTGTTTAAATGCATTCTCCTTAGTTTACACATCATAAGTTGTGAATATGCAATGTTGTGAATATGCAATGGCACTAATGACGAGAGACCTCTAACATGGTAGTGTGATGTTGTTTGCATCTTGCATATGATTTATTTCTTGTACTGCTTCACATTTGTTTAAATGACATTTATGATGAGACACTATTAACTTGGCAGAGCGATATTTGTAGCATCTTTCATATGGTGTCTACCTTCCATTGCATTGCTTCTAATTTGGTGAAATGTCTTCTTCTTAGTTTACACATCATAGTTCTGGTTATCTCTTCCGTCCTGTTTTTCATACATATTACATTCTCCTATCATGTGGCTGTCTAACATCAAAGTTCAGTTCGTCTGCATCACGCATCAATTTGTTCTGAAGAACTAAATTGTTATTCATTTTTCTTGTCGGCTTGACTTAACATGGCACAGAGAAAGAGGAAGAAGCACAAAATGGCAGGGAATGAGAAGCGGATGAATCCTGCAGATTCTGTTGGTACTGATGGTGCAATAGAAGGTCAAAGTCCAGCGGAAAATTCTACAAACACGGCATCACATGCTACACGAGCTGCAAAAAAGCCAAACAGAAACAAATAGCTGCCACCAAACAAGCAGAGACAGCCCTAGTTCTTGCAACACCTACCACAAGTATTACCAGCTACACGACTTACTGTAAGGCCAACCGAGCTAGCAGCACGTTCCCAAGCTCCCTTGCCACCTGACACTACTTCCCAAGCACTCTTGACACAAGACGAGTTGGCAACACTACTAGGAAAAGGGCTATAGATGGAAATGACACTAATGGCGCACCGGAAAGATGGTGCGCCATTAGTATATACTAATGGCGCACCACCATCCGATGCGCCATTAGAGTTAAACTACTAATGGCGCACCATGCTTTGGGTGCGCCATTAGTACCAAAATTTTTTTAAACTAGTGCGCTGTTCAAACATACTAATGGCGATCCTGCCCAAGCACGCCATTAGTAGTTGTAACTACTAATGGCGCACCAGTGTGTGTGCGCCATTAGTATATAAACTTTTTTTGAACTAGTGCGCTTGTTCAAACATACTAATGGCGCACCCACACCCTGGTGCGCCATTAGTAGTTGTAATTACTAATGGCGCACCAGGTGTGGGTGCGCCATTAGTATAGAAACTTTTTTGAACTAGTGCGCTTGTTCAAACATACTAATGGCGATCCTGCTTAGGTGCGCCATTAGTAGTGGTAATTACTAATGGCGCACCATGCAAGAGGTGCGCCATTAGTAAGTGGGCAGCAACAAGATATTTGGGACAGCCTCTCCTACCCACACACTCACTTTCTCCCCACTTCATTCTCTCCACCTCCTCCTTGTCTCGGTGCCTCCTCTTTTCACCTCATTTCCACCATAGATTCATTCAAATTAAGTGGTTAAATTACCTTGTTTTAATAGGTAAGTAAGGGGAAGCTATATTTAGGTTGTTCTCCTTACAACAATGTGCACATGCACTTTTTACGGCCTAGCTAGATCTATGTATGTTCGTGGTGTTGCATATGTTTGTGGTGTTTGCATATGTGTTTGTGTTTGAGGTGTACCGTATTTGAAATGCGATAGTTGCCAATATTTTGCCGGAATGTTGATTCATTTCGCTTCAAGCAGAATTTTGGCATTAAGCATCCTTTTGGTCCTATTTTTAGGAAAGTCATGCCAAATTTTTTCTTGGTTCTAAAATATCGCTTTTGCTCTACCCGCAGCGATTATGGTCCGCACGATGACCGAAGGCATCGTGAATAGGTTTTTGAGGTCCGCGAAGGCGAGATGCTTCAAAAGAACGAGACGGAGATAAGATGTCCGTGTCGAAGATGCAAGTCAAGAGCCTTATTGCGGACCCGGATTCCGGCAGGTGCGGGACCACCTGCTGTTGCGTGGTTTCATGGATGGCTATCGGTGGCAAGGTGATGAAGATGACTACGAAGTCGCCCATGCAGGCCGGGCAAGAAATGAGGAAGGGCAGCAAGACAACCACCGCGCTCGGGCGGGCGAGAAGACGAAGAATCCCTCAGAGATGATCACGACGTGATGTTGTACACAGTCATCATGTAGAAGATGCAGGACATGATGATGAGGAAGATGCCGGAGCAGGCGACGGGCATGATCATGAAGATGATGATGCCGGGCGGAGCGACGACGCTGGACCATCGATGGGCTGGGTGCAGGACCTCATATTCAAGAGCTGCTTCAAGCGCACGGATAACGCAAGAGCTGCCGCCCGAGAGAAAGCCAAGATGGATCAACTTGATTTAGACGCGTTACTCCATTGTATGAAGGATGCAGGCCCGAGGATACCCGCATGAAAGTAACGCCATGGCCTCGGAGATGAAGGTAAAACACAAAATGACCGACGATGCTTCGACGAGAACATGTCATTTCGCACGAACGCCTTCCCAAGGGGAACAAGTGCCCCACCAGTTTGGAGGAGGCGAAGAAAATCGTGTGTCCTCCGGATTTACCGCGACGTGAAATACCATGTGTGCATGAACAATTGCATCATTTATCGGGACGAGCACGCGGAGTCTACCATATGTCCGGTGTGCGGCGCCACTCGATACAAGAAGAGGAAGAAAGCTCCTCGAAAAGTGGTGTGGTACTTTCCGATCACCTCGTCTCGCAGCGCTATTTCATGGACCCTAAGGTAGCAAAGCTCCTGCGCTGGCACGCCGGATAGGGAGGAGAAGAAGCGGAAGATGACGAAATGATCCGGAGATAGATAAAAAAGACAAGATGCTGAGTCACCCTAAGGATGCGAGCCAGTGGCAAGCGTTGAACTTCAAAGACTCGGAATTTGGGAACGATCCAAGGAACATCATGCTGGGCGCGAGCACCGATGGAGTCAATCCGTTTGGCAGCCAGAGAAGCACACATAGCACCTGGCCTGTGTTTGTGTGGATGTACAACCTTCCCCTGGTTGTGCATGAAGAGGAAGTACATTCACATGAGTATGCTAATTGAAGGGCCAAACAACCAGGGAACGACATCAATCAGATCCGGGCTGCTGAAAGAGGAGCTTGACATGCTGTGGAAAACGCCAGCCAATACGTGGACGCCGCAGAGAAAGAATATTTCCTATGAGAGCCGTGACCGCTCACGACGGTGCACGACTATCTCGGTTACGGATATGTCGCGGGCAGGTAGTCCACGGATTTTCCGGATGCGTAAGGTGCATGGATGACACAACGACGCCAGCTAGATAGAGATCCCGGTCTTCGAAAATCGTGTTCATGGGACATCAAGGTGGCTTCGCGACGATGACCCGTGGAGGAAACGCAAGGATCTGTTCGATGGTGAAACCGAACCCAAAACGCCCTGTACGAGGAGCGGCGAGGAAATAGACAAGCTGTTGGAAAATTGGAAAGACTGCCCACCGCCGAAAGAAGCAAAAGGCGCCAGAGCCGAAAGAAGCGAAGGCGCCAGAGCCGCTGCTGAAGGTATGGAAAACGAGGTCTGTTTTCTCGACTTGCCGCATCGAAGATCCACCGTGCCTCACAGCCTTGATGTCATGCATATCACGAAGAACGCGTGCGAGTCTGCTTGGTACCCTGCTCAACATGCCGAGAGGACCAAAGATGGGCCGAAAGCAAGGGCAGACTTGAAATCAATGGGCATCGTGCAGGAGCTTCACGCTATATATGATGATGATGATGATGATGATGATGATGATGATGATGATGATGAGGCGAAGCAGGACACGTAAAGTCGCCGCAAAGGCAAAAAGGCCAAGAAGACCGAAATGACTACCTCCCGCGCTTCACTCTAAGTCGAGGAGATCGAGCAGTTTTTCACCCGCCTCCTAGGAGTAAAACTTCCTTACGGTTACGCTGGGAAGATAAGCAGATACCTAGACCCAGCGAAGCGAAGTTCAGCGGGATGAAGTCTCACGACCGTCACGCGGTCGATGACGCAGATACTTCCAGTTGTAACCGTGGGATCATGGACGCGCACGTCCGTGAAACGCTATTTGGCCTATGCAACTTCTTCGACGCCATCTCTCGGAAGTCGATTGGCGGAGGCAACTCGAAGGCTACAGAAGAGATCGTGGTGATACTATGCGAGCTTGAGATGTACTTCCCGCCCGCATTCTTCGACGCTATGGTGCATCCGCTGGTCCATATAGTGGAGGATATCATCCAACTCGGGCCGACGCTCCTGCACAAAGATGATGCCGCTCGAAAGGATGAATGGTGTCATCAAAGGATACGCTCGCAACATGTCACGCCCGTAAGGAAGCATAGCCAGGGCTTTTCGATCAAGAGTGCATCTCCTATCGCATGAATTATCTAGGCATCGAGAACCCCGCTGGTCTGCCCGTCAACAGCACCTCGGCAGGCTCGCTGGATGGGGTCACCGTGAGGGTCGCCCAAATGCATGTCGACTTCGAGGGTCAACTCGCCGACTTTGAAAGAGCAAACCTAGTCGCGCTTACTACACATAGACGTGGTCGATCCTTGGGTGGTAGAGCACAAAACTTTATTAAAAAGACGACAATGACCGAGGCCAACAGAGGACGGACGGAGATACACTCAAAGAGCACAACTCATGTTTCACGCGTTGGTTCAAGCATAAGCTTCGTCGCATCTTTACATGAGGATTCTTCCGCTGAAGAACAACTCATATTCGCTTTGTCACAGTATGCCGAGCACAACCTCGATGACCTATGAGGCGCACGATATCAACGGCTACACATTCTACACCGAGGCCAAGGACATGAAGAGCGATGGTTATCGAACTCCGGGTAACGATGGAATCCTACACCGTAACGACAAGGACAGATACTACGGAAGGATCGAGGAGATCTGGGAGCTGAGCTACGCTGGAGAGAAGGTCCCATGTTCCGTGTCGATGGGCCAAGAACGCCATAAAAGAAGACCGTATTTCACCACCATGGTTATACCCGCCAATCCAAGATCATGGGCATAAACGCCACCGCAAAAATGAGCCATGGGTACTGGCTTCCCAAGTGGACCAATGCTTTTCATTACCGACCCGCCAAAGCCCAACCGTGTTGTCATGAGGAGAGGAAAAGGAAGATCATCGAATGGATGGAGTAGCCAATGAGCAAGACTTCGACAAGTACGGCGACCCGAGGATCGAACATGACGACGATGATGAAGTAGCAGCATACACCACAAGAAGAAGCAGGACCACCCTACCTAAAGGACGTCTGCTCCACGTAAGAACTCCATTTGCGTAAAAAGAAGGGCAAGAAGATTGTGAACAGATAGCTAGCTAAGATCGATTGTATTTAAATCGTAGCCTTCATTTCTCGATTGTATTTCATGGGTACTTTTGAACTATCATGAATATTTTTAAATTTCATGGACACTGATCTCGATCCTCCATCTCGATCGCTATCCCACCTCGCCAGATCCGCCCCCGCCGAGCACCCCCAGTCCACGCCACGCCGCCGACCCCCGCACCTCGATTCCCCTCCATCTTTTAAAATGGCTTTTAAATGCTACTGTCTTATAAAAAAATGCTACTGTCTTATAAAAAATGCTACTGCCTTATTAAAAATAAGTATCAAACAGCTTTTTAAATGCTAATGTCTTATAAAAAATATTACTGTTATTATTTAAACAAGTTTGAACATTTTAAACACAAATAAGTATCAAACAGCTTTTTAAATGCTAAAAAATTTGTGGAGCCCACCTCGATCCCTCCATCTCGATCGCTGTCCCACCTCGCCAGATCCGTCCCTCGCCGAGCACCCCCAGTCCACTGCCGCCACACCCCCGCACCTCGATTCCCTACTCAACCCGCCACAACCCTCGCACCTCAAGACCGCCTTATAAAAAAATAAGTATCAAACAGCTTTTTAAATGCTACTGTCTTATAAAAAATATTACTGTTATTATTTAAACAAGTTTGAACATATTTAAACATAAATAAGTATCAAATAGCTTTTAAATGCTAAAAAAATTGTGGAGCCTGGGAGTCGAACCCAGACCTCCCGTGTGAGAACTGGAGGCTGACCAATGAGCTAGTAGAGTGGGCTTGACATGGATAGGTTCTCGTAGTAGATAACCTTTTGGCTTTTGTGGAAATAAAAAATACTAATGGCGCACCACGGTGAGGTGCGCCATTAGTGTGGATATGCTAATGGCGCACCATGTGAGGTGCGCCATTAGTATTGTGGCCCCTTCGCCCGATCCCCTTCGCCCGATCCCCTTCGCCCGATCCCCCCGCTAGTTCTCTCCTCCGCCCCACCGGCCGCCGCCCGCCTCGCCGCCTCGCCTCGCCCCGACGCCCACGACGCCGACCTCGCCCGCTCGCCCGACCCCGCCGCCCGGACGCCGCCTCGACGCCCGCCCGACCCCCGCCGCCCGGACGCCGCCCGACGACGCCCGCCCGACCCGCCCGCCCGCCTCGACCCCGCCGCCCGGACGCTGCCCGCCGCCCAGCGACGCCTCGACCCCGCCCGACGCCGCTGCCCCACCTCGACCCCGCCCTGGCCCACACCACTGTCCGCCGAGCACCACCACCCCGTGAGCTCCCCTCCTCCTCATCCTCCTCCTCCCCCTCAAAACTACTTTTGCTTCCGTCGGTGTTGCCTCCTCGGTGCCGAGGTGGAGATCTCTGTTGCTTGGTCCCGTCTTGGTCCCGTCTTGCTTCGGACGTGGCGGGTGTTGACAGGGAATTTCAAAGAGACGAACCAGAGGTTATGCTCACACAAGTGGGGCTGAATGGAGAGCCCGACACGGAACTAATCTTTTAAAACTGCTTGGTATTAGCTTGTTGAAGTTCCTACAAAGGGTATTTCTGCATCGTGTTTAGTTATATATGTAAGGTTTCCAACTATGCCTTATGCTATGCATCTGCATCGGATTAGCTATATATATAGCCTGTTCAACTATGACCGATGCACCGTGCAACTGCTTGTTTGGTTGTGTATTGACTGTGACTTTTAATATGTTGTTTGAAAGCATTTCTGTGTTGATTAATCTGCTATGGTCTGTTCTCTGATTAATTACTATGCTTGTGGTTGCTGACTTGTATTATTATGGTAGCATAGCATGAGACTTATACCTGCTGGCATGACACATTTGCTTGAAGAAACTGTTTATGCAGTAGCATTTTTCTTTTTTCAGTTTATGCAGTCTGATTAAACAGTGGGGCATTGGAATATAGTAGTATAAATGAAGGGTACAAGTGGAATGATGCACCGCATTATTTGCTATCTAGTTACGCCAAGATTTGTGGTATGTGTAGAGGGTAGAAGTGAAATGAGGCATCGTAATACACTATCTAGTTACCTATATGTAATCTGTTTTGTTGAAACATATATACTCATGAAGGATCTAGTGTTGAAACTCTCATCGATTCACAACAGTAAAAACAGATTATGAATAGGACATATGGTTCAAGCTAGAAAACTACTTTTTGTCTTCAAAATTAGTCCTTCCTTGATCTGTAGCATTTAGTGTAGCTACAATGCCACAAAGAAACGAGGTTTCTGGGCCGCCTAGGCCTCAGCCAATTCTTGGCGCCACATCGGTTCCATCGTAGCTATATATGCACCTTATGCCCAACAATAGGCAATCAAGAAAACGCAAAATTTGTTGCTATATAAAATACCTTTCATTTGTTTGTGTTGCAAGATTATTGTAGGGCAAAACCCTGTAGTTCATTCCTCATTTCCGCCTTAGATAGATAGTGTATTAATCTCATTGGGTAGAGTGACCTACTACCATTTTAATTATGCTGAGTCACATAAATAACACTGGTACTACGTAAGACTGAACACAATGATCTCGTAGGAGATGATTAGGCCATGGCTTTCACTAGTGTAGACACACATAGCATGGCCTTCAGTAGTTGTGCGGTATGCATTCTCCTGCTCAATATAGCTCACCCATCGGTCTGGTCAGTGTTACTTACAAGTTGTGATTACTTTAGTAAGTATATGATATACTAGTAAATTTGAAGTTCAAGACCTGCCCAGCACGAATTTGTAAACATCTGAATCTACCAAACCCATCTAGAAATAACAAAAAACAAACTAAAGTACGACACTGCCGGGCAGAAACATGTTAGCATCTGAATCTAGCAAACGTGTTTAGAAATGGCAAAACCAAATTGTGCCAGAACTTATATGTACAGACAGCTGACATTATTAACAGCAATTGTGCTACAACATCCGCATGAAGCATTTGTACAAAAAGGTCAACAGCTGAACTGAAACAATAAGAGATAATAACGCAAAGCGCAGCAAACAAATGCAATAAGATAATCATGCTATGATGTAGTTGCTTCACCTGCTATCTTGCTTACGATTCTGCACTGTGCCGCTTAAGAGTTTTTAGATGAATGTCTATAGTGCTTTTTCTTCTCTCGCTAACTCCGCTCGAGTTGTTGTTGGCCGGTAACAGATGTTTGAAGTACAATTGTTACCAATGTGGGCTTGTGGAATCCCATGACAAAAGTCTTGAGTTGGGTTCAAGATAATTGTCAAGGGTAGTCTCATTGTGATCTTCTGAAATGACCCATTGGCTACTTCATTACACGGGATAATGATTTTGCAGGTACCCGAGAGGTTCTTGAGTTTGCCGGAATGTCGATTAACTTCCGCTCCGCAATTGGTATCCATATGTCCTATTTTCAGCAAAGGTCATGCTGAAATTTTCCGTGAATTTTAGCATGACTTTGCTAAAAATAGGACATATGGGGTACTTGTGACTAATGCATGGGCCGGGTATCTTAGTAGTTAATTAAGTAGGATCAAGTGCCCCGCGCATTTGTGACTAATGCATGGCTTTTAGGGTGCCTCGTGTCGATAAAAACCGAAATGATGAAAAGTTAGGCTTTTAGGGTGCCTTGGCCGAAAAACCCTCAATGATAAAAGCTTAGATTTTAGGATGCCTCGTGTCGACAAACCCTAAATGATGAGACCATGATCTTGTTCCTTGACAATAACCAATGTTTTGACCAAACTTTGTTTCTATTTAGAGAGAAACATGGCCCACAACGATGAGGCCGGGGGTTCGGGCGGCAAGGAATTCTGGGAGCTGTCCCAGGAGATGGAGGAACAACCTCACTTGTATGAGGCCGCCGCCTTCCCCACCGATCCTGAGACCATGGATGGTGCCGCCGAGGATGACCACACCGATGCCACCACCGATGGTGCCGCCGAGGATGCCACCATCGATGATGGCGGCGACGACAGATGGCAGCCACCAAGAGGCAACGGAAGGACTGGCGCCCGATCGTGTTCGCACCCTCAAGGAGGAAGTTATCAAGTGGACTCCAACGGAATCCAACGGCGCCCGAACGAATAGTCAAGGGTACTCACTTCAGCTCGGGTGCATTGTCCGAGCACCGCCTCGATCAACACCGAGAACCCGAGGCATCCCGACCGAGGGAATTTGCGCAACCTCCTCTTCACGGCTGCACGAACGATACAAGTTCCCGCTGAATTTGAAAACACAAGCCTCAAAGGGAATAAAGTGAACAATGCTGCCCTCACGAAGATGAGCAAGGCCCTGTCTACTTGGAAAAGCAATGTGAAGAGAATGATCGAGAAAGGTGAGAGTTATGAGAAGATCAAGGAGAAAATCCTTCGATCACCGAAGATGACTACAACGACTTCAAGATCAATTGCTCGAGCACCGCAAGCTCCCAATCAAGTGAGTGGGGAAACAAATGCGGAGCTGAACATAGGGGAACACACACTCGGTCCCGGCGGTTACAGAGTGGCGGAGCCTATATGGGACAAGGAGGAGGCGGACTGCGCCGAGCAAGGCCTACCGCCTCTTCGATACATACGCCGGTGACAAGCAGACCAGGAACTTTGTCGTGGCCCGTACAAGAAGGACCCGAAAACAAAGGAGCTTACCACGGATCCAAGACCAGGCAGCTTGAGCTTGTTTCGTAAGGAATACACCCCGCCGTAATTAGCTCCATATGGTTGCATTCTAATTAATGAAGCCAATTTCTAAATGGTTCACATTCCTTCCGCAGCGATCGAAAGCAGTAGCTGGGTCGACTCAGAGCAACCCTTGGGACACCACTCTAAATAGGGGTTGAATGTAATGAAGAACAAGGATAAGCTCAAGAAGCCGACGCCACCTGGTCGTGTGGCCGCAAAGGCTTGTCGACAAAATGGGGTCATACTATACGCTGGTGTGCGGAAGGAGAAAAGACCAGCTCGAAAGCCAGCGCGAGAGGTTCAAGAACTCAAGGCACAGGTGGCGGATTCCGAGATTGTCCAAGAGCAAGTGGAACAACGACTCGAGCGACGATCACCGCCCTTGTGCCTACCTTGATCTCGGGTTGAGTCGCGGATTGCGGGCGCCAACAGGGCCGCCCGATTCCTAGCTTCACGGCCAGCAACTCGATAATGCGATGGCGGGCTATTGGTGCCTCCATGAGGCGGCATTGGTGTCTCCGACGCCGCGCTGGAGCTTAATGCACCCGGTGTACGCCGCCGCACCTCTCGCAGCAAGCGCCCTCCGTCAATCGTGACGCCGCCGCTGGCGGTGCTCTACATTAGCCGAGCTCGACGCCATCATCACGGTAACTAACTGCTTCTCTCGCCGAGGACTTCATCTCCTTGCCTTTGACTGGGCATCCCTGACGCCCTACATGTTTTCGCAGGGCGCCGCCGACGTTCCGTGCACTCTCCTCCACTTCGTGAACAACGAGTTGGTCGATGTCGCCAAGGGCAAAATCATTCAACCGGGCAACCCCTTGTTCCACGGTACCCAGATGCCACCCAACTTGTTTAGGGTTCAACTGGTTCGGGTGCTGCCAGGCTGCGACGACTTGTTACCTCCGAATCGACCCGTCGGGGCCGACGATGATGACGTGATGACCCTCAGCGCCTGCCTGAGCTGGCCCCTGCTTTGGCCGAAGAGCCAGATTCGTTTGGGGGCGGGGGACACCACCCCAAAGACAACACCGCCAGTCGTGCCGGCGCCAAGTCGGCCCCATGGCAAGACCGCCGTAACGGTGCCGGACATCCCTATGCCATCGATCCAAACATCCATATGGCACAGGATCGTAATGACGACGACGACGACTATGATACATTTGGCAACGCCGATCAAGACTTTGCCGAGCATGGGTACGATGGCGACTTCATGGGGCCTCCTTCTCAAGAACCAAACCCAACAAAAGATGTGTGCGATCTAGCTCGCATCATGGAGAAGCCAAGTTGCACACAGCGCCGTCTGGCGCTCAGCTCTCGTGAGACGCCCAGCTGCCGACTTCACCGAGCCTCGAGATAGGCGAGGTGCGTAAATATTATCAGCCCCAACACACTCAAGAAGGCGGTCTGTGAGCAAAACTCGGTCCCATTACAGGAGAAGAAGAAGGCACGCAAAAGAAAGACTAAGAAGGGTGCGAGCCAGCCGGCACCGAGTACGATCCGTGCTCAGACGGGCCACCTTCACCGCAGGATATCTCGAGGAGGGTGCATGTGGCGGTAGGGCGATGCTACCGACAAATATGCTCAATGCTGCAACCGTGCTATGCGGAGTCTGCATGATGTTGTTCTTTCTTTGGAGAAGCGGCGCCTCGTGGAGAAGGATGTGGCATACCCGGTTTCGCGGCCAAGGTGCCAGAGGGCAAGGGCTTTGTGGATAACTCCATCGGGCGCACGATCGCCCCTGCTTTTGATGACATCCACGCTATGTTGAACCTTCATCCGCTGCACTACACCTTCGCTCGCTATTTTCGCTGAGTATGGAGATGCGGATCATTCGCGACAAGACCCCGGACATCGTGATAGTCGATTCTTCTACATGCGTGCCAAGATCTTGGGCAGCGCTGGGACCGCAAGTCGCGAAGTTCTACCTCAAGGCGCCATTCGCAAACCAAGATAAGGATAACTTCCTCGTGCCTTACTTTCCCGAGTAAGTCCTCCCTCAACCGCCCGTAACATATGAATTCTTACATTTCGATCGCTTTTCTTTTAACATTCCGTGTTTTCTGCAGTGACACACGCTGCACGCCATCCTCCTAAGCCCTAAATATTCCATGGCCACGATTTCAACCCGGACCGTCACCGAACGAGACTACACAAATGTCAAGAAGGTTCTTGATGATGTTCTCCCCGCCACGCCAAATCTGGAGGCACCTTCACCAGGCCTATTCGTAGCACGGCAAGCACGTGTTCTCCCACAATACGACGTTCGCTGCGCCAAGCAGCACCGGTGGTCGAAGGGTGCCTACTACGCCATCCATCACATGCGGCGATCGACAGACCATCATCAACTTCGCTACCGAGTAAACTCCAAGATTGGGCCGCGAGCGTGTCGGCAATCCAGACGCGGACCTCCGACAAGAATTCTTTCGCATCCAATGGAGTTTGCGGAAATCATCCATCAAGATGTCCTTCGCACTCGGGCAGTTCTACCTCGAAATCAACCGTCCAACAAAGGACATCGACACAATGCTACAAATGCAGGATGACAACTCCCGCTCTTTCATGACTCCCACGATAGACGGCGGCTTCATCCACGCCCGGTCCCTTGAGTCGAGTTGTTCAGTTCTGAAACATCGATTGGGTCATGTTGTAATTAAACTTTAATGAACTTGTAGTATGTCTCTTTGGTTTCGAGAGTCGCTCAACTTAGATGTAATCGATGCTATTAATGTCTTGCTTTTCTTCCGATCGCTCGCTGCATACTTATATATTGCTTATGTATTGTCTCGTGAATTGGTACTAACGCTTCGCTTGGCTAGTGCATAGCGATGCCGACGCTTGTCGTGTACAAGGGTAAGGTTCCTGAGTCTACGATGATCGGGAGGAGTGTCGGAGACAGGTTCACCGATTCAGCGGTAACAGTTACAAAGGGTACACCACTAGGGCCGAGGCCGATCTAGATACGCCCGCCATCTAGCGGGAGAGGGAGGGAGCGTTGAGGAACCGGATGAAGACGAAGTTTCATCGTGATGATGCTCATCGTGATGACCGCAGCTCTTCTATGTGATGGTAGTTTAGATGATCGATATCGACTTGTAATGCGAAGATAAACTCGCTACTCGCGGTCTCGAGACTTGTAATATAATGTTCTATCTTTGTTCGGTCTTTTCAATTCGGAGACTAATATGATGAATTGTATTCGGAGACTAATATGATGAATTGTATTCAAGGACTAATCTTCTATTGTATTTGATGAATCTATTGTTGATGTGTGCTGTCTATATTTTGTCAAATTATACATTTTGTAACCTGTGCAAAAACAGAAAATAAAAAATAAAAAACCTAATATTCATACTAATGGCGATCGCATGATAAAGGCGCCATTAGTATGACAGGCATACTAATGGCGATCACCGAAGTGCGCCATTAGTATGCTGCGTTACTAATGGCGATCCGGGGTGGTGCGCCATTAGTATGCCAAAGCACTGGGTATACATGCCCCTAGAGGCATACTAATGGCGACTTGCATATACTAATGGCGCATCAGTGGTGCGCCATTAGTAAAAATTACTAATGGCGTGCTGTCAATGGCGCACCTCTGATGCGCCATTAATGGCCATATTAGGTGTGCCATTAATGAACCTTGTGAGCTTCAACGGCAAGAAGGTAGTTGCTGGAGTCAAGTTACAGTTCCATGCTTCTTTATATGTACTTTCACAGTTTGATGTACACTAACACTTCCTATGTTCGTTGTTGGACTAGCACCTAGGAGCAAGAGGAAAGAAACATCAGGGATAATGCTCGATAGGTTAACTAAATCTAGAGGAGGAAGAATGGAGATCCATTTTGAGGCAGGTTTAAAAAGGCCACGTGATGCTACAGAGACGGCCAAGTTAGTATCAGAGGCAGCGGTTGCCGTTAGGTGTGATGTACGTATCCTCCCAACATGGATTCAGTACAGGAATGACAAACGTGAAACCCAGTTCAACACCTTCCTCGACCATTTATCTGTAAGTATGGTTATGTATGGAAACTAGTAATATCGTCTTGCTCTGTCCCATACTTTCTAGGTTGCTGATAATGAGACTCCCATAATTTTCAACAGATGAGGTCCAACTTGATAGCCAAGATGATGCAACTGCAAGCTTGCACCCATGTTTTCAAGTCTGCTCAGGACAAGATTAGATAACTTGAGGAAAATTCACTTTGAAGGCAAGGCTAACAGTGAACTTTCCCAAACATCTCCAGTGGAAAATATATCGGATGAAGACTGGAGGGGCCTTGTTAAACACTGGTCTGATCCGAAATATCGGGTACATTATATATATATATATATATGTGTGTGTGTGTGTGTGTGTGTGTGTGTGTGTGTGTGTGTGTGTGTGTGTGTGTGTGTGTGTGTGTGTGTGTGTGATTAGATCACATGTTGAAGTCCTATTTACGCATGTGTCACACAAATCTATCTTCTTGTAGGTGAACTGTTCAAAGAACAAGGCCAACCATATGAAAGTGAAATTCCAATGCATTTACGTGATCTCGTAGCTATATTGCACATCGCGAGGCTCTTGTAATTAGCTGTTGTTTCACTCTTTTCGTTGTACTATATTATCAGATCTATATTGACTTGTTCGAAATGCAGATGATAGCCCGCAAGGACCAAAAAGTACCTGAACCAAATGTTGTGGAATTCTTCAAGGACTGTCACACCAGCAAGAAGAAGGGCATCACTACACCAGTCAAAGCCGATGTTGTAAGTCCTTAATTCTCATGCCTTTTAACTACTACTTACTCTGACTTGTGCCTTGAACTGCATGGTTTGCAGCCAATGTCTATTACTCTTTTCAATTTTATGCACAATTGTCTTAGTGTATCATTGCACCTTACAAGGTTTAAAAGAGAGGAGTGATGTTCCTTTGATCTTGACCCGTAATCTAGTTCCGTCTGGACTTGCCCACACAATGTTACAATTGCTCGTTTGTCTCGTTTCTCGCTTGTTTTGTGATATGAATGATGTCATACTATGCTTACCGTATTATAAACTTCGTCTCTTTATCCTTAGCCCTCAATAGAATGTGAAGAAATAGACAATACATTAGCGATGGTACATGGTCATATGTTTGGAACCTGGTTTTATTATGTACTTTGCAATAAAATACAACTAATATTTTACATGGGTTCACCAGAGTAAGTTATGTATATAGACCAAAGCTATTTTGTTTGGTTTTGCTGCCTCCTTAATATCTTCTGTTCTGGTACTACTAATGTAAAACCTCAACTTTTCAGCGAGCTATGGAAAAAATGGTGGAACCGCCACCTTCTGAAGGTGGCGAGGCAACTATAACTGCAATGTCAGCTCTTGCTGTAGTGGGTCAGTACCTGTCCACTAATAGTGCCAAAAGCATGTTCCTGCATAATACTGGGTTGGTTGTTAAGGCAATATCGTCCAAACTGCCTCATGATCAAGATATGCAAGCTCAAAGCAATGTTGTATCTGGGCTCCAGACACAAGTCCATTCCCTAATAGAGGCCCTTTGTGAAACATGGAGAAACATTGATCAATGTCGTCAAGATATGCATGGTTTTGAAACCAGACTATCAGATATTTGCTATGTTGTTCAGGAGCCTAGGGGAAATGAAGGCGACGGTTATGGTGCTCCATCGGACAATACAGCATGAAAACGTAACAGTCAGGTCAAATGAACTGAGCTTCTGAACTTCTGGTGGTGCATTTATCTGCTAGACTGTTAAGTTTTATGCCAACCATCCTTTTGTTATATAGTTGTAATTTGTTTTGGTGCGATACAAAATTTATTCTTAACGTGCAGCCACCGGTTGAAGAAAACAGCAAGCCATTTTTGTATAGTGTAGGGTGTTCCCTATATTTGCACTAGTGGCGATCTTTGATGCCGAGTGGATGTAATCTGGCAATCGCCTTTAATAGCCTAGCGTTAGTTTCGCCTTATTTATTTCCTAGTCTTTTTTTCCTGGTTTGCTCTTGGTCGCAACTACATGGGCCAAATACGGGCCGTAGGATCCATGGGTCTCCTATGGGCCGTCGATAAATGGGCCTATAATCGGTGGGCCTCGGGCCATCGATAAATGGGCCTGTAATTGGTGGGCGTCGGGCCGTCGGATAAATGGGTCTAGATGGGCCGAATCGGCGATTGGTATCGGCCAAAGACGGTAACGGGTCGTTAACGGGACGTAGGATGCAAAGGCTTAATTTCGTCACGCTGCATAACAGGTCGTTAATGGGCCGAATATAGGATGGGTTGAAACGGCGAACGGGTTAACAGGCCGTAAACGGGTCGACTCTTGCCATGGGCGAATTTGGCCCATTAGGGTAACATGCCAAGAACGGGTCGACTTTTGCCATGGGCGAATTTGGCCCATCGGGGAACATGCCAAGAACGGGTCGACTCTTGCCATGGGCCGAATTTGGCCCATTAGGGGAACAGGCCAGTAACGGGCCAGAAGTAATCGAGGGCCGAAAAGGAGCCCAAGAATGTATGGGCCGTTGTCGGTGTCAAAACCGGCGGATCTCGGGCAGGGGGTCCCGATCTGTGCGTCAAGGCCGATGGTAACAGGAAGCAAGGGACACAGATGTTTACCAAGGTTCGGGCCCTCTCGATGGAGGTAAAACCCTACTTCCTGCTTGATTAATATTGATGATATGGGTAGTACAAGAGTAGATCTACCACGAGATCGTGGAGGCTAAACCCTAAAAGCTAGCCTATGATGGTATGATTGTAATTGTGATCGGCCTTCTAAGGACCAACCTCTCCGGTTTATATAGACACCGGAGAGGGCTAGGGTTTACATGGAGTCGGTTACAAGGAAGGAAATATAATATCCGGATTGCCAAGCTTGCCTTCCACGCCAAGGAAAGCCCCATCCGGACAAGGGCCGAAGTCTTGAGTCTTGTATCTTCACGCTTCAATAGTCCGAACGATGTACACAGTCCGGCTGTCCGGATACCCCTAATCCAGACTCCTCAAGAGTCTCTGAACCAGGCTTCAATGACGATGAGTCCGACGCGCAGTCTTGTCTACGGCATTGCAGGGCGGGTTCCTCCTCCGAATACTCCAGGGTAATTATCGAACACTTGAATCGTGTCCGGATCCACAAGATGGTCTTCACATGGCATAAACCTGATATGCTAGCAATCTTCATGCATCGTGCCCGTGCCTCGTGGCCTGGCCCAACGTGAACCGGCGTTTCTTACCCCATGACGACTCGTGTTACGAGACGGTTTTATTGGCACGTCCCGCCGGGGCAGAGATCGTGTTCCACTTATTACTAGATTTTTCCATCAATATGGGCGCACGCAACCCCACCACGGCCGTTGGTATAACTCTGTGTGTTTTTAGATAAACCTCAAACGGCCACTCCAGGGACTCTTGACATTCATCCCTTTTATAAAAAGGGGTCGAGGCCTATGCCTCTTTTCCACCTTCCTCGCGCCTTCTTGTACCTCGAGTTCTAACACCCGAAACCTAAGCTTCAACCCCCTAGATCCGCCGATATGTCCGGATCCGTTCCTCGAGGCCAGTGGGTGGCCTCCTCGATTCAAGAGGATGATATTGCGAAGCTTAGGGAGGTCGGATACCTGACCGTCGACATCCAATACAGGCTTCCTGCATCCGGGCAGGTCATCCCCACACCGGAGCCTAATGAGTGCGTCGTTTTTATGCCGCACTTCCTCCACGGCCTAGGCTTCACCCTCGACCCCTTTGTGAGGGGGCTCATGTTCTATTATGGGTTGGATTTTCACGATCTGGCTCCGGATGCTATCCTCCATATCTCGTCGTTCATTATCATGTGCAGGCTTTTCTCCACATTACCCCACACTTCGGCTTATGGCTCAAGACCTTTAATGTGACGCCGAAGATGATCGAGGGATGACATGCGGAGTGTGGAGGTGCCGTAATAAGCAGAAACGTCGATGCCCCATGGCCAGAGGGTTCTTTCCCAGAAGTATCCGATGCATGGCAACAGAGGTGGTTATACGTCACGGCTCCCAGAGGCACAAAGTGGGTGGCTGCCTCCGAGTTTCGCTCGGGCCCTCCGTCACAGTTGGCGTCTTGGACGGACGTAGGACAGAACTAGGGGCCCGCTGGTGATATACCAGTACTGCAGAATCACATCCGGGAGCTTCTTGGGAGGGACATTAACCTTGTCAGCATAATGCAAGTGATGTTAATCTGACGGATGTTGTCGTGCCAACGCCGGCCTCTCCGGATGTGGGAGTTCAATCCAGAGTGTCCGCGGACTGTCAAGCACTTCTTCGGCTTGAAGCTCGAAGAGATGTGCAAATTATTATTCGGACGGAAAGTAGTGTGTCCGGATACCATCGAGGATGCGGGCCTAAGATGCAATCGCCTAGATACTCAAGTAAGTAGCCTTGATAACAGACACCCTGTTTTGTATTGGTCATGATTGTTTATTCTGAAAATCATCTGCGTCCAGGAATGGCTCAGCAAGGCGGAGAGAATCAGGTGTCCGGCGCCACTTCTCGAAGGCTCGCCCGCCCCCATCATGGCCAAGATGCTCGACCGGGTACTCAGCAGAATGCCTTCGGGGAAAGACAAGGGGAAGAACGAAGAAACCGAACCCCACATGCTACCCGTCCGAACCGGGGGAATTGTTACCTCCCCCAAGGAGGATAGTCGGGGAGGGGAGGCTAAAGCCTCCTCCCCGCGCGGGAAGAAGAGGGCCGCCTGCGAAGACTTGGAGGCGGAGATGCCCAAATTAGGGAAAAAGACATCCCCAGGGGGCCTTGCCCTGACGGGCACCCTCACCACACCATGCCCTCCAACAGGCCAGCCCTCCACCGAGCTGTAAGTTAATTTTAATTCGAAGGTACTGCGTTCCTCCTAGATCAATAACCAGGATTCATCTTTCGCAGTCCGGCTAGTAGCCCTTCTCAACAGAGTTCGTCTTCGGGGGATCTTCGTCCGGAGGTGATGGAGAGCGAGACCCCACCCACCTCCCGGGCTCACGAAGCGGGCGATACTAAGGTGTCGTCACGGAGGAGTCCGGATTTGCCGAAGCCGGAAGCCAATGTGTCAGCCCCCCTGAGCCCTGAGAGTTTGGCTCCCCCGAGGGGCGATGGGAAGGGTCCGACACAGTTCGATGTCCGGCCGGATGTACTGACGGGCCGACTGGAGCGAGCTACGCTCTCGGAGGAGCACTGCTCATTAATGAGCGCGGTGCTCAAGAAGATTTCGTCCGCTACAAGCGGTTTGAATGAAGCATTTACAAGTCTGCTCAGAGGCTTTGAGGTATGTAGTGAAGAATGCATTGTTTTTGGCTGTGAGGCATGCGTTAGGTATGCTCCATATAGATAGTAGCCCCTGAGACTCTGGTTGCCCGCCCTAGGCGGCAAACGGGGGATCATAAACCAATGATAGTGTTGTAAACGTGTGCAGGTACCTGTAAGTCCGAACGCCGGCCAGTCCGTTGAAGTTGCCGAATTGACAAGGCAAATTCGATCGATTGATGCCGATATCATGCTGGTGAATGAGCGGCTGGACAAATCACAAGGTATGTGCTCTGCCTTCCTTTGTATAGGAAAATATGGAGGCGGCATGATATTAATGTAATATGTTCGGACTGCAGATGGTGCTGCTGCCGTGGAGGCCCTGAGGGCAGAACTTGTCCAAGCCAAGGAACAAGCTCGGGTTAGCAATGCGGCTTCCCTAAAGGCGGCCGAAGAATTGAGA
Organism: Aegilops longissima; assembly: GCA_021605205.1. Lineage (NCBI taxonomy): Eukaryota > Viridiplantae > Streptophyta > Magnoliopsida > Poales > Poaceae > Aegilops > Aegilops longissima. Next base: position 89,876,298 of record CM038681.1, read on the forward strand.
GCAGAATAGGCTACTCATCGCCGAAGCGAGGAAAAGATAGCCGAAATGGCTATGGAGTTAAAAAAATGCCGCTGACCGGTATGAGCTCCTTGAAAAGGAGCATAAGGAAAGTTTGGCCGAGCTAGACAAGGCGCGTAATGCCACCAAGGAAATACGTACCGCGCTCAGGGGTGCACGGGAGGAACTTCAACAGGCCGGTAAAATCGCGACCGGGGCTCCTTATTTGCATGCATAAAGTTTTTCGATCCGGCACGCCCTCGATGGGCGCTGGAGTCCTGCGGACGCGTATGCGGATTTGGCAAAGAGTACGGCTGACGCTGCCAAGCTCTTCGAGGATCAGGGTGATAAGGAAGTGGAGAAGCTTTTCTGGTCGCAATTCAATGCTCCCACTCGACCGCTGCCGTTAAGTGAAAAGATGGCTGCTGTAGCGGAGCTTCACAGGCTGTCCGGTCTTGCAATGCAGTCTGTGATAGACCATCTTTGGTCGAAAGGGCCTAAGCCGTACAGCTACTTTGGCTTGGTGCAGCAATTCCTTGGGGCCGTGCCTTGGATCGACGCCATGAGGAGGTCAGCGTGCATAGAGGGTGCACGAATGGCTCTTGCCCGCGTTAAAGCCTATTGGACGGATATGGAGGCGACCATTATAGCGACCCAAGATCGGCGGGGGCTAATATCCGCCGAGCACTACTTGGCGAGGTCACGAAGGTGCCCGCCTAATAGAGGCGCAGTGCTCAAGAATGTTTTATTCGAGTGATGAATCGAATCATTGTAAGAACAATGTTATTTTGGTTGTAAGGCTATATTTATACCTTTTTCCCGAAAGTATTATTGTGTCCCCTGTGCGGCCGTTTACATATATATATATATATATATATATATATATATATATATATATGAATGTGTAATCCGAAAGATAGCAGTCATTGGCTTGAGCCCCCACGCAAACAATGCGGGGGTGTTCGCAAAAAATATGCTTAATCACGCTTGATCCAACGTCTTGGTCCATGAAGGAGGTGATTGCACGTCGAACTAGGCAACCGGACTATATAGCTGTAACACTTTCTCTTAGCCATGGGGATCTAATGTTGGGGCTACTATGTAGCCCCTGGTACATTCGCGTGCATCCGGATACGGGCGCTTGTGTACATGACCGGGAAACAATCCTTCGTTAATGCGGAGGGATCCTAAAGATTCCGATAAGTCTTCGAGTGGTTGAACAGTCTCTCGTTGTATCATGACAGTCAGTTTTCGGCTTTCTCTACCGAGGTGCTCGTCCGGAATAACCAGGGCACAATCGCAGTAGTTCTCCTTTGGCCACCTTAGACGATAATAACGGAACGTAAGGCGGCAAACCCAGGAGCCGGGCAAACCCAACATTTGGCCAAAGACATGATTCGGAGCTGCTGCATATAAGGCCAAACTCGTGACGCCAAACACTCCCGAAGGTGTTCGGACTTTATAGTAGACGATGGGCTCAAAAATGCACATTCGTTATAAACCCTGTGTTTCCAGGTACGTGCGTTAATCTGTCGTGGCGAGATGCCAAAAACGGCAGTATCCTCTGTGGGTATGGAACCCATGGGATGGTTAAACAACAAGAGGCAATAGAAAAGGTTTACACAGGGGCTTAATCTAAAAAGAAACATGTTCAACGGGGCCCTACTGCACGTCTGCGCCTTTGTCTCCGTTGTGCCGTATCCTGGAAGGGTATCACGCGAAAGTTGTATGCGGAAAAAGGAAACTCATAGGAGGTTACAACGTTAGTACGCGATGGATAAAAGTGTAAGCCATTGTCCTGCCAATAAGGTTGAGCCAAGTGTGGGGCTTTATTAGGTAGTTATAGCCCCTGGTATCCGCTATAGTATTACATATACGGTGCCCTGGTTCGATCTGGGCTACCGGACTCGTCTAACCGTGTCCCTGGTCTTAACGACCGGTCATATTTTTTTTATATTGGAGGTCGCTTATAGTCCGGCCGCGAGGGCCGTTGCGTGTTCCTCTTCGCGTGACGAGCGCTTTATTATTCCGCTAACGGTAATGACGCCATGTGGACCGGGCATCTTGAGTGTAAGGTAGCCGTAGTGCGGCAATGCGTTGAAACGGGCGAAGGCCGTTCTTCCAAGCAATGCATGATAGTTGCTTTGGAAGGGTGCGATAATGAAGAGTAGCTCTTCGCTTCTGGAGTTGCCTGGAGATCCGAATGTTACCTCTAGTACAACGGAGCCCCTGCTGTGGGCTTCAACGCCTGGTATCACCCCTTCAAAGGTGGTGTCGCTTTGTTTAATTCTGTATGGGTCTATCCCCATCCTGCGGATAGTGTCCTCATATATTAAATTGAGACTACTATCGCCGTCCATGAGGACGTGGGTGAGATGGTATCCGTCGATTATTGGGTCAAGCACCAAGGCCTCTGATCCTCCGCGCCGAATACTAGTTTGGTCGTCCACGTGATCGAAAGTGATCGGATAGGGCATCCAGTGGTTAGGTGTGAGTACGATGGGCTCTATATCGAGTGCGTCTCTATGTGCGCGTTCGTGCCTCCTCATGGATGTGTGATTCGCGTAGATCATGTTCACTGTTTTAACCTCTGGCGGGAATTTTTTCTGTCCCTCAGTGTTCGGCTGGCGAGGTTCATCCTCGTCTTCACTTCGTGTTTCCCTTCCCTTGTGTTCGGATAACTCTCTCTGCGTGTTGTTCGCAGGTTTGTCAGGGGTGCCATGAATTTGGCATAGTCTGTCTAGGACTCTATTCAGACCGGACGGTCCCTCTTTACTGCTTTTAAATGGCTTCTTTTGTTGATCAGGTCGAGAGCCCCTGAATCCGGCATTAACCATTCTGTTATCCGGGCTCTCTTCCTTGTTTGGGTGTTTGTTTTTATTACACCGTGGCTTCCCGTTGCCATCACTTATTTCGGATGTGCTGGGGTCGCTGGTGCCTTTACGAGCTAGCCAACTATCCTCACCCACGCAAAAGCGAGTCATGAGGCTTGTTAAGGCTGCCATTGTCCTCGGCTTTTCTTGGCCGAGGTGTCTGGCGAGCCATTCGTCGCGGATGCTGTGTTTGAATGCCGCTAAAGCTTTAGCGTCCAGACAGTCGACAATTTGGTTCTTCTTAGTGAGGAATCTGTTCCAAAGCTTGCGGGCGCACTCTCCGAGTTGTTGGATTATGTGACTTAGATCATCCGCATCCGGAGGCCGGACATAGGTCCCTTGAAAATTGGTCCTGAAAGCATCCTCGAGTTCCTCCCAACTCCCAATTGATTTTTTGGGGAGGCTCTTCAACCAGTGTCGGGCTGGTCCCTTCAGTTTGAGGGGAAGGTATTTGATGGCGTGGAGGTCATCCCCACGAGCCATATGTATATGCAGGATAAAATCCTCAATCCGCATACACTGGTCCGCTGCTCCATCAGATGCCTCTATGTTCACAGGTTTAGAGCCCTGTGGAAATTCATGGTTCAGTACTTCTTCGGTGAAGCATAGGGGGTGAGCAGCCCCCTGTATCTGGGCGTGCTGTGGCATGCCTTTGGCTGTTGTTGTGTCCGGTGTTTATTCCGGACTGGTATTCGATTGGCGTGATCGTTTTGGTGACCATAGTCCTTCGCCGGGGTGCGTCCTTTGGATCCATAAATGGACCTGGCTGCGCCAGCTTTCTTATTCAGGTGTTCACGTGGATTGTGGGCGGCGTCGGTAGCCGCTTTGTTGCGGTTATGAGGTGGCACGGCTTCATCATCGAATTCTGGCAGTACCTTGCGTTTTGGATAGCTCTTTGTATGGCGATCATCGCTGTCTCTTTCTTCAGTTTCTAGCACTTTGTTCCATCTATGGTTGAGCGTTTCCTGCGCGGCTTTGAGCCGTTGCTTCTGCTTCTTTAGACTTCTTGCGGTGGACATAAGCTTTCTGTGGAGGTTATCTCGTTCCGCGTGTTCTTTCGAGATTGCATCAGTATCCGGACTATTTTCCTATGCTGGTTCGGTTTGATGGCCTCGTCCATTGAGATCATTGTCTTCGTGCGTCTGGTCCGAACTGTGTTCAGGGTGACCTGGTTCGTCCTGCTCCATCGCTGGGTCTGTATGGTCGTTATTGCCTTCGGAGTTGATTGCAGTATCGTTCCCTCTGGTGCTCTTGTCGCTATTTTTACTGTTGCTAGACTTAGAACGGCGTCTGCACCGTTGCTTTGGCTTTTGTCCGTGGGTTTTATTGTCCGGATTGTCGCCTTTGTCCTCTTTGGGCGTATCCACCATGTATATGTCGTGTGACGAGGGGGAAGTCCAGCGCCCCATAGATTCCGAATCTTCTCCTGCATCGTCATCCATACCGTCGATGTCTTCGGAGTCGAAGTTAGGCACGTCGGTTAAATCATGGACCGTGGCTATGAAGTGGGTGGTGGGTGGGCAACGAATTTCTTCGTCGCCTGCTTCCCACTCGAACCGGACATAGTTTGGCCCAGAAATTTCTATCAAAGAGAGAGTTTTCAAGGAGTTCAACATGTCGCCAAAGGGCGAGTGCTGAAAGATGTCCGCGGCGGTGAACTCCATTACCGGGGCCCAACCTGGCTCGACCGGCTCGGGAGTGCGCGGACCGGACTCAACATCCAGATACGAATCCGGGGGTCCAGAGTCATAGGCCACCACAGAGATAAGGCCCGTGTTCGGCTCCAACGCCGAGGAGTGCGCGACCTGCGGGGCGGGGTCCAGCCCTCCGTCCTCAGGCAACGCGGCCTACTCCGGATTTAGGTCCGAGGCTACTGCGCGGGCGATACCCCGAGCTTTGTCCGACAACAGGTCTAAGTCGTGCTCGTCGTGACTGTCTGATACCGTGTTATTGACAATGGTTGAAGGAGCCATCGAGCCCATTAGCGACGACACAGAGGAACTCTCAATGAAAGAACCAATGTCGGTGTCAAAACCGGCGGATCTCGGGTAGGGGGTCCAGATCTGTGCGTCAAGGCCGATGGTAACAGGAAGCAAGGGACACAGATGTTTACCCAGGTCTGGGCCCTCTCGATGGAGGTAAGACCCTACTTCCTGCTTGATTAATATTGATGATATGGGTAGTACAAGAGTAGATCTACCACGAGATCGTGGAGGCTAAACCCTAAGAGCTAGCCTATGATGGTATGATTGTAATTGTGATCGGCCTTTTAAGGACCAACCTCTCCGGTTTATATAGACATCGGAGAGGGCTAGGGTTTACATGGAGTCGGTTACAAGGAAGGAAATATAATATCCGGATCGCCAAGCTTGCCTTCCACGCCAAGGAAAGTCCCATCCGGACACGGGCCGAAGTCTTGAGTCTTGTATCTTCACACTTCAATAGTCCGGACGATGTACACAGTCCGGCTGTCCGGATACCCCCTAATCCAGGACTCCCTTGGCCGTCAATAGGCCGAAAGCTAACATGAGCTGGAAACGGCCCATGTAAATCACGGGCCGTTAACGGGTACAAAGAAAATTACTGTTCATTATGGGCTAGAGTCACCGTGGGCCTGTAAAGGGCCGAAAGATACGAAGGCCTCATATGGGCCGAAAGACGTCGTGGGCCATACATGGGCCGAAAGTGAAATGGGCTGGTTTTATATTCGACGGCCCACATGACGTTGTTGGGCCGATTTCCTTTAGGGCCTAACGGGCCCTGAGTTAACGGGCCGTAAAATGGGCTATTTGCGAAGAGACCGTTAATAGGCTTTTCATGGGCCAGCCCGTTAACTTTTGACCAAGTCAAACGGGACGACTTTGTAAGCTAAATGGGCTAGTGGTGGGCCGTGGGACGTGTCGACATATCATAGGCGCCTATCTGACCCACTGACGAGCTGACACGTGTTTTGTCCGGCCAATAAGAATTTTACACGTGGAAATTTCCCATTGGTCGGGGCTGTTAACAGGTTATCGTATCCAAAACCCGACCCGATAGCTTAACGGCGTTCTGTTACGGTGGATGCCACGTGTCGGTCACCCTTGACGAAAAGCACTTCGCGGACGCCGATTTATCGTCATGGAAGTGGACACTCGTGATGATAATTTTCGTAATGTCATGGAACACTTTCACGACAAAGACATGTATGACTATCTTGATTCTGTCATAAATTTGTCATGGATGTACATGCATGACAAAAAACGCGACCTACTGTGACAAACACGTATCATCACGGAAGTGTATTTTTTTGTAGTGTGGGGTGGCATGCATTCATAGCTTATTTAGGATTCCCTTCATGGCGACACGAGGGGGGTGGGCGGCTGCTAGCTACTTCACACTTTACTAGGTGAACCTCGGTTGGGGGCGAGGGGCATGCTCATAGCTTAGGATTCCCTTCGTGCCGACACAAGGGGGGACTGCTAGCTACTTCGCACTTTGCTAAGTGAACCTCGGTTGGGAGGGGGGCATGTGCATTCATAGCTTAGGATTCCCTTCGTGCCGACACGAGGGAGGGGTGGCTGCTAGCTACTTCACACTTTGCTAGGGTGAACGTCGGTTGGGGGGAGGGCATGCATTCATAGCTTAGCTAGGATTCCCTTCGTGCCGACACGAGGGAGGGGGGCTGCTAGCTACTTCTTACTTTGCTAGGTGAACCTCGGTTGGGGGGCATGCATTCATAGCTTAGGAATCCCTTCGTGCCGACACAAGGGAGGGGGGCTGCTAGCTCTACTTCACACTTTGCTAGGTCGACCTCGGTTGGGGGGCATGCTTTCATAGCTTAGGATTCCCTTCGTGCCGACACGAGGGAGGGGGCTGCTAGCTACTTAGCACTTTGCTACGGTGAACCTCGGTTGGGGCGGCATGCATTCATATATAGCTTTGGATTCCCTTTGTGTCAACATAAAGGAGGAGGGGGGCTGCTAGCTACTTCGCACTTTGCTAGGTGAACCTCGGTTGAGGGGGAGGGGCATGCATTCATAGCTTAGGATTCCCTTCGTGCCGACACGAGAGGGTGGGAGCAAGCAATACCATGTGCTTTGCGAGAGAGGTGACACATCGAAGTTGCATTAGGTATTTGAAAATCAAACCACCCTTTTGATACATAAATTTAGTCCACATGCAACTGTGTTCGTGTTCTGACACTCTCCCGCGTCATTTCTCGCCAAATTTATGAACATTAGACAAGTCGGATAACCCAACAGACACGGTTCACTCAAACTAACCGTGTGCCATGCCGGTGCACCTGTCACGCACACATCTGCACAGTACATTGGGCTCCACGAGGCTCCCCCTCTCAAAAATATCTGCCTGCTTCGAGGGTTTTTCTGTTTCATAACACACGGTTGTTATCTGCGGACCGTGTGCGATGTTTCTTGTTCCCAATCCCGCCTGCATCGAAAATATCTGCCCGCCTCGAGGAATTTTCTTATTCATAACAAACGGTTGTTATCTCCGGACCGTGTGGGATGCACTATCATCAAAATTTTCAATAGCCCAGCATTTCACTCCCGCGTTTGACTCCCGCGTAGCTAAAATTTTCAGTAACCGCGTCATTTCCTCAAACACCCCCCCTCCACACACATACACACACACACACCAAAACCTCCTCTGGCGTGCGCGCGCGCACACACACACACCCTCCCTCCCTCCAAACCCTAGAAAAGTCCCCGCCGCCGCTGCCGCCGCCGCCGCCGCAAGGCCAAGGCCTCACATGTCAATATCTACCGGTTTGCCCGTGCAGCTTACCCACCAATCTCCATATCCAGGTCGTCCTGAGTTTCTTAGATGACGCCTGCCAAACGCCCCCTTTCCCATAGATCCCCATCCCCATCCCCATCCCCATCCCCCACTCCAGAGCGTTGCAGCCTTAGCCCGGCTATGCTTCCCATGAGCTCGAGGAGCGACTGGCCCAAAAGAGGTGTATAGCAGTCTCTTCGCCCAATGTCGCCGAGGAAGCTGACGACCATTACTGGCGGCTGGCACTCAATCGGCGGGTTAGAGTATGCGGGCATGTCTCGTCCGCCGGCTACGACATCGAGGTCATCGACAGCGACGCCCTGAGGCAGGCTGTGTCACAGGTTAAGTGGCCCACCCCAACCCCTCGGGTACAACTGGCGTCGATCTCATCCATGGCCCCGCTGCTGATCTCCTCCGGCTCGCTGTCAACAATTTTCCATTCTACATTGCCATCGAGCCCCTTTTGTCATTTCTGAAGGACACGTTCTGCGACGCTGGCTCGGGATCCACAGCTTCCAAGCCAGACCTCATCGACGGCGACCACGAGGAGGGCACCCTCTCCGGCTCTTCCAAGGGGAAAGAGCCCATCTGCTCTTCCAAGGGGAAAGCGCCCGTCTGCGACATCAGGGAGGGCACCCTACAGTCGTGCTCTTCCAAGGGGAAGGAGCCCATCTGCGACAACATGGAGCGCATCCAGGGTCCGTGCTCTTCCCATGTGAACAAGCCCATCTGTTACAAGTGAGGAAACCCATGATTTTTTTATTTCAGTTGTTCACAATGTGATGCTCTATATGTGCAATTATTTACTGTGTAGTACATTTCATCAATCCAGTTTTAAACATACCGATAGGAATGCATATATTTGCTTGTTGTTAAGCCTGTTATAGCTAGCATTTGCCTCTTTTAAAGTTTTTTTATTGTTCTGTTGTTTGTGGTTAGCATATGTTCAGTTTCAAATGCTATCTTTGGTTGTTCGTGGTATGCCTTGTTTATTCCAGTTATTCACAACATGATGTTCTACATGTGCAAGTATGAACGATGCAGTTCAATTTTATCAGTACCAGTTTCAACAATACCACTATGAATGACTATATTTGGTTGCTGCATCTTATAGTTAACACACCTTTCCATTTTTATTTAACCATAACTAGTGTACTTAGACCGGCACAATACCAGTTTGAATGACCATGTTTACTTGTTGTTAAATGTTAGGCCTGTTGCAGTTAGCACACCTTTCCACTTGTTTTGCTTTACTAGCGTGCTTAAACCTGCACACTAAACCTATCTTTTGGAGATTATTTTGTCTGCCATGTGTAATTTTGGTTGATGTTTAGCCTGTTGTGCTTAACATGCTTCTTGATGTACCTACACAGGACAATTTTGGGAACGACGGTTGTTTTCCATTGAGGTTAGTTTCATCCCATGGCTTATATCTGCTCACTGTTCAGGATATCCATAGCTGGTACCATATAGGTCGGCGGCTGATAAGGGACTAATCTGTCAATCGGACTTTTAACTGAATATATCTGTAACCCATTTTTCCTTAGGTTAACTAGGGCCATATGTAATATATCTGAGGCTACATAGCAACATGCAATGTACTTAATGTCTAAATATGTAATCCTAGGCTACATAGCAACAAGGAAGGGTGTTACATTAATGTCCTAATGATGTCTAGATATACGTAGAAGAGCAGCACCAGCAACAGCAACAACATAGCCCTGTTTGGATACTCAACTTAGCTAGAGGTTAGAGTTAGTTTCTAGCTCATTACTAACCCTGAACTAACTCCATCCAAAGAGTTGTTTGGATGACAGGGTTAGATTGACAATAAATGCACTAGGAGAACTAGCTCCAATTAGCACCTCTTGGGTTGGATACTAGTTTTTTTGGGTGGGTTATACATGCAACTAGCTCAAACTAGCCCTCATGTTTAGATATACTTTAGTGCTATTTGAGCCCGAACTAGCTCAAACTAACTGTAACCCATGGATACAGCAGCAGATAATTTTTAAGAATGAACTAAACTCCTTCCGGCCCATAATATAAGATGTTAATTATCTAATATGTGAGTATATTGGATGTTATAGGATACTCCCTCTGTTCCTAAATATTTGTCTTTTTAGAGATTTCAAATGGACTACCACATACAGATGTATATAGAGATATTATAAAAGATTGCTGTACTACATCATTGTGCAATTGTTGTTTAGCTTCTAATATTAACTTGGTGCTTTTAGGTACATATGTCACTGGTAAAGATCCGCGTTTTGACCCTTTCTGCGTATGGGGCAATGAGATATTGATGAACCAGCATCAAGTGAGGAAGCTGATAAAGATTGTTAGTAAAATGGGTCCAAAGATGGCAATTAACCTATTTGTTTACACTGTATCCAAGACAACTGCGAACTGCAGGATGGTAAGTAAGAACTCTGCAGCCTTCTTTTTACTGCCCATAATGAGTTGTGTTAGATGACAATGTCTGAAATCTTATTCCTTTGTAGTGGTTGCCAAAGCAGTTTACTCAAGATTACATCTCAAACTACATGATTGGTAGGCATGCAAAGGTTAAAGTATTTCTACCAGAACACGATGATTATCTAGATGTTTTCATGAAGATCGTGAAGGATGGGCGGTCGGCCATCACAAGGGGTTGGACTAGAGTTGTGCGTGCCTTCTGCATGGAGAAGGGCACAATATGGGCATTCCGCTTCACCTTGTTCAGCAACCAGAATATATTTCGCCTCTTTCTTTACCGTCTTTAATAGTACAAGTATACAACTGTGGTTCATCATTCTTTATTTGGTTCTTATGTAATTCTTGAACATATGTACCTATCAATCGAATAATGCATTAGTTGTTTGTACCTGATGGATATGAATAAAGCTATAGCATACATTCAAATTCAAATCCAAATCCGGTACAATTTGGAAAAGCAGCAATTAAATTATGATGAAATTACGCTCTCCAGGTTGTTACGGCACACACGGTTGGTAAAACACATACGTTTGCGATATGAACCATAATCCGAGACGGTTCACAGAGAGGAAACGTGTGCAAGCATGCACACAGTTGCCGTTTGCAAAGCATGTGCGATGTCAGACAATATCACAAACAGTGCGAGCAAACTAAATGTTTGTGTTAGTTGCCTTATCATACACGATTCGCAATCATGAACTATTTCTGATGAAGTATGCAAAAAAACGTTGCACGAATAGCGTGTGTGATAGTTGTCGTGTACGACGATGCTACGACGGTCCGACGTTTCGTAATCCTGTCCGACACTCGTACGACGATTAGCTAATCTTCTTAATGGTGAACCGTTTGTGATGGGCCGCACATCATACACGTTCTATAATAGTGAACCGTTTGTGATGGGCCGCACATCGTAAATGTAGCACCACAGAATACCGACTGTGATGGCAATGCGAGCAGAAACGAGTAGGAGTACTATAGGGGCCCTATCCCCGACAGTTTCTGGGTCGTGTGGGAAGGACCCCCCTATCGCCCACACTCACTTGGCGATGGTTCCAAATGTCGTCTCGGAAAGGGGTTTTAAACCGTTTGTTTAGGACTGACGCGCACCAGTGATGGCTCACATATCACTATCATCATATCTCAAAACTATTACAAAGAATCAAGTTTATTTTGTCAAATGATCTTCATGAAAGTTTTTATTTTATCCCTCTTGAATATCTATCACTTTGGGACTAATTTCATATGTTGCTTTTGATAGCTCAAACAAATCTAAGTGAAGAACATGAGCATAAAATTTTCTTTCTCTCAAAATAATCTAAGTGAAGCAAGAGAGAATTTCTACAAAAATATTAAAGCACATCGTGCTCAAAAATATATAAGTGAAGCACTAGAGCAAATGACAAACTACTCCAAAAAGATATAAGTGAAGATCAAGCGAGTAGTTATGTAAATAGGTAGCTATGTGAAGACTCTCTTTTATTGAAAATCTTTCAGATCTAAGTATTTTATTCAAACAGAAAGCAAAACAAAATAAAATGACATTTCAAGAATAGCACATCTCATGTGAAGAAGCAAAAACTTAGGCTCAACCTATACTAACCGATAAGTGTTGATGAAGAAAGGTGGGATGCCTACGGGGGCATCCCCAAGCTTAGATGCTTGAGACTTTTTAAAATATTATCTTGGGATGCCTTGGGCATCCCCAAGCTTGAGATTTTGTGTCTCCTTAATTCCTCGCATATCACTGTTTCCCTAAATCTCAAAAACCTCATCCACACAAAACTCAACAAGAACTCGTGAGATAAGTTAGTATAAATCAATGCAAAACCTTATCATTCTTTACTGTAGCAAATCATTAAAACTATTATTTAACATTTCATACTAAATGCCTCTGCATATTTAATACTCCTATCCTCAAATAGAATCATTAAACAAGCAAACATATGCAAACATAACAGCAATCTGCCAAAATAGTACAGTCTGTAAAGAATGCAAGAGTATCAATACTTATTTAACTGCGTATTTAATCAATGTTTAATTGCGTATGCTTTCCTCGAGCATACACCATTATATCATTAGATCTGACAAATGTTATCTCCTTGTTCACATGATTGTGGAAACCCACCTTTTTGGAAATCTCGATGAATTGTCGCTGAGTCCATCTGACATTTCCTCACCCTCTCCTTGGTTTAGTGATGAACCCTTGTTTCAGAAGTTCGCTTCCATAGTTCATTTCCCGAGAATCTTACAATGCTATCTCGTCAATTTGTGTTGCACCTTTTCTTCTCAGGCATCCTGAGTCTGAGGTATCCTAACGCCAATCAGATCTAAATCTCGGTTAGATATGGTGGTTCAAGCATCTTCCAAGAGTCATAACATTGGTATTTATATAGACCGGTAAGGTGATGTCATACCTAGCACACCTGGCCGGAGGACCCATTGTTATAGTTCTTCCTTTTAGCAATGTTAACCATTCTTCCAAGAGGAAATTGAAAGACTTATTCTCTAAGTTGTTCCTGATGAATCCATTGAGTATCCAAAGTCCGACCTTTGCTTGAAGACCATGTCAATGCTATCTCGAAGCATGTCTCTGGTACTCTGATCATCGAAAAGAACATTTGAAGCGCCATGCTAAATTTCCTTTATCAATTATTCAAACACTGTTGTTTGGGTAATGTCATGAACTTCCTCTTCTCTAACCTAAATGGTTTTCTACGTTATATCCTGTCATGGATATCATGCTCTGTTTGTCCTTGGGAAGGATATACCCCTAAAATATTTGTTTAAACACATTTTCCTTTCCATTGATTTGTTTAACCTTTCTAGTGATCTATATGATCTAAGCAGTAATGTTCTTCTGCTTATGTAAACACCTAGGTTTACAATCGTGTCGGTAAGACCTTGTTACTATTGTTGATGACATTCCGGTAGCCACCGATGGACAAGAACTTTGCCTATTGGTCCGCCTCGTTCAACGAGCAGGAAAATAGTTCTCTCCGTCCCTCGCCCTTGGTACCGACGTTGTTGCCGACATAACTGACATGCGATACTCTGACCTGCCTTGCTATCATGACCGTGCAAAATGATTAGCGCCTTCCTGCTGTTAACCCACATGGTGGGCCCATAACCCACAGTTCCACATGATCGAAACCTGACTCTCCTATACATCCCTGTCTTCCAAAATTGTTCCTCACGCTTGGCTTCGTATGTAATTCACAAGCCACCTTCTTGTGATATGTTCTGGTATCAGATACAATACTTATTCCCATTGCTTTGAACCCCTTTCACCCTCTGTTTCAGGCAACTAACGATTGCTTACTCGGATTCAAGCTTCTTATTGCACCTTCTTACCTTGCTCTCGATGACTTTCTTGAATTTCAACTCGAGAGATGCCTCCTTGCCACGTTCACTGAGATAGTCCCGTGTAACTATATTGTGTTGAGCTCCGCCCTTCCCGAAGTCTTTTTCCCTTACTTCCACCCCTTAAATCTCGGACGAGATTTCTTGTAGTGGAGGAGATTTGTAACACCCCCAGAGTCATGCTACAGTAATCCCCTGTTAATGGTGCCATGTCATCATGTTACTGTGCTAATCTTCACTTGATCCAAATCACAGTTCAAATTCAAACTCTAAAATAAAGTCAAAAATAACATTTCTTTAAACAACTAAACAAAATTGTTCACAATGTCACAAAAATTCCCAAGCAATTGTGAAAATAACACATACTTCATTTGGATGCCCAAGTTGTCCCTGTCAATTTATTTAGTGGTCAAGTTGCCTTTAAATTAGCCTTTTCAAAATGAACAAATATTTATAGTTTTCCTTTTTGACCTCAAACTTTGTGGGCCTCTTCAACGTATTAGTATTTGTGTGCCAATTTTCACATTAACCAAATCCATTTGTTAGATAATGTAAATAGAAAACAGTAAAGAAAAATAAATAAACAGAAAAAGTAAAAGAAAAGAAACGGAGGACCTAACTTACTAGGCCACTTGGCCCACCTATCCACAAATGGCCCAGCCCACCCCCTGTTTTCCCCTTCCTCCTGCTACAGGAAGCAGAGGGGATCGTGGAGGCCATCCATGGCACCCCGGCTAGGTGCCGGCCATCCACGACCTTCCCCATAGTCTACAAGACCCTGGAGCCTCTCCCCCCAAACCCTAATCCCCTCCCTAGCTGCCCCCAGATCCGTGTCCCCTCTCCCTCACTCGTCCTCTTCTCCGCAGCGATCGCAGTCACAACCGTTGCCATGGCTTTGCCGTCCTCATGGCCGTCGTCGTCCCCGCGTTGAGCTAGGACGTCCTGGGGCTTCACCACCATCGCCTCCTTCGTCTACGCTATTGGGTTGGACCGGGGAGGCCTCGTACGCCCGCCATCGCCGTCATCCCCGTTGCGTACATCTCCGGCCGTCATCGTCGATTCTGACCGCTCCAGTCCACCCCCGGCCTCCTCGACCGCGCCCCCGAGCTCGTTGTGAGCTCCTCTCCCGGATCCCTCCTTTCCCTGCTTCAATTTGTCGCCGTTGAGGCCGCAACCGCCTCCGACCGTCGCTGTCGTATTGACCTACTGCCGCTGTTGTACCGCGAGCACGCCGCAGCCGAGCGTCCTCACGCCCCTACGCCTACCCCTGTGTCGCGCACGCCTTAGCTGCTCGCTTGCCCATGGCACCACATGCTACTCGCGGTCACGCCCTGCGCGCTCGTCCGTGCCCCTGCGAGCCCTTGCGGGCTGCTGATGCCTACTGCGTGCGCGCGTCCCTGCTACTGCTGTCGGCTCTGCTGCTGCTCCACTTGCTGCTCTGCCGCTAGTGCTTGCTTCGCTGCTGCTCTTACTTCTGCTGCTGCTCATTGCTTTGCCATAGCCGTGGTGTTGTGCAGCGTAGTGTGTGCGTGCGTGAGTATGTGTTCTGTGTGAGTGGCGGGCCCAAATACTAAAGACGGGTCAATAGTAGATAGTTAGTCTAATTAATAGTACTAGTTAATTAGTTCAATAGTAGATGACATGTGGACCCATGGTTAGTTTAAAGAAAACTAAATTTTCAGAAAAGTCTAAGTCAATGACATGTGGCCCCCTACATTGTTCATATGTTGACTAGTCAACATTTGACTGGGTCAACCCAGCCCCACTGGTCCCACTGTCATACACTACAGCTAGAATAGCACTAGGTGACAAAAGTATTTTGCTGTTTTATTTTCGAATTAAAAGAATTCTGTAAATATAGAAAATCATTTTAAACTTTGTAAAGTCATAGAAAATAAACCGTAGCTCGGATGAAAAAGTTTTATACATGAAAGTTGCTCAGAACGACGAGACGAATCTGGATACATGGTCCCTTCATCTGCCACATGCCCCTAGCATGTTGAACATGGAACTTTCCCCCTCTTTTCCTCTGTCTGGAATCCGCCTAACGCCTGGAATTCGTCCTCGGATGTTTATCCCCTCCGTCTGCAACGTGTAGTACCGCGTTAGTTCTCCCCTAACACCGTGTGTTTCCATGTTATGCTTTGTGATGCTATGCTTGCTTTATATTTACTGTTTCTTCCCCCTCTTCTCTTGGTAGACCCCGAGACCGATGCCGCCCCTGTGATCGACTACGTTGACGATGAACCCTCCTTGCCAGAGCAACCAGGCAAGCCCCCCCTTTGATCATCCCGATATCGCCAATTCCATTCTCTCATGCTTGCATTAGATTTTGCTAATGTTATTGTTTGCTCCTATTCTGATGCATAGCCTGCTTTTGTAACCTGCTCATTGTACCTTACCTGCTTATCCTAAACTGCTTAGTATAGGTTGGTTAGTGATCCATCAGTGACCCCCACCTTGTCCTGGTTGCCGCTGCTTCATCATCAAAGACCCGACCAACGGGATCGAAGACCAGGCCCCGGCACCGCACATCACTTTCCCCTTAGTTGCTCGACACTACTGGGTTACTATCGAGTGCCGAGGGTGAGACCTCTACAACACTTCTGTTGTTAACCCTGTAGTGTAGCTATTCGGTCGTGGTCATCGAGGGTGATTCCGCCTTAACCACTTCCGATACGACTCTGTCGTGCAACCCCTCAAGTGTGAACCTCGGGGGTGGTTCTCTTACGTCCACCTTGATGATTACATCGAGTGGAATTCACCGGGGGTGATTCCTCGGGTTTTCCCCTTGATGTTTGGGCACATGGATACTTGGACTTTACCACTGTTACTAAAGACGGGTCGGCCCTGAGGGGTACCCGCGCGAGCATATTTGCGAGTGATGTGGAGACGGTGAGGGATTCCTGGATTAGGGGTGTCCGGATAGCCGAACTATCATCGTTGGTCGGACTCCTAGACTATGAAGATACAAGATTGAAGACTTCGTCCCGTGTCCGGATGGGACTTTCCTTGGCGTGGAAGGCAATCTTGGCGATACGGATATGTAGATCTCCTACCATTGTAACCGACTCTGTGTAACCCTAACCCTATCTGGTGTCTATATAAACCGGAGGGTTTTAGTCCGTAGGACGAACAACAATCATACCATAGGCTAGCTTCTAGGGTTTAGCCTCTCTGATCTCGTGGTAGATCCACTCTTGTACTACCCATATCATCAATATTAATCAAGCAGGAGTAGGGTTTTACCTCCATCGAGAGGGCCCGAACCTGGGTAAAAACATCGTGTCCCTTGTCTCCTGTTACCATCCGCCTAGACGCACAGTTCGGGACCCCCTACCCGAGATCCGTCGGTTCTGACACCGACATTGGTGCTTTCATTGAGAGTTCCTCTGTGCCGTCGCTGTTAGGAAGGATGCCTCATCCCGTCTTTAAAGACGACACTGTTGCTAAAGGAGCTTTGGCCACCGGCCAAACTCTCCGGCTAGGCGGTTTTCTTATGACCGCCTGTTCGGCCGCCGCGTCGACGATGACTTCTCGGGTCATCGAAAGCAATCTTCACGTTAACTCGGAACTCGTCGAGCAGTTAGATCCGATGGAGCTCTCTTCCTTGAACGAGCTCTTGGAACGCATCACTGCCCTGGGAGTCGCTACAGACTATGATCAGATTGGGCCTAAAACCGATCTGAGAGACATCAACTCTCCCAAGGCTACCCACCACGTTGCTGTGGTAGACGAACAATACGGCGACTCTTCTCCTACCTTAAGGACTAGCTATGTCTGGATTCCTGACCCCTCCATGCCGGATTTCCGCGGAGGGGAGGACACCACTCAAGCCCTGAACTTAAAGTCAGGCAGCGGGCTAGATTCATTGGACAACCTCCAAGAACCCAAGCTTCCAAGTTCGGAAACTTATTGGCCCCTGAATCTTAGATCGGACGGGGTTCGAGATTTAATTCCACCCGCCCACCCAAACATAAGCGATCTATCCCAAATCCGGCAAGAGCCGAGTGAAACAGTACATCATTACTTGGTTAGATTCCTCCTGGTTATGGACAGGATAAAGCATTGCCGCGAGGAGGACGCAATCTCATTCTTCTGCAATGCACAGACAAGGGAATCCTAAACGCCATAAGTCGTCGTGAAATTACACTCTTCGCTGACTTGGCGTCCATAGTACGAAAGTACTATGCGATGGAGAGCGCCTGGAAAACCGAAATTAAATTTTGGGATAATCCGGCCCCGAATACGACCCTAGTCCGAAATAAAAGGGTGCATCATCCCCAGGCACCTGGGTTACATACCAAAAAGCAAAAAAACCCCAAAGGGCATGGAACCGTACTGGAGGGATGGCTCAATGGACCCTGCAAAATTCATAGCACAAAGGGCGCCACTCCAACTCATAGCCTTAGAGCATGTTGGATACTACGGCAGGTGGCCAAAAGTGGTGAAGAGCTCTTAGCTCCAGAGCACCAGCCCAGCAATACCAGTATGGTATTAACAGTCTTCGAGACTTTCCCATCAAATAATATGCGGAAACAAACACCCCGCAGCCTTGCCGAAGTCTACCAGATAGCAACAATAAATCCATGGAGTGACACGGCTATTACCTTTAACGCCAGTGATGAACCTAAATTCCGAACAGCCCGAGCACCAGCCACATTGGTCCTCAGTCCAATAGTGCACGGCTTTCGCCTTACCAAGGTACTCATGGACGGCGGCAGCGGATTAAACCTCATCTACGAGGAAACCCTTCGAAAAATGGAAATAGACTGGAGCCGCATTAAGCAAAGCAGCACAACCTTTAGAGGAATAATCCCCAGTCAGGAAGCATGAAGTACAGGAAAGATCACACTAGATGTGGTGTTCGGCACGCCGGACAATTATAGGTCCGAGGAGGTCACATTCCAAGTGGCCCCATTCAGCAGCGGATACCATGCTCTATTAGGGCGAGAGGCATCCACAATTTTTCAAGCTATACCCCATTACGGGTACATGAAGCTCAAAATGCCCGGACCCAACAGAACTATCACTCTCGCTAGTGACCCGGACATAGCGCTCCGCGCCGAAAATAAAACAGTCGCACTTGCCCTTGAGGCACTATCCGAAGCCCTAGCAGCAGAGGAACTCACTGCACTGCGCTCCATGGTGAACAAGGACGATGTGATACTCGATAAGAGATCCAAGTCCACCTCTTTTAAACCGGCAGACGAAATAGTCAAATTCCAAGTCCATCCAACGGATCCTACAAAAACGGCCTCCATCGGGGCACAATTAGACCCTGATGTGGACGCCGCACTATGAGAATTCCTACGCGAAAATTGGGACATTTTTGCCTGGCACCCTTCAGACATGCCAGGAATCCCACGCCGGCTGGCAGAGCACAGCCTAAATATCCTAAAAGGATTCAAGCCAGTCAAACAAGCTCTTCGGCGTTTCTCCGAACCCAAGAGACAGGCCATGGGAGAGGAGCTAGCTAAACTATTGGAGGTCGGATTCATCAGAGATTTTAAACATCCGGACTGGCTAGCAAACCTTGTAATGGTACCAAAGAAGGACAAATCCTGGCGCCTATGTGTCGATTTTAAGGACCTTAACAAGGCTTGCCCAAAGGATCCCTTCCCCTCCCCCGCATCGATCAAATTATCGACGCTACGGCAGGACACGATTCATTGTGTTTCCTCGACGCATACTCCGGCTACCACCAAATTAAGATGGCAGATCCAGACCAAGCCGCAACGGCATTCATCACTCCAGACGGCCCATTCTGCTTCAACACAATGCCCTTTGGGCTCAAAAACGCCGGCGCAACATATCAGCGCATGATTCAGACATGTCTGGCAAACCAGATCGGCAAAACAGTGGAGGCATACGTAGACGATGTGGTCGTCAAATCCAAGCATGTCGAAATCCTAGTCGACGACTTGAGGCTCACATTCGATAATCTCCAAACATATGACATCAAGCTCAACCCGGAAAAATGTGTTTTCGGCATACCAGCCGGAAAGCTCTTAGGCTTCATTGTATCCGGTAGAGGAATTGAAGCAAACCCAGCCAAGATCCGAGTTTGTCACAATTAGATATCCCCAAAGACCTCAAACAAATACAAAAATTGACTGGATGCGTGGCAGCTCTAAGCCGCTTTATCTACTGCTTAGGAGAAAAGGCATTACCCCTTTATCGCCTCCTCCGGCGCACTGAACACTTCGAGTGGACGGATGCTGCCACGGCCGGACTCGAAGAAATCAAAGCCATATTGGCAACAAATCCGGTCCTGGCCACGCCCAACATGGGTGAACCAATGTTATTATACATCGCAGCAACCCATCAAGTTGTAAGCGCGGTGCTCGTTGTCGAACGAGAAACGGACGGACACAAGTTCCCTCTCCGAAAACCAGTTTACTACGTGTCCACTATCCTAACTCCATGCAAGTCACTGTACCCGCATTATCAAAAGATAGTATACGCGGTGTTCATGGCATCCCGGAAGCCGCGACACTACTTCCAAGAGTGTTCGATAATAGTAGCCTCCGAAGTACCTCTTAATGACATTATAAACAACCGCGACGCAACGGGCCGGATTGCTAAATGTGCCATTGAGCTCCTCCCGTTCGACATAACCTACAAACCACGGTGAGCTATTAAGTCGCAAGTTTTGGCTGACTTCATTGCCGAATGGACTGAAGCTAAACTCCCTAAAGAGTACGGCGCATATTCCAACTGGATCATGCACTTCGACGGCTCCAAAATGTTGGCCGGCCTAGGGGCTGGTGTCGTTCTGACGTCCCCAACCAGAGATACAGTCCAATACGTACTTCAAATAATGTACACGGACTCCAACAACACAGCCGAATACGAGGCCCTTCTACATGGTCTCCGGATGGCAGTCTCCATGGGCATTCAACGCCTAGAGGTGCGCGGGGATTCGAACCTCGTGATATCCCAAATAAATGGGGACTTTGATGCCAAGGATCCGAAAATGGCAGCTTATCGCAATGTCGTCCTAAAAATGTCAGCTCGGTTTGAGGGGCTCGAATTTCACCATATAGCCCGGGATAACAACCAGCAATGACGTGTTAGCACGCATTGGCAAAGCGCGATCGCCCCCCCAATATCTTCCTAGAGAGGCTTTTCAAGCCATCCGTACTACGGGAGGGAGAGTCCGAAAATAACAACCCAGACCCAACCACACTGCCCCACACCAAACATTCCGACAGAGTTGCTGGTCCCGCCAACGAAATAACACCGTCAGCCTACGCAATAATGGCAGTCATCGCCCCATGGACAGAACCATTCCTAGCCTACCTAACTAGGCAGGAACTTCTCGAGGACCAAAACGAGGCCCGCTGCATAGTGTGGCGGTCTAAAGCCTACAAGGTCCATGAGGGAGATCTTTATAAAAAAAGCACAACCGGAGTCCTTCAAAGGTGTATCTCCGAAGAGGAAGGGCGGAATCTCCTGGCTGAAATTCATGCCGGACTCGGTGGGCACCATGCCGCAGCCCGGGCCCTTGTAGGCAAGGCCTTCCGTACAGGATTTTATTGGCCGACAGCCCGGGCAGATGCTCAGGACTTAGTCCAACGATGCGTCGGTTGCCAGCTCTTTGCTAATCAAAGCCACATGCCACCCACCACCCTCAAAACTATACCCATCACCTGGCCCTTCGCGGTCTGCGGGATTGACATGGTTGGACCCCTTAAAGGAGGAACCCACAAGCAAAAATACCTATTGGTCATGGTGGATAAATTCACCAAATGGATAGAGGCCAAGCCTGTAAAGACGGCCGAATTCGGACCGGTGATGGACTTTATATCAGGGGTAGTACACCGTTACGGCGTCCCCCATAGCATCATCACTGATAACGGCATGAACTTCACGGCCGACGAGGTCAAACTCTGGTGCAAGAACATGGGCATCAAGCTCGACTACGCTTCAGTCTATCACCCCCGAACTAACGGTCAAGTCGAGTGAGCAAACGGTCTAATCATGAGCGGCGTTAAACCCAGACTAGTGCGGTCCCTCAAGGAATCTAACACGCACTGGGTTGAGGAGCTCAACTCCGTACTCTGGGGGCTGCGGACCACGCCGAATCGCACTACCAGATTCACACCATTTTTTATGGTATACGGCGCAGAGGCAGTTTTGCCCTGCGACATAATTCATGACTCACCTCGCGTGTGCATGTACGAAGAAAGAGAAGCCGAGCTCGATCGGCAGGACAGCTTGGACGCCTTGGAGGAGGAGCGTGATGTGGCAAAAGCTCGTTCCGCATTCTATCAACAGCAGGCTCGAAGATATCAAAGCAGGGAAGTACGGGCCAAAGCTTACAATGTTGGTGAAGTAGTTCTACGCCTGCCGGACAAGAAAAAATACAAACTCAAGCCCAAATGGGAGGGTCCCTTCATCATCGACCAAGTCCTGACCGGCGGAGCGTACCTTCTGCGAAACGCATCGGATAACCGATTCGAGCCGAACCCATGGAATGCAGCCCGTCTTCGAAGATTCTACGCCTAGCGCCGGATTCTGAGTTCGTCTCCTTCCTCCGTCTATATTTTATACTTTAAGCTGTCTTTTATTTCTCTCCTTCTCCCTCCTTTTTCCGAAGCCGCTAAAGGCTCATTTGCGCATTGTTCGCACACACTTGACGCGCTATCCGTGCCCATTATACCTGGGGGCTTCTCTAACAGAAGCTTATTTATGCGGGATTTATGCCCAACACATGTATCACACTTCCGCTTGTACCTTTTATTCGCCATTATATGCATCGATATGACTTAAGTTTTGGCCAAGCTGGGTTGCCTGGCTCCTGTGCTTACCCCTACGTTCCCGATTCTTCGGCTAGGTGGTAAAGGGAGCACCTCTACGATTGTTACCGCCGGGTCAGCCGGACGTGTACCTCAGACTGGGTGAAGCCGAAAGCTAGCGTTCTTAAGGGAATATTCGGTCGGTGAACTAAAAGACGATTTTTTATTTTTCATTTATCTGCCCCCAGATGCTTTTCTGCTCTTTTTCGCAGTCCGGACATGCACTTTAGGGCATGCCTCCCAGGGAAAGGAACCCCTAACGGAACTATTCTCCCTGGAAGATGTTTCTTACTAACCATGTAATATAACATAACTTGTTGGGCACTTTTCTGATAAAGCACTCATGACCCCTACGCCTGGTCTCCACGCATGCCCCGGTTTTTACATAACCGTGAGGGTATTCGGACACACTCCGGACTATTGGGTCCCGAGGTTGAAGCGAAAAGGTCCGCTACGACAAACGATCTACAATCCGGCTACAAGGTATTTTACATGTCATTTTAAATTACATAGTCAACTTGACTGATTGTATTCCTCTTCAATGCCATCTAACAGGCTGTCTAGTTTACAGTCTTGCTGGGAATACTTTGCGGCCAACTCTACTTGGCCGTACACTAAGCTCACAGGGATCTCCTTCCCGTTGGGCCCCACAGGTCCGACCTCGGCCATGTGGTTTGGGTCCGCCTTCGTGTACCGCGTCGTCACCATGGCCCAGGCCTCCCTGGCGCCTTGACGACAGGCCATTATCTTCCATAGTCGGAAGCGTCGCCGTGCTCCTTGAAGCTTCTCTGCAAGCTCTCCAAGGCCTTTGGGCAGGGAGATAGATGGCCACAAGGCCTATGCGACGCCTCTCATCACCTGCCGAACTCGTTCATGCAGTTGCAATAGCTCGGGAAGAAGGTCACCCGTAGAACCGGGCATTTCCTCTGCAGGACGACCCGTGAGCATACCTACAGACATAACTCTGTTAGTTGACTTCCTCGCCGAACTCTTTTTCAAAGTTCGCTCAAGCACTTACTATAAATGCCGCGACGAAGTCACCGATTCTCCTTCACGGAGTCAGACAGCTGGGCACGAACATCCTTTAGTTCCTCACCCAGCTAGGTGTTGGCATCTTGGAGATTATTTTTTTCTCTTGCCTCACCCTTGTAAGCACATTCTCGCCGGCCTTCAACCGGCGCAAGAGCTGTTGCTTGTCCGGATCTAGTCCGGCGCCATCTGCAATATTATTGTCAGATTTACACACACGGCGCACTTCACAAACTACTTATCTTTTGAAGCATATATTACCAGAGGGGGTCTCTATGGCTCCCCCTGTAGCGGCTAGTGCGGCCTCAAGTTGGTCCTTGCATTCTTCAAGCTCCTGGGACAGTCGGGTATTCTTTTTTGTAAGATCCTGCATAATGATCCTTAAATCAGTTATTCTAACTATTTTAAGTCTCAGGGGCTACTGGCTTATATAACTGTCGAATTTCCTCACCCGTATGTCCTTTACATACTGCTCCGTGGCTCTGACTAGACCATCTTGAGCGGCACGGAGGTGTGCATCTCCCGAATTGAAGGCATTCAATGCCTCTTGGGAGAAACATGCGTCACGAAGAACTGTCCGGCGGCGCCTGTGATTCATGGCGCTCTCCACCTCGGAATTGGTGGCGGACAATCTGTCGGCATCCTCTGTCGGAGGAGCGTCCGATGCACGCCTCGTGCTCGCCTCTGCTTCTCGACCTGGCTTTGGAGCCTGGCTGGCGGAGGCTCGATTGGCAACCTCTCCGGACACAGTCCGGCAAGCGCTCTTTTTTCTGAAATATGGTGACGCGCCATACCGTTGCGGCGGCGTTTCGATCCTGGGAATATGGTGACGCGCCATACCGTTGCGGCGGCGTTTCGATCCAGACCGCACTTCTTTTTAGCCTGCGGGGCCGTGCTGTCCCTTGTTGGCTAGCCGCCGCAGGCTCGGCCTCCTGCCTCGAAGGCACCCCCTGCGAAACACCATTGGTATGCGGTGATCAAAAATAAGCACAGATGGGTCGTTATCAGAGTATTGGGACCTCGGTCCCAGTTACCTGTGAGGCTGGAAGTATTCCGGGGTAATCGGCCGTAATGGCGACCAAGGCATTATCGATGCTCAGTTGGTGAAATACCCCATCAATCAGCTCCACCAATATGTACGGATCCTCTTGGGAGGCCGGATCGAGGAGCCTTTCCGGATCCTCGGGTTGTGGAGGCGGGTTGTTTATGTCTTTTACGGCCTGGCGCAGTTCCTGCGTCAAAATCACAAAATGAGATACCTAACCATGGGAATACGGATCGGACGTGCGAAAAAGAAATTTCCGCTTACCCAGCTTCGAGGATTGTTCATAGAAAATCCGTTCAATGGACTGACGCGGAGAAAATCTTCCTCTTCTCCTTGTACAGCGCGGACAAGGTCTTCACTAGATCGGTGACCGATCCCGGCCCCTTACGTCCATGACGGGTGGCATCGTCCTCCCCGTTGAAATCCCACATGGGTGGCCCCTATATCGGAGCGGCTGCACCCCGCATAATACATGTGGCCATGACACCGACCATGGTCAGTCCGAATGAGCTAACAATCTTATTCGCTCATCGGGTAAAAGACGCCCTGTCGCCTTCCCTCGGGAGCTCAAGGGCGCCAACTCAGCGTTTCTTCAAAGGAGCATTGCTGAACTCCGGAGACCGATCCGAACAGGATCCGCAGTGGAACGCCTTCTATATAAAACCATTCAAGGCCAGTCTTGGACGCCTTCTTCGGGTTCCGGATAGATATCCGTCCCGCGATGCGCTATAGCTCGGCTCCGCCCACTTGATATATTGACCCCTCATGAGAACGGGGTACAAGGCAGAATAATCTCTTCCACAACACAAAATGGGCTTCGACGCCCAAGAACAGTTCGCAAAGGGCCACGAAGCCCGCGATGTGCAAAATGGAGGCAGGCGTAAGGTGGTGCAACTGGAGGCCGTAGAACTCCAAGAGCTCCCAGAGAAACAGATGAATTGGAAATCTGAGTCCTCTTACTAGATAAGGGACAAAGCATACCCGCTCTCCTTTGGAGGGATCGGGGACACTCTCCGCTTGCTTTCCGCCCTTATAGGTGGAGAGTCCGGCTCGAACCGGAACCATGAAGGCCGGGGGAAGAAATCCCTTGGTTTGGAGTGTCACTAGCTCGCTATGCGGGACTGAGCATCTCTCCCAATTTCCAGGCTGAGGGCTGGGAGCGCGAGAGGAGGAGCCGCGTCGGTCCATGATGGAATGGATTTTTGTAAGAGGCGCTCCGATGAAAGCTCGCGGAGGGGGGATGGTTTGACTCAGATCTAGATCCTCGTCCCTTTTATAGGCGGCTCATTTGCGCAGCTAGGGGGATAAGTGTAAAAATACCCTGAGTTTTCGCATTCATTCAAACACGTGGAAGATGGCCATTATTCAGCGTGGAAGCCAAGGAGCGCAGCATTTATCAAAAGCCGGACAATATTCGACAAGTATATGGAATTTGGAGAAGAACCCGCCTCGCAATGCCGAAGATAATCTACACGCCGGACTCATCGCCATTGAAGCATGGTTCGGGGGCTACTGAGGGAGTCCTGGATTAGGGGGTGTCCGGATAGCCGAACTATCACCGTTGGCCGGACTCCTAGAATATGAAGATACAAGATTGAAGACTTCGTCCTGTGTCCGGATGGGACTTTCCTTGGTGTGGAAGGCAAGCTTGGCGATACGGATATGTACATCTCCTACCATTGTAACCGACTCTGTGTAACCCTAACCCTATCTGGTGTCTATATAAACCGGAGGGTTTTAGTCCGTAGGACGAACAACAATCATACCATAGGCTAGCTTCTAGGGTTTAGCCTCTCTGATCTCGTGGTAGATCCACTCTTGTACTACCCATATCATCAATATTAATCAAGCAGTAGTTGGGTTTTACCTCCATCGAGAGGGCCCGAACCTGGACGCACAGTTCAGGACCCCCTACCTGAGATCCGCCGGTTCTGACACCGACAGACGGGACCTGGAGGGTGCCCGCGAGATAATTACGAGGCCTGGCCGGGCATTCCTAGCCCTTGCCGCAAGTCCTCGAGACGGGGCAACGGGGTCACATCTTTCGTGAGTCTCTGCTTGGTACCGCGTGTTCCTAATCCACTACAATTTGGATATTTGATCCAAGGGGCCTCTGGCATGATAGCACTAACCATCACGTGGGCATAGTATGGGCGTTCTGCGTCGTATACATCAGCCGAAGCTTAATAGACGTCAGCGACTGAGCAGCGGTCGCCGGGTTGGACTGCGTAAGCACCTACCTTGTTGAAGGAGGTAGCTAGGTCTGCTCACCGGCCGCCCACGCAATGTGCAGGAGTTCCCGGGGAGATGGCCCATGACCCCTGGGGGCATAGGTTTAGTCCGGCGTGCTGACCTGTCTATTAAGCCTAGGTCGGGTTGTGGCGTATTGTTTGGCCGAGGCCGGGCATGACCCAGGAAAGTGTGTCCGGCCCGAGTTAATCGAGCGTGGTGGGTAAGTTGGTGCACCCCTGCAGGGAAGAAAACATCTATCGATAGCCTGTCCTACGGTAACGGACACTTGGAGTTGTATCCCGATCGATACAACTAGAACTGGATACTTGAGATGAGACTTGGATATGAGGTGATAAATGGATAGTATGGCCCTGGGATTGCTTTCTCGCAGGGAGTCAAGAAAGGATCTCTAGCCGAGGTTGATAACACTTCTACTACTTTACTTTATGCTACTCTACTCCCTCATGTTGTTGCAAGATGGTGGTTTCCAGAAGATGCTAGTCTTCGATAGGACTAGGTTCTCCCCTCTATTCTGGCATTTCTGCAGCCCAGTCCACATATACAGCCCATTTCATTGATATCAATGCAAATGTAGTGTAGATCCTTGCTTGCGAGTACTTTGGATGAGTACTCACGGTTGCTTTGCTCCCCCTTTTCCGCCTTTCTTCTTCTTTCCGGTTGATGCAACCAGATGT
Organism: Aegilops longissima; assembly: GCA_021605205.1. NCBI lineage: Eukaryota > Viridiplantae > Streptophyta > Magnoliopsida > Poales > Poaceae > Aegilops > Aegilops longissima. The sequence continues at coordinate 89,903,590 of CM038681.1, forward strand.
CGGAGCCCAGGAGCCAGATGCCATCGTCGATGCCTACTACTGCCGACGACCAGGAGTAGTTAGGAGGCCCCCAGGCAGGAGGCCTTGCCTTTTCGATCGTTGCTACTTTTGTGCTAGACTTCTTAAGGCAGACTTGTCTAACTTATGTCTGTACTCAGATATTGTTGCCTCCGCTGACTCTTGTGTATTAAAGCTTATGTATACGAGCCCTCGAGGCCCATGGCTCGTAATATAAAGCTTGTATTATTTTTATTTGTGTCTAGAGTTGTGTTGTGATATCTTCCCATGAGTCCTTGATATTGATCGTACAAATTTTGTGTGTATGATTAGTGTACGATTGAATCGAGGGCGTCACATCCTGGACTGAGTGCAAAAGGTTCTGTTTTTGGACAAAATCAAGTCAACTATCATCCACACTATCCCAAATGCTTTACTTGGCACTTTATTGAAACAAAAACTATAAAACATGATTACTACAGTAGCCTAATTATGTGAACATGCAAAAACAGCAGGTGAAAGTGTTGGGTTGTCTCCCAGCAAGCGCTTTTATTTAATGCCTTTTAGCTAGGCATGATGATTTCAACGATGCTCACATGAAAAGTAAAGTATTGAAACATAATGGGAGCATCATGAATCATATGACTAGCACATTCAAGTCTAGCCCACTTCCTATGCATAGGGATTTTGTGAGCAAACAATTTATGGGAGAAAGAATCAACTAGCATAGGAGGGCAAAACAAGTGCAACTTCAAAACTTTCAACATATAGAGAGGAAACTTGATATTATTGAAATATGTAGAAGCATATGTTTATCTCTCATAATAATTTTCAGTAGCATCATGAATGAATTCAATAATATAACCATCACATAAAGCAACCTTTTCATGATCCACCAGCATAGAAATTTTATTACTCTCCACGTAAGCAAATTTATTCTCATCAATAATAGTGGGAGAAAACTCAACAAAATAACTATCATGTGATTGAAAATTAAAATTATGATGACAGGTTTCATGGTTATCATTATTCAATATAGCATACATGGCATCACCATAATCATCATAGATAGCAACCTTGTTCTCATAGTCAATTGAAGCCTCATCGAAAATGGTGGATTCATCATTAAATAAGGTCATGACCTCTCCGAATCCACTTTCATCATTATAATCATCATAAATAGGAGGCATGCAATCATTATAACAAATTTGCACAACAAATCTTGGGGGACTAAAAATATCATCTTCATCAAATATAGCATCCCCAAGCTTATGGCTTTGCATATCGTTAGCATCATGGATATTCAAAGAATTCATACTAATAACATTGCAATCATGCTCATCATTTATGCCAAACATTTTATAGAACTCTTCTTCTATCAATTGAGCAAAATTTTCCTTTCCATCATTTTCACGAAAGACATTATAAAGATGAATAATATGATGCAACCTCAATTCCATTTTTTTGTAGTTTTCTTTTACGACCAAACTATTGATAAAACAAGAAACTAAAAGATTCAATTGCAAGATCTAAAGATATACCTTCATGCACTCACCTCCCCGGCAACGGCGCCAGAAAAGAGCTTAATGTCTACTACGCAACTTTATTCTTGTAGACACATGTTGGGCCTCCAAGCGCAGAGTTTTGTAGGATAGTAGTAATTTTCCCTCAAGTGGATGACCTAAGGTTTATCAATCCAGGGGAGGCGTAGGATGAAGATGGTCTTTCTCAAACAACCCTGCAACCAAATAATAAAAAGTCTCTTGTGTCCCCAACAAACCAAATACAATGGTAATCTGTATAGGTGCACTAATTCGGCGAAGAGATGGTGATACAAGTGTAATATGGATAGTGGTTATTGATTTTTGTAATAAGAACAATAGAAAACAGCAAGGTAGCAATTGATAAAACGGAGCACAAACGGTATTGCAATGCTTGAAAATGAGGCCTAGGGTACGTACTTTCGCTAGTGCAATCTCTCAACAATACTAATATAATTGGATCATATAACCATCCCTCAACGTGCGATGAAAAATCACTCGAAAGTTCCTATCTAGCGAAGAACATAAGAAGAAATTGTTTGTAGCTATTCTTTCTGATCGATCTCTTGAAGAGTTCGTACTAAAATAACACCAAGTTATTATTTCTGATTGATCTATCAAGAGTTCGTACTAAAATAACAATAAGTTATTCTTTCCAATCGATCTATCAAGAGTTCGTACTAAAATAACACCAAAGCAAATTCAGATTCATAATACTCAATCCAACACAAGAACCTCAAAGAGTGCCCCAAGATTTCTACCAGAGAATCAAAAGACGAGAACGTGCATCAACCCCTATGCTTAAATTACCCCAATGTCACCTCGGGAATCCGCGAGTTGACTGCCAAAACACATATCAAGTGAATCAATACGATACCCCATTGTCACCACGGGTATTCAAAGCAAGACATACATCAAGTGCTCTCAAATCCATAAAAGTATTCAATCCAATAAAACAAAATCTCAAAGGGAAAACTCAATTCATCACAACAAGATAGAGAGGGAGAAACACCATATGATCCAACTATATTAACAATGCCCGTGATACATCAAGATTGTGTCATCAAGAACACGAGAGAGAGAGAGAGAGAGAGAGAGAGAGAGAGAGAGATTAAACACATAGCTACTGGTACAAACCCTCAGCCCCGAGGGTGGACTACTCCCTCCTCATTTCATGGTGGCCGCCGGGATGATGAAGATGGCCACCTGTGATGATTTCCCCCTCCGGCGGTGTGCCAGAACGGGGTATAGATTGGTTTTTCGTGGCTACAGAGGCTTGCGGTGGCGAAACTTCTGATCTAGGGTTCTCCTGAGGGTTTTTGGAATATTTGACAATTTATAGGGCGAAGAGGCGGTGCGGGAGGCCACCGAGGTGGGTACAACCCACCAGGGTGCGTCTGGGCCCCCAGGCGCGCCCAGGTGTGTTGTGCCCCCCTCGGGGCACCCCTCTGGTACTTCTCTAGCTCATCCTAGGTGTTCTGGTCCATAAAAATTCTCCAAAAAGTTTCGCGGTGTTTGGACTCCGTTTGATATGGATTTCATGCAAAGTAAAAAAACAACAACTGGCATTGGGCACTATGTCAATAAGTTAGTCCCAAAAAATGATATAAAGTTGCTATAAAATGATTGTAAAACATCCAAGAATGATAATATAACAACATGGAACAATAAAAAATTATAGGTACGTTGGAGACGTATCAGCAGGCGTGGGGAGCAGCGACGGGAGGTGCGGCCGGGGCACGGCCTCGCGCGCAAAGGCGCGGCTGGAGCGGCCTAGAGGGCGCGGTGGCGAGCGCGGAGCGCGGCCGTGGGCATGCACGGCAAAGAGGCCAGGGCGTGCGAAGACGCGGGCGTGACGAGAATGTACGGTGGCGCGGGAGACCATGGCGAGGGGCTATGGCGCGAGGGCGTGGTGCGAGGCGACCTTGCGACGCAAGCGGGGAAAGGCGGAGCGCGGGTCGGGCGTCGTGGCGTGCGAGGGAGAAAGGAGGAGAGGTTGGGGCTCACGACAGGGACGTAGGGGACTGGCAGCAGGCTCGGGGAGGAGTCGGGGAAGCGAGATCCGGCGACGGGGCGGCAACTCGACGGTGAGGTAGCTCTGGGCGGCGTCGGGCGATGGCGGTTGGGGTCGATCCACCGGCGAGGGGAACCGGCGGGCATGCCCCGATCCAGATCGGATCGGGAGGGGGAGAGGAGAGACCGATGAGTGGGGGGGAGTGGGCGACCGAGTAGGCTAGGGTTTCGGGTAGTGAGGTTCAAGGGGAGTGGGGACGGGCCGGCTAGATTAGTGGGCTAGCCGGCTGGGCCGTTTGGCCCAGTTGGCCGGGGGGTCCTACTCCTTTTCTTTATTTATTTTTTGTATTTTATTTTATTTACTTTTCCTTTTATTGTTTTATTTTATTTTTGTTTTACTAAACATAAAAGTTGTACCTAAATTAGTATCACTAATTATACCTTGGTCACAAAAAGGTTTAACCCCAAAATAAAATAGTTTAGGATTTTAGAAAATACAACAGGCATTTATTTAATTGTTTCAGCTACTGCTTAAATCATTTTAGAGCATTCAAACATTTTATAAAAGTGTGGTTTCTCCACCATAGTGGCACAACCCGGACATTTTAGTTGTAATATTTGAAAATCTTTACTGTTTGCCTTTAATTCAAATTTGAATTCAAAATGGTTTTGAACTAACGCAAGATTAACAACAGTAATTGTGGTGATGTGGCATCTTTAGCAGGGGACTACTGTAGTTTAATTATTCGGGCATCACATCCTCCTTTCTCCTCGATCCAATATTCCCCCCGTCAGCCCATGGACAAATAATCTCAACCAATCCATCCATATGTTTTCGTTCATCCATGAAGACATGCGATTTGCAATTTGGCAAAGGGAACTGCCTCCAATAAGATCCCCTCCGGCGTGATGGCAGGCGGCATCTTCTCCCTCACTCCATTAATCTCCACCGACTACTACTACTCGCAAGGTACGTATTATTTCCTTCTCTGTCAAATCTCTATGTATGTTTCCTTTTTCTACCTTATCCTACAAGAAGTGCCTGACCGTCTTAAAATACCAGAAACTTGCCTTTCTCTATATCTCATCACTCTACAATGTATTCTCATCTTAGATTAGCAAGGAACCATTTTGTCTTTTCTTTTTCTTTTTAATCTTCAGTAAGTATTGCTTGATAATCTTTCTTCGTTTCCTTGGTAGAGTGCCAATAGAGTTAGCTGGTGTTGTGTATGGTACAAGGGAAGATGTTGTGCTTCTGTTCTCCTTTTTCACATCATTGGTGCCTTATAGAGTTAGCTAAAGGTGTGAACTGTAAACTACAAAACCAGAAAGTAAACTGTTTTGTTTTACAAGAGTGGTTAGTATAAGCTGTCGTGATAAAAATAATAATGGCATGATGTTTCCGCAGTACTGCATGGGCCTGGGATAACTACAGGGTTACCACAAATTCCTCCGTTGAGTTGTAGATATCATGATGTGTTATGTTGATGATTCAGTAGTAGATATAATGATGTGTTATGTTGATGATTCAGTAGTAGTAGATATCATGGTGTGTTATGCTGATGATTCAGTAGTAGTAGATATCATGGTGTGTTATTGTGACACCCCCGATTCGACCGTACACTAATCATACACGCAAATGTGTACGGTCAAGATCAGTGACTCACGGGAAGATATCACAACACAACTCTAGACACAAATAAAATAATACAAGTTTTATATTACAAGCCAGGGGCCTCGAGGGCTCGAATACATAAGCTTGATACACAAGAGTCAGCGGAAGCAACAATATATGAGTACAGACATAAGTTAAACAAGGATGCCTTAAGAAGGCTAGCATAAAAGCAACACGATCGAAGAGGCAAGGCCTCCTGCCTGGGACCTCCTAACTACTCCTGGTCTTCGGCCGCCTCCATGTAGTAGTATCCATCGGCGGTGGCATCTGGCTCCAGGGATCCACCAACTGGTTGCAACAACTGGAAAGAAGAAAGAAGGGGGGAAAACGGGTAGCAAAAGCAACCGTGAGTACTCATCCAAAGTACTCACAAGTATCAGATCTATACTAAGTATGCATCGGTATCAAATGGAAGGGTTGTATCCGTGGAGTGAACTGCAGAATGCCAGAATAGAGGGGAAGGCCTAGCCTATTGAAGACTAGCATCTTCAAGAAACTCCAAGCATCTTGCAGCATGTACAAGAGTAAAGAATAGCATTTTGATATTAAACAAGCATGTTGTAGCATCAACGCCCAGAGATCCTTCCTCGGCTCCCTGCGAGAAAGCAATCCCGGAGCCACATATCCATCACATGTCTCAAGTAACCAGTTCTAGTTGTAATAGATCTGGATACAAGTCTGAACGTCCATTACCGTGGACACGGTATTCGAATATATAACTTCCTGCTACCTCTTGAGCATGCGTTGGTTTTCCCTTGAAGAGGAAAGGGTGATGCAGCAAAGTAGCGTAAGTATTTCCCTTAGTTTTTGAGAACCAAGGTATCAATCCAGTAGGAGGCCACACGCAAGTCCCTCGTACCTACACAAAGAAATAAGAACCTTGCAACCAACGCGATAAAGGGGTTGTCAATCCCTTCATGGCCACTTGCAAAAGTGAGATCTGATAGAGATGATAATATTTTTGGTATTTTTATGATAAAGATTGAAAGTAAATATTGCAAAGTAAAAATAGATTGGAAATTTATATGATGGAAAATAGACCCGGGGCCATAGGTTTAACTAGTGGCTTCTCTCAAGATAGCATAAGTATTACGGTGGGTGAACAAATTACTATCGAGCAATTGATAGAAAAGTGCATAATTATGAGAATATCTAGGCATGATCATGTATATAGGCATGATAACCCACAAATATAGGGGATTGCAACAGTTTTCGAGGGTAGAGTATTCAACCCGAATTTATTGATTCGACACAAGGGGAGCCAAAGAATATTCTCAAGTATTACCAGTTGAGTTGTCAATTCAACCACACCTGGATAACTTAGTATCTGCAGCAAAGTATTTAGTAGCAAAGTAATATGGAAATAACGGTAACGGTAGCAAAAGTAATATTATTGGGTTTTGTAGTGATTGTAACAGTAGCAACGGAAAAGTAAATAAGCGGAGAACAATATGTGAAAAGCTCGTAGGCATTGGATCGGTGATGGAGAATTATGCCGGATGCGGTTCATCATGTAACAATCATAACATAGGGTGACACAGAACTAGCTCCAATTCATCAATGTAATGTAGGCATGTATTCCGAATATAGTCCCTCCAATTCATCAATGTAATGGAGAATTATGCCGGATGCAGTTCATCATGTAACAATCATAACATAGGGTGACATAGAACTAGCTTCAATTCATCAATGTAACGTGCTTATGGAAAAGAATTGCATGACATCTTTTGTCCTACCCTCCCGTGGCAGCGGGGTCCTAGCGGAAACTAAGAGATATTAAGGCCCCCTTTTAATAGAGTACCTGACCAAAGCATTAACACATAGTGAATACATGAACTCCTCAAACTATGGTCATCACCGGGAGTGGTCCCGGTTATTGTCAATTTGGGGTTGCCGGATCATAACACATTGTAGGTGACTATAGACTTGCAAGATAGGATCAAGAACTCACATATATTCATGAAAATATAATAGGTTCAGATCTGAAATCATGGCACTCGGGCCCTAGTGACAAGCATTAAGCATAGCAAAGTCATAGCAACATCAATCTCAGAACATAGAGGATACTAGGGATCAAACCCTAACAAAACTAACTCGATTACATGATAAATCTCATCCAACCCATCACCGTCCAGCAAGCCTACGACGGAATTACTCACGCACGGCAGTGAGCATCATGAAATTGGTGATGGAGGAAGGTTGATGATGACGATGGCAACGGATTCCCCTCTCCGGAGCCCCGAACGGACTCCAGATCAGTCCTCCCGAGAGTGTTTAGGGCTTGGCGGCGGCTCCGTATTGTAAAACGCGATGAATCTTTCTCTCTGACTTTTTTCTCCCCGAACACGAATATATGGAGTTGGAGTTGAGGTCGGTGGAGCAACATGGGGCCCATGAGGCGGGGGGCGCGCCTAGGGGGGCAGGCGCGCCCCCCACCCTCGTGGACAGGTGGAGGCCCCCCTGGCGTGGATTCTTCTTCCAGTATTTTTAATATTTTCCAAAAATAAGTTCCATGGAGTTTCAGGTCATTCCGAGAACTTTTGTTTCTTCACATAAATAACACCATGGCAATTCTGCTGAAAACAGCGTCAGTCCGGGTTAGTTCCATTCAAATCATGCAAGTCAGAGTCCAAAACAAGGGCAAAAGTGTTTGGAAAAGTAGATACGACGGAGACGTATCAACTCCCCCAAGCTTAAACCTTTGCTTGTCCTCAAGCAATTCAGTTGATAAACTAAAAGTGATAAAGAAAAACTTTCACAAACTCTGTTTGCTCTTGTTGTTGTAAATATGTAAAGCCAGCATTCAAGTTTTCAGCAAAGATTATGACTAATCACATTCACAATAACTCTTAGGTCTCATGTTTACTCATATCAATGGCATAATCAACTAGCGAGCAATAATAATAAATCTCGGATGACAACACTTTCTCAAAAAATCATAATATGATATAACAGGATGGTATCTCGCTAGCCCTTTCTGAGACCGCAAAACATAAATGCAGAGCACCTTTAAAGATCAAGGACTGACTAGACATTGTAATTCATGGTAAAATAAATCCAATCATAGTCATACCCAATATAAATTAATAGTAATGGATGCAAATGACAGATGTGCTCTCCAGATGGTGCTTTTTAATAAGAGGGTGATGACTCAACATAAAAGTAAATAGATAGGCCCTTCGCAGAGGGAAGCAGGGATTTGTAGAGGTTCCAGAGCTCGATTTTAAAGCAGATATAAATAATATTTTGAGTGGCATACTTTCATTGTCAACATAACAACCAAGAGATGGTGATATCTTCCATGCTACACACATTATAGGCAGTTCCCAAATAGAATGGTAAAGTTTATACTCCCCCTCCACCAAAAAGCATCAATCCATGGCTTGCTCGAAACAACGAGTGCCTCCAACTAACAACAGTCCCGGAGGAGTTTTGTTTGCAATTATTTTGATTTGATTTGCATAAAGCATGGGACTGGGCATCCCGGTGACCAGCCATTTTCTCATGAGTGAGGAGCGGAGTCCACTCCTCTTGAGAATAACCCACCTAACATGGAAGATACGGACAGCCCTAGTTGATACATGAGCTATTCGAGCATACAAAACAGAATTTCATTTGAAGGTTTAGAGTTTGGCACATACAAATTTACTTGGAACGGCAGGTAGATACCGCATATAGGAAGGTATAGTGGACTCATATGGAATAACTTTGGGTTTTAAGGGATTGGATGCACAAGCAGTATTCCCGCTTAGTACAAGTGAAGGCTAGCAAAAGACCGGGAAGCGACCAACTAGAGAGCGACAACAGTCATGAACATGCATTAAATTAATGAACATTGAGTGCAAGCATGAGTAGGATATAATCCACCAAGAACATTAATATCGTGAAGGCTATGTTGATTTGTTTCAACTACATGTGTGAACATGTGCCCAGTCAAGTCACTTAAATCATTCAAAGGAGGATACCACCCTATCATACCACATCACAACCATTTTAATAGCATGTTGGCACGCAAGGTAAACCATTATAAGATCCTAGCTAATTAAGCATGGCATAAGCAACTATAATCTGTAATTGTCATTGCAAACATGTTTATTCATAATAGGCTGAATCAAGAATGATGAACTAATCATATTTACAAAATCAAGAGAGGTCGAGTTCATACCAGCTTATCTCATCTCAATCAGTCCATCATAAATCGTCATTATTGCCTTTCACTTGCACGACTGAACGATGTGAATAATAATAATAGTGCTTGTGCATTGGACTAAGCTGGAATCTGCAAGCATTCAATAAACAGGAGAAGACAAAGCAATATGGGCTCTTGGTTAAATCAACATTAATGCATATAAGAGCCACTTCAACAATTTCATTATGGTCTGCTCCTATCGACCCCCAAAGAAAAGAAAAGAATTAAAACTATTTAAACTGGAAAGCTCCCAACAAGCAAAAGAAGAACGGGAAATATTTTTGGGTTTTCTTTTAATTATTACTACTACAACAAGGAAGTAAACTAACTAAAAGTTATTACTAATTTTTTTGGTTTTCTTAAGGTTTATCAAACACACAAGAAGAAAGCAAGAAAAAGAAAATAAACTAGCATGGATAGTACAGTCAAAGAGTATGAGCACCGACGTCTAGCAATGAGTGTGTAAACATAAATGTAATGTCGGTGAGAAATACGTACTCCCCCAAGCTTAGGCTTTTGGCCTAAGTTAGTTTATTGCCACGGCTGGCCTGGCGGATATCCAAAATTATAGTTGGGGTCGTACTGAGATGCAGCGGTCATTGCATCGTGTGCTGCAGCTTGGAGGCGAGCTATCTCGGCCCTCCTATTATACTGTTCTGCCTCCTCTCTTGTTATGTAATATCTCCCCTTTGCCTGAAAGTCAAAAAAGTAGAAGCAAGGAGAGCGACGTGATAGGTGCGTTGTTTGTCAAAGATTAGTCGGTACTAGAGAAACTGATCGTTCCTCTCAACAAAATGATGACGAACCATAGCCTCATAATCCAAATAAGCAGGAGGTAACTCAATATCATCCTCACGTATGGCTACACCAAGAAAATTAGCTATACGGTTTGCATAAATTCCACCAAAGAAATCTCCATTAAATCTATTATGGTGCAACCTACGTGCAACAATGGCTCCCAAATTATAAGATTTATCTCCTAACACAGCACTCCTAAGAATACTGAGGTCAGGGACACACATGTGACATGCTTCATCCTTACCATTTATGCACCTACCTATGAAGAGAGAAAAATAATGTATAGTAGGAAAATGAATGCTCCTTATGGTAGCTTGTGCTATGTCTCTAGATTCCCCCACAGTTATACTAGCAAGAAAATCTCTAAATTCAGATTTGCGAGGTTCACTAGCACTACCTCATTTTGGAAGTTTGCAAGCAGTGGTAAAATCTTCTAAGTCCATATTACAAGAATTTTCATAAAGATCAAATAGGACAGTTTGAGAATTGCGTGAAAATGAAAATTCAAACCTCCTCACAAAGGAACTAGTGAGATAGTGGTACTGACGGCATTTTTCTGCCTCGAAGCTCACAAGATCGGCGTTACGCAAATATGTGTTAAATTCTTCCTTAATTCCTGCTCGATCCATGAAGTCCTCTGAAGGCCATTCACAAGGCCGCACTGGAGCGTCCCTTGGTGGTTCCTCGTCAGCATCACACATTGCAAGCCTGGGTCCTTGCTTCCTTGAAGGACCACCTTGGTACATTTTCCTAAACATATTTCTTCCTCTGCAAAATTTCTGAAATGTTTAGTAACTTCAAACAAAAGTGAACCAAGCTCAACAAAATTGATAGCAACTACTCCTACAAATGCCTAGAGCCTATATCATGCATTAGAACTACTTGGAACCATATAAATTTGACATGCAAGCTCAGGAACATGGTCACCTAGGCAGCACAAATTTGCAATGAATAAGGCACTAGAACAAAAACTAATTGGACCAATGGAGGAGTCACATACCAAAGAACAATCCCCCAAAGCAGTGTTGTGAGAGGTCTTTGAGCAAGGAGATCAAAAATCGCTGCAAAATGAGCTAGAACTTGTGCTTGAGCTGGATGGTGATTTTTTGGGAGGAAGAAGAAGTGTGTGGGTGCAGGAATAAGTGGAGGGGAGCCACCATGGGCCCACGAGGCAGGGGCGCGCCCAGGGGGGTGGGCACGCCCTAGACTCTCGTGGCCAGGTGTTTACTCCCCCTGCTATGTTCTTAGTGCCAGACATTCTCAAATATTCCAGAAAAAATCATATTAAATTGGCAGGGCATTTGGAGAACTTTTATCTTCGGGGTATTTTTTATTGCACGGATAATTCAGAAAATACTATTTTTACTTTATTTCAACTAAATAACAGAAACTAAAAGGAGGGTACAGAAGGCTGTGCTTCTAATTTCATCCATCTCATGCTCATCAAAAGGAATCCACTAACAAGGTTGATCAAGTCTTGTTAACAAACTCATTCCGAATAACATGGAACCGGAGAAATTTCGAATAACACTATGTTACCTCAACGGGGATATGCACAACCCCAATAATAAGAATATCATATTTTTTCTTGACAGTAGGTAGAGGAAATTCAAAACCTCCAAAAATAATCAATGTAATTTTTCCAATAGAGTTGATACTATGAACTTGAGGTTGTTTCCTCGGAAAGTGTACCGTATGCTCATTACCATTAACATGAAAAGTGACATTGCCTTTGTTGCAATCAATAACAGCCCATGCAGTATTCAAAAAGGGTCTTCCAAGAATAATAGACATACTATCTTCCTCAAGAATATCAAGAATAACAATGTCCATAAAAATAGTAATGTTTGCAACCACAGCAGGCACATCCTCAAAAATACCGACAGGTATAGCAGTTGATTTATCAGCCATTTGCAAAGATATTTCAGTAGCTGTCAACTTATTCAAATCAAGTGTACGATATAAAGAGAGAGGCATAACACTAACACCGGCTCCAAGATCACATAAAGCAGTTTTAACATAGTTTCTTTTAATGGAGCATGGTATAGTTGGTACTCCTGGATCTCCTAGTTTCTTAGGTATTCCAACCTTGAAAATTTAATTAGCTAGCATGATGGAAATTTCAGCTTCCGCTATCTTTCTTTTATTAGTAAACATTTCTTTCATATACTTAGCATAAGGATTCATTTTAAGCATATCAGTCAAACACATACGCAAAAAGATAGGTCTAATCATTTCAGCAAAGCGCTCAAAATCCTCATATCCTTTTTCTTGGATGGTTTGGGAGGAAAAGGCATGGGTTTCTGAACCCATGGCTCTCTTTCTTTATCGGGCTTCCTAGCAACAAAGTCTCTCTTATCATAACGTTGATTCTTTGATTGTGGGTTATCAAGATCAACAACAGGTTCAATTTCTACATCATTATCATGCTAGGTTGAGCATCAACATGAACATCTTCATTAATATTTTCACTAGGATCATGTTCATTACCAGATTGTGTTTCAGCATCAGAAATAGAAATATCATTGGGGTTCTCAGGTGTGTCAGCAATAGGTTCACTAGAAGCATGCAAAGTCCTATCATTTTTCTTCTTCTTCTTTTTAGAAGGACTAGGTGCATCATTAATATTTCTCTGAGAATCCTGCTCAATTCTCTTAGGATGGCCTTCAGGATACAAAGGTTCCTGAGTCATCTTACCAGTTATAGTAGCCACTCTAAAATCATAATCATTATTCTTACTATTCAATTCATTGAGCAAATCATTCTGAGCTTTAAGTACTTGTTCTACTTGAGTGGTGACCATAGAAGCATGTTTACTAATGAGTTTAAGTTCACCTTTAACTCTAGACATATAATCACACAAGTGTTCAATCATATAAGCATTTTGTTTTAATTGTCTACCAAAATAAGCATTAAAATCTTCTTGCTTAACCATAGAGTTATCAAACTCATCCAGACAATGGCTAGCAAACTTAATAGGAGGGATTTCAGCTTTATCATATCTATAGAGAGAATTTACCTTTACTACCTGTGTCGGGTTATCAAGACCATGAGTTTCTTCAATAGGTGATGAATTAAGACCATATATTTCCTCAACAGGCGGTAAATTAAGACCATGCATTTCTTCAATAGGAGGTAAATTCTTAACATCTTCAGCTTTAATACCCTTTTCCTTCATAGATTTCTTTGCCTCTTGCATATCTTCAGGACTGAGGAATAGAACACCTCTTTTCTTCGGAGTTCGTTTAGGAATAGGTTCAGGAGTTGGCTCAGGAAGTGTCCAATTATTTTCATTTGTCAACATATTATTCAATAGAATTTCAGCTTCATCCGGTGTTCTTTCCCTGAAAACAGAACCAGCACAACTATCCAGGTAATCTCTGGAAGCATCGGTTAGTCCATTATAAAAGATATCAAGTATTTCATTTTTCTTAAGTGGATGATCAGGCAAAGCATTAAGTAATTGGAGAAGCCTCCCCCAAGCTTGTGGGAGACTCTCTTGTTCAAGTTGCACAAAATTATATATTTCCCTTAAAGCAGCTTGTTTCTTATGAGCAGGGAAATATTTAGCAGAGAAGTAATAAATCATATCCTGGGGACTACGCACACAACCAGGATCAAGAGAATTAAACCATATCTTAGCATCACCCTTTCATGAGAACTGAAATATTTTAAGGATATAAAAGTAGTGAGTTCTCTCATCATTAGTGAACAGGGTGGCTATATCATTTAATTTAGTAAGATGTGCCACAACAGTTTCAGATTCATAGCCATAGAAGGGATTAGATTCAACCAAAGTAATTATATCAGGATCAATGGACAATTTATAATCCTTGTCAGTAACAAAGATAGGTGAAGTAGCATAAGCAGGATTATATTTCATTCTAGCATTCAGAGTTTTTTGTTTAAGCTTAGCTAATAATTTCTTAAGATCACTTCTATCATTGCAAGCAAGAAAGTCTCTTTTAGTTTCTTCATCCATAACATAGCCCTCAGGCACAACAGGCAATTCATATTTATTGGGAGAGCCTTCATCATCACTTTCTTCAATATTATCAGTTTCAATAATTTCATTCTCTATAGCCCTAGCAAGTTGTTCATCAAGAAATTCACCAAGTGGCACATTAGTATCAAGCATAGAAGTAGTTTCATCATAAGTATCATGCATAACAGAAGTGGCATCATCAATAACATGCGACATATCAGAATTAATAGCAGAAGCAGGTTTAGGTATCGCAAGCTTACTCAAAACAGAAGGTCAATCAAGTGCAGAGCTAGATGGCAGTTCCTTACCTCCCCTCGTAGTTGAGGGATAAATTTTAGTTTTCTCGTCTTTCAAGTTCTTCATAGTGACCGGCAGATATAAATCCCAAGTGACTTAAAGAATAGAGCTATGCTCCCCGGCAACAGCGCCAGAAAATAGTCTTCATAACCCACAAGTATAGGGGATCGCAACAAGTTTCAAGGGTAGAGTATTCAACCCAAATTTATTGATTCGACACAAGGGGAGCCAAAGAATATTCTCAAGTGTTAGTAGTTGAGTTGTCAATTCAACCACACTTGGATAACTTAGTATCTGCAGCAAAGTATTTAGTAGCAAAGTAATATGGAAATAACGGTAACGGTAGCAAAAGTAATATTTTTGGGTTTTTTAGTGATTGTAACAGTAGCAACAAAAAAGTAAATAAGCGGAGAACAATATGTGAAAAGCTTGTAGGCATTGGATCGGTGATGGAGAATTATGCCGGATGCGGTTCATCATGTAACAATCATAACATAGGGTGACACAGAACTAGCTCCAATTCATCAATGTAATGTAGGCATGTATTCCGAATATAGTCATAAATGCTTATGGAAAAGAACTTGCATGACATTGTTTGTCCTACCCTCCCGTGGCAGCGGGGTCCTAGCGGAAACTAAGGGATATTAAGGCCTCCTTTTAATAGAGTACCGGACCAAAGCATTAACACATAGTGAATACATGAACTCCTCAAACTATGGTGATCACCGGGAGTGGTCCCGATTATTGTCAATTCGGGGTTGCCGGATCATAACACATAGTAGGTGACTATAGACTTGCAAGATAGGATCAAGAACTCACATAGATTCATGAAAACATAATAGGTTCAGATCTGAAATCATGGCACTCGGGCCCTAGCGACAAGCATTAAGCATAGCAAAGTCATAGCAACATCAATCTCAGAACATAGTGGATACTAGGGATCAAACCCTAACAAAACTAACTCGATTACATGATAAATCTCATCCAACCTGAGGGAGTCCTGGATTAGGGGGTATCCGGACAGCCGGACTATATCCTTTGGCCGGACTGTTGGACTATGAAGATACAAGATTGAAGACTTCGTCTCGTGTCCGGATGGGACTCTCTTGGCGTGGAAGGCAAGCTTGGCGATACGGATATGTAGATCTCCTTCTGTTGTAACCGACTCTGTGTAACCCTAGCCCCCTCCGGTGTCTATATAAACCGGAGGGTTTAGTCCGTAGGACGACAACAATCATACCATAGGCTAGCTTCTAGGGTTTAGCCTCTACGATCTCGTGTTAGATCAACTCTTGTAATACTCATATTCATCAAGATCAATCAAGCAGGAAGTAGGGTATTACCTCCATAGAGAGGGCCCGAACCTGGATAAACATCGTGTCCCTTGCCTCCTGTTACCATCCGCCTTAGACGCACAGTTCGGGACCCCCTACCCGAGATCCGCCGGTTTTGACACCGACATTGGTGCTTTCATTGAGAGTTCCATTGTGTCGTCGCTGCAAGTTTCGATGGTCCCTTCGATCATCGACAACAATGCGGTCCAGGGTGAGGTTTTCCTCCCCGGACAGATCTTCCCGTCCGGCGGCTTCTCACTGCGGGCCAACTCGTTTGGCCATCTGGAGCAGATCGAGAGCTATGCCCCTGGCCATCAGGTCAGGTTTGGAAACTTGAATTACACTGGTGATATCCACGGAGACTTGATCTTCGACGGATTCAGGCCCATGCCAAGTGTGCCGCACGATCACGACGAGCACGATATAGCTCTGTCGTCGGACGGTTTTCGGGAGATCACGCCAGCAACTACTCCGGCCTCTAGTCCGGAGCAGATCGCGCCATCCGAGGACGGGAGGATAGACTCCGCCATGGAGGTCGTGCCCTCAGTGGCGATAGAGCCAAATACTGACCTTACCCTTCACGAGAACCGTGTCGCCGAACTGCTGGACTCGTCCTTGGCCACGGACTCCGTACCACCTACGCCCATACCTATCGAATCCAATTGGGTACCGATCATGGAGTTCACCTCCACAGAGATCTTTCAGCACTCGCCCTTCGGCGACATACTGAACTCATTAAAATCTCTCTCCCTATCTGGAGAACCTCGGCCAAACTACGTCCGGCTAGAGTGGGACGCGGACGATGAAGAAATTCAATCCCCACCCACCACCCACTTAGTAGCCACTTTTGACGATTTAACCGACAGGCTCGACTTCGACTCCGAAGACATCGATGGTATGGACACCGATGCCGGAGACGAACAGGAACCACTGCCCACTGGGCACTGGACCTCCACCTCATCATATGACGTATATATGGTGGATACAACCAAAGAAAATAATAACGAGGATGCAGCGAAAGATAACTCCCATGACAAATAATCAAAACGGCGCCGTAGGCGCCGCTCTAAATCCCGCCTTGGAAAAAACAGCGACAATAGCGCAACAAGAAGCCAAATTGACCCAGCAATAGAGCAGGGTAAGCCAATGGACGACGAACAATGTGCGGAGCCGCTGTCCGAGCACGGCGACGCCGAGCATCAAGACAACCAACCCGTCTCCGGTCAGGAGAACAGTCCGGACGACGAAAGGCTTATGGCCACTGAAAGAAGTTTGAAGAAGTAGAAACAAAGGCTCAAGGCCGCACAAAACACACTCAATAGTAGATGTAATAAAGTGCTCGACACGGCAGAAAAGTACGGTGGCAGTCGCCCCACGAAGAGCTACCCAAAGCGGAAGTAGCTGCCGGAGTTCGACGACGAGGCCTTCGCAGCCAAAAAACAAAACCGCCGATCGGTCGGATCGACGACCTCGTGGCCGCGATAGGGTGGCCAACGAGGCCGCACATAAGTCAGTACATGACCGATGCGAGGACCCGCATCAACGGGCCGGCGCAACCAGATCCATCTACGGATCAAGGAAACGCACTCCAGCACTCAGCCAGCACCAAATACCACAACCGTCTGAACTGCATGGCACATCCAAATACAGGGGTGCCGCACACCCCCTATGTTTCTCCGACGAGGTATTAGACCATGAATTTCCTGAAGGGTTCAAACCAGTTAACATAGAGGCATACGACGGAACCACAGACCCTGGGGTCTGGATCGAGGACTTCCTCCTCCATATTCACATGGCTCGTGGAGACGATATCCACGCCATCAAATACCTACCCCTCAAGCTCAAAGGACCAGCTCGACACTGGCTGAAAAGCCTCCCTGAAAATTCCATTGGAACTTGGGAAGAGCTCGAGGACGCTTTCCGGACTAACTTTCACGGGACATATGTCCGACCCCCGGACGCTGATGATTTGAGTCATATAATTCAACAGCCCGGAGAGTCAGCCCGAAAGCTTTGGAATAGGTTTCTCACTAAGAAGAACCAAATTGTCGACTGTCCGGAAGCTGAAGCCCTAGCAGCTTTCAAGCACAGCGTTCGAGACGAATGGCTTGCCAGACACCTTGGCCAAGAAAAGCCGAGAACAATGGCAGCCCTAACAAGCCTCATGACCCGCTTTTGCGCAGGCGAGGACAACTGGTTAGCTCGTAGCAGCACCAGCGACCCAAGCACATCCAAGGTCCGGGATGGCAATGGAAAACCGCGACGCAGTAAAAACAAGCGCTGGAATAAAGAAGATAGCCCAGACAACACGGCGGTAAATGCCGGATTTAGAGGCTCTCGACCGGGTCAGCGGAAAAAGCCCTTTAAAGGCAACAGAGATGAACCGACCGGCCTAAACAAAATTCTAGACAAACTATGTCAGATCCACGGCACCCCCGGCAAGCCTGCAAATCATACCCACAGAGATTGCTGGGTCTTCAAGCAGGCTGGCAAGCTAAACGCCGAACACAAGGGGGAGGACACTCCGAGCGAGGACGAGGATCGCCGCTTGACAAGACACCGGGGACAGAAAAATTCCCGCCAGAAGTCAAAACAGTAAATGTTATCCACGTGACAAAGAGGAGAGGCAAATACGCACTCCGAAATACACGAGTCATAGAGCCCGTCACCCATGAGTCCTACCACTGGTCGGCCTGCCCGGTCACTTTCGATCGCAGGGATCACCTAATAGGTATCCGGCAGGAAGGATCAGCCGCCTTGGTGCTGGACCCAATAGTAAACGGATACCACCTTACACGAGTCCTTATGGACGGCGGCAGTAGTCTAAATCTGATATACCAGGACACCGTCCGCAAAATGGGGATAAACCCAACAAACATCAGCCACAGTAATACTACCTTCAAGGGAGTAATACCAGGCACAGAGGCTCGTTGCACGGGCTCTCTAGTACTAGAGGTTGTGTTCGGCTCGCCCGACAACCTCCGGAGCGAAAGGTTAACCTTCGACATTGCTCCATTCCGAAGTGGCTATCAAGCACTACTCGGACGAGAGGCTTTCGCCCGTTTCAATGCAATACCGCATTACGCTTTACTCCAACTTAAAATGCCCGGTCCGCGCGGCACCATCACAGTACATGGAAATGTTGAGCGTTCGTTCGAGCAGAAGAACGCACGGCTGCTTTAATGAGCGAACACTAGACGGCCTCACTACGAGAGATGATGACCGGTCGTTAGGACCGCGGACACGGTTAGACGAGTCCGGCCAATCATTGGATAGATATTGGTTCGATGGTTACACCGTAGATAGCGGTACCAGGGCTTCGCCACGATAATTGACTCAACTTTATCCATCTCGACTTTTCATGGTTTATTTATAATAACCAAATTATTGCACAACAACTTTTCACTAAGCACCTCTCTTTTACAGATGACGATCGTGCTACACCCGTCCGAGGATACTGCACAAGAGACCACAAAGCGCAGCGTGCAGCGAGGACCCATGCAAAGGTTTCTCTTTAGATTAAGACCCTGCGTAAACCTTTTTTACTGTCTTTTGTTGTTCACATCCTCCGGATTCTCAATACAACCGAGAAGGATGCTGACGTCTTGGCATGTAGCCACGTCAGAATATTGCTCGTACCTGGACACTATGGGTTCATTATCAAAGGGCATCACCTAAGCCCAGTATATGTTTCAAAGACCGAACACCTTACGGAGTGTTCGGCGTCGCGAGTTAGGCCTTATATGCATCAGCTCCGAATCATGTCTTTGGTCAAATGTTGGGTTTGCCCGGCTCCAGTGTTTTGCTACCTTACGTTCCACTCTATCGGCTAAGGTGGCACCAGGAGAACTACTGCGATTGTGCCCTGGCTAGCCCGGACGAGCAACTCAGTAGAGAAAGACGAAAACTGACTGTCATGATAAAGTGAGAGACTGGTCAACCACTCGATGACTTATCGGAATCTTCGGGATTCCTCTGCATTAACGAAGGGCCGTTTCCCGGCCGGGCATGACTGCGCCCCGTATTCGGATGAGCGCGGAGCCACCAGGGGCTATATAGTAGCCCCACTGTCAAACTCCTATGGCTAAGTGAAAGTGTTAAAGCAATATAGTCCGATTGCCTAGTTCACTGCGCTATCACCTCCTTAATGGACCAAGACGTTGGATCAAGTGTGAACATGCGTCTTCTGCGAACACCCCCGCATTATATGCGTGGCGGCTGAAGCCGACGACTGCAAACTTTCAGGTTATATACACATATACATAAACGGCCGCACAGGAGGCATCATAACTGTCGGTGTCAAAACCGGCGGATCTCGGGTAGGGGGTCCCGAACTGTGCGTCTAGGCGGATGGTAACAGGAGACAAGGGACACGATGTTTTACCCAGGTTCGGGCCCTCTTGATGGAGGTAAAACCCTACGTCCTGCTAGATTAATATTGATGATGTGTGTTACAAGAGTGGATCTACCACGAGATCAAAGAGGCTAAACCCTAGAAGCTAGACTATGGTATGATTGTTGTATATTGTATGAGATTGTCTATCGACTAGCCTGGCCTCGGTTTATATAATGCACCAGAGGCCTAGGATAACAAGAGTCCTAGCCGAATACGCCGGTGGGGGAGGAGTCCTTGTCTTGATCGCCAAGTCTTGCGGAATCTTCCTTGTATGCGGCAGCTGTCCGGACTGGCCCATGAGTATACGGCCATGGGGATGCTCGGCCCAATCCAACTGATCGGGAGACGACGTGGTGAGTACCCCCTAGTCCAGGACACCGTCAGTAGCCCCCTGAACCGGTCTTCAAGTTGGGGCGCTCCTTGATTCTTCGAACTGTTCTTCATCTTGATCGTCGGTCTTGAAAACTGGTTCAACAAATCATCTCATCTTGATCTTGAGGATCGCGAAATGCATTCGACGAGTTTACGTTGGGTATCCGAGGAGCCCTTTAAGTTCGGCATTTATCAATGCCTTGTTATTTTATGCCACACCTCGGGTTTGAAGTTATTCCCGGGAGGCAGTGTCCTCTTGCGTCCGAGCTCTAACGCCGGACTGCATTCGAGGTATCTTTTGCAGCCGAGCACCAACGCCGGACCGCTTCCCAGCTCTAACGCCGGAATGTATCCGAGCTCCAACGCCGGACTATGCATCCGAGCTCCAACGCCGGACTGTATCCGAGCTCCAACGCCGGAGTGTATCTGAGGTGTCGTAAATCACCTTGGTTCAAAGAAGTTTGAAGGAGTTTGGCTGAGCTTAATGCCGGAAATGCCCTCTATGGAGCCAGCCACTAGCGTCCGAGCTTTATGCCGGACTGCTTCCGAGGTGGTACACCACCCCGAATGTGGGCCGATTTTTGTCAACATGTTTGATTGGTGCAATTTATTCTCTGTCGAGATACATAGCCAGTAGCCCTCAAGGTGGGTATCGGTCTAAAACCCGAGATGTACATGAAGGATGACATAAGACCGCTGATCCCCGTAGCCGCTGACTCAGGTTGATTTGCAAAATCGTTGTGAGGATCAAGTCCTAGCTCGGCAGAATACTTCGGGACACAAAAAGCGGCGTGCTCAGTCCTCAAGACTCGGGTTGGGTGCGGCCGACCAACCTGAGGATCAAAATCTCCTCGGAAACTGTATTGCACTTAAAATTTTCTGCATAGAACAGGCAATGCAGTAGCCCCCGAGACACTGGTCGGGTGGCAACACCAGATCAGGGGATCAATGTGCCCCTTTAATATTTGTAAATAATAAGCCCGAAGCCCAGTAGCCCCCGAGCCTTAATGCGGGCACGGGTGGCCGAATTAAGGATCGATATCCATAGTAAAATCACAAATTATGTGTAATGACTCAATGTATCCAAGTACTTTATGTCATTAATGCTCGGATCCGCATTGTACAAAACTTTGTTGACCGACCATCAGCTTCCACCTCCTCGGCCAATAGCCGAGGAGTGTTTGTCCTACTTTATAAAGCCTTTATGAGGGCCAAGATTTACAACAAACAAGGCAATCTGGCCATACGGTTTTATAAACAAAGGTACGCGGAGAGACATGTTATATTACTGTTTAATAGAAGAAATGTCTTCCAAAGAAAATAGTCCCGCCATCGGTTCCTTTCTTTGGTTGTTATGCTAAGCATGGTCATGAAACCTCAGCTTCAATGTAAGAGCAAAATATCGAGGATTTAGTTTGGGAGGCCAGTTAATAGCCCCCTGTAGTGTTCGGCGACAGACGAGGTCAAACCGGAAACACTTCGGCCAATTTTATGAATGGCCCGTCATTTAATATAGTCATCGGATCGCCGACCAATTTACACCTATTGTGACAGTCAGTTTTCGGCTTTCTCCACTGAGGTGCTTGACCATGCGAGCTGGAAGCACAATCACAGTGGTTCTCCCTTTGCACACCTAGCCGAACAAAGCGGAACGTAGGAGGCAAGCGCGGGACCCGGGCAACCCAACTATTGACCGAAGACACAATTCGAAACTGATGCATATATAGCAATATCCGAGAATGTTTTTGCCGAATCTCTAAAGGTGTCCGGCGCTGCACTGCGAGACTTGTGCTGAAAACACACAAATAGTTTAAATGTGCCAAAAGCTTGGAAAACCAAAAAACGTCAGTAAAAACATGACGTCCGAACAAGATCAAGTGTTCAGTGCCAATCCGAAAATTGGACTTTAGAAAAAAAAAGTGCTTCTGTCGTGCTTTAACTTTGCAACGACTAAGAAGAAAAACACTTAGTATGAAACGACTCAAATAAACATAAGAGCCCCCAAGTGACTTGGGTAAAAGTTGACTATAAAATGTAAGGTGACATGTAGAATGCCTTCTAGCCGGATTGTAGATCGTTTGTCGTAGCGGACCTTTTCGCTTCAACCTCTGGACCCAATAGTCCGGAGTGTGTCCGAATACCCTCGCGGTTGTAAAAACCGGGGCATGCGTGGAGACCAGGCGTAGGGGTCATTAGTGCTTTATTAGACAAGTGCCCGACTAGTTATGTTATATTACATGGTTAGTAAGAAACATCTTCCAGGGAGAATAGTTCCGTTAGGGGTTCCTTTCCCTGGGAGGCATGCCCTAAAGTGCATGTCCGGACTACGAAAAGAGCAGAAAAACATCTGGGGGCAGGTAAATAAATAGGTAAGAAATCATCTTTTAGTTCACCGACCGAGTATTCCCTTAAGAACGCTAGCTTTCGGCTTCACCCAGTCTGAGGTACACATCCGGCTGACCCGGCAGTAACAATCGCAGAGGTGCTCCCTTTACCACCTAGCCGAACAATCGGGAATGTAGGGGTAAGCACAGGAGCCAGGCAACCCAGCTTGGCCAAAACTTAAGTCATATCGATGCATATAATGGTGAATAAAAGGTACATGCGGAAGTGTGACACATGTGTTGGGCATAAAGCCCGTATTAATAAGCTTCTGTTAAAGAAGCCCCCAGGTATAATGAGCGCGGGTAGCGCGTCAAGTATGTGCAAACAAAGTTTGGACAAGGAAAAATTTACAAGCAACTTTTTTTCCAAAAAAGTATAATGCTTGGTCGAACCGAACACAAGTTAGAAATTTAAAACTTTGAGCATGAAGGCAACTTAGCTGGTTAATGTGTTCGGAATTGACGATGCGGTCCGAGCTTGATGCAGGACAAAGGTTCCATCCCCCAAGCCGGTCCCGAGATGGCGGAGCAAAGAGCTCGGCGCTCCGAAGTGGTGACATAGCACGGTCAATGCAGGACGGCGGAGTGATGCCGAAGTCCCTGGCATGGGGTAATGAAGTGTTGACGAAGCCCCCCGTCCAGCCGAGGTGACATCAAAGGATATGGTCCGGCTGCATCATTTTCCTGAGCACAAAAAATAGTGCAAACTAGAGATAATAGTAAAAAATCGTTGCATAATAAATAATTTATGCAAAGTGAGTAATAAAAGAAATATGGCCTGGTGCCGAAGTCAATGTCGATGCAGGGCGGCGGCGTGATGCGGTAAAAGCATGGCAAGGCCTGAATTCACAGGTCGGTTCGAGTTCTAGATGTGGCGTTCGCCGGACTATATGCGGAAACTGACCGAACCACCATGCAACCGTCGTTAGTGCGGCCACCATTTGATAGACCTATGTATATATGATGGACAATCCAGAGTAATAATTCATTGGGAAAACTTAACCCGAACAAGCAAATAAGATATTAGGATTAATAGCACCTGGTTTATTTGTTGTAGCAATCCGAAGGAAGGTGATTCCCAAAATTGGGACTCGATCCGCGCACCCATTGCCTGGTCGGCTAGTGACGCCGAAGTGTCCGGAGTAGGTTGAAGAAGAGATGGCGAAGCCCCCGGTCCAGCCGAGATGTCGAAGTAGGTCGGCGTGATGGACACCAGCTTGAAGAAGCAATAGTGCGGCCCTGCCGATGCAGGTCGTGACGTGGTCGATGCCGGCTTGATGAAGCGACCGTGCGGTGATGCCGATATGCCCGCTCCGTGTAATCCGTGGGGCGCCGATGTTGGTGATGATTTATCCTTCGCGATGACGGACTCTTGTTCGGCTTGCCGAGATGATGATCCGAAGAAGTTGAGCTCGGCTCCACAAAGTGACGACGTGTCTAGCGCGGGTCGGCAGCCGTGGAGCAATATTGCCGGACTGGTTTGACACCAGCATGATGTTGAAGATCATGTTCAAAAGATCTTAAAGTTAGTGGGATGTGTTCGGAAACAAAACACAATACCCCATACAAAACTTCCTTCAAAAAGGATGTCTGAAATCCCGTTCATAAAAAAGACGAACTCGGGTCGGATTCGTTTTCGCGCAGAAAACAGATCCGAAAAGTGATGCACTAATCGGAAGGTTCCCGGAGTTTGGTCGGCCGGATCGAGCTGAAATTTTGAGGGGTGGTAGATATAGGAATTCCGCAGCCGATCAACGGTTGGATCTTCCAAAGGAAGTCCGAGCTAGAAGCTGGACACCACGCCCTAAACTCCTCCCGATTCTCGTCCAGATTTGACAGGGCTCCGGTATATCGTAGATTGTCGGAGATTCCTCCATCGGAACTCGACGGAATTTTCCTGGGTTGTTGTAGTCTCAATTCCGCACAATTCCACCGAAGCAATCGTCAAAACGACGCTTGAGGAGGTGGTGGCGGCGGACACAAGTCCGTTGTCCAGAAGAACAGTACGGTCGCCCTAGGGCAATGTTGACGTTGAGCCTCCGGGCTCCCTGGATGATTCCTCCATGATCTTGATAGAGATCGGAGTTGATATTGATGAAGGCCCTTATCCGAACATGACGATCGGAGATAGGGCGCAGTCCTTGGGCGAACCAAGGTAACCAGTCGAGCTGGTGACGAAGATGCCGAAGTCGCAGTTGACCAGCGGGCGAGCCATCGACCTTTTGTCGGACACACAACAGAAATCTCAATGACAGCACCAATGTCGGTGTCAAAACCGGCGGATCTCGGGTAGGGGGTCCCGAACTGTGCGTCTAGGCGGATGGTAACAGGAGACAAGGGACACGATGTTTTACCCAGGTTCGGGCCCTCTTGATGGAGGTAAAACCCTACGTCCTGCTAGATTAAAATTGATGATGTGTGTTACAAGAGTGGATCTACCACGAGATCAAAGAGGCTAAACCCTAGAAGCTAGCCTATGGTATGATTGTTGTATATTGTATGAGATTGTCTGTCGACTAGCCTGGCCTCGGTTTATATAATGCACCAGAGGCCTAGGATAGCAAGAGTCCTAGCCGAATACGCCGGTGGGGGAGGAGTCCTTGTCGTGATCGCCAAGTCTTGCGGCATCTTCCTTGTATGCGGCTGCTGTCCAGACTGGCCCATGAGTATATGGCCATGGGGATCCTCGGCCCAATCCAACTGATCGGGAGACGACGTGGTGAGTACCCCCAAGTCCATGACACCGTCAATAACACTTTTAGGCAAAAGTATAAAAATAGCCTTTATATAATTTAGTAAAACATTGTTTTTCAATGGGAATACATGTCATTCGAACATAATATTCTTCGAGCACTGCGCTTCTATTGAACGAGCGCCTTCAAGGACCTCATCAAAGTAGTGCTCGGCAGCTACTCGGCTAATTGTCGAACTAGGGCTGCAATTGCGGTGGCTTCCATCTCCGCCCAGTGCGTTTTGACACGGGCAAGCGCCATCCGCACACCCTCGATGCACGCCGGCCTCTTCATAGCGTCAATGCGCGGCACAGCACCAAGGAACTGCTGCACCAAGCTGAAGTAACTATTTGGCCTTGGCCCTGCCAGCCACAGGTGATCCACAACAGACCTCATGGCGAGTCCAGACAAACTATGGAGCTCGGCCTATTCGGCCATCCGCTCATTCAGAGGAAGCGGACGTGCTGGACCATTAAATTCCGACCAGAACAGCTTCTCCACTTCACGATCCCTTTGATCTTTGAAGAACTCGGCCGCATCAGCAGAACTCGCTGCCAAATCCAGATAGACGTCTGCAGAACTCCATAGCCGGTCCAGAGGAGCATACTTAGGATCTACGAACTTCATCCGAAGCATAAAGGGCTTCCCAGCCGCGATATCCCCGGCGTGACGCAGCTCCTCCTTCATCGCTCTAATTGTAGAGCGGGATTCCTTAGCTGCTACCATGGCCTTCTCCAGCTCCGTAGCCCTCGCTCGGCTTTCCTTCTCAAGAAGCCGGCATCGGTCGGCAGCATCACTTAACTCAACGGCCATCTTGACCATCTTCTCCTTACTTTGGCAATGGGCAGCTTGTTCGGCCCTCAGCTCTTCAGCCGCCTTTAGAGCGGTCGCATCACTATTCCTGGCTTGCTTTTTGGCTCGGGGAAGTTCCGCCCGAAGGGTCTCCACTGCCGCAGCTCTATCTGCATTTCACAACATGTTCAAGATACTGGCATTACGCTCCTCTTACCATATGTTGATCACCGGAGAAATTACATACCATGCGCCTCATCAAGCCGCTTGTTGACAAGCACGATGTCGGCATCTGCCGCATCAAGTCGCCGCATTAGCTCGGCAACCTCACAAGTTCGGCTAGCCACCGGACCTCCCGCCACCTGCATATGAAGACGGCTAGATTATTACCTGTGACTATGATCCTCCGTTTACCTCCGTTTCCGACGGCAACTAGAGTCTCAGGGGCTACTATCTGCAGAGGGCACATTTAAAACATGTGCGGTACTATCAAAAATACACGTCACTTCGCGTACCTCAAAACCTTTCAGCAGACTCATAAAGGCTTCATGCAACTCGCTCTCTGAGGATGAAACCCTCTCAACCTCTCCGCCCATTAGTGCACGGTGCGCTTCTGAGATAGTCGCCTGCTCTAGCAGATCCTTCAATGCGTCTGACCGAATGACAGGCGGAGCCGGACCGTTCCGGTTGCTCTCTTCAAGAGCCGGATACTGAGGACTTCGGGTGGCCAAAGAATCACCCTCTGGCCTTGCCGGATCGGGAGAAGCCCTCCGAGATGACTACTCGGGGTCGCCCGCCTCGTAAGGCGGGATGGCATGGGGAGGAGTTTCGCTCTCCATCATCTCCGGAAGAAGATCCCCCGAAGACGAACTCTGTCGAGAAGGGCCACGATCTGGACTACAAGACGGATGTTTCGGTTATTTTCCTCAGAAGTAAAGTAGGATGTTTTTACTATTAAACCCTTTCTTTTACTTACAGCTTGATGGAGGGCTGATCCCCTTGCGGGCACTGTACGGCCAGGATATCCCCTTGGCCAGGACCCTCTGGCGAAGATTTCTTCCCCTGTTTAGAGACTATTATCTCCGGGCCTTCAGAGGCGGTCCTTTTCCTTCCTTGGGGAGAGGGAGCTTTGGCTTCTTCTCCTTGGTTGTTCGCCTTCGCGGAGGCGTCAGCCTCTTTCTTCCCACCTTTATCCTCCCCTGAGGGTGCTTGGTAGGGCGCAAGCTCCAACATCCGGACTAGTACCGGATCCGGTGAGACCTCGGGGAGGGGGGCCGGACACCTGATCATCTTCGCCTTTGCTATCCAGTCCTGGTCAAAGAGCGACTTTTCAGAATGATGTCGTGATGAATAGAAATACAACGTGTTTGGCCATAGGGCGACTTACTTGGGTATATGGACGATTGCAGCTCAGACCCGCGTCCTCGGTGGAATCCGGACACATTGTTTGCGGTCCAAAGTACAATTTGTACATATCCTCGGGCGTCATGCCGAGGAAGTGTTGAATAGCTCACGGTCCCTCCAGATTGAATTCCCACAGACGAAGGGGACGACGTTTATAGGGCAGGGTTCGGCGAAGTAACATTACTTGCATTACTGTGACCAGACCAATATCTCTTTCGAGGAGATCTTGGATGCGGCCCTGCAGTATGGGCACGTCCTTCACTGGCCCCCAGTCTAGCCCCTTGTTGATCCATGACGTTAGTCGTGGAGGGTGACCCGGGCGAAAGGCAGGTGGGGCCACCCATTTGGTACCCCTGGGAGCTGTGACATAAAACCATTCTTGTTGCCATAAGTTGGACACCTCCTGGAAAGAACCCTCGGGCCATGGGGCATCGACGCTTTTTCTTATTACAGCACCTCTGCATTCTGCATACCTCCCCTCGATCGTCTTCGACTCCACTTGGAAGGTCTTGAGCCACAGGCCGAAGTGAGGGGTGATGCAGAGAAAAGCTTCGCACACGACAATAAAAGATGAGATGTGGAGAATAGAATCCGGAGCTAAATCATGGAATTCCGGCCCGTAATAGAACATGAGCCCCCTCACGAAGGGATCCAGAGCCAGGCCTAGCCCTCGAAGGAAGTGAGATATCAATACTACGCTCTCGCCGGGTTTGGGAGTAGGTATGACCTGCCCTTGAGCAGGCAGCCGGTGCGCCATCTCGCTGGTCAAGAACCTGGCCTCTCTTAACTTTCTGACGTCTTCCTCCATGACGGAGGAGGGAATCTACCGACCTTGAAGGTTGGATCCGGACATGGCTGAAGGTCCGAAGCGCCCGACCTGAGCTTTGGGTGTTGGAACTCGAGGCGGGGGAGGGATTCGATTGAGTTCGAGGAACAAAAAAGGATAGGCCTTGGTCTCTTTATAAAGAGGGTGAATACCAAGCGTCCTTCTCGTGACCGTTTGGGACTTGCCTATAATCAAGGAGTCATACCAACGGGCACGACTGGGTTACCCACGCCCGAATTGATGAGAATCCAGTGATAAGGGGACACGATCTCTGCTTCGACAAGACGTGCCAAGGAAACCGCCTCGCGATATGCGACAAGGCTGGTGGAAAAACACGGTTCGATAATAACCGGGCCATGGCATGATGTCATGGTATCAAATACGTTAGCAGGTCAGATTTATGAATATTATTCTCTCTACGGTGGAATGTGGATCTTGTTTTGCGGAGCCAGACACTATCCTTGTGTTCAAGATCTTCTAAGGAGTATTCGGAGGAGGAACCCGCCTTGCAATGCCGAAGACAATCAGCACGCCGGACACATCATCATTGAAGCCTGGTTCGAGACTCTTGAGGAGTCTGGATTAGGGGTATCCGGACAACCGTACTATATCCTTTGGCCGGACTGTTGGACTATGAAGATACAAGATTGAAGACTTCGTCTCGTGTCCGGATGGGACTCTCCTGGCGTGGAAGGCAAGCTTGGCGATACGGATATGTAGATCTCCTTCTGTTGTAACCGACTCTGCATAACCCTAGCCCCCTCCGGTGTCTATATAAACCGGAGGGTTTAGTCCGTAGGACGACAATAATCATACCATAGGCTAGCTTCTAGGGTTTAGCCTCTACGATCTCGTGGTAGATCAACTCTTCTAATACACATATTCATCAAGATCAATCAAGCAGGAAGTAGGGTATTACCTCCATAGAGAGGGCCCGAACCTGGATAAACATCATGTCCCTTGCCTCCTGTTACCATCTGCCTTAGACGCATAGTTCGGGACCCCCTACCCGAGATCCGCCGGTTTTGACACCGACACAACCCATCACCGTCCACCAAGCCTGTGACGGAATTACTCACGCACGGCGGTGAGCATCATGAAATTGGTGATGGAGGAAGGTTGATGATGACGATGGCGACGGATTCCCCTCTCCGGAGCCCCGAACGGACTCCAGATCAGCCCTCCCGAGAGAGTTTAGGGCTTGGCGGCGGCTCCGTATTGTAAAACACGATGAATCTTTCTCTCTGACTTTTTTCTCCCCGAACACGAATATATGGAGTTGGAGTTGAGGTCGGTGGAGCAACAGGGGGCCCACGAGGCAGGGAGGCCCCCCTGACGTGGATTCTTCTTCCAGTATTTTTAATATTTTCCAAAAATAAGTTTCGTGGAGTTTCAGGTCATTCCGAGAACTTTTGTTTCTGCACATAAATAACACCATGGCAATTCTGCTGAAAACAGCGTCAGTACGGGTTAGTTCCATTCAAATCATGCAAGTTAGAGTCCAAAACAAGGGCAAAAGTGTTTGGAAAAGTAGATACAATGGAGACGTATCAAGGCATCACGTCCGTGACAAGTAGACCGACTCCACTACAAAAAAAACACTTCCTTGATGATACGTGTTTGTCACAGTAGGTCGCGCTTTTTGTCATGCATGTACATCCATGACAAATTTATGACAGAATCATGATAGTCATACCTGTGTTGTCGTAGAAGTTTTCCATGACATTACCAAAATTATCATCACGGAAGTGTCCACTTCCATGACGATAAATCGCGCGTCACAGAAGTGCTTTCGTCAAGGGTGACCGACACGTGGCATCCACCGTAACGGAACGCCGTTAAGCTATCGGGTCGGGTTTTGGATCCGATAACCCGTTAACAGCCCCGGCCAATGGAGATTTTCCACGTGTAAAATCATCATTGGCTGGAGGAAACACGTGTCGACTCATCGTTGGGACAGATGTCATCCACTCATTGGACAGAAGGCGCCTATGATACGTCGACACGTGGCAGGCCCAACAGAGGCCCATTCCTGTGAAAAGGCCGGCCCGTTTGACTTGGTCAAAAGGTAGCGGGCCGACCCATGGAAAGCCTATTAACGGCCTGTTCGCATATAGCCCATTTACGGCCCGCTAACCCAAGGCCCGTTACGCCCTATCCGATTTAGGCCCAATAGCGTCATCTGGGCCATCCAATATGATTCCAGCCCGTTTTCACTTCTGGCTCATGTATGGCCCATGACGTCTTTCGGCCCATATGAGGCCCTATGTAACTCTTGGCCTATTAACGGCCCGTGGTGAAACTGGCCCGCAATGAACAGTGTATCACTTTACACCCATTAACGGCCCATGGTGAAACTGGCTCGTAATGAATAGTATATCACTTTACACCCATTAAGGACCCGTTATTCAGTTGGGCCGTTTCCAACAAATATTATCTTTCGGCCTTCTCAGAGCCCATTTATTCTTGGGCTCATTTCTAGCATTCGTTTACTTACGGCCCATTACTGTCATTTTCTGCTTGTGGGCCAAATTCAGCCCGTGGTTACACCGGCCCGTTTGTGGTCCGTTAATACATTGGGCCGTTTTCATAGCTTCATCAAAACGGCCTATTAACGATGGCCCGTTATGGTCATACGGCCCGTATTAGGCCCATTGATGATATGACCCGTAGAAGCCCCATTGTTTCTACGGCACGTAGAAGGCCCATTGTTTTTAAGGCCCGTAGAAGGCCCATTGTTTCTACGGCCCATAGAAGGTCTACTGTTTCTACGGCCCGTAGAAGGCCCACTGTTTCTATGGCCCGTAGGAGGCCCAATGTCACTACAGTAAATATTAGCCCATGGTTATTGTGGCCTAGTTTTAAAAAGAACTGCACTAACTACAAGCAAACAAATAAACAAGACAACAAGGAAATAAATAAGCAAGCAACTTATGCTAGGCTATCACGGCTGTTACACATATTACATCCACCGGGCATCAAAGTTCGCCACCAGTGAAAATATAGGGAACAAAGCAGCATATCATATACACTGGTTGTCAAAGTTGGCGACCAACGCAAATAAACGCCGTAGCAAAACAAATCCAGAACTGAAACCACTTCAGAAGATCTCAAGAAACAATATCCAGGTACCCATAATCTTTGGCAAGATGCTTAGCAAGCTTATTAACTTTCTCTTGTTTGGCGCTTAAATCCTCCAATGCTTGCTGTTGCACCAGAAAATATGCATCTGAATTCTGCAGGGACTTCCTTAGTCCTTGACTTCTGTCGCAGACACATCGATCAATGTCTTTCAACTTGAAGTTGAGACTCAAGAAGACGAACTGATTAGAGCAGCGAGTTGAAGAGCTTGTGCAGTGAGAGTGCTTGAGAACTCGAACACTACATCAAGACAGGACTTTTGGGTTCCCTCACTATCGTCAAGATAATTTTTATCAGCTTTCTTGGAGACCAACAGGGATGTCTCACTATCTTGAACCTTATCTGCATTACTTCCTTTACCATTGGATAACGTGGTACTGTTCTCCAATATTTTGTCCGCATTCTAAAAGAGAAACAAGCAGACACATCACATGTTTACCATGTTGTATATGAAACTCATTTTGGTAAATGAGTTCAATAGTAAAGTGGATAGGATAACAGCATGAAACAAAGATATATCTATGTACCATGGTCACTTTATGGTCTATATCATTCTAGTTTTTGTTGCCAAATCAAGATAGAGACACAGTTCAAATAATATTTGTTCAAGACAAAGCAGAATAGACAGAATATAAGTGTGGGTAACTATAGAGCAATAACAACACTTGTAATGTGCATGACATGAGAACATAACTGTTTATTCAATTGAAACTGAAATCAACATAGAGCAGGTTACAACAGCAAACTAGTTAAAGAAACAGGTTTAAAACATACATTGCGCCATTGGAGTTTCAATTCCATCCTTCAAATTTGAAAATAGTTGGTATGAGTAAATCTGATAATGCAAGAGCAAAGGAGTATGAACCATAGCTACTGAAGCTGACACGAGAACAAATCTTCTTCTCCTTTAAGCGTTGAGTTGGGATTGGATTGGTGGTCCTCGTGCTTTGGGCACTGCAGTTCCCTTACTAACCGCTTGTGTTTGGGTGCTCTGTGGTGGAGACGGTGTTGTGTCAAGCTGGGCTGGGTTACTATCTGCCGGGGTTGGGGTTAGATGGGGTATAGCTGGTTCTCTGTCCAAGCTGGGTAGGGGTACAATCTGCGAGTCTGGGTTATGTGTGGTGGATCTGGTCCTTGGGCAAGTACAACCGTTGTTCTATCTGCATCAACTGGTAGCACTATCTTTTCTGAAGACCGTGTTGTTACTCCCTTAGATACTGCCATCACGCTCTCCAATTCAAATGGCTGATAAACAAGAAAAGTAATTGAAAGTATAGACATTGTATGATAGACAGGTGCAATGGATAGTGGGGAATAAAAGAGGGTATGAAATAATTCATATTTATGTTGTCTAACCAAACAGCATAACATGACACAATTTCACATATATGATGGCTAACTAAACAGGATAGCATGAGACAATTTCACATTATCATGGCTAACTAAAAAAGATGGAAAGACATAGTTCAAAATATGAGACTATGTAAACAGGATGACATGACATAACTATATAATGTGTTTATTAAATAGGTTGGCATGCCATAATTCACATACATTCATGGATAGAATGCCATAATTCTAAATATGATGTTGTAAACACTAAGCAGGATGAGATGATATAACTATATGATGTCTTTATTAAATGGGTTGCCATGCCATAATTCAGATAGATGATGTGTATGTACTATGTAAACATGATGGCATGATATAATTCAAATATATGATTTATATAGTAAGCAAGTAAGCAGATGGCAATCTATATGATGTAAAAACTAAGCAATGCAAGACAACATGCATGACATGGGTAATATAACCCTGCCAAGTTTGAGCATAGACCTTAGGGGGGAAATAGGACTGGTCATCAGTCTCTGAATCCTCCTCTGAGGAGCTCTCTGTAGCCACCAAGATGTCTTCTTCAGCAGGTAGCATTGTCTGCTCTGAATACCTTGTTTTCACTCCAGATACTTCCATCACCGCTTCAAATGGCTGATGCACAGGAAGAGTAGTTGAATATACAAACGTTGTCGACAAATGGAACACGTAATACAAAAAATGATAGCATGATATAATTCACATACATGATGATTGGCTAAACAGCATGGCATTGCATAATTCACATATATAATGCCTTTGCAACAAGATAGCATTGTATAATTGACATATATAATGTCTTGCAACAAGATGGCAATGCATAATTCACATATATGGTAATTAGACACTGAACAGGTGGCATTCACACAAAGCATGTCTAAACTAATCAAATGGCATAGCAATGCGAGACACCATACGCACGATATGAGCAACATAACCCTGCCAAGTTAGAGCATACACCTCGGGGGGGAATAGGACTGGTCATCTGTCTCTAAATCCTCCTCTGAGGATCTATCCGTAACCAGCGAGATATGCGCTTCGTCAGATAGCATAGTCTGCTCAGAAGACCTTGTTTTCACTCCAGAATTTGCCATCACCGTGTCAAATGGCTGATGCACACGAAGAGCAGTTGAATGTACTAACATTGTTGACAAATGTAATATGTAACAAAAAAAGGATGGCCTGATATAATTTACATATAAGATGACTGGCTAAGCAGGATGGCATTGCAAAATTCACATATATGATGCCTGGCTAAACAAGGTGGCGTTGCATAATTCACATAAACGATGAATAAACTAAACAGATGGCATTCGCACAAAGGATGTCTAAACTAAGCAGATGACATATTTGATGTATAAAGTAAGCAATGCAAGACACCATATGCATGATATAACCAACATCAGCATGCCAAGTTAGAGCGAAGACCTCAGGGGGTAAATAGGAGTTATCTTCTCCTTCTGAATCCCCCTCAGATAATATATCTTCCTCCTGATTACAATCTGAAATGCGTGGAGGGGGCTGCCTTTGCGCCTACCATGGAGCGACGTATACATGAAATTATATTGCCACGCAAGGCTCATCTCTTTTGCTCTACATGTTCAGTTCCATCATTTACAATAATTGTCATGCATAGGAATAAAACATAGTGAGATTATGTAAGGAGTGCATGCAGAAATCCAGAGTGATGGTAGCAACTTGTGGATAGACCCAAAACCAATAATAGCAGGCAGATAATGGCTTGGTTAATAAATCAGATAATGGCTTTTTCTGTTTGTTTCCCACCCAACGTGAAACTCATAGTAGACACCGGAGATTAACCAGATAGTAGATAGATACTATTGATAGCGGCCCGATATGTACCCCACAACCATTTAAAAACTCAAGTTTGACCATTATTTTGGCTGACTCGAGTCTAATCGGTGAACAGGATGATAAAGTAGCATGTAATATTAAGCGATGCATAACGTGGCGGACACGAAAGAGTGCGACCTCTCTTGCGGACCGTGTAGTCCTCGAGGTCATCTGCTCGGTTGATGATGGTAATGCAGTTTTCATGGCTGCGGTAATGGGGAAGAAGATCGAGGCGGCGAAAGACAGTCCGGAGGCGGATCCCTGATGTGCTGGACCCTTCTGTCGTTGGAGCAGCTGAGCTTGGGTGGACGACGGCGCAGCAGGAGCGGGACAAACCACGCAAGATTTTCTTTGACAACCATCTGTAAGAGAAGTAATTCTGTAAGGGCTCGTTTGAATTGGAGGATTCCAACAATGCAGGGATAGGAAATAGACAGGAATAGGATAGGAATGCACGTGCAAAACAGAGAATTTAAAAATACGGGATTTCTGCCAATCTGGGTGTTTGATTCACAATAATTGGAAGATCACAGGATGCAAAGAAGCATGGTGAGATTAAGTCAAACCACAAGAAAATGTACGGTTATAATGCTATTATGCTACTATCTCTTAGTCTTGTGCTTCATGAATAGGAATTTGAAAAGGAGGACAAGTGAAAACTAAAATTCCTCGTTTTTTATTTCAAGGAGACACTAAAGGAACAAATCCGTGTGCTCGATGGACAATATATATAACATGTAGAGTAAAAAGAGATGCAACAAGTGTACAACCTCTTTGGCGAAGCCATGTCGATCTCAGCGTGATTGGGTTGGCGGTGAGGATGCTCGGCTGACTTTGCTGTCGGAGGAGGGGAAGAAGATCTTAGGCGTCTGGAGATGGAGCCCGAGGTACTGCTCCGCTGTGATGGAGGGTTTCGTCGTTGGAGCAGCTCCGCTGAGTTGTACGACGCCGAGGATGAAGCAGGACAAGAGAGACACCGAACAACGTTAGCCTGAGTGGAATTCTAATAGCATCTCCAATACATGACGTAAAATACATAACCACAAAGTGCTAGAAGTAAAATACATTAGCCGCTCATCTCTGAACTTAACTGTCGAAACAGAACTTAACTATCGAAACTGAACTTAACTGTCGAAACTAAACCTAACTGTTGAAACTGAATTTTGCTGCCGAAACAGAATTTTGTTGTCGAAACTGAACGCACTAGCAAGGTGAGGCTACACGTCGGTCGACTAACTTTTTCATCTTTGGTCAGTCTATTTTGCAGCCGTTGCATACGAAATCAAGGGCCTGCGGTTCATCTTCAACCTCCACCCCCCTGAGCCGCCAGCCACCACCGGCCAAACAGTAGCCCCCCGCCGCCCCGCCCGCCCCGAAAACACTCCCCACTGTCGGTCCACCGCCGCCCCGGCCATCCCTCTAGCCCCCCCCCCCACTGAAGGAAATATGCCCTAGAGGCAATAATAAAGTTATTATTTATTTCCTTATATCATGATAAATGTTTATTATTCATGCTAGAATTGTATTAACTGGAAACATAATACATGTGTGAATACATAGACAAACAGAGAGTCACTAGTATGCCTCTACTTTACTAGCTCGTTAATCAAAGATGGTTATGTTTCCTAACCATGGACAAAGAGTTGTTATTTGATTAACGGGATCACATCATTAGTTGAATTATCTGATTGACATGACCCATTCCGTTAGCTTAGCACACGATCGTATAGTATGTTGTTGTTGCTTTCTTCATGACTTATACATGTTCCTATAACTATGAGATTATGCAACTCCGTTTACGGAGGAACACTTTGTGTGCTACCAAGCGTCCACAGCGTAACTGGGTGATTATAAAGGTGCTCTACAGGTGTCTCAAAAGTATATGTTGAGTTGGCATAATTGAGATTAGGTTTTGTCACTCCGATTGTCGGAGAGGTATCTCTGGGCCTTCTCGGTAATACTCATCACCTAAGCCTTGCAAGCATTGTAACTAATGAGTTAGTTATGAAATGATGTATTACGGAGCGAGTAAAGAGACTTGCCGTAGCGAGATTGAACTAGGTATTGGATACCGACGATCGAATCTCGGGCAAGTAACATACCGATGACAAAGGGAACAACGTATGTTGTTATGCGGTTTGACCGATAAAGATCTTCGTAGAATATGTAGGAGCCAATATGAACATCCAGGTTCCGCTATTGGTTATTGACCAAGAATAGTTCTAGGTCATGTCTACATAGTTCTCGAACCCGTAGGGTCCGCACGCTTAAGGTTACGATGGCGATAATATTATGAGTTTATGAGTTTTGATGTACCGAAGGAGTTGAGTCCCGGATGAGATCAGGGACATGACGAGGAGTCTCGAAATGGTCGAGGCGTAAAGATCGATATATTGGACGACTATATTCGGAGTTCGGAAGGTTCGAATGATTCGGTATTTTGAGTCTGGGAGAGTTACGGGAATTCGCGGGGAGAAGTATTGGGCCTTATTGGGCCCTGCGGGAAGAGAGAGGGCTGCCTAGGGCAGGCGCGCGCCACCATGGCCTAGTCCGAATTGGACTGGGGAGGCCGCACCCCTCCTTCCTTCCTTCTCCTTTCCCTCCTTCTCTCCTACTCCTACTAGGAAAGGAGGAGTCCTACTCCGGTGGGAGTAGGACTCCCCCCTTGTGCGCCCTCCTGGGCGGCCACCTCCTCCCTTTCTCCTTTATATACGGGGAAGGGGCACCCCATGGACACACAAGTTGATCTACGGATCGTTCCTTAGCGTGTCTGGTGCCCCCTCCACCATATTCCACTTCGGTCATATCGTCGCGGAGCTTAAGCGAAGCCCTGCGCGGAGAAGTCATATCGTCGTGGAGCTTAGGCGAAGCCCTGCATCGGTGGAGCATCATCATCGTCCCACGCCATCGTCTTGTGGAACTCATCCCGACACTTTGCTGGATCGAGTCCGGGATCGTCATCGAGCTGAGCGTGTGCAGAACTCGGAGGTGCCGACGTTCGGTGCTTGGATCGGTCGGATCATGAAGGCGTCGACTACATCAACAGCGTTGTTATAACGCTTCGCTTTCGGTCTATGAGGGTGCGTGGACAGACCTCTCCCTCTCGTTGCTATGCCATCACCATGGTCTTGCGTGTGCGTAGGAAAATTTTTGAAATTACTCGTTCCCCAACAGTGGCATCCGACCCTGGTTTTATCGTTTATGTCATATGCACGAGTAGAACACAAGTGAGTTGTGGGCAATATAAGTCATCTGCTTACCAGCATGTCATACTTTGGTTCAGCGGTATTGTGAGATGAAGCGGCCGGACCGACATTACGCGTGCGCTTACGCGAGACTGGTTTCACCGCTTGAGCACTAGTTGCTTAAAGGTGACGGCGGTGTCTGTCTCTCTCACTTTAGTTGAACGAGTGTGGCTCGCCCGGTCCTTGCGAAGGTTAAAACAGCACCAACTTGACAAACTATCGTTATGGTTTTGATGCGTAGGTAAGAACGGTTCTTGCTCAGCCCGTAGCAGCCACGTAAAACTTGCAACAACAAAGTAGAGGACGTCTAACTTGTTTTTGCAGGGCATGTTGTGATGTGATGTGGTCAAGACGTGATGCTATATTTTATTGTATGAGATGATCATGTTTTGTAACCGAAGTTATCGGCAACTGGCAGGAGCCATATGGTTGTCGCTTTATTGTATGAAATGCAAAAGCCATGTAATTGCTTTACTTTATCACTAAGCAGTAGCGATAGTCGTAGAAGCAATAGTTCGCGAGATGACAACGATGCTACGATGGAGATCAAGGTGTCGCGCCGGTGACAATGGTGATTATGACGGTGCTTCGGAGATGGAGATCACAAGCACAAGATGATGATGGCCATATCATATCACTTATATTGATTGCATGTGATGTTTATCCTTTATGCATCTTATCTTGCTTTGATTGGCAGTAGCATTATAAGATGATCTCTCACTAAAATTATCAAGAAGTGTTCTCCCTGAGTATGCACCGTTGCTAAAAGTTAAGTAGTGCCCGGACACCACGTGATGATCGGGTGTGATAAGCTCTCGTCCATCTACAACGGGTGCAAGCCAGTTTTGCACACGCGAATACTCAGGTTAAACTAGGCGAGCCTAGCATATGCAGATATGGCCTCGGAACACGGAGACCGAAGGTCGGCGTGAATCATATAGTAGATATGATCAACATAGTGATGTTCACCATTGAAAACTACTCCATCTCACGTGATGATCGGTTATGGTTTAGTTGATTTGGATCACGTAATCACTTAGATGACTAGAGAGATGTCTGTCTAAGTGGGAGTTCTTAAGTAATATGATTAATTGAACTTAAATTTATCATGAACTTAGTCCTGGTAGTATTTTGCAAATTATGTTGTAGATCAATAGCTCGCGTTGTTGCTTCCCTATGCTTTTATATGTTTGTTTTGATATGTTCCTAGAGAAAAATTATGTTGAAAAATGTTAGTAGAAATGATGCGGATTAGATCCGTGATCTGAGGTTTATCCTCATTTGCTGCACAGAAGAATTATGTCCTTAATGCACCGTGTAACACCCCGGATACAACTTTCCATATTCGTAACTCCGACTCTTGCCTTTTCCGGAGATGTGTTATTTTATTTCCTTCGTGGTTGGGTTTTTGTCTCTTGTTTTGTTTTTTTTTGTTCATGTCGTGCATTTCATCTCATGGCATCATGCGCATTGCATCGTCATCATTTTCATAAAACTCGTAGCCGTTAGTAGTTGTCGTTTCTCCCCTTGGCTTCGTGGCCTGTTGTCAGACCGCTTGTCCCTGTTGACCCCTCTCAGATCAACCGGACCGCTCTCTTCTCCCTCTTTTTCTGAGCTCATCAAAACCTTTTGTCTCCATGGCGTTTTGCCAAACCCGTCGCGCGCGTGTCTGAAACTTCCCCGAACCCGACCCGGGCTTTCGTTACCGATGGGTTCAGATCATCCCCTAACGTCTATAAAACGTCTCCGTTTTCTCTTTTGGACTCCCTAACCTGTTTGTTTTTGACCGTTCGATTCTAATCGGAGGGTCCGTTTTGCCCTAAGCTAACCAACCTACCTATATAACCAGTCCAACCCTAGTCCTGTCGCATCGATCCATCTTATCCTCCCGCCGCCGCCACCCATGTTCCTCGGGAGCTTGTCCCATCGCCCACCAAATCTCCCACCTCGGGATCCTCCTTCATCCAATCAGTGGCTGCGCCCCCGATCCAAATCCCCTCGGCCTCCACTCGCTGCCATCCAGCAGCTCCTTCTCTGCCCCGAGCTTCTGCCTCCTCGTTCGAGCGCCGCTGGAGTTGCTCCATCCGTCATGCCTCGCGTGCATGGGGAGAACCCCGGTGAGCTCGCATGCCGTTCCTTTTTCTCTTCTCTCTCTCACGCGTCTCTCTTTCTCTCTCATCGCTGCAACAGGAGCCGCCATAGCCATGGATGCCGTCCGCCGCCTCCGGCTCAAGCTACAGTGCGCCCAAGCCTCGGAGGAAACGGGTCGGCCAGTTCGACCTTCCCAAGCCCCGACACGGTCTCCCCTGCTTCTGC
Source organism: Aegilops longissima (assembly GCA_021605205.1). NCBI lineage: Eukaryota > Viridiplantae > Streptophyta > Magnoliopsida > Poales > Poaceae > Aegilops > Aegilops longissima. Next base: position 89,944,252 of record CM038681.1, read on the forward strand.
GACGGGGCGGCAGCGACCATGCCCTTCCTCCCTGCCTCCTGGACAAGTCCGGCCTCCTCTGCCCTTGCCGATCTCCTCTGCCTCGCCCGTTAGCCGGAAGTTCCATGGCCACCGGAGCTCCCTCCGCCGGCGAGAACCACGCCGCAGATGAGCAACGCCGCCGCCCGCTTCCTTCTACCTCTGCCTTCCTCGCTCTCTCAACTCGCTCTCTCTTCTTGTCGCAGGAGCTCCGCCATGGACCGCCCAGGGCCTTCTCTTGCCTCGATCTGTCAAGCCCGCCGCCGGGAACGACCTCCACCTCCCAGGGCCATGGCGACCTCACCGTCCGAGCCTCCTTCGCCGTCTCCCGCAAGTTCCAGGGCGCCGCTGCTCTGCCTCGTCGTCGCCGGAGACCGCTGCAGCTCCGTCCCCGCCGCCGTTTGCCTCGCGCCGGAGTTGACCCAGCCGAGCGCCTCCTCTGCTGACCCGCGACCCCGAGCCCCCGCGCCGATCCCTCTCCGTCCTGCCGCTTGCCGGAGTTCCACCTGCGCCCGTCCAGCCGCGCTGCTGTCTTCCTCTGCTTCGAGCGTCAAGACGAGCACGACCCCAGCGCCAAGTCCAGATCGATCCCCTGTGCGTTGACCGCCCGACGCCCTCCAGCCGCGCTGCGGGCTGCCAACAGCCAGATCCACCAAGCCAGCGCCAGGCCTCCTCTGCTTCCAGTCGGGCCTTGGCCCAGGGTGAGGCCACCCCCAGCCCCTCCTGTGCATTGCTGGCCCAGCCAGTTTCGGCCCAGAGTGGGTTTTTTTTCCGTTCTGCGATTTTACTAATTATCCTGTGATTTCTTGTTTTGCGAAAACCCTTGTTCATCATGCATTTAATAACTCACAAATGGTGCATCGGTTAAAATGTTTTATATATGTAATATGCTCAGAAAATTGTGTAGATTAATAATATGCCACTTTCATCTATGTTTAAAATGTTTAAATTGATGTTTGCTTTAATTTGCTATTATGCCATGCTAAAATGCTTTAATTCATAACTAAATAACCGTAACTTCGAATTAAATGTTCTTTATATGTAAATGGGGTGGAAAAATGCCTAGATTAACATGGTCCACTTTATGTTGCTGTTTAACAACTCTAAAATTGTGTTTAGGGCAGAACAGTACCGAATCTAAAATATTGCTCATGGGGATTTTCCGAATTGTTGTTTCTTATTTCGGCCTCATTTAAACTTGCCTAAATAGTTAGTTAATTATGCTCCACCTCTTGCCATGTTTAAAAACATTTAATATTGTTGTGTACCTAAAGCGAGATCAAACTAAATAAGTGTTGTGGTGTTCGTCAATATGCAACTCGTTGCATATTGGGCTCCATTAACTTGTAGTTTTGTTTGTGCATATTGCCATGCCATGCATATTTAAACCGGACATGCATCATACTTGATTGCGCATCATGCCATGTTTATGCTTGTGCATTTATCATGTTGTTTGTTTCTTTCGGTGTTGCTTCTCGGTTCGGTAATGTTGCGATTGTGAGGATTAGTTCGACCACGCCCGTTTGTCCTCTTCATGGACTCGTTCTTCTTCCTTGCGGGATTTCGAGGCAAGATGACCATACCCTCGAAATCACTTCTATCTTTGCTTGCTAGATGCTCGCTCTTTTGCTATGCCTATGCTACGATGCCTACCACTTGCTATATCATGCCACCCACATTGCCATGTCAAACCTCTAACCATCCTTTCCTAGCAAACCGTTGTTTGGCTATGTTACCGCTTTGCTCAGCCCCTCTTATAGCGTTGTTAGTTGCAGGTGAAGATGAAGTTTGTTCCTTGTTGGAACATGGAGATGTTGTTCCTTGTTGGAACATGTTTACTTGTTGGGATATCACAATATATCTTATTTAATTAATGCATCTATATACTTGGTAAAGGGTGGAAGGCTCGGCCTTATGCCTGGTGTTTTGTTCCACTCTTGCCGCCCTAGTTTCCGTCATATCGGTATTATGTTCCCGGATTTTGCGTCCCTAACGCGGTCGGGTGATTTATGGGACCCCCTTGACAGTTCGCTTTGAATAAGACTTTTCCAGCAAGGCCCAACATTGGTTTTACATTTGCCTCACCTAGCCTTTTTCCCTTGGGAGTCGCGCATCCTGTCAGGACCCCGATTCCAAAGTCACACCGATCTAGCATGTAACACATCATATCACTTTGCGGCCTCACGCACGGTATTCCCACGGGTGTCGCCTTACCATGGCCCGGGACCGTTTGCGTCTTTTGGCTCACGTATATGATAGTGTCGCTAGCATCCATATGACAAAGAACCCGGGCCGACATGGCTAGTCGTGAACCCAAAGCGGCGCTAACCTATGGGGACAGGCATACATGAATCACATCGAGCATGTCGGTCATCAACGTATATATTCGGGCTGTAGCACTGGCTAACAGGACTCCGGTATCCCGGGCTGTAGCAGGCTAGGCGGGACTCGAATACCACCGCGTGACATTTCCCGAAGGACGGACATAACGAAGTGAAACACATGCCGCCAGTCAAGTGTCCAAGCGGTAGTCTTTGGGCTAGCAGGACTCGGTGAACCGGGCTGTAGCGGACTACTATCGCCGAATCACGAGACTACATTTCCCCATATGAGAGGCTGCCAAGGATAAACAACTAGTTTGTCGGATCCCACACATACCAAGCATTTCAAACATACACACATTATGCTCAATATGCGTAGATACAACATGGCATCACAACATAACTCTACGACTCAATATATTATTCATTAGGCTCGAAGAGCGAGATATTACAAACATGGGTCTCATGACCCAACACTCGAGCATACAAGGCAAAACACAAGCGGAAGCTAAACACATGTCTCGAGTACGAGACAACTATAAATGAAAAAGGCTGAGAAGCGACTATCTACCAGATCTGCCGAGGGCACAAGATCGTAGCTGAGGTAACAAGCTAAGCGTCGAAGCCCCGTGGAACTACTAAGCGAGGCCAGCGTCTCTCGCAAAACATAAAATAAGCAAGCGTGAGTACAATTGTACTCCATAAGACTTACATCGAACTAACTACATATGCATCATTATCAAAAGGGGTGGTGGAGTTTGGTGCAGCAAGCCAGCTTTGACTCGGTGGCTATCTGAACTACATTGCAAGTAACTCTTTTGAGGTGGCGCTACGAGTCCACATATTCACCATGGCAATACACCACTATGGACCGCTCCGTCTCCCTACGAGAACGCCATCCATAGCACTCATGCTTATCTTGCGCATTTTAGGGTATCCACTTTCACTTGTCTATGAACTGATATAGGCAACCCAGAAGTCCTTTTCCGCGGACACGGCTATTCGAATAGATCATATTAAACCCTGCAGGGTGTACTTCTTCACACACGCTCTCGCCACTTATCGCCTCAGACACGTCATGTACCTCGGCAACCTTCAAGCGGAAGCCGGGCGGGAGTCGGCCACGACGACTAACCACACAAGTCTCTCGTCAGGTTTATCGCCTATTCGGGTTCCATCCGCAAGGAGATCCGGCGGGGTGTCGCCACGGCCCCAAGCGATGTGAGCAGGGTTCCCAAGCCCACCAACCGGTGCCACTTGGTACACCGTGCCATTGTGCCTAGTCTGTCCCAAGCCCACATGCAGGGTGCCACTTGGTAGACTACTAACACTACCTACAAACACCGAAACTAGTTGCAACTCCCGGACAGAGATCAAGTTGATTAATAAGTCGAGAGGGGTCGAGTTACGGAACCCAATGTGTGGTAGTAACTGTTCATGGATCACAAACACAGAACTCAGTTCACGAGGGCGGTTTCAATGAGACAACCCACCATGTACTCCTACATGGCCTCTCACCGCTACCTTTACCAAATCGTGTTCACACACTTAGTTCACACACAGTAGGACATGTTCACCACTTTCCAATTCATTCCCGATGAATCAGACTGACTCAACTCTAAGCGATAGCAGGCATGACAAGCAAGCATAAATGAGTAGGCACAACATGGCTCAAACAACTCCTACTCATGCTAGTGGGTTTCATCTAATTCTTGTGGAATGACAGGTCATGCAAAGGATCAAGGGTTCAGCTACATGACAAGTGTGATTGAATCGATGTTGTCCTAATGCAATAAAATAGAGCAGGAGCGAGAGAGTGGGATTGTATCGGAATGCACAAGGGGTTTTGCTTGCTCGGCACTTCGAAGATAATATAGTTCTTCATCGGTGTCATCGAACTCATCGTCGGTACATCGTCTATCGAGAGGGACAATTACCGCAAACAAGAGAGAGCACAATCAATGCAATGCACATATATGATGCATGATCATGTTAAGGTACTGAATTCACCTAATGCAATAATAATCCAAGTTAGTTGGGTGGAATTCAAACAAGGTTGAATTCCAACTCAAAATGCTATTTCCTAAATTACCTAATCATGATTCATCCTATTCAGTGAGGTTAACTTGTTCAAACATGCATGATCATGGCATAAACAGATTCTTCATATTTTTCTGATCATTTTCATATATAAATTATTTCCATCCGAGTTACGGTTGAATTTATATGATTTTTAGAAGTTTAGAGTATTTTCGGAATTTATAATCATTTCCTAATTTATTTTAATTATAGAATTACCTTCTTTGCGTCGACATGATGCCTGTGTGACGTCGGCAAGTCGGACAGGGTTGACCAGAGTCAAACCTGTGGCGCTGGACCCACGTGTCGAGTCATTAGACTAACTAATTTTAGTTAGTCCTAATCCTAAGTTTAATTAGCGGGCGGGCCCACACGTCGCTGAGGAGAGGGGAGGTCAAACCGGCGGTGGGTCAACCCACGCGGTCGTGATCGTGAGCGCGGCGTTTAGCCGGCGAGCCGAGCGAGCGGCGGCGCAAGTGCAATTGCCATTCCGGCCACCAAAAGGGTCGGGAGGGTACCTCTGGGAGCTGGGATGGTGAGGCTCTTGGTGGGGTGGTTAGAGCTCGGGCGGCGGTAGAGGCACCGGCGACGAGCTATGCGGCGGTCGGAGCTCGGCACGCTCGGGTCGAGGCCACAGCGGCTCGGGCGTCTGGGTTAGCACCTCGGCGTCTACTCGGTGCGGCGAGGGCGTTGGGCGCATGCAGGACCAAATGGTCACCGGGCGTCATCGCCCGGCGAGCTTTGGCGGCGGCGCTGTCGGGTGAGAGTGCTGGCGGCTACGGTGAAATTGAGCATGAGGAGAGAGAGGGAGACGTAGGAGCTCACAAGGGTCGGGGAGGCAGCTCAGCGGGCTCGGGGAAGCTCCTGCGACGGCGAATCGAGGCGGCGGTCCGAGAAGGGGAAAATGGTGGGGGCGGCGCCTCGGGGTGCTCCGGCGTCGGGAGACTTGGTGAGGAGGGAGGAGAGGGGCTAGGCGGAGCTCGGAGACATGCCGGTGAGGAGAAGGGGTGGCGGTGGCCGTGATGGAGCTCGTCGGTGGCGGCAGCCCGTTCGGTGAGCTCGGGGGAAGAGGGCCAGGGGGAAGGAGAGGGAGCGGCGAGTGAGGGAGAGGCGAGGGGCACGGGCGTCGTCGGGGGATGGCGTGGGGCGCCCGCGGTGGCAGTGTGTGAGCAGGCAGCCTGGGCGTGGCGAGCTCGGCGTCGCGGTGTCCCTCCTCTCGCCTCTTGGCGGAGGTAGGTGACAGCGGTCTTGGCTGGTGGGCTGGGCCACCAGCTGGGCCAGCGTGGGGAGGGGGAAGAAACTGGGCCGGGTGGGCTGCGCAGGTGAGGCCAGGTGCAGTTCTCTCCTGTCTCTTTTATTATTTATTTTAGTTTTCTAATATTCTGTAGGTTTTAGGGCTTTATTAAAAATACCAGGGCACTTTTAAAAATCCTGAAAATAATTGTGGGCACCTTCTGAAATATATGCAACAGCCCACATTTAGTTTCAGAATTATTTGAGCATTTAAATTATTTATAGCATTCAAATGCCCAAATTCAAATACTTCATGAATTAATTCAAAAATCCATAAATGGCCAAGAAATATGCTCATCATTTTTGGCAGAGGGTTTTACCTTTATCAAAAATCATGAACATCTCCAAAGGCATTTTGGGTTCATTGAAAATATTTTGAAGTCGAACCTATTTGAATTGTTTTAGTGCTAGGGCTTGGTCCTCCCCATTTCAATTTTCATGGAAATTAACATGATGATATGAATGCCTTAATGCAACTAATGTCAAGCAATTCTAGGGCTGTGACAACTCACCCCACTAAACAAGAATCTAGCCCGAGATTCAAGGCGTGAGTAAGAGGAAAAGGAGGTGTAAACTATTACAATTTCCATGATCCAATTGCCTTCTCGAAGATGTTGGTTCACTCCATCTTCTTGGTCTTGGCGTCTTGAGATCTTCACCCGACACGACAACAGAAAGAAGGGGAAACCCTACATGATTCGATCTTCACGAAGATTAAGCAAGCATGATCGACATTACGGACTGAGACGGTGACACATCTCGAGTTGAGACACCAAATGCATCGAGAGGGATGGAAGAAACGACAACGGGGTTTGATTGGTGGCAACAATTCCACGCCTAGGGAGATGGTGGATGGTGTCAAGGTGGTGAGGAAATATTTACCATGATCCCGTAACAGGACACCTCGAGAAAGGTGGCGCCAAGAACTATTCCCTTAAGTGGCAAAAGAATTACTTTTGATCCATAGATCATTGGAACTCTTTATACCAGCCTAAAGGCGATGCATAGCGATCACGTGGTGGAAGGCAAAGAAATGGTACACCCGGACTAGAATGGATGATGTGGACTACCTTGTTGAAGACAACGCAATGGATGATTTTTGCTTATCATCGGAGGTGGAGGGGGCCTAGGGTAAGTCCACTTTGAAGATAACCCTGGACAATAATTGCTAAGAAGACCGTCTATAGCGAGATAGCACAAGGACGGTGCAAGCTGGGAACGAAATGCAGCTGTTGGAATGTTTCAACCATCATATCTGCCTGAGATTCAGATCTGGTTGGTGTTAGGATATTTCGGACTCAGCATGTCTGAAAAGGAAAGGTTGCAACACAATTTGACGCGATGGCTTTGCGAGATTCTCGGGATATGAACTACGATAGCAAGCTCCAAAACATGAGCTGGTTCTGCTACAACCTGTGAACACATTGTCGCAGACAAGTATGACCACATGGTAGTCTTATAATAAAACACTACCGAGTTCAGGTTGGGAACCATCATCGAGGATATCGGAGTTTAACATAAGTCATGATTAGCTCTTATGAAAGAACTCCTTTTCCTTGAACAAATCAAATCAGTGGCTTGGTGTGCTAGGGATACATACGGAATGAAGATGATCAGTCTATCAAACCATAGAATACTTCGCACATGCATGACGGACTTGGGATGATTCCACAGGAGGCAAAACAAACCTTTCTCAAGTTCATGGCGGCAACTTACATCAGATGCACATGAACTAGAGGAAGTCACTACTTTCATCCAAACATATGCTTCAGGAACGAAACACGAAGAAATGCTTACACAAGTTTCCAATACTAGGTTGATGCTCAACATGACTCATGGGGGAGATAAAATGCTACTGATGGGCTCAACAGCAACTTATCAGAATTTCCATATCACTGGACTTCCACCATCATGTGAACACGTTGATAGCATTGGTCAGACCAAGGATGTAATGATGTATGCTCGAGGAATCAACCACGAGTAAGACAACATTACGAATATCATTGGTTCTGATTTGACTCGACAATGGCCCATACTCGAATCAAAGAGTTGATAAGACAATAGGTCCAGCAACTGATCACAGGGACCACTCGATGAAGATATCATCCTCCTTCAACACACACTACACAAGAATATCCCTTTGGAACGAACTAAGTTGGACAAGCTTTATCTTCCAACTCTCCAAGTTATTGTCTAGCTTAACCAACTAGCTCAGGGATATCCAACACAGATTCTTGGAGAAGGGGTGGTTCACAAGAAACCAACTTGATCACGAGCTTAACATAACAGTCAGGGAACAACCCGGTAACACTTCCAAGAAGATATTTGGAAAGTCACGAACCACCGGTATGTTACTAAGCTCGAGAACAATCTTGCTTTTGAGGGCAAGACGATATGATTGAACGAGCGAGGACTTGACAGGATCCTAACTCATAGATCGAAGAGTGCACCAGAACTAAGGACTAAGTAGCACGATCAATCTTAGGATGATGGTTTAATAACCAACACGCTAAGAATGAGAATATTGTCCATTCACTATCAAGCAACAAGGTTGCTGGGAGTATCGATTTCACACATCACAACTCACTTGTCGGCATTCCGGTTATAATAACACGGGACCGAGGAATGAATGATGATGGTGAGAAGTATCACTACGTCAAAGAATTCATGAGAGTTAGTGCAATCCTCATGACACTCTTGACATAAAGATGGTAACACTCCAAGGTAGAACAGAACAAAAGCTGAATTGGCGTTTTGATCTGCGGGATACAACTACTTTGACCCAATCCTAGAAATGGATGAGGTACTGGAGTTTGTTTCTCCTAGTCATTCCGGAATAGAATGGCTTGACGGACCACAAGGATAAAATGCATCGATGAACACAAATGCACACATACCCTTGGCTATCAATTGATAGATGAAGGTCAGAAGGCATCCAAGAGAACAACTCAAAGGAACATATAATTTTCTGAGTTGCGGATGCACCGATTAGTATGTCGAGCAAGCTCAACATTTCTTCCGGATAACCCATGCAGAAAGGTAGAATTGGCAGATTCACAGTTATGAATGGAGTACTTCTCAAGAGCACTCTTATTGTGATCTTTTGGCTCAAAAGAACTTCTGCCATAAGCGATTCATGGTATTTGGAAGAAGGATATACCACGGACCTCGGGGACTATCGCAAAGGTTACTAATATCCTAAAGGCACTAGCAAATACTAACAACATGAAGTAGGATGAATCTCGGGTTCAGCAACCCAGGAGTAGAATACCTACTACTAAATGGCATCACGGGATGCTTTCGAAAATGATGGCCAGAATCATCACACTAGGGATACAAAAGCATTGCTAAACTGCTAGGTGACTTCCTAACATCTAGGGTCATCATAATAGTTCCAGCATATATGTCGAGGCAATGGAGTACCTCGACTGACTGGTTAGTGTGCTTAATCTAGCCCAAAAGGACATCAGGAACGGAAGAAGGGATTTGCAAATGCATCAGACTACTTAGAGACCTGGGATAACTCGGACAGCATAACGGCTGTAAATGCTCAAAATAATTTGAGACATCACGCAAAAATGGTGGCATAACCACTCAACAACATCATAACAAGATTCTGAGATCAACAGTTATCATACAGGAATAGTAGGAACTGAACTGGGGGATAAAACCAACAATCTTAAAGGTCTATGGATTAGTAACACGTCATCCTAATAGATAGATGAGAAACCTAGTTCTTAAACCCCGTAGAAGAGAAGAGGATGACTCAGATCAGAAGGCCATGAGGTATAAGGAGTAAAAAGAGCCTTACGTTCCCTTCCACAATCAATTCCCTTACATAACTAAAGCATTTCTAGACACAACTTCGACCAGTTTGGCTTGGTAATCCTCTGACGATCGAAGCTCGATACCAACGCTGTCGGGACCCGATTCCAAAGTCACATCGATCTAGCATGTAACACATCATATCACTTTGCGGCCTCACGCACGGTATTCCCACGGGTGTCGCCTTACCATGGCCGGGACCGTTTGCGTCTTTTGGCTCACGTATATGATAGTGTCGCTAGCATCCATATGACAAAGAACCCGGGCCGACATGGCTAGTCGTGAACCCAAAGCGGCGCTAACCTATGGGGACAGGCATACATGAATCACATCGAGCATGTCGGTCATCAACGTATATATTCGGGCTGTAGCACTGGGCTAATAGGACTCCGGTATCCCGGGCTGTAGCAGCTAGGCAGGTGACTCGAATACCACCGCGTGACATTTCCCGAAGGGACATATAGGAACGAAGTGAAACACATGCCGGCCAGTCAAGTGTCCAAGCAGTAGTGCTGGGCTAGCAGGACTCCGTGAACCGGGCTGTAGCGGACTACTATCGCTCCAGAATCACGAGACTACATTTCCCCATATGAGAGGCTGCCAAGGATAAACAACTAGTTTGTCGGATCCCACACATACCAAGCATTTCAAACATACACACATTATGCTCAATATGCGTAGATACAACATGGCATCACAACATAACTCTACGACTCAATATATTATTCATTAGGCTCAAGAGCGAGATATTACAAACATGGGTCTCATGACCCAACACTCGAGCATACAAGGCAAAACACAAGCGAAGCTAAACCTGTCTGCGAGTACGCACAACTATAAATGAAAAAGGCTGAGAAGCGACTATCTACAGATCTGCCGAGGGCACTAGATCGTAGCTGAGGTAACAAGCTAAACGTCGAAGCCCGTGGAACTACTAGCGAGACCGACGCGTCTCTCGCAAAACATAAAATAAGCAAGCGTGAGTACAATTGTACTCCATAAGACTTACATCGAGAACTAACTACATATGCATCATTATCAAAAGGGGTGGTGGAGTTTGACCGCAGCAAGCCAGCTTTGACTCGGTGGCTATCTGAACTACGATTGCAAGTAACTCTTTTGAGGTGGCGCACGAGTCCACATATTCACCATGGCAATACACCACTATGGACCCGCTCCGTCTCCCTCACGAGAACGCCATCCATAGCACTCACGCTTATCTTGCACATTTTAGGGTATCCACTTTCACTTGTCTATGAACTGATATAGGCAACCCAGAAGTCCTTTTCCGTGGACACGGCTATTGAATAGATCATATTAAACCCTGCAGGGTGTACTTCTTCACACACGCTCTCGCCACTTATCGCCTGTACATCGTCATGTACCTCGGCAACCTTCAAGCGGAAGCCGGGCGAGGGAGTCGGCCACGACCGACTAACCACACAAGTCTCTCGTCCAGGTTTATCGCCTATTCGGGTTCCATCCGCAAGGAGATCCGGCCGGGTGTCGCCACGGCCCCAAACGATGTGAGCAGGGTTCCCAAGCCCACCAACGGGTGCCACTTGGTACACCGTGCCCATGTGCCTAGTCTGTCCCAAGCCCACCTGCACGGGTGCCACTTGGTAGACTACTAACACTACCTACAAACACCAGAAACTAGTTGCAACTCCTGGACAGAGATCAAGTTGATTAATAAGTCGAGAGGGGTCGAGTTACCGGAACCCAATGTGTGGTAGTAACTGTTCATGGATCACAAACACAGAACTCAGTTCCTGAGGACGGTTTCAATGAGACAACCCACCATGTACTCCTACATGGCCTCTCACCGCTACCTTTACCAAATCGTGTTCACACACTTAGTTCACACACGGTAGGACATGTTCACCACTTTCCAATTCATTCCCGATGAATCAGACCTGACTCAACTCTAAGCAGTAGCAGGCATGACAAACAAGCATAAATGAGTAGGCACAACATGGCTCAAACAACTCCTACTCATGCTAGTGGGTTTCATCTAATTACTGTGGAATGACAGGTCATGCAAAGGATCAAGGGTTCAGCTACATGCAAGTAATGATTGAATCGATGTTGTCCTAATGCAATAAAATAGAGCAGGAGCGAGAGAGTGGGATTGTATCGGAATGCACAAGGGGGTTTTGCTTGCCTGGCACTTCTGAAGATAATATAGTTCTTCATCGGTGTCATCGAACTCATCGTCGGTACATCGTCTATCGAGAGGGGACAATTACCGGCAAACAAGAGAGAGCACAATCAATGCAATGCACATATATGATGCATGATCATGTTAAGGTACTGAATTCACCTAATGCAATAATAATCCAAGTTAGTTGGGTGGAATTCAAACAAGGTTGAATTCCAACTCAAAATGCTATTTCCTAAATTACCTAATCATGATTCATCCTATTCAGTGAGGTTAACTTGTTCAAACATGCATGATCATGGCATAAACAGATTCTTCATATTTTTCTGATCATTTTTCATATATAAATTATTTCCATCCGAGTTACGGTTGAATTTATATGATTTTTTAGAAGTTTAGAGTATTTTCGGAATTTATAATCATTTCCTAATTTATTTTAATTATAGAATTACCTTCTTTGCGTCAACATGATGCCTGTGTGACGTCAGCAAGTCGACAGGGTTGACCAGAGTCAAACCTGTGGCGCGGGACCCACGTGTCAGAGTCGTTAGACTAACTAATTTTAGTTAGTCCTAATCCTAAGTTTAATTAGCAGGGCGGGCCCACACGTCAGTGAGGAGAGGGGGAGGTCAAACCGGGCAGTGGGTCAACCCACGCCGGTCGTGATCGTGGGCGCGGCGTTTAGCCGCCGGCGAGCCCGGCGGCGGCGCAAGTGCAATTGCCATTCCGCCACCAAAAGGGTCGGGAGGGTACCTCGGGAGTCGGGATGGTGAGGCTCTTGGTGGGGTGGTTAGAGCTCGGGCGGCGGTAGAGGCACCGGCGACGAGCTATGCGGCGGTCGGAGCTCGGCACGCCGGGTCGAGGCCACAGCGGCCTGGGCGATGCGGGGTTAGCACCTACGGCGTCTACTCGGTGCGGCGAGGACGTTGGACGCATGCCCGGGACCAAATGGTCACCGGAGCGTCATCGCCGGCGAGCTTTGGCGGCGGCGCTGTCGGGTGAGAGAGGTGCGGCGGCTACCGGTGAAATTGAGCATGAGGAGAGAGAGGGGAGACGTAGGAGCTCACAAGGGTCGGGGAGGCAGCTCAGCGGGCTCGGGGAAGCTCCTGCGACGGCGAATCGAGGCGGCGGTCCGAGAAGGGGAAAATGGTGGGGGCGGCGCCTCGGGGTGCTCCGGCGTCGGGAGACTTGGTGAGGAGGGAGGAGAGGGGCTAGGCGGAGCTCGGAGACATGCCGGTGAGGAGAAGGGGTGGCGGTGGCCGTGATGGAGCTCGTCGGTGGCGGCAGCCCGTTCGGTGAGCTCGGGGGAAGAGGGCCAGGGGGAAGGAGAGGGAGCGGCGAGTGAGGGAGAGGCGAGGGGCAGGCGTCGTCGGGGGATGGCGTGGGCGCCATGGTGGCAGTGTGTGCAGGCAGGCAGCTGAGGCGTGGCGAGCTCGGCGGCGTCGGTGTCCCTCCTCGCCTCTTGGCAGAGGTAGGTGACAGCGGTCTGTGGCTGGTGGGCTGGGCCACCAGTGGGCCAGCGTGGGGAGGGGAAGAAAGCTGGGCGGGTGGGCTGCTTGAGGTGAGGCCAGTGCAGTTCTCTCTGTCTCTTTTATTATTTATTTTAGTTTTCTAATATTCTGTAGGTTTTAGGGCTTTATTAAAAATACCAGGGCACTTTTAAAAATCCTGAAAATAATTGTGGGCACCTTCTGAAATATATGCAACAGCCCACATTTAGTTTCAGAATTATTTGAGCATTTAAATTATTTATAGCATTCAAATGCCCAAATTCAAATACTTCACGAATTAATTCAAAAATCCATAAATGGCCAAGAAATATGCTCATCATTTTTGGCAGAGGGTTTTACCTTTATCAAAAATCATGAACATCTCCAAAGGCATTTTGGGTTCATTGAAAATATTTTGAAGTCGAACCTATTTGAATTGTTTTAGTGCTAGGGCTTGGTCCTCCCCATTTCAATTTTCATGGAAATTAACATGATGACATGAATGCCTTAATGCAACTAATGTCAAGCAATTCTAGGGCTGTGACACATCCCGAGGGTCATCTTTATTTACCCCCCCCCCGGGCCAATGCTTGTCCAAGTGTTGGTCCAAACTAGAGCCACTTGCGGTGCCGCCCCGAGGCAACTTGGGGTATCGTCGGTTGCCGTCAGACGTAGTGTTCATCCGGTCGTGGCCTCGAGACGAGATCTGTGCGGCTACTATCGAGGTGTCGGCACGCCGGGAGGTCTTCTGGACTTGTTTTATTGCTGTGAAATGTCTTGTGGCCGGATTCGAGACTGATCGGGCTTCCGGGAGAAGGTCTATTCTTCGTTGATCGCGAGAGCTTATCATGGGCTAAGTTGGGACACCCTGCAGGGTTTGAACTTTCGAAAGCCGTGCCAGCGGTTATGTGGCAGATGGGAATTTGTTAATGTCGGTTGTAGAAAACCCAAGTTGATCTTAATTAAAATACACCAACGGCGTGTGTAACCGTGATGGTCTCTTCTCGTGAGTCCGGAAGTGAACACGGTGTTGGAGTTATGTTTGGCGAGGTTGTTTTAGGATCACTTCTTGATCATAGTTGTTCGACCGTGCTTTGCCTCCTCTTCTCGCTCTCTTTTGCGTATGTTAGCCACCATATATGCTAGGCGCTTGCTGCAGCTCCACCTCACTACCCTGTCCTACCTTTAAGCTTAAATAGTCTTGATCTCATGGTGTGAGATTGCTGAGTCCCGTGACTCACAGATTCTTCAAAACCAGTTTGCGGTGCCGATGAGACCGTGCAGGTGATGCACCCGAGCTCAAGGAGGAGCTCGGCGAAGATCTTGTTCTTTGTGTTGTTTCGTTTCAGTTGATCAGAGTGGAGCCAGTTGGGACGATCGGGATCTGTGTAGCTTTTGGGGTAGTCTTCTTTTATTTTGGTTCCGTAGTCGGACCTTGATTGTATCTGTATGATGTAATGTTTTACTCATGTATTGTGTGAAGTGGCGATTGTAAGCCAACTATGTATCTCTTTTCCTTATGTATTACATGGGTTGTGTGAAGATTACCTCACTTGCGACATTGCTTTCAATGCGGTTATGCCTTTAAGTCGTGCCACACGTGGGAGATATAGCCGCATCGAGGCGTTACAAGTTGGTAATCGAGCCTTCCCGACTTAGGAGCCCCTACTTGATTGTTTGCTGGCGTTGTTGAGTCTAGAATGGAAAATGTTTTGAGTCTTAGGATTATATATATCGGAGAGTAGGATTCTTTTACTCCTCGGTCCCTTAAATCGCTCTGGTGAGGTATCTGACGTAGAGTTTTGACTTTTCTCTTCTCAAATTTCACTAAAAAATTTTAGGATCACGTGGGTATCTTGGAATCGTTCCGATGGTTTTGTGGCGAGAACATTGTTCTTGGTGCCTCGACATTTAGGGGTTGTGGCGGTGTCCCGGGAGTTGAGCTCCGAGGTGTTGTCGTCACAATTTTATCGTTGCAGTTCTGGAATACCTGAGTTTTTTGCCGACATCGAAATCTCTTTTGTGCAGTTGTTGGTGAGATAACCATGATAGCCCAGTACTGTGGCGAGTGCGGGAGTATTGCCATGACTTGTATAACAGATGTTTTTCGAAGGTCGAGGTACACGATTTCCGAGGATTTCTTGGTTATGTGTTGACGGATGGATACAGCTGGATCTAGGTATTGTTAGTTTGGGTGATATATTTTGTGTCCCCTGTATCCCCAACACCTGATTGCATAACCAGAAAATTTCGGGAGTTTATAGGTGGGAATTCCAGTAGCTTACAGGATATCTTTCCGACAGATGTATGATTTGAGATTGGGGTTCAACGTCTAGTGGTCCGCCCATTCACGGTCGATTAAAGTGGTCATGAGGCGTCTTAAAGAATCCTTGGCTATGCTGATTCGGGGCGTCTTGTTTGTCATTCGTGGCGTCCGCTATCGTCGTGTCCGTGTGGGCCCCACCACGAACACTTTGGGCGAAATCTCTATCATGTGTTTGTTCCGCTCATTCTTGAAGCCAATCCTTTGTTTTGTTTTGTTTTTGTGGTATTCGAGTTGCTTCAATGCCAAGTGTTGATTCCATACCTTTCCTAATTGGTGTTCTCATATTGCTATGTGAATACTAATCCTTCTTGATCACTGAGTTTGTCATGTTAATTCTTTTCCAACCGGCGTGCTTCTCTTCAAGTGAATCCGATCATTCCAACATTCGCAAGATCAATTCTAAGCTTTTTCTCAACGGTGTTCGTTTCATCCGACCCAAGTTGTTTTGATTTCCCGCCCTCCCACCCTTTTTCTTCAAGGACTCAGATTTCTTAATTAAGTATCCATTTTATTGAGTGAAGTTTCTTCATTCTTTTCCTTTAATGTTTATCCGGTGATTCTCATGAAGATGCTAAAGGAAGTTTCAACCTTATCATTGTTCCATTCTAATTTTCTTCTCCGGTGGATGTAAGTCAAGTTTTCAGTGTTGATCGTATTTTTTTTCATCATTTCAAATGCTTTCTCATGTCGGTGCATCTCTTAATCATCCACTTCTCGCTATTCAATTGTTCCGGAGTGTTGAAGATATCTCAGAAGATTCTAGTTTCCATTCTCAATTCACTCAAGTTCTTTTGAGGATGCTAGCTCATTCAAGCCATTTAACTCTACCGGTGCAATATCTATTTCAAACAATTGTTCAACGGTGGTTCTTTTGAGTGGGCCCTAACCCACAGGTCTTTTCCCAGGATCTTACCTAACTCTTCTAATTTTTCAAGAGCTATTCCCAAATTCTTTGCAAAGTTTGGCGTAAGAATGAATTATCATCAGTCTTGGTTTTCTCCAAGATCTTCCAAATTATTTTCATTGTTGGTTCAACCTTTCTAATTTTCATTCCGGAGTGCTTCAATAATTCATGGTGATGTTCTCGTCGTCATTCTCGAATTTTGAAGACCGAAGAAGAGTTTCTCTTAAATCTCGCTTCTTTCTCTTCAAGATTCATGGTTCTAGCTTCGTGCCATCCTCATATTTGTTTTGATTGTGAGAATTCTTTTCACCCATCCGGAGCAATTCAGGAGTCTTTTCAGTTAGATTCTTCGGAGCCCATCATCTCAGAATTATCCATTCCAGCGTTCAGCTCTTGTTCTCCAAATCTTACCGGTGCATCATTCAAGTATTCACTAATCAGTTCATGATCTCTCCGTTCTCATGTATCTAAATCCCCTCAAATATCTTCATTCATTTTCCAATTCTTCATGCTGAATTGTGCCTTCTCTACGTTCATTCTCAATTCTTACGGTGGTTCGTTCAAGATTTCACTTCCTTCATTATCATATCAATTCATTTGTTGTTTCCAAATCCCACCGGTGGTTCCATCAATACCTTCCCAAGTTTGCGCCATATCTATCTTAATCTTTTCTACGGGAATAAGTAGTATGCCAAATCCGTTGCTTGTCATCAATCTAAATTGGTGAAGGATACGCATAACATAATTCTTGTTCTTGTTTCATCCAAGTGATTGACTCATTCTTCCGGAGTTCGTAATGGTATCAATTTCTCAGTTCTAAGTTGTTCATCTCTTCTTTCTGGAGTTTGTTCATCATATCACAATTTCGGTACGAGATGCTTCATCTTTTCTTTCCGGAGTTCCAACTTTTCTCGGTTATATCATTTCAAAGCTTCATCTTATCACTGCAAGGCTTCACCTTGTGTTTTCAACTTCTCTTTCTTTCTATCACCCTTTTGGTTACCGGAGTTCATCATGGAGGTTCTACATGGTGCTTCCTCAAGGATTCTTTTCATTCTTCAATTGTTCATCAATATTTCTCTCGGAGTTAAGATCCGTCAAGCTATACTCTAAAATAAACATGGTGCTCAACACATGTTTTGTTTTCAGGAGTTCAAGCATTCTACTTCTTGCATTCCGAAGTGCAATTCTTTCTACCTTATCTCTTGAGATGGTGTTATGTCACTCTTGGCAATTTCCCTTCGTGTTTCATGATTCACATGTTGTCAAGAATGAGGTATTTTAAATCCATCAATCTCTTCATTAGACTTATCTTGGGCTATATTTCACCTAAAGCTTTCCCTAAGAATTGTTGCTAATTATGGTGCTTATTAATGACCCAAGTTCTTCATTTGTCCTCTCGGTGAAACAACTTTCTCGTCTCCTTGTAGATATCAATCCAATCGTTTGTTTCCGTTGGTGGCAGAAGCTCACCTCATAATGTGGAGATGTTTCCATAAGCCCACTACAAGCTTATTCATTTCGTTGTTGGTTTTCCAACAACTCCGTTCAATTCTTCTTTGCAAGGGTGCTTTTCCAAGTTCATTTGTGGTAGAAGTTGTCATTTTCTTCTCCATTCCTTTATTCCAATGACCTATCTTCAATTTTTCTTCCGGAGGCATTGTGATGTTGCACTCTTCGACCCATCATCTTTCTTTTGTCAAGATCATGTTCTTTTTCTCGCTTATCCATTTTACCGGAGTGTCATGTTTTCATTCGAGTTCTCTCATCTTATCAAGTTTTGCCTGCTTCCTCAACCGGAGAGCTGTCTGAAACCTTTCTTACCCCTTGTGCTTTTTTTTTCAATAGTTAGGAGGCAGTATGTTGTTGATTTCATCAAGTATCATCCCATCTTCTCAAGTTCATGTTATATTCCTTCCATGTTCAATCGGAGTGCTGCCCGAATTCTTCCTCTCTCATCTTGTTTTAAACGGAGTGGTTTCGAATTCTATCGTGTCCATTAAACTCTTGATTTATGCCTTTTCAACCTTCAAGTTCTCGTAATACTCCTTGTTCCTCTTTTCGACCGGATTGTTTTCAACCTTGTTCATCTTCGTTGTGTTCTTTCTTTCATTTTGCTCAACCTCTCAAGGTTCTTTGGTTTCACTCGTTTGTCAAAGAAGCAACTTAGTTTTACCTCTCATCTTCCTCGTCCTTTTCCCTCCGGTGCCATCCTAGATCTCGGGACGAGATCCTCTCGTAGTGGTGGAGTGTTGTAACACCCCGGATACAACTTTCCATATTCGTAACTCCGACTCTTGCCTTTTCCGGAGATGTGTTATTTTATTTCCTTCGTGGTTGGGTTTTTGTCTCTTGTTTTGTTTTTTTTTTGTTCATGTCGTGCATTTCATCTCATGGCATCATGCGCATTGCATCGTCATCGTTTTCATAAAACTCGTAGCCGTTAGTAGTTGTCGTTTCTCCCCTTGGCTTCGTGGCCTGTTGTCAGACCGCTTGTCCCTGTTGACCCCTCTCAGATCAACCGGACCGCTCTCTTCTCCCTCTTTTTCTGAGCTCATCAAAACCTTTTGTCTCCATGGCGTTTTGCCAAACCCGTCGAGCGCGTGTCTGAAACTTCCCCGAACCCGACCGGGCTTTCACGTTCTTGATGGGTTCAGATCATCCCCTAACGTCTATAAAACGTCTCCGTTTTCTCTTTTGGACTCCCTAACCTGTTTGTTTTTGACCGTTCGATTCTAATCGGAGGGTCCGTTTTGCCCTAAGCTAACCAACCTACCTATATAACCAGTCCAACCCTAGTCCTGTCGCATCGATCCATCTTATCCTCCCGCCGCCGCCACCCATGTTCCTCGGGAGCTTGTCCCATCGCCCACCAAATCTCCCACCTCGGGATCCTCCTTCATCCAATCAGTGGCTGCGCCCCCGATCCAAATCCCCTCGGCCTCCACTCGCTGCCATCCAGCAGCTCCTTCTCTGCCCCGAGCTTCTGCCTCCTCGTTCGAGCGCCGCTGGAGTTGCTCCATCCGTCATGCCTCGCGTGCATGGGGAGAACCCCGGTGAGCTGCATGCCCGTTCCTTTTTCTCTTCTCTCTCTCACGCGTCTCTCTTTCTCTCTGTACCGCTGCAACAGGGAGCCGCCATGGCCATGGATGCCGTCCGCCGCCTCCAGCTCGAAGCTCTGGTGCGCCCAAGCCTCGGAGGAAACCGGGTCCGGCCCGGATCGACCTTCCCAAGCCCCCGACACCGGTCTCCCCTGCTTCTGCGTACGGGGGCGACGACGACCATGCCCTTCCTCCCCTGCCTCCTGGACAAGTCCGGCCTCCTCTGCCCCTTGCCGATCTCCTCTGCCTCGCCCCGTTCGCCCGGAAGTTCCGCAGCGCCACCGGAGCTCCCTCCGCCGACGAGAACCACGCCGCAGATGAGCACAACGCCGCCCCTTCGCTTCCTTCTACCTCTGCCTTCCTCGCTCTCTCAACTCGCTCTCTCTTCTTGTCAACAGGAGCTCCGCCATGGACCGCCCAGGGCCTTCTCTTGCCTCGATCTGTCAAGCCCGCCGCCGGGAACGACCTCCACCTCCCAGGGCCATGGCGACCTCACCGTCCGAGCCTCCTTCGCCGTCTCCCGCAAGTTCCAGGGCGCCGCTGCTCTGCCTCGTCGTCGCCGGAGACCGCTGCAGCTCCGTCCCCGCCGCCGTTTGCCTCGCGCCGGAGTTGACCCAGCCGAGCGCCTCCTCTGCTGACCCGCGACCCTGAGCCCCCGCGCCGATCCCTCTCCGTCCTGCCGCTTGCCGGAGTTCCCCCTGCGCCCGTCCAGCCGCGCTGCTGTCTTCTCTGCCTGCGTCAAGGCCAAGACGAGCACGAGCGCCAAGTCCAGGTCGATCCCCTCATGCGTTGACCGCCCGACGCCCTCCAGCCGCGCTGCGGGCTGCCAACAGCCAGATCCACCAAGCCAGCGCCAGGCCTCCTCTGCTTCCAGTCGGGCCTTGGCCCAGGGTGAGGCCACCCCCAGCCCCTCCTGTGCATTGCTGGCCCAGCCGCCGCCAGTGGGTTTTTTTCCGTTCTGCGATTTTACTAATTATCCCAGGATTTACTGTTTTGCAGAAAACCCCTTGTTCATCATGCATTTAATAACTCACAAATGGTGCATCGGATTAAAATGTTTTATATATGTAATATGCTCAGAAAATTGTGTAGATTAATAATATGCCACTTTCATCTATGTTTAAAATGTTTAAATTGATGTTTGCTTTAATTTGCTATTATGCCATGCTAAAATGCTTTAATTCATAACTAAATAACCGTAACTCGGAATTAAATGTTCTTTATATGTAAATGGGGTGGAAAAATGCCTAGATTAACATGGTCCACTTTATGTTGCTGTTTAACAACTCTAAAATTGTGTTTAGGGCAGAACAGTACCGAATCTAAAATATTGCTCATGGGGATTTTCCGGAATTGTTGTTTCTTATTTCCGGCCTCATTTAAACTTGCCTAAATAGTTAGTTAATTATGCTCCACCTCTTGCCATGTTTAAAAACATTTAATATTGTTGTGTACCTAAACGAGATCAAACTAAATAAGTGTTGTGGTGTTCCGTCAATATGCAACTCGTTGCATATTGGGCTCCATTTAACTTGTAGTTTTGTTTGTGCATATTGCCATGCCATGCATATTTAAACCGGACATGCATCATACTTGATTGCGCATCATGCCATGTTTATGCTTGTGCATTTATCATGTTGTTTGTTTCTTTCCGGTGTTGCTTCTCGGTTCCGGTAATGTTGCGATTGTGAGGATTCGTTCGACTACGCCCGTTTGTCCTCTTCATGGACTCGTTCTTCTTCCTTGCGGGATTTCAGGCAAGATGACCATACCCTCGAAATCACTTCTATCTTTGCTTGCTAGATGCTCGCTCTTTTGCTATGCCTATGCTACGATGCCTACCACTTGCTATATCATGCCACCCACATTGCCATGTCAAACCTCTAACCATCCTTTCCTAGCAAACCGTTGTTTGGCTATGTTACCGCTTTGCTCAGCCCCTCTTATAGCGTTGTTAGTTGCAGGTGAAGATGAAGTTTGTTCCTTGTTGGAACATGGAGATGTTGTTCCTTGTTGGAACATGTTTACTTGTTGGGATATCATATATCTTATTTAATTAATGCATCTATATACTTGGTAAAGGGTGGAAGGCTCGGCCTTATGCCTGGTGTTTTGTTCCACTCTTGCCGCCCTAGTTTCCGTCATATCGGTATTATGTTCCCGGATTTTGCGTCCCTAACGCGGTCGGGTGATTTATGGGACCCCTTGACAGTTCGCTTTGAATAAGACTTTTCCAAAGAAGGCCCAACATTGGTTTTACATTTGCCTCACCTAGCCTTTTTTCCTTGGGAGTCGCGCATCCCGAGGGTCATCTTTATTACCCCCGGCCAATGCTTGTCCAAGTGTTGGTCCAAACTAGAGCCACTTGCGGTGCCGCCCGAGGCAACTTGGGGTATCGTCGGTTGCCGTCGTAGTGTTCATCCGGTCGTGGCTCGAGGCGAGATACGCTGGCTACTATCGTGGTGTCGGCACACCGGAGGTCTTCTTTGGACTTGTTTTATTGCTGTGAAATGTCTTGTAGCCGGATTCCGAGACTGATCGGGCTTCCCGGGAGAAGGTCTATTCTTCGTTGATCGCGAGAGCTTATCATGGGCTAAGTTGGGACACCCTGCAGGGTTTGAACTTTCGAAAGCCGTGCCCGCGGTTATGTGGCAGATGGGAATTTGTTAATGTCGGTTGTAGAAAACCCGAAGTTGATCTTAATTAAAATACACCAACGGCGTGTGTAACCGTGATGGTCTCTTCTCGTGAGTCCGGGAAGTGAACACGGTGTTGGAGTTATGTTTGGCGTAGGTTGTTTTAGGATCACTTCTTGATCATAGTTGTTCGACCGTGCTTTGCCTCCTCTTCTCGCTCTCTTTTTGTATGTTAGCCACCATATATGCTAGGCGCTTGCTGCAGCTCCACCTCACTACCCTGTCCTACCTTTAAGCTTAAATAGTCTTGATCTCATGGTGTGAGATTGCTGAGTCCCCGTGACTCACAGATTCTTCAAAACCAGTTTGCGGTGCCGATGAGACCATGCAGGTGATGCACCCGAGCTCAAGGAGGAGCTCGATGAAGATCTTGTTCTTTGTGTTGTTTCGTTTCAGTTGATCGAGAGTGGAGCCAGTTGGGACGATCGGGGATCTGTGTAGCTTTTGGGGTAGTCTTCTTTTATTTTGGTTCCGTAGTCGGACCTTGATTGTATCTGTATGATGTAATGTTTTACTCATGTATTGTGTGAAGTGGCGATTGTAAGCCAACTATGTATCTCTTTTCCCTTATGTATTACATGGGTTGTGTGAAGATTACCTCACTTGCGACATTGCTTTCAATGCGGTTATGCCTTTAAGTCGTGCTTCGACACGTGGGAGATATAGCCGCATCGAGGGTGTTACACACCGCTAGGTGACAAACCTATTGCAGGAGCAGATGCAGACGTTATGAACATTTGGCTAGCTCAATATGATGACTACTTGATAGTTTAGTGCACCATGCTTAATGGCTTAGAATCGGGACTTCAAAGACATTTTGAACGTCATGGACCATATGAGATGTTCCAGGAATTGAAGTTAATATTTCAAGCAAATACCCGAGTTGAGAGATATGAAGTCTCCAACAAGTTCTATAGCTAAAAGATGGAGGAGAATCGCTCAACTAGTGAGCATGTGCTCAGATTGTGCAGGTACTTCAATCGCCTGAATCAAGTGGGAGTTAATCTTCCGGATAAGATAGTGATTGACAGAATTCTCTAGTCACCATCACCAAGTTAGTAGAACTTCGTGATGAACTATAATATGCAAGGGATGACAAAAGTAATTCCCAAGCTCTTCGTGATGCTGAAATCGACGAAGGTAGAAATCAAGAAAAGAGCATCAAGTGTTGATGATTGACAAGACCACTAGTTTCAAGGAAAGGGCAAAGGGAAGAAGGGAACTTCAAGAAGAACGGCAAGCAAGTTGCTGTTCGAGTGAAGAAGCCCAAGTCTGGACCTGAGCACGAGACTAAGTGCTTTTGCTGCAATGGAACTGGTCTTTGAAGCGGAACTACCCCAAGTATTTGGCGGATAAGAAGGATGGCAAAGTGAACAAGAGTATATTTGATATACAGGTTATTGATGTGTGCCTTACTAGTGTTTATAGTAGCCCTGAGTATTTGATACTTGTTAGGTTGCTAAGATTAGTAACTCAAACAGGAGTTCTGAGAATAAGCAGAGACTAGTTGAAGGGGAAGTGACGATGAGTGTTGGAAGTAGTTCCAAGATTGATATGATCATCATCGCACACTCCCTATACTTTCGGGATTAGTGTTAAACCTAAATAAATGTTATTTGGTGTTTGCGTTGAGCATGAATATGATTTGATCATGTTTATTGCAAAACGGTTATTCATTTAAAGTCAAAGAATAATTGTTGTTCTGTTTAAATGAATAAAACCTTCGATGGTCATACACCCAATAAAATAGTTTGTTGGATCTCGATCGTAGTGATACACATATTCATAATATTGATGCCAAAAGATGCAAAGTTAATAATGATAGTGCAACTTATTTGTGGCACTGCCGTTTAGGTCATACTGGTGTAAAGCGCATGAAGAAACTCCATGCTGATGGGATTTTGGAATCACTTGATTATGAATCATTTGATGCTTGCGAACCGTACCTTTTGGGTAAGATGACTAAAACTCTGTTCCCTGGAACAATGGAACGAGCTACTGACTTATTGGAAATAATACATACCGATGTATGCGATCCAATGAGTGTTAAGGCTCGCGGCGTGTATCGTTATTTTCTGACCTTCACAGATGATTTGAGCAGATATGGGTATATCTACTTGATGAAACATAAGTCTGAAACATTTGAAAAGTTCAAAGAATTTCAGAGTGAAGTGGAAAATCATCATAACAAGAAAAATAAAGTTTCTACGATCTGATTGTGGAAATGAATTTTTGAGTTACGAGTTTGGTCTTCATTTGAAACAATGTGAAATAGTTTCGCAACTCACGCTACCTGGAACACCACAATGTAATGGTGTGTCCGAACGTCGTGATCGTACTTTACTAGATATGGTGCGATCTATGATGTCTCTTATCGGTTTACCACTATCGTTTTGAGGTTTTGCATTAGAGACATTTGCATTCACATTTAATAGGGCACCATCTAAATCCGTTGAGACGACACCGTATGAACTATGGTTTAACAGTAAACCTAAGCTGTCGTTTCTTAAAGTTTGGAGTTGTGGTGCTTATGTGAAAAAGTTTTCACCTGATAAGCACGAACCCAAATCGGAGAAGTGCGTCTTCATAGAATACCCAAAGGTAACTATTGGGTACACCTTTTATCACAGATCCAAAGGCAAGTTTTTCGTTTCTAAGATGGATCCTTTCTAGAGAAGAAGTTTCTCTCGAAAGAAGTGAGTGGGAGGAAAGTAGAACTTGATGAGGTAATTGTACCTTCTCCCTTATTGGAAAGTAGTTCATCACAGAAATCAGTTCCAGTGATTCCTACACCAATTAGTGAGGAAGTTAATGATGATGATCATGAAACTTCAGATCAAGTTACTACCGAACCTCGTAGGTCAACCAGAGTAAGATCCGCACCAGAGTGGTACGGTAATCCTATTCTAGAAGTCATGTTACTAGACCATGATAAACCTACGAACTATGAGGAAGCGATGATGAGCCCAGATTCCGTGAAATGGCTTGAGGCCATAAAATCTGAGATATGATCCATGTATGAGAACAAAGTATGAACTTTGATTGACTTGCTCGATGATCAGCAAGCCATGTTAAATAAATGGATCTTCAAGAGGAAGACAGATGCTGATAGTAGTGTTACTATCTACAAAGCTAGACTTGTCGAAAAAGGTTTTTGACAAAGTTCAAGATGTTGAATACAATGAGATTTTCTCACTCGTATCGATGCTTAAAAGTCTGTCCGAATCATGTTAGCAATTGCCACATTTTATGAAATCTGGCAAATGGATGTCAAAACTGCATTCCTTAATGGATTTATTAAAGAAGAGTTGCATATGATGCAACCAGAAGGTTTTGTCAATCCTAAAGATGCTAACAAAATGTGCAAGCTCCAGCGATCCATCAATGGACTGGTGCAAGCATCTCGGAGTTGGAATATACGCTTTGATGTGTTGATCAAAGCATATGGTTTTATACAGACTTTTGGAAAGGCCTGTATTTACAAGAAAGTGAGTGGGAGCACTACAGCCTTTCTGATAAGTATATGTGAATGACATATTGTTGATCGGAAATAATGTAGAATTATTCTGCAAAGCATAAAGGAGTGTTTGAAAGGAGTTTTTTCAAAGAAAGACCTCGGTGAAGCTGCTTACATATTGAGCATCAAGATCTATTGAAATAGATCAAGACGCTTGATAAGTTTTTTCAATGAGTACATACCTTGGCAAGATTTTGAAATAGTTCAAAATGGAACAGTCAAAGAAAGAGTTCTTGCCTGTGTTGCGAAGGTATGAAATTGAGTAAGACTCAAATCCCGATCACAGCAGAAAAATAGAAAGAGAATGAAAAGTCATTCCCTATGCCTCAGTCATAGGTTCTATAAAGTATGCTATGCTATGTACTGCACCTATTATATACCTTGCTCAGATTTGGCAAGGAGGTACAATAGTGATCTAGGAGTAGATCACTGGACATTGGTCAAGAACATCCTTAGTGAGGACTAAGGAAATATTTCTCGATTATGGAGGTGATAAAAGAGCCCGTCGTAAAGAGTTACAACGATGCAAGCTTTTTACACTGATCCAGATGACTCTAAGTCTCAATCTGGATACATATTGAAAGTGGGAGCAATTAGCTAGAGTAGCTCCGTGCAGAGCATTGTGGACATAGAATATTTGCAAAATACATACGGCTCTGAATGTGACAGACCCGTTGACTAAGCTTCTCTCACAAACAAAACATGATCACACCTTAGTACTCTTTGGGTGTTAATCACATAGCGATGTGAACTAGATTATTGACTCTAGTAAACCCTTTGGGTGTTGGTCACATGACGATGTGAACAATGGGTGTTAATCACATGGTGATGTGAACTATTGATGTTAAATCACATGGCGATGTGATCTAGATTATTGACTCTAGTGCAAGTGGGAGACTGAAGGAAATATGCCCTAGAGGCAATAATAAGTTATTATTTATTTCCTTATATCATGATAAATGTTTATTATTCATGCTAGAATTGTATTAACTGGAAACATAATACATGTGTGAATACATAGACAAACAGAGAGTCACTAGTATGCCTCTACTTGACTAGCTCGTTAATCAAAGATGGTTATGTTTCCTAACCATGGACAAAGAGTTGTTATTTGATTAACGGGATCACATCATTAGTTGAATGATCTGATTGACATGACCCATTCCGTTAGCTTAGCACACGATCGTATAGTATGTTGTTGTTGCTTTCTTCATGACTTATACATGTTCCTATAACTATGAGATTATGCAACTCCCGTTTACCGGAGGAACACTTTGTGTGCTACCAAATGTCACAACGTAACTGGGTGATTATAAAGGTGCTCTACAGGTGTCTCCAAAAGTATATGTTGAGTTGGCATAATTCGAGATTAGGTTTTGTCACTCCGATTGTCGGAGAGGTATCTCTGGGCCTTCTCGGTAATACTCATCACCTAAGCCTTGCAAGCATTGTAACTAATGAGTTAGTTATGAAATGATGTATTACGGAACGAGTAAAGAGACTTGCCGTAGCGAGATTGAACTAGGTATTGGATACCGACGATCGAATCTCGGGCAAGTAACATACCGATGACAAAGGGAACAACGTATGTTGTTATGCGGTTTGACCGATAAAGATCTTCGTAGAATATGTAGGAGCCAATATGGGCATCCAGGTTCCGCTATTGGTTATTGACCAAGAATAGTTCTAGGTCATGTCTACATAGTTCTCGAACCCGTAGGGTCCGCACGCTTAAGGTTCGATGATGTGGTTATATTATGAGTTTATGAGTTTTGATGTACCGAAGGAGTTCGGAGTCCCGGATGAGATCAGGGACATGACGAGGAGTCTCGAAATGGTCGAGGCGTAAAGATCGATATATTGGACGACTATATTCGGAGTTCGGAAAGGTTCGAATGATTCGGTATTTTTCGAGTACCGGAGAGTTACGGAATTCGCCGGGAGAAGTATTGGGCCTTATTGGGCCCTGCAGGAAAGAGAGAGGGCTGCCTAGGGCAGGCCGCGCCCCATGGCCTAGTCCGAATTGACTAGGGGAGGGCCGCAACCCTCCTTCCTTCCTTCTCCTTTCCCTCCTTCTCTCCTACTCCTACTAGGAAAGGAGGAGTCCTACTCCCGGTGGGAGTAGGACTCCCCCCTGGCGCGCCTCCTAGGCCGCCACCTCCTCCCTTTCTCCTTTATATACGGGGCAGGGGCACCCCATGGACACACAAGTTGATCTACGGATCGTTCCTTAGCCGTGTGCGGTGCCCCCTCCACCATATTCCACTTGGTCATATCGTCGCGGAGCTTAGGCGAAGCCCGCGCCGGAGAAGTCATATCATCGCGAGCTTAGGCGAAGCCCTGCGTCGGTGGAGCATCATCATCGCCACCACGCCGTCAGGTTGTGGAACTCATCCCGACACTTTGCTGGATCGGAGTCCGGGATCGTCATCGAGCTGAGCGTGTGCAGAACTCGGAGGTGCCGACGTTCGGTGCTTGGATCGGTCGGATCGTGAAGACGCACGACTACATCAACAGCGTTGTTATAACGCTTCCGCTTTCGGTCTACGAGGGTACGTGGACAGACACTCTCCCCTCTCGTTGCTATGCCATCACCATGGTCTTGCGTGTGCGTAGGAAATTTTTTGAAATTACTACGTTCCCCAACACCCACGTGCCGAGCTTTTTCTCCGGCGGTCCCCACGCCACCGCCCCGACAATGCCCCGCCACCGCCGGTGACCACCGCCCCCATCCTAAACCCTAAGATAGATAGTGGGGTACCTCTCCGGCGAGCCCCCCTCCCCGCTGCGGCTGGTTCTTCCTTCACCCCGGCGAGCCCACACCTTGAAAATCGACTGACCCAAAAGTCGATTCAGTCGACTGAAGTGTAGCCAAATCAGAGTAGCATCGCAAGCAAGAGCAAGAGCGAGAGCAGCAGCGTGAGCAAGAGCAATAGCAAGAGCAGACCAGGCATGGGACCGAGAGCAAGAGCAGAGCAGCAGAGCGAGCAAGAGCTAAAGCAGCAGCAGCTCCTACTGATGTGGACGTCGCCGCCGAGGGAGCGACGCCGTGGAGGAAGTGGCTGGCAATGCCACCGTGGATGCATCCGCACCGTGTCGGCTCGGGACCGAGCGCCGGCAGCACCGTGAGATCGAATCAAGAAGAAAATGCGGCGATAAGTGTACAACCTCTTTGGTGGTGCCGATTAGGCTGCAGCTTCATCTGAGGAAACGGTGACGATGATGCTCTTCCAGTTGTGCAGGTGAAGACGGCGGTGTGGGAATGGAGGTGGCACGAAAGACGAGGGGAACGTCGGGGCAGCTCCTTGGAGGTGGAGGACGGGGTGGCTGTACCGGCGGGACGATGAGATCAACGACGGATCCTCATCTGGTACGGTGGATGAGGGACGTCGAGGTGTTGCTGTGGACGACGTCGTTGGGGAAGAGGCTCCGGCTGGGTGGCGGACGGAGCAGGGTGTGGGGTTTCATCGCGGGTTTTCGCGGCCTCGGTGTACGAATGGGTGGGCGGATGGGATG
Organism: Aegilops longissima; assembly: GCA_021605205.1. NCBI lineage: Eukaryota > Viridiplantae > Streptophyta > Magnoliopsida > Poales > Poaceae > Aegilops > Aegilops longissima. Next base: position 89,973,499 of record CM038681.1, read on the forward strand.
GCACTGGGGAACCATGGCTTAGAGACGCGCTTGTCCGAAATGTGGGTAAGTTACGAAAGTACCCCCCACCGATTTGAGGCGGTTCTTTCGGTTCAGGGGTACCACGGGCATTTCACGTGTCGGAATTTCACAGGAGGTGGGAGTTTTCGCGCGTGTTGTAATTTCGGAATAGCAAGGCGCGGGTTGAGATGGAGGAGTTGTCGAGCACTGTGAGACAAAGATATATCTTAAATATTTCGGGCTAACAAGGCGCGGGTTGAAATTTCCGGACAAGCCTAACGTGTACTGTACCAAATCAATGCGCACTACAAATGTCATTCAAAACTTTGAATTCATGTTATGTTCAATTAAAATATTTTGCTACGTGTATAATGCATGCAACCTACTACTCAAATGAACGTTTTAGTGCATTCCAAACGTATATACTACCGCTTCAATATGAACTAAATTTGAATAAGATCTACAGTAATGATTGTTGTGAAGTCAAAGCATTTGAATTCGTTTCTCTGTTTTAATAAGATCTACAATCATCATTATTGTCAAGTTAAACCATCGTTTGTGTATTATCTTCACAGCACACCACATGATTAGTCTCGAGTTACATATGAACTATGTGTACTATATGAACTCGAACTAGATTTTTTGAATCCACTTTCTTTTGATTTCAAATCACATTACATTTCTAGCTCTAGCAGATCTTCATAATCTAAACCATGTCTCATATGTATAATGTGTTTATCACATTATGTATGGTGCCCCACCCCCTACGCCTACAAGTATTTAGATGTGAGTTTCAAACACCACACATTACCACAAATTCAAATAAAATGTGAGAATGTTCGATATATAGTATTGTTTAGATTGCTCGATATTTAGTTGTAAGATGCAAACACCGCACATTATCACAAATTCAAATAAAATGTGAGATTGTTTGATGTATAGTATGGTTTAGATTGTTCGGCATTTAGCTGTGAGTTGCAAACGCCATGCATTATCACATTATGGTATAACATGTGCACAGCACGTGTATCACCGCTATATTCATGCATGCAATGTTTAAAACACTATGATCTCCTATTCAAATATATGAATCCGCTTTCATATCAAATTATGATCTTTGTTAGTCTCTTACACCCACACAATCCTCTAGCCTTTGTAGCTACCACTAACTTTCTCTCGTGCATGCACACGCCCTCCTCGCCCTCCTCCTCCCTCGGCATTCTATCCACCGGGCACATTCATTTTTTTTCTTTAGGTCGTTCTCCCAGAGTCTCCACAACTCCTTTCTGACACACACCGATCGATAAACCTCTCCAGCGATGCCTGCCTATAGCATACACACACAGCTTCAATCTCCTCCTTTATGTGTCCTTGCCTCGTGTCTCTCATATGGTCAGACACACGTGTAAACTCTCGCCCCTCTTTTCATCGATCTCACAACCGCACACTCCTCCCCCTATCTAGCTAGTAGTTGGGCCTCTCGCACCACCTCCTAGCTCCATTCTCTCTGTCTATCCGTCTCGCTAGGCCTTATTTGCCTCTAACAAATGGACGTACACCGACCGATCTCTCGCTATACATATAGCCAGCTAGGTCCTTATAACTCGTTTTTACCCACACATCGATCGATCTACCTCATTAGTTGTGTCTCTCCCTTTCCTCCGACAAACAACAATTGATCCACCGATCTAGTTAGGTTTGCTTACCAAACACATGGTTCCCCTTCATCATCAATGGATGTGTCCCGACAGATCTATCACGCACAGGCACACACAGAAACACATCCCCACTCTTATTGATAACATTGTAGTTCCACCCTCAGTTTGTCTAGTAGGCCTCTCCCAACATCCCCGAGAAGCAACTCCATCACCCATCCAGCACTCTACCCCTCTTCCTCCCTCTCCCTCCCTCTCTCTCTCCTCTCTCTCTCTCTGTCCCATCATATTTCTCGTCCTTCAGTTATGTATGGATGTCGACCGATCTCCCTCAAGACATAGCTAGGTCTCTCCTTCTCAACACATATACGAGTCGTTCTACCTCTATAGTTAGGCCTCTGCCTACCCCTCCCCCACCCCTCCCCCACACACACCGATACATCAAGCGCTCTAGTCATGTCTCCCTGCCACACACAAACTTGACATGTGCCCTCTAACGTTCCGGTAGGCCATTCGCCCTATATCTTTGACTTGCACACACAAACACAATTTTGATGGCTCTCTTCATCGATCTCGCACCCACCCACTTGATCCTCTCTTCGACTCGATCGATAGCTATGACCCCTCCCTCTCTTCTCGTGGATTGCCCGACCCTCTACGTATGATATGGATAGGCCTCCATTTCACACACATTGCATGCAAAATTTTGTTTGAGATGTCATCGACACATATTCCCACAAATAATTCACGAAATCAACCTCCCACCCCACCTCCACCCCCCGCCACAAAACAAAAAACACTCACGAACGCGGTTTGTATCTCTCACACACACCCACGTAGGTGGGGGACGTGCACGAAGAGAAGAGGTGCATGCACGGCGCACGTACTCCCGTATCTTTCCCAAGCACACCCGCGCGGATACATGGTGGAGCTCATTTCTGTACGAAAAAGGTAGCCCACGTGGTAATTTGGCACGTGTACTGGTTGTCCACTTGGTGGAGGGAGGATCGTCTACCACGGGTGAACAAACAAATTGTGACTTGACGCGTTATGTTAAATTAAAAGAAGAGGCAAGCCATGTGGGGCCAACCTTAGAGGCAAGGCTCTATACACTGGAGTACTTTTGATGTGTCCCATCAGCTCGCAAAACGAGGAGAAGCCTGCTTAGTACGCCGTCTCCCCCGCCCACGGGCGCGGTGGCTCGCAGGATGAGGTGAAGCTTGCTCCTCCCTCGCCCATGCGCGCGGTGGCTCCCAGGACGAGGAGAAAAATTTACTAATCCCTCCGTTTACTCCTCGTCCCTACTACCTTGGTTATAGATATTATATCATATTGTTTGGAATATATATTTCCTTTAGTAGATTTCAATATGAACTACTAGTACATACTCCAAACACTTATGTATATAGACGTATTTTAGAGTGTACATTCACTCATTTTGCTCCGTATGTAGTAGCACTCTCCCTCGCCCCACGACCCTCACCCATGTGGTGGACGTGCAGCAATTCATTCGGTCTCATATAGCCAGAACGATATATATTGCACTACCATTATTGCTCGACTTCCCGAAGAGGCGAAGAGCCAATCGCAAGGTTAATATTTTGGAGATGCCAAGCGCAAGGTTAATAGGTGCCGCGTCATTTATAAATATTTTTTTTCTTCAGTGGCATGTACGCAATATGATAGGTTCATATGGAGAGAAAAGGAAACCGCTCCACTATATACATAGTCAGGACGGGCCAGCCTACACGGTTGCTTGTTGGGGTTGCTCTCTTCACACTCTCTCGCACAAAACGACTGTGGCCACATCTCTAACATCCCGGTGGATCACGTCCGCTTGGGGAAGGGGTGGATGCTAAGTGTAGAAGCGGTGGCCGTCGCCGAAGGCGAAAACCCACTGTCGGCACATCCCGATCAGGGGTCCCCGCCGTTATCTCTCACAAAGACGGTGAGGTTGCCTTCGTCCCTTGCTCCTTTGCCGTGGCGTGTGCGTTGCGCGCCCCGCCGCCCTCCTCAAGGTTGAGCTACGTCCCTCGGTATAACTCCCTTTACAGCCGGCTTGCACCATCGCTCCAGCTTCCCACATCACTCCTCGTGGATATTTCTCTACTTCTTTGCCCCGCACATACCGATACCTCTCTTGGCTTCTCGTGATTGTATTTGTGATGAGTTTATGTCTCATCAACTAGTCCTAGTAATCTTATTCTAATCACGCTTCTTCAATTTCTTTGCCACAGGATGCTCATCTCGATTTTGGTGAAACTGCACAAAATGATCCGATGGTCAAAAGGTTGCAAACTTCATTTATTAGGAAGCTCGAATGTTGCCAAGAAATTGAAGCCTGGTCGGGGTTCACGGTTCAAGGGCTAGGGACTGCATGGATCGTTTTTCTTTAGCTGCCTCTGTTCCAAAATAAGTGTCAACTTTAGTAGTAGTACAACTTTGTACTAAAGTTTGCACAAAGTTGAGACACTTATTTTGGAACGGAGGAGTACATATTTGCTATGGTCTGTCAATCATTGAGATGCAATAGCATGCATGTTAGTCTCCTTTGTATTTGATGAAATGTTGCAACGGGCAACCTTGGACGCAAGATACATGTAACAGGAGCTGGAATCTTCATAGCATTGTACAAATTTATCTCGCTGATAAATTACAGTACGTACTATTACTATACTAGTACTTCCTCTGTTCCTAAATAGAAGTCTTTGTAGAGATTTCACCATTAACCACATGCGGATGTATATAGATGCATTTTAAGTGTAGATTCATTCATTTTGTTCCGTATGTAGTTCACCTAGTGGAATCTCTACAAAGACTTATCTATTAGTAATAGCTAGCCCCCACTACTAGGAATTCTCTATCCTCTCCTTGAGCCACATCATCAAAATTGACGTAGCCGTTAGATGAAGTAAATCAGTCATAATAGCCGTCTGATCTAGATGTTGAGAGGCTCAAGACTAAGCCACATGCAAGCATGCAGAAATACCGTGGCACATGCATGTGAGTGGGTTTTAAATCACATCAACATGTTCTGCATGCAAGCATGCACCGTAGCATGCATGTAAGTGAGCTTTAAGTCCCATTAACATGTCAAAAGAAAAATATAATCCCATTATGCAAGAGGAGTTGGCTGATCTTTTTTCCTTACGTGGGATGATCTAAATGATGATGGGAGTTTATTTAGTTTGGCTACCACATTTGTCATGCGGTTATAGATTTTTTTAGTTCTATGAAATCGATAATTTTGTGCAGAGAGATATATCGCTGTTCATGCACAGCTGGGACTCATCTAGTAATATTTAGGAACGGAGGAGTACTATGTAAAGAGTTAGGTGTCGCGCGGTGATAGTGTGAGGTGGGCCATGTAATCACTGAGCCTGCGTGTTTTCACTGCTCTTGCACTCCTCCGCTGTAAGAATGGAGAAAATTGTAATCTACTACCTCCTTTCGCCGAAAGCGTGGGACATCCAGCAGTCCTACCACCTCAGTAATAAAGACCAATGAGTCGTCAAATCACATAGACACAGCTGTAAGTTGGACGGACGAAGCAACCATCACTCTTGCGCTAGTGAGAGGTCGCGTCCGCTCTGCCCGGGCATGAATGCGGCACCGATTCTTTGGAGCGGCGCTGACCGTTTCGGGCGGGAAGCGCGCGCGGGCAATGGAGGGGCTTTGGGTGGGCCAGGCTGGTGAGGAGCGGGCGTGGCAGCTATCCGCATGTCCCTACCGGACATGCCCGGAAACGAGAGGATGCACCAACTCTCGCGGCTAAAATCGTACACTACACACCATATCTCTGTAGGAGTAGGTCGATCTGTCGCACTCTCTAACACACACATGCTGTTAAACACACACACGCACACGCACGCACCTTGGTCGCGTTGCACCTTCTAACGTGACTTATTACACCTAGACGGAGGGAGTAGTAAGTATACGAGATACGGTGGCACACTGACTTAAGTCGAATACAAGTGCCCACAATTTGTGTGCATGTTATAATAAGGATTAACTTAAAATAGTACGTGAGCGAACAGAGGGATCAATTGGACAGTCTTCCCGAGCAGTAGCAAGATGTGTGAGGTAGTAAGATACACCACTGGCGCTTTTAATTTTTCTTATTAATTTGTTTGTTTCACCCTCTGACTGGTGGGACCCAACGTACTACGTGGAGAGAGGTAAGGTGACTAAGGCTGCATTATTTCTACACCATTGTGGATAGTCTTACCACCAAAGCCACATGACACGATTATGATTGAAATCCTAATGACTCCCACACACACACACAAAAACACGGCATGCCTGTCACACGAATGCAGGAATGTATAAAAGGTTACTTTCCTCTTGTTGAACATAACGGGAGGGTTGTGTAGCTGGTTAGCCTGTTCGCTCATCAAACTTGAGGTCTCGGGTTCGATAACTACACTTGAGCATATTTTTTGCCATGAGGATTCTTTGACTGGTCAAAATGTTTTCTAGGGTTTGCACGCTACACACTCTCTCTCCAGTATATATATACACGCTGGAGCCTCAGTGCTTGTAGTTGCTCTCTTCACACTCTCTCGCCCTCTCTCCGCTGGAGCCTCGGCGCTTGTAGTTGCTCTCTTCACACTCTCGCGCTCTCCAGGTCTAAACAAGACTTCGTTGGCCTCTCTCTCCCCTCACTGCTGCTCAAAGAGCCGGCAGGATCCGTCCGCCGGGAAGGGAAGGAGGCTTAACGCTGTCACTGTCGGCGAGGGAGGGAATCCACTACCGGCGCTGTTGTTCACTTTCCACCCAGCGGCGGCGCGGGAGGGCCTCCGACCCCTTCTTCTTCGCAGCCGTCATGTCGCCCACTGAACCACGCCCCAAGAACCTTAAGGTATATTTTACTTACTCCACATGCATTGCTCTAGCTGCATGTATACCATGAATCTAGGACGTGGTTCAAAGAGGAAAGGAGTGGGGGAAAGTAGTGGGAAAAGTTGTATATAGCATGAATCTAGGACGTGGTTCAAAGAGGAAATGAAGGGGGAAAGTTGTATAGCATGAATCTAGGACGTGGTTCAAAGAGGAAAGGAATGGGGGAAAGTAGTGGGGAAAGTTGTATGCATAAATCTAGGACGTGGTTCAAAGAGGAAAGGAAGGGGCGAAAGTACTAGTTCAAAAAGGAAAGGAAGGGACGAGGCTGTAGAGTTTGAGCAGGACTAGATTTGCTGCGCTCACATAGGGAAAGGTGTCTAAAGATAACAAAACTGGGACCAACACAAATATGCTCCATGGTTGTTTGTTCTTTGTTGCAACAGACTGTGCATGACCACAGTACATCCGTAGATGCACATGCTGCTGGTGCATCCACTGTCCCGTGCAACTCATTAGCTGTTGTTAATCTAAGGCCCTGTTTGGTTAAAAACTCCCTTGTCCCTACCTGCTTGGTTCCAGGGACTAAACATGGACTAGAGGTTATTAAATGACATGATAAAAGACCATGTTACCCCTAGTAATGAACTAATAGTAACAAGGTGCGATGCGTGGCAGGGCAACTGTTGGAAAAGTCCCAAAAGACTCCTCGGGGTCTTCTTTCTTTAGTCCCAAATGCCCACTTTTAGTCCCGAAAAGTCCCTCCTGTTTGGTTTAGATGTGGTGACACGGATTTTTTTAGTCCCTACACCAAAATGTCCTCGTAAACAAACACCCTCTAATAATGCTGTTGGAAAATTGATGTAATGCCCCAGTTAAAAGCAAATTACATGTTTAACGAATTTTATTGTTAATATAGTCTCTATGTTAATATTAATCAATGCCACCGTTTGAGAAATGCTACTGTCTTGCTTTCTTTCCCATTTAGATAAGGTAGATGCTTCTTTTTGTTGGCTTCTGTGTCATCCACCGTTATTGACCACTAATTGTTTCCTTTGCACCTCTGTGTAAACAGGGTTATCTACTTCACCTCGTTGCCATTGTGACCTTTTGTTGCACTGCACAAAACACTTTTGTTTTAAGAGTGTTTTGTGTAGTTCAACCAAAATGTCACACCGACAATGTTGCTTGATTGCTTGATCTTAGTGGAACTCCACAAGAGGAGATCTTACTTCCTATCCGTTAAGGCGAATTTGGTTCAGATCTTCTTCTTGTGAGTTGTTTGAATTCGCATCATGAGAGGTCAAGACTAGCCTTCTTTCACATGATTCTGCAGTGTGCTTTCATATGTTGTGCTACTTGTACGATAATGTTGCTTGATTTTAGTGAACTGCACAAATGGAGACAAGACTTCCAATCTGTATGTGCACCGTAATATCCCATTGAGGTAAGATAAGGATATTTCACAACTGTCGGCCTGTATTTTGCCACTTTCATCAGAAAATTAAGTTTAGTACTATACTTTTACTCCCTAATTGACATGCCAAATCTTACATTGAAGGCGAAGCTTGTCTGTTATTGAACCAAGTGATGAAGGGGAAGAACAAGCGGAAGAAAAACAAAAATCAACTCCCGGTGCTGTAATGAAGCACTGGAACTGTGATGACACAAGTAATGATATAGTTTTGCATCTTAATTTATTGCTATGGCTGGAATGAGCAATTGTTTTGCCACTGATTTGATGCCATACGTAATTATCTCTACTTGTGCAAACAGGGATCTTCTTTGAAGATACCATATATTTTAGTGGAACTGCACAAGAAGATGTTGGAAACATTAAACTAATCGAGGAGTATATAGTAAGCATGGCCACCCCCGTAGATAGAAACATATGGTTCCGGAGAAGTGCTTCATTTGTATGCTCTACACAATCAGCCTCCTGACAAATGTTGGTACTCACCCACTGATTTCATCCATATGATTGAGCTTTGTCATCTCTATTGGTGTTGTGCTACTGTTTAGATACTGTCATGAAAAAGTGGTATTGTCCTTGAGAAGTGCTTCATCTGTGTTGTTTTAAATATTTCCTTTCCTTTTTTCGAGCAAACAGGATCATCTTCCTCTGAAGAAGAATATGGAGTACGTGAAGTGACTAGTTCCGATTATGCCAGGATGAAGAAGCCATGTCTATCTTCTCATCAGAAGGAGCAGTTGAAGGATGGTTACATTACTCCCCACAAGACCAAACTAACTTCAGCTCAGAAGGAGTGACAAATCTCCATTTTTTTGCTGTGATGCGTGAGTACAATGTTGTTCTAGGATTCTTTCGGTGAGTTCCATTTTCTAAAAGTGTGCTCTACATGGACCATGTATGTGCTGTTGAAACTATCAATTCATAGTATAGTTTGCTTTATACTAATCACTTTTTGTATTTAAAGTGCAAACAGGGTGCTCAGCTTGATTTCAACGGAACTGCACAAAATGTTCATGAATACATCGAATCATTCATTTCCACCACAAGAAAGGAGGTGCCCATAAGTTCAAGGTGTTGCAACATATAAGGAGAAATCATACAAGCTACTGCGAATTTGGTTGATTTTGGTGGAACCGCACAAAAGAACAGCTGGTTTATTTAGCACGAGGTGCCATGTCAATGTCCAAACTGATGGCAAACCCTGCCCATTCCACAATCGTAGGCATTTGATATTTTGGAATGGGACAACCTTGTCAAATTTTGCTCATTGATTTTAGCAAGATATGCGTTTGATATTTTCGAATGGGACGCCCTTTGCTGTCAGCAGCGGCGATTATTTTTTTCTTTATTCTTTAGTTGTGAAGTAAATATTTCCTCTAACATGTGAGTCGCTGAGATGCATAATCATCGATTGTTTTGAATGCTCTCTATGAATTGCCAGGCCTGTGGGTTTGATTGCAATGTCGTAAACGCTAAAAGCTGCTCAAACTCTTTGTCTTTCTGTTCCTTTTACTTTGCACATTGTGAAAGTGCATACTTTTTGTATAAGATTGGTCAAACTAGAGATACTTTGACTGCAGACAAAACTTGTATGCAGACTAGAAAGGACCGGAGGAGTACATGTGAAACTGCTGCAAACGTGGTGATCACCCCAGGAATAATGCTAGTACGTATTGTTTTGCATGTTCATCCAATGCCGTGATACAGAATTGAACTAATCAAATAAATTCATTCATACACGGTCGGATTTCATATAAACATGTCGGATTTCATTACATTTCATACATTCTTCAACTAAAAAGGGTGTTTAGGACGCATGCATCTCCTGGATGCGAGGCGGCGGTCATCCTCCTTTAAAAACTAAAAAGGTGCGCTGGAGGTATAATTAATTAACCGGCTACCCACCTGTGTCCCGCTGAGCGAGCAGAAGCTTGAGTGACTTAACTGCAGGTGCAGTTGCGTGAATCGACATGTGGCCTGTTGGGCCCACATGTCGATCGCCAACCGCACCAGCAGATTAAGTAGAAGCAGCGTTCTTCTCAGCGCAGCTCTCCGACTCCACGTCGCCGCCAAGAAGCTAACCGGCCGTCAATGGTCAACCCGCCTAGCTTGGCTTCATCCGGAGGGTAGCAGCGGAGGCCTTACTTGGACCCGAGCGGCGGCGACCTACCATGTTCTACTCTTCCTCGTTTTCTGTGTGGCGCGGCCTCGTTGGCAGCGGGGCGGGGCCTCGGCGGAGCCGGCGATGTCCTCTGTCTCGTTGCCGACGGGCAGCGCCTCAGCGGAGCGGTGGAAATCCTCCCCCACGTTGATGGCAGGGTGGGGCCTCAGCTGAGCCGGCGATGTCCTCTGCCTCGTTGTTGGCGGGGCGGGGCCTCGGTGAAGCCGGCGGTGTCCTCTGCCTCGTTGTTGGCGCCGCGGGGCCTCGGCGGAGCAGGGCGTCCTCGACGCCAGCGGAGCGGGGACTCGTCGGAGCCGGCATTGTCCTCTGCCTCGTCATTGGTCTCGCCAAAAAGCGCCTCGCCCGCTTCATTGCCCTCTTTGCTAGCCTCTTTGTAGGCGGCCGCAGCCTCCACCACCCGCATGCGGTACCGCCAGCGCTCGAGGCGGCCCTTGCGGGCGGAGCGGTACGAGTCGAGCAGCGCCTCCTGCTCCGCCCGCTCTGCGGCGATCTGCTCCTCCGCCTGCAGGTGCTCCTGGAGGAGATGGTGGTTGTAGGCGGCGTCGGCCTGCGCCTCCCGGAACTGCTCCTCACGCATCGGCCTCACCCTGTCCATATATTGGGCACGGGCCTCGCCGATGGTCATGGTGCAATGCACCGGCGAGGATGGCGCGGAGGAGGGGGTTGGCGCCGGATCGTCGACTACCATGTTCTCCATTAGGACGTCGTCGTCCTCCGGCTGCCTGCCGACCAGCCGGTCGGCAGCAATGGCCGCCATCTCCTTGTGGTCCATCGTCCGCCTGTCCCGAAGAGCGCTGGAGCGCGAGGAAGCCATGGTGGGCAGTAGTGGTGTGGACAGGAGAAAGGGAACGGATGCGGATGACTGCGGCTATGGCCGGCGCAGCAGTTTATATAGCAATGGTGGGCGGGCGGAGGGACGGACGTGTGGCGCCGGAGTAGCCGCCTCGGCAACCATGTATCATTAATGTGTGCGGCAGATGGACGGACGAACGGCACTTGTGTCGTTTGAAGGCGGAGCAATCGCCTGCACCGGGAAGCGGGGCGGCTGGCGCAGACTGTTTCGGGCGGAAAGCGCGCAAGGGCGAGGAGATGACTTTACTTGGATAGGATGACAATGGGGACCCACCAGGTCCATAGCCTCACGTACGCAAGTGCCTCCTTGGTTTCCTGACATCACGGTCCCACACCATTATCAACCTATGTACTCTAGTCAATAAACGAGAGAATTGCACAAGAAGCGGCCGACAGCTGGGACCAAGCAGCTTGAGCAGTATTTGTGTTTTTGAGGTGAGCACTGCAGATTTTTTCGATGTTTACCCCAGATATTAATTTTTCTCCTCTGAATAACAACGAAAACATCGCTGTAGGTATTAATTGGGCGGGTTGTGGCCCGTCTAGCCCAGGCCAGATATCCAGCCCAGATATTAATTTTTTTTCAAGCTGAAAATGGCTAGCCCAGCTATAATTTTTTTAGGAATACCGAGGCAAGGTCAAGTTGTTATTCACCGCTCACTGGCTGCAAATCTTTCCTAGGAGGGATGCATTAGGCTTGACAAGAAAATGGGCTTTAAGAAATAATAAATGGGATGTAATTATAAAACTGGGTAGTAACTATTAAAAATGCACCAAACAGTGATTACTTTATAAAATATTATTTTGGAATATTGAAAATTTAATTTCATTAATTGTTATGAAGCGCAATGTTTCGTTGGATTTTACGTAAATTTATATTGAAATTTTATTTAATCTGACTAGAAATTTTGGGATAAAAATATTCGGATCCCATCAAAATGTGGGAATTTTTATTGAATTCTGTTTTGACGGTTGGTTGAAATGGGCTGTAGCTTTAACAAACTGTAAATGGGCTGTAGTAAATTTCATTAGAATTAAAAAATGGGCTACACATTCTTACAAATCTAAAATGGTCTATAAGTTCTCTGCCACACACTTCTGGCCTTACTAAGTTGACGCGTCCCCTAAAAAAACAGAGTTGACGCGTATGCAAGGCTTTGTCAACTTATAGTCAACACACGGTTCTAGCAGCAGTGGCCGTTGGATGTCCATCCAACGGATGCCGTGCTTCTTCTTCAATCTTGGATATTCTAGCTTCACCCGCCCAAAAAATGATTCCTCCCCCTCACATATGGGGCGCACCGTTTCATAAGCTGACCTGTGGGCCTACTAAGTTGACGTACCAAGGGCTTTGTCAACTTAGTCAATAATAAACGATTCTAGCTGCAGTGACCATACGATGTCCATCCAACGGCTGTCGTGCTTCCTCAACCTCTGGTCTTCTTGCTCCAGCCGCCCAAAGCAGCGCCGGTCGTGCCGCCTGCTCCTGCCTCCCGTGGCCGGCTGTGCTGCTGCGGAGGCCTCACCGCCCCCTACTACTCCCACCGTTGGCCAGGCCATCCCTCCACTCACCCACACCCCCTGTTATTCTGCGACGATGGCAGCGCAGCCGAACCAGTGAACCCTCGTACTCCTCTCCGCGTGTGCATCCACTGCCGCGTCTTCCCCGGCTCTGCGTCGTCCCCTTCCTAGGCCTCGCCGTCGTCCACCGCCGTGGTGCTCTCGGCGCGGTGTGGTCAACGTGGTCAAGGAACGACTTCCATCGGACGTAGACTGTACGTGGAGAGGCTGACAGCTGGGTCCACGGCAGCCGCAAGGAAGTGCCTCCTTATTACGCGCAAAATAATTATTCCTCCACCTGACAACGGGGACCCACCGGACGGGCCACCGTATTTCATGAAAAAAATGATTCGCCCCCTGACTGCTGGGACCCACGAGCTACATCTTCGCATGCAGGGAAGTGCGTCCGGGAAAAAAACGATTCGCCCCCCTGACTGCTGGGACCCACCAGCTACATCTTCGCACGCAAGGAAGTGCGTCCGAAAAAAAAGATTTGCCCCCCGACTGCTGGGACCCACCAGCTACACCTTCGCACGCAAGGAAGTGCGTCCGGGCCAAAAAAACGATTCACCCCCCTGACTGCTGGGACCCAGCAGCTACACCTTCGCACGCAAGGAAGTGCGTCCGGGCCAAAAAAAAACGATTCACCCCCCTGACTGCTGGGACCCAACAGCTACACCTTCGCACGCAAGGAAGTGCGTCCGGGCAAAGAAACAAAATGATTCGCCCCCCTGACTGCTAGGACCCACCAGCTACATCTTCGCAGGCAAGGAAGTGCCTGATAGTCGGGGCCCACCTGGTCGAAGCGTACGTAGCGTTGTCATCTTGGTCGCGAACGTGTACGTACATACTGGTCGATGTAGAGGCGCGCACGTGTCGTAGTAGAGGCGCGCACGTAGCATGTACACGTACGTAAGGCGGCCAGGGTGCAAGAAAGAAAATACGGCCACGTATGTGTACATACGGGCGGGGTCTCGAACGCCTAGTCGCGCATACGTACGGCGAGGGCTCGTGTTCATGGGGAGGCAACGGAATGCGTCGTGTTCATGGGGAGGCAACGGAATGCGTCGTGTTCATCGGGAGGCAACGGAACGCGTGGGAGCCAACCGGCTTGGACGGAACAGGCGATGGAAACGAGGCCTGGCGTAGCGCACAACGGAGGAAACGGACCTCCTACGGTCGAAACGGGGGTCCTGTTGATCGGGAGGGGTGTGGCGTACCGCAAAACGGAGGAAACAGACCTCCTACGGTCGAAACGGGGGTCCTGTTGATCGGGAGGGGTGTGGCGTACCGCAAAACGGAGGAAACAGACCTCCTACGGTCGAAACAGGGGTCATGTTCATCGGGAGGGGTGTGGCGTACCGCAAAACGGGACTCCACGAGATAATGTTCATCTCCACCGTTGGCCTCCTCCAGCCTCCACGGGCTACCGTCGACCTCCTCCAGCCTCCACGGGCTCCTGTTCATCCAGCCTCCACCGCGCTTACTCCACCGCTCTTGTTCAACCACCCTCCACGGGCACCCTCCACCGTCTCTGCTCATCCAGCCCTCCACACCACGGGTCCTGTTCAACCACCCTCCACGGCCACCCTCCACCGTCTCATGTTCATCCAGCCCTCCACACCACGGGTCCTGTTCATCCAGAGGCAACGCCACCGCCCTCGTTCATCCAACCCCCCTCCCCATAACGCTCATTGTTCATCAATCGATCGGCTTCGTTAGCAGCAGAGCGAAGAATCGCTCCATCGGGTTCGATTAACAGCCATCGATCGATCGCTTCGGGTTCGAGAACGCGTAGCCTGCGCAGGCAATCGCCGGATTCATTAGAGCCCAACGCCCGCTTCGGGTTCATTTAGAGCCAACGCCGCACACACGCAGCAGCGTCGTGTCACGAGAAAGCGCGCATCGCTCGGCCCCCGACCTCCCAGCGTAACCGGCAACTCCACGAAATTTTCCTACCCCTTGCTTCTACCATGGTTTTTTCCGTCATGGACGGCCCAAAGAATGTCATGTAGCTGCGTCTCCGGCCCGCCCAGGATGAAAAGCCCATTTTCTGTCATGATTTTTTGTCATAGAAGTAGGAGCCCACCACATCTATGATGATACCGGATTCTGTCACAATTATCGTCATAGAAGTGTCATATGTATGACAGAAAAAAAATTCGTTCGGCCCAAAATGTCACGGATGTGTCTTTTTTTTAATGCTCCTGCCTGCATCTACTACTATTACTCCACACATCGACCGCTATCCAGCATGCATCTAGAGTATTAAGTTCATAAGAACAGAGTAACCCATTAGGCAAGATGACATGATGTAGAGGGATAAACTCAAGCAATATGATATAAACCCCATCTTTTTATCCTCGATGGCAACAATACAATACGTGTCGTTTCCTTTTCTGTCACTGGGATCGAGCAACGCAAGCTTGAACCCAAAGCAAAGCACTTCTCCCATTGCAAGAAAGATCAATCTAGTAGGCCAAACCAAACTGATAATTCGAATAGACTTGCAAAGATAAACAATCATACATAAAAGAATTCAAAGGAGATTCAAATATTGTTCATAGATAATCTTGATCATAAACCCACAATTCATCGGATCTCGACAAACAAACCGCAAAAAGAGTTACATCGAATAGATCTCCAAGAGAATCGAGGAGAACTTTGTATTGAGATCCCAAGAGAGAGAAGAAGCCATCTAGCTAATAACTATGGACCCGAAGGTCTGTGGTAAACTACTCACACATCATCGGAGAGGCTATGGTGTTGATGTAGAAGCCCTCCGTGATCGGTTCCCCCTCCGGCGGAGCGCCGGGAAAGGCCCCAAGATGGGATCTCACGGGTACAGAAGGTTGCGGCAGTGGAAATAGGGTTTTGTGGTGCTCCTGGTTGTTTCCGGGGTATATGCTACGTCTTGGCTTGCGTTGGTTTTCCTCGAAGAGGAGAGGGTGATGCAGCAAGTGTAGCGTAAGTATTTCCCTCAGTTTTTGAGAACCAAGGTATCAATCCAGTAGGAGGCTTCTCAAAAGTCCCACGCACCTACACAAACAAACTGAGAACTCGCAACCAACGCAATAAGGGGGTTGTCAATCCCTTCACGGCCACTTGCGAAAGTGAGATCTAATAAAGATAGTATGATAAGATAAATATATTTTTGGTATTTTATAGTATAGATGCAAAAATAAAGATGCAAATAGAAGTAGATTAGGAGCAAATATGATAAGAGATAGACCCGGGGGCCATAGGTTTCACTAGTGGCTTCTCTCAAGATAGCATAATTATTACGGTGGGTGACCAAATTACTGTCGAGCAATTGATAGAAAAGGGCATAGTTATGAGATTATCTAGGCATGATCATGTATATAGGCATCACGTCCATAACAAGTAGACCGACTCCTGCCTGCATCTACTACTATTACTCCACACATCAACCGCTATCCAGCATGCATCTAGAGTATTAAGTTCATAAGAACAGAGTAACGCATTAAGCAAGATGACATGATGTAGAGGGATAAACTCATGCAATATGATATAAACCCAATCTTGTTATCCTCGATGGCAACAATACAATACGTGCCTTGCAACCCTTTCTGTCACTGGGTAAGGACACCGCAAGATTGAACCCAAAGCTAAGCACTAGTAGGCCAAACTAAACTTATAATTCGAAGAGACTTGCAAAGATAACTCAATCATACATAAAATAATTCAGAGAAGATTCAAATATTATTCATAGATAAACTTGATCATAAACCCACAATTTATCGGATCTCGACAAACACACCACAAAAGAGTTTACATCGAATAGATCTCCATAAGAGAGGGGAGAACATTGTATTGAGATCCAAAAGAGAGAAGAAGCCATCTAGCTAATAACTACGGACCCGAGGTCTGTGGTAAACTACTCACAACTCATCGGAGGGGCTAGGATGTTGGTGTAGAATCCTCCGTGGTTGATTCCCCTCCCAGAGTGCCGACAAGGGCTCCAAGATGAGATTTCAGCAGATCTGAGAAGGTTACGGCGGTAGAAATTGTGTTTCGTGGTGCTCTCGGATGTTTTTGGGGTACGTAGGTATATATAGGAAGAAGAAGTACGTCGGTGGTCGCCCGAGGGGCCCACGAGACAAGGGGGCGCGCCCAATAGGGGGGCGCGCCCTCCTATCTCGTGGCTTCCTCGGAAGCTTCTTGACTTGCACTCCCGAAGGTTTCATTCCGTTTGGACTCCGTTTGATATTCCTTTTCTTCGAAATACTGAAATAGGCAAAAAAAACAGCAATATGGGTTGGGCCTCCGGTTAGTAGGTTTGTCCCAAACGTGATATAAATGTGTAAAATGAAGCCCATAAACATCCAAAAGGGGTAATATAATAGCATGGAACAATAAAAAATTATAGATACGTTGGAGACGTATCAAGCATCCCCAAGCTTAATTCCTGCTCGTCCTCGAGTAGGTAAATGATAAAAGAGAATTTTTGATGTGGAATGCTACCTAGCATAATTCATAATGTAATTTTCTTTATTGTGGCATGAATGTTCAGATCCAAATGAATACAAAATAAAAGTTCATATTGATAAAAGAAATAGTAATACTTCAAGCATACTAATCAAAGTAATCATGTCTTCTCAAAATAGCATGGCAAAAGAAAGTTCATCCCTACAAAATCATATAGTTAGGCTATGCTTCATTTTCGTCACACAAAGATGTTCCCAACTTCTATACCCCCGATGACAAGCCAAGCAATTGTTTCATACTTAAATAATCTTAAACTTTTTCAACCTTCACGCAACATGAGCGTGAGCCATGGATATAGCACTATGGGTGGAATAGAATATGATGATGGGGATTGTGTGGAGAAGACAAAAAAAGAGAAAGTATCACATTGACGAGGATAATCAACGGGCTATGGAGATGCCCATCAATTGATGTCAACATGAGGAGTAGGGATTGCCATGCAACGGATGCACTAGAGCTATAAATGAATGCTCAACAAAAGAAAACTAGTGGGTGTGCATCCAACTTGCTTGCTCACGAAGCCCATCGTAGCAATATACACGCCAAGTTCTATAATGAAAAATTCCCACTAGTATGAAAAAGACAACTTATGAGACTCACTATATGAAAAATATGGTGCTACTTTGAAGCACAATATATGAGACTCACTATATGAAGAACAAAGTGCTACTTTGAAGCACAAGTGTGGTAAAAGATGATAGTAGCATTGTCCCTTCTCTCTTTTTCTCTCATTTTTCTTATTTGGGCCTTTTCTCTTTTTTTATGGCCTCTTTTTTTCTTTTTTTTCTTTTTCGTACGGAGTCTCATCCCGACTTGTGGGGGAATCATGGTCTCCATCATCCTTTCCTCGCTTGGGACAATGCTCTAAAAATGATGATCGTCACACTTTTATTTTCTTACAACTCAACAATTACAACTTGATACTTAGAACAAGATATGACTCTAAATGAATGCCTCCGGTGGTGTACCGGGATGGTGCAATGAATCAAGAGTGACATGTATGAAAAATAATGCATGGTGGCTTTGCCACAAATACGATGTCAACTACATGATCATGCAATGGCAATATGACAAAAGTAAAGTATGTCATGATGATTATGAACGGAACGGTGGAAACTTGCATGGCAATATATCTCGGAATGGCTATGGAAATGCCATAATAGGTAGGTATGGTGGCTGTTTTGAGGAAGATATAGGGAGGTTTATGTGTGATAGAGCGTATCGTATCACGGGGTTTGGATGCACCGGCGAAGTTTGCACCAACTCTCAAGGTGAGAAAGGGCAATGCACGGTACCGGAGAGGCTAGCAAAGGTGGAAAGATAAAAGTGCGTATAATCCATGGACTCAACATTAGTCAAAAGAACTCATATACATATTGCAAAAATTTAGAAGTCATAAAAAATCAAGTACTACGCGCATGCTCCTAGGGGGATAGATCGGTAGGAAAAGACCATCGCTCGTCCCCGACCACCACTCATAAGGATGCACAAGCCAGGTACACTTCATGTTTCAAATTTGTTACACAACTTTAACCATACGTGCATGCTATGGGAATTGCTAACTTCAACACATGCATTCTTTAAATTCATACTCACCCAACTAGCATGACTTTAATATTACTACCTCCATATCTCAAAACAATTATCAAGTATCAAATTGATCATAGCATCCAATTCACTTCCTATGATAGTTTTTATTATACCCAACTTGGATGCCTACCATTCTAGGACCAATTTTATGACCATAGCAAATAACATGATGTTCTAAAAGACTCTCAAAATAATATAAGTGAAGCATGAGAGACTAGCAATTTCTTCAAAATTAATACACCACCGTGCTCTAAAAGATATAAGTGAAGCACTAGAGCAAAAACTATCAAGCTCAAAAGATATAAGTGAAGCACATAGAGTATTCTAGCAAATTCTAATCAAATAGGCTTCTCCCAAAAGGTGTGTACAGCAAGGAAGATTGTGGTAAACTAAAAAGCAAAGACTAATATAATACACGACGCTCCAAGCAAAACACTTATCATGTGGCGAATAAAAATATAGCTCCAAGTAAAGTTACCAATGAATGAAGATGAAAGAGGGGATGCCTTCCCGGGGCATCCCCAAGATTAGGCTTTTGGCTATTCTTGAATATCTTGGGGTGCCATGGGCATCCCCAAGCTTAGGCTCTTGCCACCCTTTATTCCATAGTCCATAAAAGCTTTACCCAAAACTTGAAAACTTCACAACACAAAACTCAACAAGAAATCTTATAAGCTCTGTTAGTGAAAGAAAACAAAACCACCACATAAGGTACTGCAATGAACTCATTATTTATTTAATTTGGTTTTAAACCTACTGTATTCCAACTTCTCTATGGATTATAAACTATTTTATTGGCCATAGATTCATCAAAATAAGCAAACAACACACGAAAAACAGAATCTGTCAAAACAGAACAGTCTGTAGTAATCTGTAACTAACGCAAACTTCTAGAAGTCAAAAATTCAGCCAAAATAGGAAGACCTAGGAAATTTGTTTATTGATCAGAATTAATTGGAATAACTATTTTATCACGTTCTGGTGACCTTTAACAATTATTTTCGTGAACCGAAAGTTTCTGGAAATTACAGCAAAATCAAATAACTATCATCCATGAAGATCCTATAGGTTTAACTTGGCACAAACACTAATTAAAACATAAAACCACATCTAAACAGAAGGTAGATGGATTATTTATTCCTAAACATAAACAAAAACAAAAACATAAATAAAATTGGGTTGCCTCCCAACTAGCGCTATCGTTTAACGCCGTAGCTAGGCATAAAAGCGAAGATAGATCTAACGAGTGCCATCTTTGGCACTAAACTCATAAGTAGCACGCGTGATAGATTCATAAGGTAGTTTAACTTTCTTTCTTGGAAAGTGCTCCATGCCTTTCTTTAATGGAAATTGGAATCTAATATTCCCTTCCTTCATATAAATAATCGCACCAACCGTTCTAAGGAAAGGTCTACCAAGAATAATAGGGCAAGAAAGATTGCAATCTATATCAAGAACGATAAAATCTACGGGCACCAAGTTTCTATTTGCAACAATAAGAACATCATTGATCCTTCCCATAGGCTTTTTAATGGTGGAATCCGCAAGGTGCAAATTTAAAGAACAATCATCAAGGTCATGGAAACCTAGAATATCACATAAAGTTTTCGGAATCGTGGAAACACTAGCACCCAAATCACACAAAGAAAAACACTCATAATCTTTAATTCTAATATTTATAGTAGGTTCCCACTCATCATTAAGTTTTCTAGGTATAGAAACTTCCAAATTAAGTTTTTCATCATAAGATTGCATCAAGGCATCAACAATATGCTTGGTAAAAGCTTTGTTTTGACTATAAGCATGAGGAGAATTAACAACGGCTTGCAACAAGGAAATACAACATTTTATAGAGCAATTATCATAATTAAATTCCTTGAAATCCGAGATAGTAGGTTCAACATTATTAGAAGTTGAAGATTCTTCAATCTCACTTTTACCAAATTTAACATTAGGATCTAAAGATTCCGAATTCTTGGGACGCCTTCTAGGAAAAGTTGATTCATCATCAATCCCATAATCATAAAAATTCATATTTCAAAACATAGATCTAATCGGAGATGCATCAATAACTTTAAGATCCTCATCATTATTTTCACGTAATCTAGAAGAACATGCTTTTATAAAGCTTTCTTTCTTAGCACGCAATCTAGCGGTTCTTTCCTTGCACTCGTCAATGGAAATTCTCATTAATTTGAGAGACTCGTTGATATCATGCTTAGGAGAAGAAGATCCAAGTTTAAGAGAATTAACATCAAGCGAAAGTCTATCAACGTTCCTAGCCAATTCATCAACTTTGAGAAATTTTTCTTCAAGCAAAGCATTAAAATTCTTTTGAGAGATCATAAATTCTTTCACACTATTATCAAAATCAGAGGGCATCTTATTAAAATTACCATAAGCATTATTGTAGGAACTTCCATAATTATTAGAGGGATTACTAGGAACGGTCTAGCATTAAAATTTCCTCTATAAGCATTATTTCCAAAATTATTCCTACCAACAAAATTCACATCCATAGATTCATTATTATTCTCAATCAAGGAAGACAAAGGCATATCATTGGGATCAAGAGGAGTATTTTTAGTAGCAAACATCTTCATAAGTTCATCCATCTTCCCACTCAAAACATTGATTTCTTCTATAGCATGCACTTTTTTACTAGAAGATCTTTCGGTGTGCCATTAAGAATAATTAGCCATAATATTATCAAGAAGTTTTGTAGCATCTCCTAATGTGATTTCCATAAACGTGCCTCCCGCGGCCGAATCTAAGAGATTTCTAGAGGCAAAGTTCAAACCGGCATACAAATTTTGTATGATCATCCATAAATTCAAACCATGAGTAGGGCAATTACGAAGCATCAATTTCATTCTTTCCCAAGATTGGGCAACATGCTCATGATCAAGTTGTTTAAAATTCATAATATCGTTCCTAAGAGTGATGATCTTAGCGGGAGGAAAATACTTAGAGATAAAAGCATCTTTGCACTTGTTCCAAGAATCAATACTATTCTTAGGCAAAGACGAAAACCAAACTTTAGCATGATCTCTAAGTGAAAACGGAAATAACTTCAATTTGACAATATTGTTATCTGTATCTTTCTTCTTTTCCATATCACACAAATAAACAAAGTTGTTTAGATGAGTAGAGGCATCTTCACTAGGAAGGCCGGTAATTGATCTTTCATAACAAGATTTGGCAAAGCGGTATTGATTTCACAAGACTCATCATTATTAAGAGGAGCAATCGAGTACTAAGGAAATCATTATTATTGGTATTCGAGAGGTCACACAATTTGGTATTATCTTGTGCCATGGCAACAAGTAATCCAACACACAAGCAAACAGAAAAACGGCAAGTTTAAAAGAGAGGAGGAGATTGGGAAAGAGAGGCGAATAAAACGGCAAGGGTGAAGTGGGGAGAGGAAAACGAGAGGCAAATGGCAAATAATGTAAATGTGAGGGAGATGGGTTTGTGATGGGTACTTGGTATGTCTTGACTTGAGCAAAGACCTCCCGACAGCGGCGCCGAAATCCTTCTTGCTACGTCTTGAGCTTGCGTTGGTTTTCCTCGAAGAGGAGAGGGTGATGCAGCAAGTGTAGCGTAAGTATTTCCCTCAGTTTTGAGAACCAAGGTATCAATCCAGAGGAGGCTTCTCAAAATTCCCACGCACCTACACAAACAAATTGAGAACTCGCAACCAACGCAATAAAGGGTTGTCAATCCCTTCACGGCCACTTCATGAAAGTGAGATCTAATAAAGATAGTATGATAAGATAAATATATTTTTGGTATTTTATAGTATAGATGCAAAAAGTAAAGATGCAAATAAAAGTAAATTGGGAGCAAATATGATAAGAGATAGACCCGGGGGCCATAGGTTTCACTAGTGGCTTCTCTGAAGATAGCATAAGTATTACGGTGGGTGAACAAATTACTGTCGAGCAATTGATAGAAAAGTGCATAGTTATGAGATTATCTAGGCATGATCATGTATATAGGCATCACGTCCATAACAAGTAGACCGACTCCTGCCTGCATCTACTACTATTACTCCACACATCGACCGCTATCCAGCATGCATCTAGAGTATTAAGTTCATAAGAACAGAGTAACGCATTAAGCAATATGACATGATGTAGAGGGATAAACTCATGCAATATGATATAAATCCCATCTTGTTATCCTCGATGGCAACAATACAATACGTGCCTTGCAACCCTTTCTGTCACTGGGTAAGGACACCGCAAGATTGAACCCAAAGCTAAGCACTTCTCCCATGGCAAGAAAGACCAATCTAGTAGGCCAAACTAAACTGATAATTTGAAGAGACTTGCAAAGATAACTCAGTCATATCTAAAATAATTCAGAGAAGATTCAAATATTATTCATAGATAAACTTGATCATAAACCCACAATTCATCGGATCTCGACAAACACACCGCAAAAAGAGTTTACATCGAATAGATCTCCATAAGAGAGGGGGAGAACATTGTATTGAGATCCAAAAAGAGAGAAGAAGCCATCTAGCTAATAACTATGGACCCGTAGGTCTGTGGTAAACTACTCACAACTCATCGGAGGGGCTAGGATGTTGGTGTAGAAGCCCTCCGTGGTTGATTCCCCCTCCGGCAGAGTGTCGGCAAGGGCTCCAAGATGAGATCTCGCGGATACAAAAGGTTACGGCGGTGGAAATTGTGTTTCGTGGTGCTCCCGGATGTTTTCGGGGTACGTATGTATATATAGGAAGAAGAAGTACGTCGGTGGCCGCCCGAGGGGCCCACGAGACAGGGGGTGTGCCCTCCTATCTCGTGGCTTCCTCGGAAGCTTCTTGACTTGCACTCCAAGTCCTCTGGATCACGTTCGTTTCAAAAATCACGCTACCGAAGGTTTCATTCCGTTTGGACTCCGTTTGATATTCCTTTTCTTTGAAATACTGAAATAGGCAAAAAAACAGCAATATGGGCTGGGCCTCCGGTTAGTAGGTTAGTCCCAAAAATGATATAAATGTGTAAAATAAAGCCCATAAACATCCAAAAGGGGTAATATAATAGCATGGAACAATCAAAAATTATAGATACGTTGGAGACGTATCTGTATATGGGAATATATAGGAGGAAGAAGTAGGTCGGTGGAGCTGCGAGGGGGCCACGAGGGTGGGGGCGCGCCCAGGGGGCAGGCGCGCCTCCCTACCTCGTGGCCTCCTCGTTGATTTCTTGACGTTCACTCCAAGTCCTCTCGGATCACGTTTGTTCTAAAAATCACGCTCCCGAAGGTTTCATTCCGTTTGGACTCGTTTGATATTCCTTTTCTCGAGAACACTGAAATAGGAAAAATAACAGCAATTTGCTTTGGGCCTTGGGTTAGTAGGATAATCCTCAAGCCACAACACCTGTGGTGATGACTGATCGTGAGTTACTCCTCGTCTTCATCGGAAGGTTGATCGCAATCATAAATGGGTCAAGCGTCGGTTTGGTTCAATTCTTCACAACATGACCTCAACACACAATGCGGAAGAAAACCAATACTACCTCCATGAAACATTCAACCGCACCTGGGCTGTTCTTTCTAATGTCTACAGCGCAGAAGAACTGAAGACAATGGGTCTCAAGGAAGAATTTGACTAGTCTGCACCTCCTCCGAAGAAATACAAGAAGGTCAAAGTTCCTTCCTTGGTGGCCAGCTCCTATTCTTCATCGCGAGACACTGATGAAAATGAAGACTTGGACGACACTGCGGCAGGCCCTACTACGACAACCGACCCTGACAACGCTGACGCTCCTTCATCAACTTGAAATTCTTCAGGGGCGTTAGTCCTCAGTTTCAATCCTTTTGGTCATTTGATGACAAAGGTGGAGAAATGTGAGTTAGTCTTCAAGCGGGTCTATTATATGGGCAATTTTTGCTAAGTTACAACTCTCGTTCTTCTGAAACTTTTATTGGATCGAGTTGTAATCTTAAACCCGATGGTGATCTGATACTTTTGATGTGTTCCTCTGCATGCTTATTCCTCATTATATGTTAATACACGCATGCTGAACTACATCAGTCACCATATTTCATCATGCATTTCAAATTCTTCATATTATATGTCAAATGCGTGTATGAATTACAAGATATAGGGGGAGATCTCCATGATTAAACTCTTCAAATGTGCATTGCCTCAAAATAAAATTCCTCACTATGCACATCTTCAGGGGGAGTTCTTCTATATCTTGCAATCAAATTCCTCAATATCAGTATTTACACTTCATATGTTTATCCCCGTGGAAAACTTAACCTATATTGTCATCAATCACCAAAAAGGGGGAGATTGTAAGTGCATCTAGTGCCCCTTAGTGATTTTGGTGTATTGAAGACTTATAGGTTGAGGGACTAATGTATTTATGAGTGTACACAGGTCTATAAGTCTATGAGGAGTTTGATATTTACAGAGAAAGTCGACCCCTAAAAATGAAGTTCTTCGACTGAAGACTTTCTGAAGACTTTGAAAGTGAAGAAATTGGTGTGACCTTGAAGACTTGGTATTCATTTGAGGAACATGAAGCGTGAAGACTTTTGTTTTCGTAGTTTCGTTTTCTCTTTCTTGAGTCATAGGAAACACCGTCATCGTTAAAGGGGTCGAGGAAATACTAAGGAAAATTTTCCATGTGATGCTCAACTCAAAATCCTACACCTACCAATCCCTTGAGTGAAGCCTTTGGAAATCTCATACAGCTCAGTCAATTTCTTGATGTGAGACGAAGTTCTTCCAGTTGCTAAGGAATTTGTTTCGACCGAGGAGTTAGGAATTCGCCAGGCGGATTGCCTACGATGAGGAACATGATAGCCCCGAGGAATATGAGAGTCAAATTTCCGACCGTTGTTGTGCTCTGGCGCCACCTGTCCCAAAATATCTTATCCACCTAACGGTCATATCATTGAAGGGCATTTATGTCTTATCATGTCGGGATGCTCCCTAGGCTATAAATAGCCGCCCCCTACAACCACTAGCTGGTTGGCTGCTCCGAGAGAACTTGACACTTGTCATTTGAGAGCAACCCATCCTCCGAGGACTTTGGCGAAAATCATCGAGTGAGGAAAACCCAAAACCAAACCCTACAAACCCAAAGTGATTGAGCATCAGAAGAGATTGATCCTGCGTGGATCCGACGCTTGTTACCTTTGAAGACTGTGCTTCTTCCAGACGGTTAGGCGTCATGGTTTAGAGCATCCAAGAGGAATTGTGGATCGCCGAGTGACCAAGTCTGTGAAGGTTTGGAAGTCGCCTGAAGACTTACCACGAGTGATTGGACGAGGTCTGTTTATTCTTAGTTCAAGGAGAATACGGTGAGGACTTGGTGTCCTGAGCTGCGTGCTCAGCGACTGGGTGTCCAGGACTGTGTGTCCTCGAGTTTAAATACTCAGCTGCTCCAACCAGACGTACAACTGAGACATCAGTTGGAACTGGTCTACCAAATCATTGTCTTCACCAACCTAACTGGTTCTGTTTCCTCAACTCTTTCATTTCCTCATTACTGTGTTGAGTGTTCATTCATATCTGTGTTTGAAGACTTTGACTGAAGACTTTCTCAATTTCCTCAGTTCAATTTCTTCAGTCTGTTTGTCTTCATCTTGTGTTATCCTGTGTTTACGCTTTCTGTACTCTTTGATTGTCTTCATTTCATCATGATGACCATGCCGCATTCTCTTATGCTTACTTCGAGTACTTATTCGCTGCAAGTAGTTCTTCACTTAGGAATTTCCTCACCGCAAATTCCTCATTGAAGAATTCATAAAATCGCCTATTCACCCCCCTCTAGTCGATATAACGCACTTTCAATATCTCAAAACAATCATCAAGTATCAAACTTCTCTTGGTATTCAATGCACTTATATATGAAAGTTTTATTATATCCATCTTGGATGCCTATCATATTAGGACTAATTTTATAGCCAAGCCAAATTACCATGATGTTCTAAAGGACTCTCAAAATAATATAAGTGAAGCATGAGAGATCAATAATTTCTATAAAATAAAACCACCACCGTGCTCTAAAAGATATAAGTGAAGCACTAGAGCAAAATTGTTTAGCTCAAAAGATATAAGTGAAGCACATAGAGTATTCTAATAAATTCTGATTAAAGTGTGTATCTCCTAAAAGGTGTGTACATCAAGGATGATTGTGGTGAACTAGAAAGCAAAGACTCAAATCATACAAGACGCTCCAAGCAAAACACATATCATGTGATGAATAAAATATAGCTCCAAGTAAAGTTACCGATGGGCGAAGAGAAAAGAGGGATGCCTTCAGGGCATCCCCAAGCTTAAACTTTTGGTTGTCCTTGATTTTTCCTTGGGGTGCCTTGGGCATCCCCAAGCTTAGGCTCTTGCCACTCCTTGTTCCATAATCCATCAAATCTTTACCCCAAAACTTGAAAACTTCACAACACAAAACTTAATAGAAAACCTTGTGAGCTCCGTTAGCGAAAGAAAACAAAACACCACTTCAAGGTACTGTAATGAAATCATTGTTTATTTATATTGGTGTTAAACCTAATGTATTCCAACTTCTCTATGGTTCATAACCTCCGATACTAGCCATAGATTCATCAAAATAAGCAAACAACACACGAAAAACAGAATCTGTCAAAAACAGAACAGTCTGGAGTAATCTGTATCAAACGCATACTTCTGGAACTCCAAAACTTCTACAAAAATAGTAAGACCTAGATAATTTGTTTATTGATCTACTTCAATTGGAATCAGTATTTTATCACGTTCTGGTGATTTTTAACAAATTTTTTGTGAGCAGAAAGTTTCTGACTTTTTCAGCAAGATCAAATAACTATCATCCAAGAAGATCCTATAGGTTTTACTTGGCAAAACACAATTAAAACTTGAAAACACATCTAACCATAGGCTAGATGAATTATTTATTACTAAACAGAACCAAAAAGCAAGAAACAAAAATAAAATTGGGTTGCCTCCCAACAAGCGCCATCGTTTAACGCACCTTGCTAGGCATTGATAATTTCAATGATGCTCACATGAAAGACAAGAATTGAAGCACAATGAGAGCATCATATAGCATGTGAAAAACACATCTAAGTCTAAAATACTTCCTATGCATAGTCATATTATAGGCAAACAAATTATCAAGACAAGCAAATACTAGCATATGCAAGGAAGAAGGGAGAAACAATAGCAATCTCAACATAACGACAGGTAATTTAGTAACATGAAAATTTCTCCAACCATATTTTCCTCTCTCATAATAATTATATGTGGGATCATATTCAAATTCAACAATATAACTATCACATAAAATTTTATCTACATGATCCACATGAATGCAAAGTTGACACTCTTCCAAAATAGTGGGAATATCATTAACTAAAGTCATGACCTCTCCAAACCCACTTTTATCAAAAATACCATAAGATTGAATATTCTCCAAATATGTGGGATCTAAAGTTTACACTCTTCCAAACCCACTTTCAATATTATTGCAAACACTATTATCAATCTCATATTCATCATGGGGCTTAAATAAATTTTCAAGATCATAAGAAGAATCACCCCAATCATGATCATTGCAACAAGTAGTAGACATAGAAAAACTAGCATCCCCAAGCTTGAGGTTTTGCATATCATTAACACAATTGACATTAAGAGAATTTATAATAACATCATTGCAATCATGCTTTTCATCGAAGGAACTATCAAGTATGGGTGCAATAGCAATGATCTCATGTTTAACGTAAGGAACTATAGCAAATTCATCTTCATAAATATTGGCATCATGGCCACAAGAATAGCAAGCATCGTGTTCATCAAGGGATATTTCAATCAAATCATCGGAATCATGACTATCTATAGACTCATGCATATCATTATTTTCTTCCAAAGCAACGGTCATTCTTTCAATAAATTCTTTGACATAGACATTATGAGCATAGTTTCCATAGCAATATTTAAGTATGTCAAAATTTTCAGCTTCGTAGAGGGTAATATCATACATTTCCAATCAAAGAAGCAACTTCATAAGCACCCTTAAAAGCAACAAATTCTTCAATTTGTTCGATATCGTAGTAATTATAAACACCCTTTGAATAAGAAGATAAGATTTCATTATCATTAAACTCACATAGGTAGGGGAGGTGTTTTCTTAGAGCAACAAGTAAAATCACAAATTTCACAAATATTCCAAGCATAACACAACAATCTGTTTATTTGATCCCATAAGAGTCTCCCTTTTTCAGACAAATGGTGACGCACAAAATGAGCATGCTCATCTAAAGATTTCTCATCAACTAGGCTAGTTGGGGTTTCAGCACGAGCGCATAAGGATCGAAGATGATCCAAGTAGAACACTTTAAGTGGATCCATATCAATAGTTTTTAGCAAGCAAAGATGCAAGCAAATAGAAGGCACATGGAAACACAAACAAAGATACATACGGGAGGAAGGCGAACAGAAAAGGGCGAATAAAACGGCAAAGGTGAAGTGGGGGAGAGGAAAACGAGAGGCAAATGGCAAAAAATGTAATGCGGAGGATAAGAGTTTGTGATGGGTACTTGGTATGTCTTGACTTGTGCGAAGATTCCCCGGCAACGGCGCCAGAAATCCTTCTTGCTACCTCTTGAGCATGCGTTGTTTTCCCTTGAAGAGGAAAGGATGATGCAGCAAAGTAGCGTAAGTATTTCCCTCAGTTTTTGAGAACCAAGGTATCAATCCAGTAGGAGGCCACACGCAAGTCCCTCGTACCTACACAAACAAATAAGAACCTTGCAACCAACGCGATAAACGGGTTGTCAATCCCTTCACGGCCACTTGCAAAAGTGAGATCTGATAGAGATGATAATATTTTGGTATTTTTATGATAAAGATTGAAAGTAAAGATTGCAAAGTAAAAATAGATTGGAAACTTATATGATGGAAAATAGACCCGGGGGCCATAGGTTTAACTAGTGGCTTCTCTCAAGATAGCATAAGTATTACGGTGGGTGAACAAATTATTGTCGAGCAATTGATAGAAAAGTGCATAATTATGAGAATATCTAGGCATGATCATGTATATAGGCATCACGTCCGTGACAAGTAGACCGACTCCTGCCTGCATCTACTACTATTACTCCACACATCGACCGCTATCCAGCATGCATCTAGAGTATTAAGTTCATAAGAACAGAGTAACGATTAGGCAAGATGACATTATGTAGAGGATAAACTCAAGCAATATGATATAAACCCCATCTTTTTATCCTCGATGGCAACAATACAATACGTGTCGTTTCCCCTTCTGTCGCTGGGATCGAGCAACGCAAGATTGAACCCAAAGCTAAGCACTTCTCCCATTGCAAGAAAGATCAATCTAGTAGGCCAAACCAAACTGATAATTCTAAGAGACTTGCAAAGATAACCAATCATACATAAAAGAATTCAGAGGAGATTCAAATATTGTTCATAGATAATCTTGATCATAAACCCACAATTCATCGGATCTCGACAAACACACCGCAAAAAGAGTTACATCGAATATATCTCCAAGAGAATCGAGGAGAACCTTGTATTGAGATCCAAAGAGAGAGAAGAAGCCATCTAGCTAATAACTATGGACCCAAAGGTTTGTGGTAAACTACTCACACATCATCGGAGAGGCTATGGTGTTGATGTAGAAGCCCTCCGTGATCGGTTCCCCCTCTGGCGGAGTGCCGGAAAAGGCCCCAAGATGGAATCTCACGGGTACAGAAGGTTGCGGCGGTGGAAATAGGGTTTCGTGGTGCTCCTGGTTGGTTTCAGGGTATATGGGTATATATAGGAGGAAGAAGTAGGTCCGTGGAGCTGCGAGGGGCCCACGAGGGTGGGGGCGCGCCCAGGGGGCAGGCACGCCTCCCTGCCTCGTGGCCTCCTCGTTGATTTCTTGACGTTCACTCCAAGTCCTCTGGATCACGTTTGTTCCAAAAATCACCCTCCCAAAGGTTTCATTCCGTTTGGACTCCATTTGATATTCCTTTTCTGTGAAACACTGAAATAGGCAAAAAAACAACAATTTGCACTGGGCCTTGGGTTAGTAGGTTAGTCCCAAAAATAATAGAAAAGTGTAAAATAAAGCCCATTAACATCCAAAACAGATAATATAATAGCATGGAACAATCAAAATTATAGATACGTTGGAGCGTATCACTTCCTAGAGGGTGCACCACGTTA
Source organism: Aegilops longissima (assembly GCA_021605205.1). Taxonomy (NCBI): domain Eukaryota; kingdom Viridiplantae; phylum Streptophyta; class Magnoliopsida; order Poales; family Poaceae; genus Aegilops; species Aegilops longissima. Next base: position 90,004,356 of record CM038681.1, read on the forward strand.
CTCAACACGCCGATCACTCGGCGGACACACTTTCTGGGTCATGCCCGACCTTGGAAGATCAACATGTCGCAGCCCTACCTAGGCTCAGCAGAGAGGTCCCCACTGGTCTACATCCTAAGCACTCCAGGGTCTTGGGCCGATCGCCCGTTGCACTCCGGGTCGTTGTGTGCAGGGTGGATACCAGCACCGCCTCGGATGGCCAAAGACGATCCGACCGTGCCACAATGCTGAATGGACGTCGACAAAGCTTGGTGATACTACGATGTCGAGGCCCATAACTATTCTCGCGTGGTGGTTAGTGCGTAAAGACCAGAGGCCAACTCAGAACAAATACCCAAACCTGTTAGTGCATTGGGGGCTCGCGGAGACGAGCAAAGACTCACGATAATGTGACCCCGTCACCCCATCTCATGGACTTCCGGCAAGGGCCCAGAAGGCCCGGCCGTGCCACGTAGAAAACTCGCGGGTGCTCTACGGGCCCGCCCAACTTTCACATCAACTCACGGGTACCCCTCAGGGCCGACCCGACTTCAACAATGGTCTCAAGTAAAGTCCGGGTAACCGTGTTTCCAAAACATCAAGGAGGAAAACCCGAGGAAGCACCCTCGGTGAATTCCACTCGATGATGTAATCATCAAGGTGAACGTAAGAGGAACCACCCTCGAGGTTCACACTTGAGGGGTTGCACCACAGAGCCGTATCGGGAGTGGTCAAGGAGGAATCACCCTCAATGACCATGATCGAATAGCTACACTACAGAATTATCATCGAGTGCGTTATCGGTATCACTCTCAAGACTTTCGATGGTAGCTCAGAGTCGAGCAACAAAAGGGGCGTGATGTGATGTGAGGCGTCGGGCTCTGGTCGTCAATCACGTTGATCGAACCGTCGATGATGAAGCAGGGGCAACAAGGACAAGGTGGGGGTCACTGATGGATCACTAACCAACCTATACAAAGCAGTTTAGGATAAGCAGGTAAGGTACAATAAGAAGGTTACAAAAGCAGGCTATGCATCAGAATAGGAGCAATCAATTACATTAGCAAAATCTAATGGAAGCATGAGAGAATGGAATGGGCGATATTGGGATGATTGAAGGGGGGGCTTGCCTATAAGCTCCATTGAGAGGGAAGAAGAGTCGTCATCGACGTAGTCGATCACAGGGACATCAGCAGCGGTCTCGGGGTCAACCAGAGAGAAGAAGAGGGGGAAAGAAACAGTAAATATAGAGCAAACAAGGCATCACAAGGCATAACATGGCAATACGCAGCGCTAGGAGTGTTCTAACGTAGTACTACGCGATACCGACGAAGGGGAATAACATCCGGGAAAGTTTTTCCAGAGTTGGGCATTTTTGGACAGACGAACCGGAGAGGGAAGGTTGCATGCTCGCTAAGCTAGGGATGTGTGACAGATGAATGGACCACGTATTCGGATTCGTCTCGTCGTTTTGAGCAACTTTCATGTATAAAACTTTTTCATCTGACTTACGATTAATTTCCTATGATTTTTCAAAGATTTAAACAATATTCTGACATTACTCTTAATTCAAAAATAATTGCTAAAAGGCTAGGGGCACCCAGCACAGGGTACACAAAAGTGCACCCAGTGGCTGATAGGTGGGCCAGGGGGTCCCAGTTGACTAATCAATGTTTGACTGGTCAACAGGGGGTGGGGCCCCTGTCATTGAGACATTTAACTAATTACAGACTAATTAGCTAGTTAATTAAATTTTAAATTAATTAACTAATTTATTAATATTATTATTATTATAAATCTCCTTTTTTAACGGGAAAAGGGGGATGGGGGCCCCATTGGGCAGTGCCCAAGGGGGGTTAGCGGGCGACGGGTGTAACAGGCGGCGGGGCGGGGCGGACCCGCCTGGGCTAACCCGCACACGCCAGAAGCGTGGTCGCGACCACGGCGTGGCGCCGGCGAAAGCAAGCGCGCGGCGTGTGGTTGGGGCAATGGCGTCCGGGACGCAACCTGGCGAGCGGACTGCTCGGGCGCGAGCATCCGAAGCGGTGCACTATGCAACGGCCGAGGTAGGCGCGGCGTGCGGGCAGCTGCGATCGCGGCGCGAACTGGCGGTGGGCGAGATGGCGCGAAGGGAGCTGGCGAAGCGCGAGGGGCGGGAGGCAGCAACGACAGCGAAGCCGCGAGCAGCAGAAGCGGCGGCATATTGCGGCGAATAGCAGCAGAGTGGGGAGGGGCACGCGCGCGGCGAAAGGCACAACAACAGGCGGACGCGGCGAACAGGGGGTGCAGCGGCGAGCAGCTAGGCGTAGCAGCAGGAGCAGAGCCAGGGCGCGGATGGCGCAGGGCTAAGCGGGGGGCGGCCAGGTGAGGCGGGGCTCGGGGGACGCGGGACGCGACCACGACGCGGTGAGCGTGAGGTCCAGAGAGATCGGCCGTGGCGGTGTACGGTGTCTACGGTGACGAATCCACGAGAAAGAAAGGGGGAAGCGGGCGCGGGAGCTCACTGTGGAGCACAAGGGTGGCTCGGCGAGGGCTTAGGAGCAGCAGGGGCAGTGTAGTTCGTCGGAGTGGCGTCGGTGACCGAAGGCGAGGACGAGCTTGATCTAGTCGAGGTGGGGTCTCCGGCTTGAACTCGCGGGCGAGGATGAGGAAGACGACGACGCCGGAGCCCCGGGACACGGAGGCGCAGCATGGGGCAGCTGGTCGCCGCGAGGACGATGGCGGCGCAGTGACAACCGAGCTCGGGAGGAGGGGGATCTGGAGAGGAGCGCGGAGCAAGGGGGAGAGAGGAGTGGGGTGGGCAAGTGGGGAGGCAGGGGAAATGGGAGAGGGGATCGAGGGGGCACGAGTTGTCGCCCTTATCCCTCGAAGCGGCGTCGGCAAGGCTGGTTCGACGGGGACGAGCTCCTGTTCGGGCGCGATCGTGAATAGGAGAAGACGACCGGGGGGAGAAGATGGGCTGGGCCTTGTCGGATGGCCGAGGCCCAGATGGGGTTGGGGCCTTTCTATCTCATTTTTATTTGTAAAGGCCAAAATATTTGTTGATGGACCATTTATTATTTTCCCAAGAATATATTTCTGGACCAACAGAGGTTGGTTTCAACATGACAATAGTTAGGGGAGTTTATAAAATTATTCGAACATTTTAGTTTTGACATTTTTGAAACTTTAAACTTTGACTTTAATTTAAATTTGAATTTGGACCGGATTCAAACCAACGCGAGTTTAACAACAGTAATCATGATGACATGGCATCATTAGCAGGGAATTACTGTAGCTTAATTATCGGGGCGTCACAGTTATGTTGATGATTCAATAGTAGTAGATATCATGATGTGTTATGTTGATGATTCAGTAGTACTAGATATCATGATGTGTTATGTTCATGATTTAGTAGGATGTCGAGGGTCTGCACTAATAATCTAGAAATTATTTATTTGTTATGTATTTGTTCTAGGGAACTGAAGCTCAATTTACTTGTTATGTATAGAATTGCATTAATAATCTGAAAATCAAGTGTCTATGACTTCTGCAATTATATATATTGATCCTTGCTTTCTTAGATTAAGGAACCACGGGTAGGCTAGATGCTTTCAGTGTCGTGCTTTGGCCTCGGGCAACTTTCGACCACCTGCCCACCGACCTCAGGGCCGTGAGCAAGATAATCTAGGGGCTCCAGCAGTCGTAGTACCTTGAGCCAGGAGGGTATACCTCTGAAAAAGACATGTAGATTTTAGTTTTAGCCAGTTTTTGGTTGGGTTTGGGAGAATGTACGTGTTCTTTTCCACTAGAGTGTTCCACGGACTAGGCGAATGTAGACAGTCAACATGTAGTCATCGTCGAGCCGAGCATGTTAAATTAGTTTGTCAGATGGTTTAGTTTGCTCGTGGTCTTCCGTGCTTCTGGAATATAGACCAAGGCCATTTGAAGTATGCATGTATTTCATTTACCTAGCCGGCTCTAGTGTTTTTGTTCCCGTTGATGTCACTCTTATTTCTTCATTGGAGTGGATAGCCATGGAACCATGGGATGGTGCTAGGAAGGAAGACCGATGTGTTACAGGATAGGAAGCAAGATAGAATAAGGTGGTCACTTGGCAAATTGTTCTTTCACTTGTTGAGTAAATAAATCACCCGTCCACGTTATTATTTCACGTGACCTAACCCCTAATAAAGGTGAAATGCACAACACATTGATTCAGTTTAGTTCACTAGGACAAAATAAAAATTGCTTAGGTATCTCTCCGTCTCTCTGCAGTTAGCTGCCAGCTAAAATGAATGAAGAGGCCGGCTGGCCGACCAGCGGTTGAGTAGTCGTAATCGCATGCATTGTTTCCCTCCCTTCCATGTGAAATACATAATACAAGAAGACATGTGGTTCTTCCCCAAGCGTTATGCTGCCGAAATTTTTATTAAAAATTTCCCCGACTACCCCAGGCACTAATAATCTAGAAATTATTAATGTGTTATGTACTCTCTCTTCCCATAATATAAGAGCATTTTTGACACTACATTAGTGTAAAAAATGCTCCTCTATTATGAAACGGGGGGGGTATTTGTTCTAGGGAACTGAAGCTGAACACTTGGTATGTACAGAATTGCATTAATAATACCAAAATCAAGTGTCGTTACTTTGGCAAGTATATATATATTGATCCTTGCTTTCATAGATTACCATGTACTGCTAGTAGGCGAGAGGCTTTCAGTGTCGTGCTTTGGCCTTGGGCAACTTCGATCACCTGCCCACCAACCTCAGGGCCGTCAGCAAGATAATCTAGGAGCTCCAGCAGTCGTAGGACCATGAGCGAGGAGAGTATACCTCTGAAAAAGACATGTAGATTTCAGTTTTCGTCGGTTTCTGGATGGGTTTGCGAGAACGTACCAGTTCTTTTCCACTAGAGTGTTCCACATACAAGGCGGATGTAGACAGTCAACATGTCGTCGTCGTCAAGCCGAGCATGTTGAATTAGTTTGTCAGGTGGTTTAGTTTGCTTGTGGTCTTCCGTGCTTCTGCAGTATTGACAAGGCATTTTGAACTATGCATGTGATGCATTTGCATTTCATTTACCTAGCCAGCTCTAGAGTTTTTGTTCCTGTTGATGTCACTCTTATTTCGTCATTGGAGTTGATAGCCATGGAACCATGGGATGGCACTAGGAAGGAAGATCGATGTGTTACAGGATAGGAAGCAAGATAAAATAAGGTGGCCACTTGGCAAATTGTTCTTTCACGTGTTGAGTAAATAAACCACCTGGCCACGTCATTATTTCACACAACCTAACCCCTGATAAAGATGAAATGCACAACACATTGATCTAGTTCATTTCACTAGGATGAAATAAAATTTGATTACGTCTCTCTCTATCTCTCTCTATATGCAATTAGTTGCCAACTAAAATGAATGAAGAAGCCGGATGGCCGACTAACAGTTGAGTAGTCGGAATGGCATGCATTGTTTCCCTCTCTTCCATGTGAAATACAAAATACAAGAAGACATGTGGTTCTTCCCAAGGCGTTATGCTGCCGAAATTTTTATTGAAAATTCCCCCGACTGTGACAAGTGGGGTATGTGATTGGAAAAGTGTGCCATACCATAACTGTGCCTGCAACCAAACATTTGCCTCAATTTGCCAGACTTGTGGCATAAAAGTGTGGCAAAGTGTGGATGGCAACCAAACATGCCCTGAGGCTCTAACCAAAGAGCCACCCACATGTGGATGTGTTGTGTGCGGGCATGGCCATTGACTTAAGGAAAAATGAACCGCTTTCTTTTCATTTTTCAGTGGCATTGGATATAATTTCTGGCAATTTCATGGGCAATTTCAAGACAAACGGGTAGAAATATTTCTCTCTTTACTTGTAGGTATAGATTGTGAAGGTGCGTACAACGTTGTTCGTAGGGATTCTTCGGGCACTTATTTGGGCGCCTCAGCTATCAGGTGCTCTAAGTATTATGGACCCGGCTACCCTTAAAGCGTTAGTTTGTCGAGAGGCTCTGGCCCTTGCACTAGACCTCTCGTTATCACATGTGAAAATTGCACCATATTGTCAAGGTGTTGTCAATGAAATTAAGCAAAGAACTGGAGGTACGTATTCAAGTGTCATCAAGAAAATTAATGCTACTACGAGCCAGTTTCAGCCGCCCTTTCATCTTCAAAGGGCAAGATACAAAATTCAAGGCACATAGCTCTGCTACACATACTTTTGGTCTGGAGTTAGGTCGCCGTCTTTTGCTACTGAACCCTCCAGCACTACTAGAAAAAGGACTATAGATGGGATTGACACTAATGACGCACCAGACAAGCGGTGCGCCATTAGTATATACTAATGGCGCACCACCTTCTGATACGCCATTAGAGTTGAAACTACTAATGGCACACCTGGCCCAAAGTGCGCCATTAGTATCAAAAAAAATTTGAACTAGTGCGCCTGTACAAACATACTAATGGCGCATCCAGACTCAGTGCGCCATTACTAGTTGTAACTAGTAATGGCGCACCTGTCGGAAAGTGCGCCACTAATGTTGTTTTTTAATTATATTTTTTATTTCTTTTTTTGCAAAACTACTAATGGCGCACTGTTCCACCGTGCGCCATTACTAGTTTAAACTAGTAATGGCGCACTGTGGAACAGTGCGTCATTAGTATTTTTTGCAAAACTACTAATGGCGCACCACCAGAAGGTGCGCCATTAGTAACCTGGATTACTAATGGCGCATTTAGAGTTGGTGCGCCATTAGTAAGTGGGCAGCAACAAGATATTTTGGACAGCCTCTCCCCTACCCACACTCACTTTCTCCCCACTTCATTCTCTCCACCTCCTCCTTGTCTCGGGTGCCTCCTCTTTTTCACCTCATTTCCACCATAGATTCATTCAAATTAAATGGTTAAATTACCTTGTTTTGATAGGTAAGTAAGGGGGGAAGCTATATTTATGTTGTTCTCCCTACAACAATGTGCACATGCACTTTTTATGGCCTAGCTAGATCTATGTATGTTCGTGGTGTTGCATATGTTTGTGGTCTTGCATATGTGTTTGTGTTTGAAGGTGTACCAGTATTTGAAATGCGATAGTTGCCAATATTTTGCCGGAATGTTGATTCATTTCCGTTTCGGCGAGAATTTTGGCATTAAGCATTCTTTTGGTCCTATTTTTAGGAAAGTCATGCCAAATTTTTCTTGGTTCTAAAATATCGTTTTGCTCTACCCGCAGGTGACCATGGTCCGCACGATGACCGAAGGCATCGTGAATAGGTTTTGAGGTCCTGAAGGCCGAGATGCTTCAAAAGAACGAGACGGAGATAAGATGTCCGTGTCGAAGATGCAAGTGAAGAGCCTTATTGCGGACCAGGATTCGGCAGGTGCGGGACCACCTGCTCTTGCGTGGTTTCATGGATGGCTATCGGTGGAAAGGTGATGAAGATGACTACGAAGTCGTCCATGGGGGCGGGCAAGAAATGAGGAAGGGCAGCAAGACAACTACCGCGGCTCGGGCGGGCGAGAAGACGAAGAATCCCGGAGATGATCACGACGGTGATCTTGTACACATCATCATGTAGAAGATGCAGGACATGATGATGAGGAAGATGCGGAGCGGGGCAGCGGGCATGATCATGAAGATGATGATGCCGGCGGAGCGACGACGCTGGACCATCGATGGGCTGGGTGCAGGACCCTCATATTCAAGAGCTGCTTCTCAAGCGGACGGATAACGCAAGAGCTGCCGCCGAGAGAAAGCCAAGATGGATCAACTTGAGTTAGACGCGGTTACTCCATTGTATGAAGGATGCAGGCCGAGGATACCGCTTTGAAAGTAACGCTCATGGCTCGGAGATGAAGGTAAAACACAAAATGACCGGCGATGCTTCGACGAGAACATGTCATTCTGGCACAAACGTCTTCCCAAGGGGAACAAGTGCCCGACCAGTTTGGAGGAGGCTAAGAAAATCGTGTGTCCTCTGGATTTACCGCACGTGAAATACCATGTGTGCATGAACAATTGCATCATTTATCGGGACGAGCACGCGGAGTCTACCATATGTCCGGTGTGCGGCGTCACTCGATACAAGAAGAGGAAGAAAGCTCCTCGAAAAGTGGTGTGGTACTTTCCGATCACTCCTCTTCTGCAGCGGTATTTCGCAGACCCTAAGGTAGCAAAGCTCCTGCGTTGGCACGCGGATAGGGAGGAGAAGAAGCGAGAAGATGATGCAAATGATCCAGAGATAGATAAAAAAGACAAGATCTGAGTCACCCTAAGGATGCGAGCGGTGCAAGCGTTGAACTTCGAAGACCCGAATTTGGGAAGGATCCAAGGAACATCGTCTTTGGGCGCGAGCACCGATGGAGTCAATCCGTTTGGCAGCGAGAAGCACACATAGCACCTGGCCTGTGTTTGTGTGGATGTACAACCTTTCCCCTGGTTGTGCATGAAGAGGAATTACATTCACATGAGTATGCTAATTGAAGGGCGAAACAACCGAGGAACGACATCAATCATGATCCGGGCTCTTTGAAAGAGGAGCTTGACACGCTGTGGAAAACGCCACCAATACGTGGGGCGCCACAGAGAAAGAATATTTCCCTATGAGAGCCGCTTTGCTCACGACGGTGCACGACTATCTCGATTCACGGATATCTCATGCAGGCGGGTAGTCCACGGATTTTACGGATGCGTAAGGTGCATGGATGACACAACGTATCGCCAGCTAGATAGAGATCCCGGGTCTTCGAAAACCGTGTTCATGGGACATCGAAGGTGGCTTCGCGACGATGACCCGTGGAGGAAACGCAAGGATCCGTTCGATGGTGAAACTGTAACACCCCGGAAGTAACTTTCCATATTTGTAACTCCGACTCTTGCCATTTTCGGCATTGTTATATGATATTCCCTCCGTGGTTGGGTTTTCTCCTTTTGCTTTTGTCCGTGTCATGCATTTTATATTATGTTATCATGTGCATCGCATTTGCATACGCGTTCGTCTCATGATTCCGAGCATTTTTCCGTTGTCCGTTTTGCAATCCGACACTCCTATCTCCCCGGCGGTCCTTTTACGTTTTTCCGTGTGCGGGTATTAAACCGTCTCGAAATGGACCGAGGTTTGTCTAGTGGCCTTGGTATAACACCCGAGACCACCGGTCAAGTTTGGTCATTTGGAGCTCGTTTGGTACTCAGCAGTTAACCGCACCTTCGCAGAGGCCTCTTTTAAGTTGCAGCCCAACACCCTCCAAAACAGCCCAATAACCCATCTAAGTCACCTCCATGCTCTCCGTCGTTCGATCACGATCGTGGGCGAAAACTACACCTCATTTGGACTCTCCTAGCTCCCTCTATGCCTATTTAAGCAAACCCCGAAAATTAGGATCATCCTCTTCCGAAACCCTAAAAACTGCTGCACGCGCGCGGACACGTCCGCTTGGCGCCGACAGATCCCCGCCGCCCGGACCTATCGCGCGCCACGCTGGCGCCACGTCACCCGCGCCTGCCCGCCGCCGCCCGGGCCCGGGCCAGATCCGCCCCATGGCCAGTAGCACTGGCCGCCAGCGGACCCGCGCGCCTGCGCGGGCCCGCTCCGCCGCGCGCCGCCTCCGCCTCCGACTCCGGCGACCTCCGGCGACCTCCCTCCGGCGCCTCGGCCGCCCGCCATCGCCGCCTCCGCCATCGCGCCCTCGCCGGATGCGCCGCGCCGCGCCGCGCCTCCTCGCGCCGCCGTCCGGCCCGCTCCGTCGCCCCTCGCCGGGATCCGCCGCCCGGCGCCCTCGCCCGGCCAGCGCCCGGCCGCCGCGCCATCGCCGCCCGGTCGGCCGATCCGATCCGGCCTCGTAATCCGCGCCGTTGACCTCTTCTCCCTCTTCTTTTCCACTAAGTCTAAAAATCTTTGTAATTTCTTGCAAATTTCATCATGCTATATCTTCGCATCCGTAGATCCATTTTTCGCGTATAATATGTCAAAATGTTCGTCTCGAAGAGTAGATCATTTCATTCCATTGCATCATTTTCATTTGAGCTCATCTTGATGCCCGAAATGCTGTTGGAAGAGTGCAAGGTGCTGATAGTTTCTGATTTTTATCAGGAGTTGCACTTTTGTTATTTTTGCTATGATTAATATGTGCACCCTATGGATTTGGTTCCTACATGAGTTTTGTAAAATGCCATGTCATCTTTCCAGTGGTATATGCCATGTATTTTTGTGATCTATGTGGTGACTAGCACAAGCATGCAAAGTAGGTGTCCTGCTGTTGCTGATTTCAGCCCTGTTTTAGCTGATTTTGATGCCATGTTTGCTTGATGATACCGAGAGATCTATGCATATTTTGAGATACTTCAGTAAGGGTGTTTTGTAAAGCATGACTTGCTCTATCCATCCATGCCTTTATTTGCAATTATGGGATGCCATAGCTTGAGTCAATCGAGCTCTACTTTTGCTACCAAATGATTCCTGGCAGATTGTATACGTGTTATTCAATTTTGCCTAGCTTGTTGTGGTTGACTCGTATATGCTATGTTAGTGTTCTTGCCATGTATGTCTTCTATGTCAGGTCTTCTTGATGTATGTATGCTTAGTTTATCATTTGAGGCTCTGTAGTGAGTGCATTGAGCTTGTTAACATGCCATCTCGTTATCAGTTTTTGACATGTCAAGTTGCTGAATCTGTTAACGAGACTTTCAATATTGACATGAGTGTTACTATATTTTCTAGTCCTTTTGGCTTATGGTCAGTAAGGGACTTTTGTTCTAGGCTTTGAGTAGATTCATGCCATGCCATGTTTTGCTATTTTAAGTTCCTGTAGCATGTAGTTTTGATGCTCTGAACATTGCAACCTGTTACTGTTTTGCCATGTCCAGCCTGTTACTTTGAGCACTTTTGCCATGCTTGTTTGAACATGTTATGATGTGAACTAGCCGTAGCTCAGTGCTCATCTTTTGTCGAGCATCATGTGTAGATCACTACCATGTGCTTTGTTGTTACGTTTGGGTGCAGTAGCTTATTTAATTGTTGCTTGCTAAGTGGCATCATGCTGTTAATGGCAGATTTGCGCCATTCTTGTTTTGCTTGCCATTTGCAAACCGTGCATCCGATTCCGGTGATCTTTATATCGATTTCAACCGAAATCATCTCATCTCTCCAGTGGCATGCTTGGTTTGCCAAGTTGGTGCCTGGTTCATCATTTACCTTCCGGAGCGCACATAAGCATTGCATATCTCATCATGCATATCATGTCATGTTTTGCATCATGTTGATTGTGCATTGCACCGTGATTTATTGTGGTTCCTTTGTTTGTGTTGTTGCTTTGGGTAGAGTCGGGAGACGAGTACGTGAACGAGGAGCCTGTTGAGAACGTTTTCGAGGATCAAGCTTTCGACAACTCTGAGGACATTGCAGGCAAGATGACCATACCCTCGAAATCACTTCTATCTTTGCTTTGCTAGATGCTCGCTCTTTTGCTATGCCTATGCTGCGATGCCTACCACTTGCTATATCATGCCACCCATATTGCCATGTCAGCCCCTAACCATCCTTTCCTAGCAAACCGTTGATTGGCTATGTTACCGCTTTGCTCAGCCCTCTTATAGCGTTACTAGTTGCAGGTGAAGCTGAAATTTGTTCCTTGTTGGAACATGGAGATGTTGTTCCTTGTTGGAACATGTTTACTTGTTGGGGATATCACAATATATATATCTGCTATAATTAATACATCTATATACTTGGTAAAGGGTGGAAGGCTCGGCCTTATGCCAGTGTTTTGTTCCACTCTTGCCACCTAGTTTCCGTCATACCGGTGTTATGTTCCTTGTTTTGCGTTCCTTACGGTTGGGTGATTTATGGGACCCCTTGACAGTTCGCTTTGAATAAGACTCCTCCGGCAAGGCCCAACTTTGGTTTTACCATTTGCCACCTAAGCCTTTTCCCCGGGTTTCGCGAGCCCGAGGGTCATCTTTATTTTAACCCCGGACCAGTGTTCCTTCGAGGCTGGTTCGAACCGAGCCGCTTCTTGAGGCCACCTTAGGGCAACTTGAGGTTGGTTTTACTCGTAGCTTTGTCTCATCTGGATGTGCCACGAGAACGAGATATGTGCAGCTCCTATCGGGATTTGTCGGCACAACCGGGTGGCTTTGCTGGTCTTGTTTTATTGCTGTCGAAATGTCTTGTAGTCCGGGATTCCGAGATTGATCGGGTCTTCCGGTAGAAGGAATAATCCTTCGTTGACCGTGAGAGCTTATAATGGGCTAAGTTGGGACACCCTGCAGGTAATATCTTTCAAAGCCGTGCCCATGGTTATGAGGCAGATGGGAATTTGTTAATGTCGGTTGTAGAAAACCTAAAGTGGACCTCAATAAAATACACATCAACGCGTGTGTAACCGTGATGGTCTCTTCTCGGAGTCCGGAAGTGAACACGGTGTTGGAGTTATGTCGGCGTAAGTAGTTCAGGATCACTTCTTGATCAATACTAGTTTCACGACCGTGCTTTGCTTCTCTTCTCGCTCTCTTTTGCGATGTAGCCACCATATATGCTAGTCGCTGCATGCAGCTCCACTTGAATACTATGTCCTCCTAAAGCTTAAATAGTCTTGATCTCATGGTGTGAGATTGCTGAGTCCCGTGACTCACAGATACTTCAAACACAGTTGCAGGTTCCGATGAGGCGGTGCAGATGATTCCACCGAGCTCAAGTGGGAGTTCGACGAGGAACGTGGTCGTTACTATGTTTCGTTTCAGATGATCAGTAGTGGTGCCCAGTTGGGACGATTCGGGATCTGTGTTAGCTTGTGGGGTATCTTCTTTATTTTGGTTCCGTAGTCGGACCTTGAGTGTACTCTGAATGATGTATGTTTAATTATGTCTTGTGTGGCGTGGCGATTGTAAGCCAACTATGTACCTTTCTCCTTAAATTGTTACATGGGTTGTGTGAAGATTACCTCACTTGCGACATTGCTTTCAATGCGGTTATGCCTCTAAGTCGTGCCTCGACACGTGGGAGATATAGCCGCATTGGGGCGTCTAAGTTGGTAATCGAGCCTTCCCGACTTAGGAGCCCCTACTTGATTGTTTGTTGGCGTTGTTGAGTCTAGAATGGAAAATGTTTTGAGTCTTAGGATTATATATATCGGAGAGTAGGATTCTTTTGCTTCCCGGTCCTTCGACCTTCCGGTGAGGTATCTGACGTAGAGTTTTGACTCTTCTCTCCTTAAATTTCACTAAAATTTTTTTTAGGATCACGTGGGTATCTTGGAATCGTTCGATGGTTTTGTGGCGAGAACATTGTTCTTGGTGCCTCGACATTTAGGGGTTGTGGCGGTGTCCCGGGAGTTGAGCTCCGAGGTGTTGTCGTCACAATTTTATCGTTGCAGATTCGGAATACCGAGTTTTGCCGACATCGAAATCTCTTTTGTGCAGTTGTTGGTGAGATAACCACGATAGCCCGATCTTTGTGGCGAGGGAGTATTGCCATGACTTGCATAACGGATGTTTTTGAAGGTCGAGGTACACGATTTCGAGGATTTCTTGGTTATGTGTTGACGGATGGATACAGCTGGATCTAGGTATTGTTAGTTTGGGTGATATATTTTGTGTCCCTGTATCCCCAACACCAGATTGCATAACCAGAAAGTTTCGGGAGTTTATAGGTGGGAATTCTAGTAGCTTACAGGATATTCTTTCCGACAGATGTATGATTTGAGATTGGGGTTCAACGTTTAGTGGTCCGCTCTTTCACGGTCGATTTACAGTGGTCGCGAGACGTCTTAAAGAATCCTTGGCTATGCTGATTCGGGGACGTCTTGTTAGTCATTCGTGACGTCCGCTATACGTCGTGCCCGTGTGAGCCCCACCACGAACACTTTGAGCGAAATCTCTATCATGTGTTTGTTCCGGCTCATTTTAGCAGCCAACCTTTTGTTTTCAATTATGATGTTCGATTTGTTTCTAAGTCAGTTGTTGTTTCCATATCCTTTATCTAAGTGGCTTCTCACCTTATTGGACGTGTGATGATTAACTTTGGAATTCATTCGTTCATTCTTGTTCGAATGTTTATTGTGAAGACTATATGTTGCAATTTCTATCCGTTGATTCTACTTATCATTTGTCTATAAAAGGACTAACGGATGTCACCCTCTTCAGGATGGCTCCGCCAACGCGTCTGAATCCGGATCGCAATGATGGGGATCAGTCGAATCCTCCACCTCCACCTCCACCTCCGCCTCCAGAAGCGTGGCAAGCTATCATGGCAGCCACCAATGCCAATGCTCAGATGATTTTGCAGCTCTTGCAAGAACGTACTCAGGGGCAAGGCAATCAAGGCAATCAAGGCAATCAAGGTCAAGGCAACAATCAGCCACACTTTGCTACTCTCAGTCAGTTTCTCGCTAATCAGCCGAAGTCTTTCAGTTTCTGTGTCGAGGCCACAGACGCTGATGATTGGTTAGTGGATATCTGCAAGCACTTTGACTGTAGCAATGTCAGACCTGAGGACTTTGTCAAGTTTGCATCGTTTCAACTCAAGGATCAAGCTGCTGAGTGGTTCCAGCAATACAAAGATTCCAGAGGAGGTCGTGTCATTACCTGGGATGAGTTCCGCCGTGATTTCCGAGCTCATCACATTCCGAAGAGTGTTGTTGAGAGCAAGCGTGAGGAGTTCCGCAATCTCAAGCAAGGCACCATGTCTGTCTATCAATACAATATCCAGTTCGAGCTCGCTTCGTTTTGCTAAGCAAGATGTACGATGAAAGGAGTATGATCTATCGATTCGAGGCGGTGCGAGAGAGGATCTGCAATTACCTCTTGTGCTGTTTGAGCCAGATAAGTATGATGATTTCTACAACATGGCACTCAAGCAAGAAGCAGCACAGCTCAAGTGCGAGGCTTCTAAGAAGAGAATCAGAGATGCAGTTCAGTCCTCCTCGTCCTCTCAAGTGGCAGCCAAGCAGCAGAAGTTTTATCGCCCCTCCTCCGTTCCGTCGGCCTTACCGTGAGAAGAACTCAGGTGGCCGTGGATCTTCCCACCCACCCAACCCAAGCTATCAGAACAAGTCTAATTCTCAAGCTCCAAGGTCAAGTGCTCCTTACCACCGTCCGCTTTCTGAGGTCACTTGCAACAAGTGTCAGCAGAAGGGTCACTATCTGAACAAGTGCTTCAACGAGGCGTCTTCCGCCTCCTCCTCTGTGAAATCTTCCAGCAATGCGGTGGTCAAGCATAATCCAAAGTATGCCAAGGTCAATATGATGAATGCAGCTCAGGCAGAGGATTCTTCAGATGTGATCATGGGTAATCTCTCAGTTAATGATATTCCTGCTAAAGTCTTATTTGATACTGGTGCATCGCATTCTTTCATGTCATATCCTTTTGCATCGAAGCACAATTTTGATACAGAGGCATTACCTCAAGCTATGCAAGTTATTTCTCCGGCGAAGCGTTTGAGATCTACCATGTTGGTTCCGAATGTCGGTATCAAGATGGGGGATTATAGATTTCTGGCTAAACCAATTGTTCTCGGTGACTCGGACATTGATCTTATTCTCGGAATGGATTGGCTTTATCAGCACAAAGCTCAGATTGATTGTGCTGCCAGGGAAATTCATTTGACTCATTCTTCTAATGATGTGATCATCTATGCCTCTCGTGATGAAACTATTCGGTTGTTTTCTCTCAATGAGAAGGGCGAATTGAATGCCATCTCTCGATTCGATCGTTTGTGAGTACCAAGATGTCTTTCGGAAGAGCTTCGGGTATGCCTCCTCATCGGCCGATGGAGTTCGTAATCGATCTTGAGCACAACCTTTGAACCCGTTTGCAAGCGTCCATACAAGCTTGGACCTGATGAGCTGAGGAATTGAAGAAGCAGCTCGATGAACAAGAGCGTCTGGTTTGATCGGACCGAGTTCATCTCCTTGGGGTTGTGGTGTTCTTTTGTCCGGAAGAAGGATGGCTCGGACCGACTTTGTGTCGATTACCGTCCATTGAATAAGAAGACAATCAAGAACAAGTATCCACTTCCCAACATCAATGAGCTTTTCGAGCAACTCAAGGGTGCTATGTGTTCTCTAAGCTTGACCTGCGTATGGGGTATCATCAGATTCGCATTCGTGAACAAGATATTCCCAAGACAGCATTCAGAACAAGTTTTGGTTCTTATGAATATACTGTCATGTCTTTCGGCCTCGTCAATGCTCCTCCAACTTTCTCTCGGATGATGAACTTCATATTCAATCCCTACACCAATGAATTCGTCTTGGTCTATCTTGATGATATTTTGGTCTTCTCCAAGAATAAGAAGGATCATGCCATACATTTGCGATTGGTGCTAGACAAGCTCAGAGAGTACCAGTTCTATGCCAAGTTCTCCAAGTGTGAATTCTGGCTTGATGAAGTGCTTTATCTTGGTCATATCATCTCTGCCAAGGGCATCGCTGTTGATCCAGAAGGTGTCCGCAATTGTCAATTGGGAACCTCCTCGAATGTCAAGCAGCTCATGAGCTTTCTTGGTCTTGCAAGCTATTGCCGAAGATTCGTTGAGAACTTCTCCAAGATTGCAAAGCCTCTTTCCAACCTCCTCCAGAAGCAAGTGAAGTATGTCTGGTCTCCCGAGTGTGACGTTGCTTTCAAGACTCTCAAAGAGAAACTCGTCACAGCTCCTGTTCTGACTCCTCCTGATGAATCCAAGCCATATGAAGTTTTCTGTGATGCTTCTCTTCAAGGTCTCGGTGCTGTGTTAATGCAAGAGAAGAGAGTTGTGGCTTATACCTCTCGCCAGTTGAAGCCCAACGAGAAGAACTACCCCACTCACGATCTTGAGTTGGCGGCAGTTGTCCATGCTTTGATTACTTGGAGACATCTCTTGTTGGGAAGGAAAGTGGACATTTTCACTGATCACAAGAGTCTCAAGTACATCTTCACTCAGCCCAACCTCAACCTCAGGCAGACTCGATGGGTCGAAATGATTCAAGAGTACAACCCAAGTATTGAGTATACTCCGGGCAAAGCCAATGTCATTCTGAGACGCTTTGAGCAGGAAAGCTTCGCAGCACGATCGAATCCTCAAGCCCTTTCAGCCGGATCTCTGTGAATCTTTCCGCAAGCTGAATCTTCAAGTTGTTCCTCAAGGCTTTCTTGCCAACCTCATAGTCTCTCCTACTTTGGAAGATCAGATTCGTGAGGCTCAACTTCTGGATGCCATGGTGAAGAAAGTGAAGCGTGGTATCGACAAGGGCATTTCAAGTACAAGTGCTTCCATGTTGATGACAAAGACACTCTGTTCTTTGAGGACAGGATTGTGGTTCCTAAGGGTGATCTGAGAAAAGTCATTATGAGCGAGGCTCACGATTCGCTTCTATCCATTCATCACGGAAGTGCGAAGATGTACCATGACCTCAAGCAGTCATATTGGTGGACTCGAATGAAGCGAGAAATTGCTCAATTCGTGAATGAGTGTGATGTCTGCAGAAGAGTGAAAGCAGAACACCAAAGACCAGCTGGTCTCCTTCAACCTCTTGCCATTCCTGAATGGAAGTTTGATCATATTGAAATGGACTTCGTGACTGGCTTTCCAAAGTCCAAGCGTGGAAATGATGCTATCTTCGTTGTCATTGACAAGCTTACTAAAGTGGCTCATTTTCTTCCTATCAAAGAATCCATCACTGCAGCTCAGTTGGCAGAGCTTTACACCTCCAGGATTGTCTCTTTGCACGGCATTCCACAAGTGATCTCTTGGACCGTGGCAGCATCTTTACCTCCAAGTTCAGGAGTCTTTCGGAAGGCCATGGGCACCAACATTCGTTTCAGCACAGCTTTCCATCCTCAAACAAGTGGCCAAGTTGAGCGAGTTAATCAAATTCTTGAAGATATGCTCAGGGCTTGTGTCATTTCTTTCGGTATGAAGTGGGAAGATTGTCTTCCATATGCCGAGTTCTCTTACAACAACAGCTTCCAAGCGAGTTGGGCAAGGCCCCATTCGAAATTCTCTATGGCGAAAGTGCCGTACTCCTCTCAATTGGTGCGAGACGGTGAGCGCCAACTTCTTGGCAATGACTTGATCACGAAGCGGAAGAAATGTGCCAAGTCATTCGTGAGAATCTCAAAGCAGCGCAATCGCGCGGAAGAGCTATTATGATGATAAGCACCGTGATGTGACTTTTGAAATCGGAGACCATGTCTACCTCGCGTCTCTCAATGAAAGGTACTCGTAAACCCGGTATCAAAGGAAGCTTGCCCCTAGATCGTGGGTCCTTTCAAGATCATTGGGAAAAGAAGCGATCTCGCCTATCAACTTGAGCTTCCTTCCAACTTTGCAAGCGTGCACGATGTGTTTCACGTGTCACACCGCAAGTGCTTCAAGGCTCCTGAACGCACTATCAACTTCGAAGAGATTGACCTTCAAGAAGATCTCTCTTATCGTGAGCACCCAGTTGCTATTCTTGAAGAAACCGAGCGCAAGACTCGCAACAAGTCAATCAAATTCCTGAAAGTGAAGTGGTCACACCATTCCGACCGAGAAGCTACAGGGGCGCGAGGATCACCTCCGTTCGAGTATCCGGAGTTCTTTCAGTCCTAGATCTCGGGCGAGATCCTCTTGTAGTGGTGGAGTGTTGTAACACCCCGGAAGTAACTTTCCATATTTGTAACTCCGACTCTTGCCATTTTCGGCATTGTTATATGATATTCCCTCCGTGGTTGGGTTTTCTCCTTTTGCTTTTGTCCGTGTCATGCATTTTATATTATGTTATCATGTGCATCGCATTTGCATACGTGTTCGTCTCATGATTCGAGCATTTTTCCGTTGTCCGTTTTGCAATCCGACACTCCTATCTCCCCGGCGGTCCTTTTACGTTTTTCCGTGTGCGGGTATTAAACCGTCTCGAAATGGACCGAGGTTTGTCTAGTGGCCTTGGTATAACACCCGAGACCACCGGTCAAGTTTGGTCATTTGGAGCTCGTTTGGTACTCAGCAGTTAACCGCACCTTGCAGAGGCCTCTTTTAAGTTGCAGCCCAACACCCTCCAAAACAGCCCAATAACCCATCTAAGTCACCTCCATGCTCTCCGTCGTTCGATCACGATCGTGTGGCGAAAACTACACCTCATTTGGACTCTCCTAGCTCCTCTATGCCTATTTAAGCAAACCCCGAAAATCCGGATCATCCTCTTCCGAAACCCCTAAAACTGCTACTTGCATGCCGGACACGTCCGTCCTTGCACGGACAGATCCGCCGCCGCCCGGACCTATCGCGCCCGCGCCGGGCGCCACGTCCCGCGCTGCCCCCGCCGCGCCCGGGCCGGGGCCAGATCCGGCCCTGACCGCCGCCGCCCGCCCGCATGGACCCGCGCCTACGCGGGCCCGCTCGCCCGCGCCGCCTCCGCCTCCGACTCCGGCGACCTCCGGCGACCTCCTCCGGCGCCTCGGCCGCGCCGCCATCGCCGCCTCTCATGCCGCGCCTCCTCGCCGGATCTCATGCCGCGCGCCGCGCGCCTCCTCCGCGCCGCCGTCCGGCCGCTCGGTCGCCCTCGGCTGGGATCCGCCCCGGCGCCCTCGCCCTGCCTCGCCCGGCCGCCCGCGCCATCGCCGCCCGGTCGGCCGATCCGATCCGGCCTCGTAATCGCGCCGTTGACCTCTTCTCCTCTTCTTTTCCACTAAGTCTAAAAATCTTTGTAATTTCTTGCAAATTTCATCATGCTATATCTTCGCATCCGTAGATCCATTTTTCGCGTATAATATGTCAAAATGTTCGACTCGAAGAGTAGATCATTTCATTCCATTGCATCATTTTCATTTGAGCTCATCTTGATGCCCGAAATGCTGTTGGAAGAGTGCAAGGTGCTGATAGTTTCTGATTTTTATCAGGAGTTGCACTTTTGTTATTTTTGCTATGATTAATATGTGCACCCTATGGATTTGGTTCCTACATGAGTTTTGTAAAATGCCATGTCATCTTTCCATTGGTATATGCCATGTATTTTTGTGATCTATGTGGTGACTAGCACAAGCATGCAAAGTAGGTGTCCTGCTGTTGCTGATTTCAGCCCTGTTTTAGCTGATTTTGATGCCATGTTTGCTTGATGATACCGAGAGATCTATGCATATTTTGAGATACTTCAGTAAGGGTGTTTTGTAAAGCATGACTTGCTCTATCCATCCATGCCTTTATTTGCAATTATGGGATGCCATAGCTTGAGTCAATCGAGCTCTACTTTTGCTACCAAATGATTCCTGGCAGATTGTATCGTGTTATTCAATTTTGCCTAGCTTGTTGTGGTTGACTCGTATATGCTATGTTAGTGTTCTTGCCATGTATGTCTTCTATGTCAGGTCTTCTTGATGTATGTATGCTTAGTTTATCATTTGAGGCTCTGTAGTGAGTGCATTGAGCTTGTTAACATGCCATCTCGTTATCAGTTTTGACATGTCAAGTTGCTGAATCTGTTAACGAGACTTTCAATATTGACATGAGTGTTACTATATTTTCTAGTCCTTTTGGCTTATGGTCAGTAAGGGACTTTTGTTCTAGGCTTTGAGTAGATTCATGCCATGCCATGTTTTGCTATTTTAAGTTCCTGTAGCATGTAGTTTTGATGCTCTGAACATTGCAACCTGTTACTGTTTTTGCCATGTCCAGCCTGTTACTTTGAGCACTTTTGCCATGCTTGTTTGAACATGTTATGATGTGAACTAGCCGTAGCTCAGTGCTCATCTTTTGTCGAGCATCATGTGTAGATCACTACCATGTGCTTTGTTGTTACGTTTGGGTGCAGTAGCTTATTTAATTGTTGCTTGCTAAGTGGCATCATGCTGTTAATGGCAGATTTGCGCCATTCTTGTTTTGCTTGCCATTTGCAAACCGTGCATCCGATTCGGTGATCTTTATATCGATTTCAACGAAATCATCTCATCTCTCAGTGGCATGCTTGGTTTGCCAAGTTGATGCCTGGTTCATCATTTACCTTCGGGCGCACATAAGCATTGCATATCTCATCATGCATATCATGTCATGTTTTGCATCATGTTGATTGTGCATTGCACCGTGATTTATTGTGGTTCCTTTGTTTGTGTTGTTGCTTTGGGTAGAGTCGGAGGCGAGTGCGTGAACGAGGAGCCTGTTGAGAACGCCGAGGATCAAGCTTTCGACAACTCTCGAGAACATTGCGAGCAAGATGACCATACCCTCGAAATCACTTCTATCTTTGCTTTGCTAGATGCTCGCTCTTTTGCTATGCCTATGCTGCGATGCCTACCACTTGCTATATCATGCCACCCATATTGCCATGTCAGCCCTAACCATCCTTTCCTAGCAAACCGTTGATTGGCTATGTTACCGCTTTGCTCAGCCCTCTTATAGCGTTACTAGTTGCGGTGAAGCTGAAATTTGTTCCTTGTTGGAACATGGAGATGTTGTTCCTTGTTGGAACATGTTTACTTGTTGGGGATATCACAATATATATATCTGCTATAATTAATACATCTATATACTTGGTAAAGGGTGGAAGGCTCGGCCTTATGCAGTGTTTTGTTCCACTCTTGCCACCCTAGTTTCCGTCATACGGTGTTATGTTCCTTGATTTTGCGTTCCTTACGGTTGGGTGATTTATGGGACCCCTTGACAGTTCGCTTTGAATAAGACTCCTCCAGCAAGGCCCAACTTTGGTTTTACCATTTGCCACCTAAGCCTTTTTCCCCCGGGTTTTCGCGAGCCCGAGGGTCATCTTTATTTTAACCCCCGGACGGTGTTCCTTGAAGTGCTGGGTCGAACCGAGCCGCTTGGGGCCACCTTAGGGCAACTTGAGGGTTGGTTTTACTCGTAAGCTCTGTCTCATCCGGATGTGCCACGAGAGCGAGATATGTGCAGCTCCTATCGGGATTTGTCGGCACAACCGGGTGGCTTTGCTGGTCTTGTTTTATTGCTGTCGAAATGTCTTGTAGTCCGGGATTCCGAGATTGATCGGGTCTTCCCGGTAGAAGGAATAATCCTTCGTTGACCGTGAGAGCTTATAATGGGCTAAGTTGGGACACCCTGCGAGGTAATATCTTTCAAAGCCGTGCCCATGGTTATGAGGCAGATGGGAATTTGTTAATGTCGGTTGTAGAAAACCTAAAGTGGACCTCAATAAAATACACATCAACGCGTGTGTAACCGTGATGGTCTCTTCTCGCGGAGTCCGGAAGTGAACACGATGTTGGAGTTATGTCGGCGTAAGTAGTTCAGGATCACTTCTTGATCAATACTAGTTTCACGACCGTGCTTTGCTTCTCTTCTCGCTCTCTTTTGCGATGTAGCCACCATATATGCTAGTCGCTGTCGCAGCTCCACTTGAATACTATGTCCTCCTAAAGCTTAAATAGTCTTGATCTCATGGTGTGAGATTGCTGAGTCCCGTGACTCACGGATACTTCCAAACACATTGCAGTGTTCCGATGAGGCCGGTGCAGATGATTCCACCGAGCTCAAGTGGGAGTTCGACGAGGAACGTGGTCGTTACTATGTTTCGTTTCAGATGATCAGAGTGGTGCCCAGTTGGGACGATTCGGGATCTGTGTTAGCTTTGGGGTATCTTCTTTATTTTGGTTCCGTAGTCGGACCTTGAGTGTACTCTGAATGATGTATGTTTAATTATGTCTTTGTGTGGCGTGGCGATTGTAAGCCAACTATGTACCTTTCTCCTTAAATTATTACATGGGTTGTGTGAAGATTACCTCACTTGCGACATTGCTTTCAATGCGGTTATGCCTCTAAGTCGTGCCTCGACACGTGGGAGATATAGCCGCATTGGGGCGTCTAAGTTGGTAATCGAGCCTTCCCGACTTAGGAGCCCCTACTTGATTGTTTCTTGGCGTTGTTGAGTCTAGAATGGAAAATGTTTTGAGTCTTAGGATTATATATATCGAGAGTAGGATTCTTTTGCTTCCCGGTCCTTGACCTTACGGTGAGGTATCTGACGAGAGTTTTGACTCTTCTCTCCTTAAATTTCACTAAAATTTTTTTTAGGATCACGTGGGTATCTTGGAATCGTTCCGATGGTTTTGTGACGAGAACATTGTTCTTGGTGCCTCGACATTTAGGGGTTGTGGCGGTGTCCCGGGAGTTGAGCTCCGAGGTGTTGTCGTCACAATTTTATCGTTGCGATTCTGGAATACCGAGTTTTGCCGACATCGAAATCTCTTTTGTGCAGTTGTTGGTGAGATAACCCCGATAGCCCAAAGATTGTGGCGAAAAGGGAGTATTGCCATGACTTGCATAACGGATGTTTTTCGAAGGTCGAGGTACACGATTTCCGAGGATTTCTTGGTTATGTGTTGACGGATGGATACAGCTGGATCTAGGTATTGTTAGTTTGGGTGATATATTTTGTGTCCCCTGTATCCCCAACACCAGATTGCATAACCAGAAAGTTTCGGGAGTTTATAGGTGGGAATTCTAGTAGCTTACAGGATATTCTTTCCGACAGATGTATGATTTGAGATTGGGGTTCAACGTTTAGTGGTCCGCTCTTTCACGGTCGATTTACAGTGGTCGCGAGACGTCTTAAAGAATCCTTGGCTATGCTGATTCGGGGACGTCTTGTTAGTCATTCGTGACGTCCGCTATACGTCGTGCCCGTGTGAGCCCCACCACGAACACTTTGAGCGAAATCTCTATCATGTGTTTGTTCCGGCTCATTTTAGCAGCCAACCTTTTGTTTTCAATTGTGATGTTCGATTTGTTTCTAAGTCAGTTGTTGTTTCCATATCCTTTATCTAAGTGGCTTCTCACCTTATTGGACGTGTGATGATTAACTTTGGAATTCATTCGTTCATTCTTGTTCGAATGTTTATTGTGAAGACTATATGTTGCAATTTCTATCCGTTGATTCTACTTATCATTTGTCTATCAAAGGACTAACGGATGTCACCCTCTTCAGGATGGCTCCATGGCGCCGAATCCGGATCGCAATGATGGGGATCAGTCGAATCCTCCACCTCCACCTCCACCTCCGCCTCCAGAAGCGTGGCAAGCTATCATGGCAGCCACAAATGCCAATGCTCAGATGATTTTGCAGCTCTTGCAAGAACGTACTCAGGGGCAAGGCAATCAAGGCAATCAAGGCAAACAAGGTCAAGGCAACAATCAGCCACACTTTGCTACTCTCAGCCAGTTTCTCGCTAATCGGCGAAGTCTTTCGGTTTACGTGTCGAGGCCACGACGGCGATGATTGGTTAGTGGATATCTGCAAGCACTTTGACTGTAGCAATGTCAGACCGAGGACTTTGTCAAGTTTGCATCGTTTCAACTCAAGGATCAAGCTGCTGAGTGGTTCCAGCAATACAAAGATTCCAGAGGAGGTCGTGTCATTACCTGGGATGAGTTCCGCCGTGATTTCCGAGCTCATCACATTCCAAAGAGTGTTGTTGAGAGCAAGCGTGAGGAGTTCCGCAATCTCAAGCAAGGCACCATGTCTGTCTATCAATACAATATCCAGTTCCAGAAGCTCGCTCGTTTTGCTAAGCAAGATGTACCTGATGAAAGGAGTATGATCTATCAGTTCAGAGGCGGTCTGAGAGAGGATCTGCAATTACCTCTTGTGCTGTTTGAGCCAGATAAGTATGATGATTTCTACAACATGGCACTCAAGCAAGAAGCAGCACAGCTCAAGTGCGAGGCTTCTAAGAAGAGAATCAGAGATGCAGTTCAGTCCTCCTCGTCCTCTCAAGTGGCAGCCAAGCAGCAGAAGTTTTATCTGCCCCCTCCTCCGTTCCGTCAGCCTTACCAGCAGAAGAACTCAGGTGGCCGTGGATCTTCCCACCCACCCAACCCAAGCTATCAGAACAAGTCTAATTCTCAAGCTCCAAGGTCAAGTGCTCCTTACCACCGTCCGCTTTCTGAGGTCACTTGCAACAAGTGTCAGCAGAAGGGTCACTATGCGAACAAGTGCTTCAACCAGAGGCGTCTTCCGCCTCCTCCTCCTGTGAAATCTTCCAGCAATGCAGTGGTCAAGCATAATCCAAAGTATGCCAAGGTCAATATGATGAATGCAGCTCAGGCAGAGGATTCTTCAGATGTGA